>JASCZW010002954.1:0-626103 GCA_034211315.2 Aedes japonicus | reverse complement strand
AATTGTCATCGTTCGGAAGTTCAAGCTGAACTACAGAACATCTTGATGGCGTATAGGCGTACCGTTCACCCATCCACAGGGAAGAGTCCATCAATGTTGGTTTATGGGCGGCAAATAAAATCCAGAATCGATCTAATGATACCACAGCAGGAGTCTTCTTCACTGATAGAGAGGGGGGAAGAAAAGGGTATCCGATCGTTTGAAGTAAATGATCGAGTTGCAGCGCGGGATTTCTTGTCCAATTCGGATAAATGGAGGTTCGGATATGTCACGGAAAAAGTTGGAAAGCTGCATTATATGGTGGAGTTAGATGGTGGTAGGCTTTGGTTGGAAACGTCACATAGACCAATAATGATCCGGACCATTACTTCGTTCTGGTCAACCCAGTGATAATGGGGGTTTCGAAAATATAGTTCGCTCTCGGTCTGTTAGGTCGTCGGTTCCACCTCTGCAAGCTCCAGTAGATACCCCGGTTCCACAAGTTGATTAAGACATCTCAGATCATTCTCGTTCCTCGGACGAGCCTTCAATTTCAAGTGATTGTCCTATTGCTAGCGAGCCTACTACTATGAATAACAGTGAAGCCAGCGACTCAAACCGAAGAGAATCACAAAATCAATTGTCGCCTGCGAACTTGCCCGTTAGGAGATCTACGAGAGATAGGAGGCCTCCAAAGCGACTGGACCTATAGTACAGATATGAACACAACTAACAACCTGAATTCCTCCATCCGTATATTCCTAAAAGTGTATTCCTCTAACCCCGGGACGACCCGGGTATTTGGTCTTCCAAACACTAATCGAAATATAGAATTAGGAACTCGAGAAACTCTTCGGCTAACGAGACAGATGAAGAACCAGAAGTCTCTGAGGAAGACATTGCAAGTTGAACCTGACATGGAATCCGTGGATTTTTGTGGAAATCTGTCGTTCAACTGATACACAACTGTGTTCCGCTTAACTACTCTTTTCACTTGTTGTTTTTTTTTTGTTGATATTGTTGAGTAGTGCGTAAAAATTGAAAATAAAATACCTAATCAAAGTTTGTATAAATTATAAGTTTATCTAAGTCGATCCAAAAATCTTCACTGATGTATCATGCGGGACAAAAGCTTGATTCCAATATATTTTAGTTTGGAAATATTTGATCTCACGTGATACCTGCAGGGGTGTTTAAAATATGATTGTGAATTCACATTTTACTGATTCGTTGGAAAAAAAAATCCGAAAAAATGAACTAGAAACCATTAAAATCTTTAATCTTTAAACGGTTATAGCATTCCAAAAACCTCGAACAATGTTTTCGTTAGAAATAAAAAATAATTTTCGTAATTAAAATTCGTAAATAGGTAATTTTTAACGGTTTTCGCTTGTCATCAACAATAGATCATTGCACGAAGGCGTCATCAATGCAGTTTTGACAATTCAGGGAGCTTGTTTACGTGGACTTAGAATATTTTCGGTTAGATGGGTTTGAGATTTTGTGCTCAGAATTTGTTGCGATTGAAGTAAACTTGCCGAAAAACAGACACCAGTGCTTATTTTTACATCATTTCCTGAAGCTAATCGTACAGAATCCGGAAAAAGCCAATGAAAAAATTCGTTTGAGCGGTTTTAATTCTAACACCTTGTAAACAAGCTCCCTGAACTGTCAAAAAAGTGAGGTTAATACATTCCGTGCAATGATCTATAGCGAACTTTCGGTAACCCATGTTTACCGATAATTTCAGTGTGTGCATTTTTGTGCGCTTTTCGGTATTTATTACCGACTTTTCCGTATTCTTGTCGTAGCGTGTACATCAAATCTAGACATAATAGCGAGCATAATAGCCAGAAGGTCGTAAGTAACATTTGTAAACAATGACTTCTAGCATATTTTTCTGGGATCTGGTTGCTCCCACAAACAAAATAGTACCAGGAACAGATACAGGGAGTTATTACCCAAGGAACCATTAAGCATTAAAAGTGGCATTATATCAGCATTATATCTGCATATAAAGCAGCACTTTAATGTCTTGAAGCTCTATATTCAGATATAATGCTAATACAATGCTGAGAAAGGCGAAATAACGTGCTAATATAGTGAAGAAGTGACAGCTCGTAAATAGCATTAGTAATGCTATATTAATGCACCTCAACATAACTGTCAGTTTTGATAGCCCGTTGTTGGCACTACTAATGCTATTATGCTGCATTTATCAACTGTCTATTTCCGATTTATTTTAAGAAATGTTTTTTCTTTTTGCTTCTGCTTATTAATGGTATTAGCAAAATAAAGGAATCCACTCCTAGCGCTTCGCATGGAGATGAGAAATTATCTGCTTCTGCAAACTTAATAAAATAAAGGAGAATAATGCATGCAATAATGAGATATAAATAAACCACTTAGTGTAAATTCATATTATTAGTAATGAAAGGATTTCTTAGTATGCGTAAAGTAATATTTTGTAAATTCAATATACTGTGAAAATATCCTGCATTGCGTCTTGAACCAAGGTATCGTCATGCATGGTTGGACCGCTGCCTGTGCCACCTGTGCCTGGCTATAAGCGGTTCCAGAGTTGTTATAGCTTTTATCTCCGCATCTACGATCGAATTTGAAGGCGTAGGACTGGCTTATGGAGATGTAGTTGTTTCTGGAACCAAATCATCAATATGTGTGTTAAATTAAAAATTATCGTAGTTTCGATACAATTTAACTTTACGTCTATAATCTCCACTTTTCAAAGTTTTTTTTTCCACTTATTCTCGTCCAAACAGGTTTTTGTTGACTCCAAGTTACTTTTCAATGCTTTTGTAAACAAGTTCTTAGCATTATTTGATAGCTTTATATTAGCACTAAATGCAGATATAAAGCATGTATGCTGTGAACATGATAAATGCATGTATGCATGATAACAGCCTTATATGCGCATATAATGCAGGCGATAATGCTAAGTTTTGGTTGGAGCTTGAATGCATTTGTGCTGCTAATATGAAGCTTGCATGCCTAACATATGCTAATATAGAACTTTTAAGCAACATTTGTGCTGATATAGTGCTATTATTGAGCTAAAGCTTAATGCTTATGGTTACTTGGGTACCTTTCCGTTGGTAGTGGATATACACGGTAAGCTTCCTTTACACTGGGGGGAGGGGGGGTTCCCTAAGCGTTACGTAATTAAAAGGGGGAGTCTGGTCACGTGTTACTTGTTGTTACATGGGGGGAGAGGGAGTCCGAAATCCCGTTTTTTTGCGTTACGTAATTTGTGCACAAAGCTGATACTTTTACAGCCTCGTGGTTACTTGGGCTTGTATTGAATGCCAACAAAATATTTTGTTGATTCAAAGCAGAGTGGTTTCTTTGCGTATAATCGAGTTTACTTGCATATATTACAATTGATGTGCATTTAACGGCACGCCAACTGTCCCACACCCGAATAATCAAACCATTCATATTAACTCACCATCCTATGTTCCGTTGCAACGCGAAAGATCTCGCTGCACTCGCTCAATAAATCCGGCCCTGGTGCACCGGCAGACAAATTGGCGATCTGCTGATCGTAGACATTGAAATCACCTCCATCGAACAGGTGGCGCTTCGGTAACTCTATGCGTTTGCTCATCGTGTCACGGTAATTTCTGCTCACGTAATGTAAATCCAACGCAAACTTTTCACTTAGTTTTCACAAGTTTAGTGGCAGATTATTTGCACTTTTCCCCCAAAATAGCACACGCACCGAGAGCGAATTTTGTTTACGCTGGCAAACGTCACGCTGATTACACTCTGACTAGCGAAGAAGCACTTTCCGTTCGTTCGTCCAGAAGGGTGAAGGAAAATACGTTTTGAAGCGCGACGCGATTTATGAGAGTGTAACTACGTTTGTATGGTATGGCCGACATCGATAAGAAGTGAGATTACGTTTCGAAAAAAGAGAAGAAGAGAGAGATGCGTTCCGTTTCAAGGTTGCTTCTTTCAGAATAATTAGTCTAGAACTCACTTTTTTTTTTAACAATTAGAAGATTATACAATTACAGTAGCTATACAGTTCCAAGCTAGTGGGATATATTGAACATATCCACAGTGCTTCGAATGTATCAACGGCGATGCATATTTCATTTGCTATAATTGTCTTTGCTGATACGATTTAAAAATACATATAATTCAAAATCTTATGTACAACTGCTAACTCAACATGATAAATAAAGGTCCATTAAACATACGATTACTTCCAGTTAATTGATCATTGGATTGCTGCAATCGGCTATCAATATATTTACAAATCAAATAAATAATATCTTTAAAATGATTCCCCATTTTTTCTTCGTCCTACATTTCGTTCTGCATGCAATGGATAGCCGAATCCTCAGATAACTCATCCAGTGACGATTCTGCAAGAGTAATTTTGTTATCATTCGGTCGGGCGGTTTATATTCAAACAATTCCATTTACCTACCATGCCTACTGTACGGTGATGACTTTGATGAGCTGATAGTATTGTTGTTGTTGTTGTTGTTGTTGTAACTAACACCCGTACTGTGGCCAATATTATTGTTATTGTTGTTGCTGTTTACACTACCGGTATGACCAGCATTTGCCATAGCACCCATGTGTAGCGGACTGTGCATTGCGTTGGATTGTTGGAACGTGTACAACTGGAGATTAATGTGCCTGGCGAATGGGTTCATATCGCCATCCCTAGGAACTGTATTGAAATTGTGAATGAAGGGTGGGTCGTTAATTGTGGAAATCTTTTTGTTTTCACCTTGAACATGCTTCTTCTGGCGAGCGCGGGAATTTTGAAACCACACCTGTGTGACCCGCTTGCTAAGACCGGTAACCGAAGCTATCCGTTCGAGATCCTGTCCGTCCGGATTGCTGTCGATGTTGAAGTTAGCCTGCAGGATCTGCAACTGCTCCTCGGTGAAGGTTGTCCGAACTCGTTTGGTTTTGCTGTTCTTCTGGAATCCGTCCGCTTCGCATCCATCTGCACATGAAAAGTTAATATGTAATTGTGAATTTAAAGCTGTTACCAATCACTAGAACTCACCATCACTGGACGTTCCACAGTCGAACATCTCGGAGTAGTGTGTCTTGCAGAGGACCTTATCGTCAGCAAGGGCAAACTGTTCTCCGGTGGACAACTGACGTCCACAACTATCACAGGCAAAGCAGGCAAGATGGAATGTAAGCTCCCGCGCACGGCGGACCCAATCCGAAGCGGCAATGCCCCGACTGCAACGGGCACATTTGGCGCCAAATGTTCTAGAAGAAAAATAAGAGATAATAGAGATAAAAGAGATGTTTCGACTCAAATTCAGGGTGGCCACAGACTCGGGAAAATCGGGAAATACGGGAAAAATGCGGGAATCCAAAATCATCGGGAAATATGCGGGAAAAAGGCGGGAATTTCAAAAGTCATCGGGAATTTTTGTCAAATGGAAGGAACCATACTCACACCTTTTTCAAATGATTTGAGTAGCGTTTTTGTCATTTACTCGGTCCACCGATCTCATTGTTCAGGCTGTTCAAAACGTACCGCTTAGAGCATCTTCAGCGGTGGTCTTTTTTAACATCTTTATAGTTGATTTGCATCAGCAAACTTAAAAAGAACCAGCTAAAACAGACCAACTTTGCGTTTCCCGCACCGGTGTAGTATTTCTTGTTGTTAAACCCACCAACACCTATCATCTTGTCAATCCTACAATGTCCAGAGATCAGAAGTTTTGTTTTTTCAGAGACCGAGGATTTTTCGCAAACTTTTTACCATGGTTTGAGAGGTGGTGAGTGTGTGAATGCATGTATCTCATTTAAACGATATTAGATAGTGCTGATAGTGATAGATAGCGTCACGCCAACCTATGACAAGAAGCACTTTCTGCGACGTTTCAACATGCCAAGGGATATGATCCTAGACATTATGCGACAACTACAGTCAACTGAGGACTTTTTCCAGCTGTTGCGATGCAGCTGGATTTGTTGGCCTTTGTGTTACAGGTTACAGGTGCCATACAGCTTAACGGATGTTGGCGTATGTCCTCAGCTAGTTATCTCGACGAAAATTTGGGGGTTGGTGACTCTGAGGAATTTTTGCAAATCTGTCCTTAATACTTACGGCCCGCAGTATTTACGGCCCCAATATCGGAAAAGGTTAAGAAACTGATGAACAAAAATTATCTCCCAAAAGTTCGAAAAAAATCTTGTAAATTCAATGCACTTAGAAACTCAGGGAACTTATCAGAAGCTCGGTATACTTTTTAGATTTGACTGAGACGTTCCCGAGATTTAGCTATTCTCCTATTTTTTTCCTATTAGCTAAATTAAGGGTTCTTCCTAGAAATTCAGACAACTTTCCTGAAATTCAGATTGTCTCCTAGAAATTCAGAGAATTGTCCACAAATTCAAGGAGTTCAGGGAAGTTTCCAAAAGTAAAGGGTTCTTCACAGAAGTTCAGGCAACTATCCAGAAATTCAGGGAGCTTCCAGAAGTTTAGAAAACTTATCAGATTATTTTGGGTATTTTTCAGAAGTCCATAGAACTACTCAAGATGGTCAGAGAACTTCCCAAAAATTCAAGGAATTTTCCAGAAAATAAGAGAACTGCCAATAGAGAACAGTCAAGAAATGCATGAAGCTTTTCAACAGGTGGTGGATCTTCCTAGAGGTTTAGTGAACTTCTTAGTATTTAATGCAACTTGCTACACACTTAGAAAATTTTACAGTATTCGGTAATTTTTAACCGAACTTTCAACAGCTGAACGTTCGGTAATCCGATTTACTGGTATTCAGTGAAATTTTACAGTATTCCGGTAAAAAAATTACCGGAACTTGTCAAATTTTACCGAAATCTGTTGAATAGGATTACCGAACTGTTCAGCTGTTGAAATTTCGGTAAAACATTACCGAATACTGTAAAATTTTGTAAGTGTGTAGACATATACAGAACTTCTTAGAAGTTCAGCAAACATGTAGGAGTTCAAGAAACTTCCTTGAAGTTCAGGGTTTCTCATGAATTCAAAAAACTTCTCAGAACTTCAGGAAATGCTCACAAAGATCATGGAACTCCCCCAAAGATCAGAAAACTTTCCAAAAGGTCAGCAAACATCTCAGACGTTCATAGAACGCCCCAGAAATACAGATAATTTTCCAGAAGTTCAGGGAACTTTCCAAAAGCTTGAAAAAACGCCCAGATGCTCCGGGGACTCAGCAATTTAGAAAATTTCTCAGTAGTCCTGTGATCTTCCAAGAATTTCAGAAAACTTCCCCTTAGATCGGGGAACTTTCCAGAATTTCAGAAAACGTGCCAGATAAAGAGGAAACTGGATTTTTTTAGCATTCGAAAAGTTTAGGAAATATTCAAAGAATTGGGGAGTTTGGGGAGCTTCCTAGAACTTCAGGGATCTTTCCAGGTGATCGAGAAACTTTACAATCGTTCCGAAAACATCCCAAAAGTTCAGGATATTTAAGTTTTAAGAAGAACTTAAACTTCTTACTACTCGATAAATTTTCGAACCCAACCAAAACGAGAATAAAAAAAAACAACTACTATTTCATCTATTTCATAGAATTTCCACCTATCACAATCTTGGAGATCATAAAAAGTTCTTGTACGGTTTAACAACATCTCGGTAATGCTAACTATTCCACAGAAATTCCACGGCTTCCAAGATTTTTTTTTTTTTCAATTTCTCGTAAGTTATTTAAATATGTGTGATATTCTGCTTTTTATCACAGAATATGAACCTGCTGGAAGTCAAAACATCTTCTGGGAAGCGAAATCTCATTTCCTAAGTTCCCGTCATTTCCCGAAAGTTGTTCCTATTCCACGGATGATCGGATGAAATGTTTTTGGAAGTTCATACAAGTTTCCAGAAACGTTAATAATTTTTCGGCAAATCAATGAACTTCTCTAAAGTTCCACCATTTCTCTTCTCGAAAGACGGCGAGCAAACTTCATGATTATCTGGAAACTTCCAATTATTTTATTCAACTGCCGAGAAGTTTAATCAACTTTTGGCATGGTCATTATAAATATTTCCACCCAATCTTCATAGATATTCCGAAGTTCATTAAATTAAATTTTTAAAGAGTGCGTTCAGTATGAAACTTAGAAGCTTATATAAGTTCTGAAATGATGCAAAATCGATCAGGAAAACAACACTTACAAAAAATAGCGATGCAGCGATGTTTTTGCGTTTGTAATTTAGTAATTTAGCTACAAACCTAACACGCCAAGGACTAGTGTTCAAATCCCACGCTTGGCAAAGTTATTTTTTTTGTATGAGGATAGTTATTTTTCCTTTTTATGTTTTATAATCCTTCACTTTTTGCGCTTTTTGCGTCATATAAAAGTATGAAATAAAGTATTACACACCTAAATTTATAACATGTTTTTGTCATTCAACAGTACTTTCAACTTGTTTAAAACAAGCTGTGTTGCTTGGAAACAATGTCCAATGTAACCAATGTCGAGACACCATCCAACAGGCTAAAAAGGACAGCTGGGAAAACTTCCTAGACTCTATCAACCCTAGCGAATCAGCCTCTACCCTATAGAGCAGAGTGACCACTCTTAGTGGTAATAGAAGGACCAAAGGTATCGTGATTGAAAAAACTGCCTAACAATCGCAAACACCGACGATGTCGCAAATACCCTCGGGGAACACTTCGCCGACCTCTGCTCAACCATTAACTACAGCGAAACATTCCTGCGAAACAACAACCCCAGTACCAACGACATCCCCAACTTCCGGATTACACAAGCCCACGACGAAGATGACATCAACCTCCCTTTCTCAAACCGTGAACTGGAACTAGCCCTATCCAAAATAAAAGGAGAATCTGCGGGAGCAGACCAAGTCGGATACCCCTTATTACACACCCTACCACATGCGGAACGCCTCCTCCTTTTGTGACTATTCAACCAGGAATGGTCCAACAACAGCTTCCCTAACGAATGGCGACACAGTCTCGTCATTCCAATCCGGCAGCCGGATGCACCAGGGCACGAGGCCGGAAGCTACCGTCAATCTCTGTGTCGTGCTGTGCATCCAAACTAATAGAGCGCATGATAAACCGGTGCCTAATTAACCTCCTCACCTAGGACAACCTCCTAGACCACCGACAACACGCTTTCCGCCCAGGCCAAGGAACAAACACTTGCTCGGTTTCTTAAGCGAAACCATCCATAAAGCATCTCAACTTGGTCACCACATAGAAATCGCCGCGCTAGACATTGCCAAAGCCTATAACAGAGCTTGGATGCCGAGTGTCCTCAAGCAACTGCAGTCATGGGGACTGAAAAGACACATCCTCTACTTCATCCGGAACTTCCTATCCCATCGCTTTTTTCAAGTCACACTAGGCAACCATTGATCTTGCACTTTTACGGAGGAAACTGGAGTTCCGCAAGGCTCCGTCATAGCAGTCACCCTTTTTCTAATAAAAATGAACGGAATCTTCGCCCGCCTCCGCAGTGCCATACGTCTATTCATTTATGCAGACGACATCATCCTTATGGTCACCAAGGCCACAGTTAAAGCCCTCCGGAAAAAACTTTCACAAGCCATATCATACCTCGCCAATTGGACCATCGAAGCCGGATTCCAACTTTCAGTAAAAAAAAGCGGCTACTTTCGCATTTGCCAATCCAGACACGCCATCCTCCAATTAAGATTCATAATGACATTATACGCCTCCGCAAAACCCTCCGAATCCTCGGCATCCTTCTTGACAGACACCTCACGTTCTGCCAGCACTTCAACAACGTCAAAAATGAGTGCAAACATCCGAACGCCAATCGAGACACCAGATTGCAAATCGGAAGAGCAATCATCAACACGCGATTGACATACGGCCTGGAACTAAAGTACCTTCGTCACACCGACCTTATCACCAAATTAGCCCCAACCTACAACACTGCAATAAGATTAGCTTCAGGACTTCTCCCTTCCACCCCTGGACACGCCACATGCATAGACAACGACAAGTTCATGGTCAGGGCAATCTGCCACCGAGCTATTGGATACAACGAGAAAACATCTGGCCCCATCAAGGAGTGTTACCTCTTTACCTAGGCAAACCACCTCCTCAATCCACCATCAACCAGAAGCTCCCTCCGGTGTCCAGGGTGCACTGGAAAGCAGCCAGGAGTTGGAACTGACCTAAAACCCGAATTGATAACGCAACCAAGAATCAACTTAAGGCTGGCTCCAACCCTACCATAGCAAGCAGAACAGTCTCCGAACTAACGCGAACCAAATGAAATCCGGTACTATGACGGATCTGCCGCGAACAAACGAGTAGGCTTCGGAATCACTGGCCCCAACCTCGCCGAATGCCATAGACTATCAGACCAATGCAGCGTTTTCTCCGCCGAAGCTGCCGCCGCTTTCCTCGCTCCTCATCCTAACCGATTCAGCAAGCGTCATTTCTACCCTACGCTCCGACATAACCAAACACCCATGGATACAGGGCATCCAGAAGCATGTCCCGTCAAACGCGACCTTTGCCTGGATCCCTGGTCACTGTGGAATTCGAGGCAGATCTAGCCGCCTCTGGAAGACGAATGCCCTTCTTCACCAGAGAAGTCCCTGGAGCCGACCTTAAAAAGTGGACTTCTAAGATCATCCACGCCGCCTGGAACCGAGAATGGCTCACCTGCAACAACACCACCATCCGAATCATAAAGAGCGACACCTATAAATGGCAGGACCCACCCCTACACCGAGATCAGGTAGTTCTTTCTAGACTCAGATTCGGCCACACCAAGCTATCCCATAACTTTAGCGGCCAGGGTCTCTTCCGGATCACCTGCGAAAGATGCAACGTCCCAAAAACCGTGGAACATTTCATCTGCCAATATACGACGAAGCCAGATTAATCAACAATGTACCTCGCAACATCCGAGACGCCCTCCGCAACGACTCCGCCGCATCGGCAGCACTTTCCGCCTTCCTGAAGGAAAGAGACATGTTACTAAAAATTTAAATCAAGCCAAACCCACTCTGTATAATTCTATCCCACCTTTTAAAGAAATTAACCAGCCTACGGCTGAAAATCTCTCAAATGAAGAAAAAAAAATCGTAATTTAGCTTTAACTCACAGTGAAATCATAAAATATCCGCGTGCTTTGGGAAAAACGTAGTGAATATAATCGATTCCCTCCTGAAATGTGTAAGTGTCGTTAGTATTTCCACATTGTTTGGTTTTTTGTGCTTACCTCCCGCACCCGGAAGAAGACTTACATCAGCTTAGTTTTGTTAATAAGTGGTAGTACTGTGACATCCAGACATAAATGATTAAGTTTGTGTGTTTGTTCACTTTGTTGCGAGTTAATCGATGATTATTAGCAGTTTGAAGTTCGATATAGAGTCGCCTCATAGCGGGGATTTGATTATTGGCAGAGTGTGGGAGTGGCCGGCGTCGGCGGTGTAGTGGTAAGCGTTACTGATACTTGGCACCCCAGTAGGTCTGAGTTCAATACCAGTCGACGTCGATGGTATCTGGTCACGTCTTCCTTCGGAAGGGAAGTAAAGCCGTTGGTCCCGGCTCATATTCATGAGTCAATAGGTATAGGGTCCAGGTGGTGGAGTCGTCTCCCTGTTGTCACCACATGATTGTCACCATGTGAGGAAATAGGCCGACGAAAAAAAAAAATTATGAAAAATCACACAATGGTCTTTTTTATTTGAAAAAGAAAGGGTATTGATATTTTTTTGGAACAGTCTATAGTAAGGAAGAGCATTAAATTAAAATGTCTTAAAACATCTTAGATCGTTTTCAGCCACTTTTTCAGATATAGTTGCAGCAACCACCAACGATGAACATTTTTTTTTCAATCAACACCTCCTACACTATCGATGGGTTCATGAATGCCGACTTTTATAAAGCAAAAAAAAAGACTTGGGCCTATAAAAAAAATGTGCAGAGAGCTGACGCATAATTTCTGAATGTACACATGCTTGACAAACAACACAAGGAGAGTTGATGGGCTTGCGGCCCGCTTCTGCCAAGAACAGCGGAAAAGTGTAATCAATTCAAAAAGTTATATAAACTTTCGTTCATTCATTTATACGATTTAAAAACATGCTGGTTCTGACGGTGGCACTTGTGCAGCCCTGAAGTAGCATCAACAACGGCAGTCAGCAGCAGCATCAGCAGTACCCATACGATATTGCACTCCGCGTAATGCCCTGCAGCAGAAAAGGCATTAAAATTAATGATTATGTTTATGTATTTTCGATGTTTGTTTTCTTTTTGTTCCCTTCCAACTGCAAATCGCGACGGTCAATGAGCAGTGCCTTCTCATTCAGCTTTGCAAACCTCAAAGGCTGCACTTAACAACGAGATGGTGACGGTGGGATGTGGCGTGGTGTCGGATGAATCTGATGAGCGAAATCAACTAATTCAATTCTTTCATCTCTCACCGGTTATGTTATAGAACAAATGATTAGGAAATTCCGTAAAATGTTTTGTTTTGCTCATATTAATAAAAGGTTATCTTACTCTCTGTGCCTAGAGAATGATTTAAATCGGTTAAATTGTGTTTCAAATACTTCAAATTGACACTTAGCAATAGTTTATAGGGTATAATACTCCCTATTATACCCAATAAATTATTTGTTTTAGTCGGGTTGCTGTCACTCACCTAGTCTCAATTAGATTTAACTCATTTCAGTTAAATATCGAAAAATGTTGTCTGATGAACTTGTGAAACTCCACCCTACCTACAGCTTCGTCAACCAGAAAATTGCTCTAACTTTCAAATCTTTCGTTTAATTTGTCTTCCATTTACCGCCAACTGATACGTTCTGCATGCCTTTGCGTGAATTTGACAGTTTTCCCATAGGTTTTCTGTCAAATTTACGTGACCGAAACGTAAAATTATCTATTGTGGGTAACTTTTAAAATTTGCTGCAAGTCTTGCGGCGATTGGAAGATGAATGGAACTCTGCCATTTTTATGAAAGAAAGAGCAATGCATGTTTTGACAAAGTTATAGGAGGAGCCAAGTAAGGACTGTATCGTTAAGTATGAGTACACCTAAAAATTGCTATCTTTTCCAACTCAAATTCATTTACATTGTTTATTGACCATTATAAAAGCCCATTACATCAGTATTCATTTAATTTAGATCTGGCCAGCTCTCGCACCTTCTTCTTGATGTTCCTCATGAGCTTTTGTACAACCGTTTCGTCGATAGTTTTGTTTACGTTTACCCAGTCTTTTTTGAATTTGATGATGTCATCTTCACCTCTATCCTTCTTCCACAGCTTTCCTTCTATCAAAGCCCAACATTTTTCAATGGGCCTTATTTGTGGATAATTTGGATGATTTATCGCCTTTTCCACAAACTGGACATTGTTGTCTTCATACCAGTCCAATGTGGCACGCACATAGTAGCAGGATGCCAAATCAGGCCAAAACAATGTTAAACCTTTGTTTTTTTTTATTAGTGGCAGAATTCGTTTCTGCAGGCATTCCTTCTGGTACATTTCGGCGTTCATACATTTTTTTTCCAAACTTTTCGCAAGAAAATTGATTTTTCCGAATTTGGGACATCTGTTCCACGTTTCACGGTGTAAAACTGTGCCTCTGGAAGTGCCCTGTGGTCCAATTTGACGTACGTCTCGTCATCAATGATAATGCACATGTCATTTTTGCTCAAAACGTCGTCGTACAGCTTCCGAGCCCGAGTTTTCATGGAATCCGCCTGAATCTGACTGCGTTTCGGATCTTTTTGTTTACGATACATCTTCAGGGAATTCCGCTCCTTTGCACGTTGGACCATTCCAATCGTCGTTCCACTCTTTTTTGTGCAATCTCTGATAGATAACTCATTTTTTCCTTCAAAAGCTTTGCAAATTTGTTGGTCTAAATTTGGGTTTGACGCACCTGTTTTTCTACCACGGGCGGGTAAGTCCTTCAATGTGTTATGCTGCATAACAAACCGCATTTTGGACCGCACATACACTAACACCTTCTTCTTTTGTTAATTTTTTTAGCGACAATCCCTTTTCAGTGCAGTATTTGGTCACAATCAATTTTCGCTTTTCTTCCGTAAAACCTCGCATTGTTCCGTTTTAAGTAAAACTTTAACTTTTAATGAAGGTTTTTGTCAAGCAGCACATTGACACTAAACAGCTGCCATAGTAAGTCATAGTCTTCTTCATACAGAACCTCAAAGGTGTACTCATAATTAACGATGCAGTCCAAGTGTTTATCATATTCATTGCATTGATATTCAGCTGAACTGAGATATTGCCAAACGAGTCTACCTAGATCTAATTCAATGGTAGCAAGCCTTGTCTTGGGATATTTTTTTTTACAAATCTTTAAAAAGTATTTAAGAAATCATCTATGCTTGGTTTATAGAGATGTGAAATGATTCGATTTGCTATAGGATAGAAGTATTCTAATCCACGTCGGTATTAATTCTCGCTCCCTTGATAATATTAAAAGCTTTTATTAGACATAATTTTTGTTATAATGTAACTGTTATAATGCAACTTATTGAACATACAACTTATTTAGAATAATTTGCAACAATTTGATGATAAATCAAGTTTTGTCTGATTATTGCTTTATTTCAACACTATTAGAAGAAAGTGTCGATTAAAAATTACCGGAAAACACACAGACCTTTATACTGACAGTACAGTTTATATACTCCATCCCTAGTACATTAAAAATAATGTTATTTCAGTTATTATAAATGCTCAATACAGGTATACCTCGATAGTACGTACATCAAGCTTCTCACTTCAAATCGCAATCGCATAAAAACTACTGATTGTATCTCCAATCTCATATCACTATAAAAAAGAGCAGCTTCTGTTCTTTCTTTTGGTTGTATAAGATTTCAGATACAATCAGTTGTTTTTATGCGATTGCGATTTGAAGTGAGAAGCTTGATGTGCGTACTATCGAGGTATACCTGTATATGGTTTTGTAATTCAAATTAATGGATCACAAAAAATGTCATAGTTTAATTAACACCCCATCGGGCGAAATGCTTTCGCTCGTTTTAGAATTCAATTTGACATTATACAGGGTGTTCGGTTCCTTAGTGCAAATAATTTAAGGGGTGATAGAAGATCATAATTGAAGAAAAAAAGTGTTCTACGCATATGATCAAATCTCAAAAATCACTGAGTTATTGAACTTTTTCTGTTTTGGTCTATGCTTGCCAGAAATTGGCTCTAACTCTAAAGCTATGCCATTAAACACAAAACTGTTACCTTCATCGGATAGTTTGGTAAATTTCCTACTTAATAGTGTCCCTTTTACTTTAAGTAAGTTGCATTTAGGCACATTTTAGGGATAAACGAATCTAAAACTTGTGTTTTTCTACTTATTTTCCCTCATTATTTAAAAAAATACGTATTAAAGTTTATTGTGTTGTCTAAGCAAAAGATGCCTCTTAAACCGCTCTACAATTCTCTCTTTAACACCAACTTTCTATTTTGTTTAGTTTTGTCGCAATTTCGTGCTAAACACATCTGGTTGGGTCGTTAATCAACGGTTGCGTAAAACAAGAATTCAACCCACCGTGCGTTGTTGTGGACGTCTGTTTGCAGCGCGCATAGCACACTTGATTCGCACGTGGAGTGACGGTATGAAAAGTGTGACAAAACAAAAACAATGCTGCGGACGGTTCAATTGAACGCATGATGAAAATTGAAAATGTCCTTTTTTTCTCGATACCATTGTACATTGGACTTGTTCATTGAACTAATTAGGTATTTTCCAATGATTATTCAAATTAAAACACTGATCTTCGTTTCTTTCATAAATTTTGTTCAATAGTTGCTCAATGTGTCCTCCATTTTCTTGGATGCAAAACATGATCCTCCTTCCGGTCTCTTCCACAAGGTTAATATTATTCATTTACTTTTGTATCTTTCGGGCAGCAATAGAAATTCGGTCAATTAGCTGTTCGCAAGTATTGATTGTCACCGAATACACCTCTTCCTTCATGTACCCCCATATAAAGAGTCAAATCCGGACTTCTTGGGGGCCGAAGAATCGGTCCATTCCGTCCTATCCACGGTTCCCGATAGTTGGCGTTCAGAAAATGTCTTACCGCATTTGTGGAATGAGGTGGGGCTCCGTCCTGTTGAAACACCAAGCGCCGTCTCACAGCAAGTGGGACATCCTCCAGCAAGATTGGAAGCTCGTTCTCTAAAAATTCCAAATACTTCACACTGTTTAGCGAACCTTCGATAATGTACGGCCCGATGAGCTGTCGGTCAATTATACCGGCCTATACATTAACGGAAACCCGGTACTGTGTTCTTGTTTCTTTGACCACTCTTGGGTTTTCATTTGCCCACGTGTGGTTATTGTGGGTATTGAAGTATCCTGCACGGGTAAAGGTGCACTCGTTCGTCCAAAGGATGCTTTTCGAGAAAAATGCATCCTCATCCCTTTTCGCTGTCATAAGTCAGAAGCTCCCGAACTTGCAGCGTATGAAACGGATGCATATTCTCTTTGTTTAAAACGTTCCATACGCTCCAGTGAGAGACCGGTACTGAGCTGCAACTCGCCTTGTACTGGTTTTGGGATCGTTTCTCACAGTTCTTAAAATTCTCTCCTCCATGGCCGGCGTCAGCGACCGGCGGGGCTGGTCGGCTTGAGTTGCAGTCCAAAATAACGTTCCATTCCAGAACCGACGGTGTGTAGACGTGAAGGTTCATGTCTCAACGTAATGTTTACAAACTAAACATCTTACATACTTGTATTATTTTTACATACTTGCGTTTGGCAGTCGACGGTTGGGAAATCTGCGTCCATATTCTTGTTGGGCTGTCGTTGCCACACAGTTGGCAAAACCGTAACAGAGATGAATATCCGCCAGCTCTTCTGGAGAATACATGTTTGTTTTCTGCTAGTTTGGCAGCATTCATTAATTATGTCACGCAAATCTGGCCGAAAATTAACCCCCCCCCCTCCCCCCATGTCACAAATTGTCACAATTTTTGTAACCCCCCCCCCCAGGCAATTATGTCACGTTTTTGTTAACCCCCCCCCCCTCCCCACTCAAAACTTTTTATTCAAATAGCCAATATTAGTCACAAAAAATCATTTTTATTTCATACAGAAACAAATTCAACTTTCCTCATATTATATCAAATTGCATTCTCAAATAATACCATTCAAAAATAGATTCAATCCTCAGTCCAAGGGTTTTGCAGATGTTGGTCAGCATTGATGACCGGGAAGATATCTGCGTCCGCTGAAGCACTCGTAATGGTTTCTGCCACATCAGTCAGATCAAGTTCTTCGTCATCTATCCATTCGCAATCGAAGTTGTCTTTGTTGGTTACAACCATACATTCCTGTTTACGTTTTGCCACAACTTTAAACGGACGCAATTTTCTCTGAAATTGAACGGATGTATGCTTGTGCATCTTTATGTGCTCGCGAAGCATGACTAAAGATGCAAAGTATAGGCCACAGCTGGAACACACTCGTTCGTTCAATGAGTTTTTAATTGAAGGACAGTAAAGATCATACGGAATCGTTCCATATCCGGACATCGATTTAGGTAGAATCTGTTGAGCTTGTAATGCGTTCAATACGAACATTGATGGGAAATGCTGTGGTTCGTCCTTCGATGACCCAATCAATCCTCGAGATGTTTGCGTCAGAGAGATTGGTGGAGGCAAAAATCCATTGCAGATAACGTGATCGATGCTACTTCGCAGTGGTGAGCAGCATTTCATGTAAAAATATAAATTTATGCACATATAACAATTATTTGACCATCAAATGCATCTCAAAATTTTACCTATCTGTGCATTTCCGTATCTGGAGTAAATATTGGCTGGTTCGCACATGAGTTCCAAACCAGTGTTGGTCATAGTCACGAATTGACTTCGGATCTATTTCAGAAGCATCAGGATCGATATATTCAGCCAACGTCGGATGACCGTCGATGACCACATCATTCCAGACTTCTGCCAAAACTTCACCAGCGTACTGGAAATTTTGCTTCTCCAAAGCTGAATCAGTTGTACGCAATTGGGAATCCAGATGACTACCAAACTGGTCGTGTGGTATTATCAATCCAGAAAGCTCCTTACTCAAGGGTGACATACGTCGCTCCACTCTATTGAAAGCACTCCTTCCCGGAGCGTTCGTTGCAATGAACAGCGTGTCAAGGTTGTACTCTTTAAAATGGTGTATTGCTATCTGTATTACCTTGCGATATCTCGGATTTTCATCAGGTCCACCGTCGACGGTAAAGATTAGGACTGGTTTGACCAATCCATCAAACTTAAAAATACCATCAAACGATTCAAGAGTTAGAAGCCGCTTGATGTCTAACGCATGAGAAAACGCCGTTGACGAAGCGTGTTTGCCTGACCGAATTGCAATGTAAGTGGGGCCCGAAAAACCAACAGCCTCCGGTTTGCCAAGACCATTCGGTTTGATTTCGATTCCAGCGTACACGGACGGAATTAGTTTATGCTTATTTGCAACTATCCAATCGTGGTCAGGAAGCGTGATTTTGTACTCCACATGCATAAGTATGGGAGACTGCTTATTGGCAGCCGTTAGGCCTATCGCCACTCTCGCCTTATCATCCTGACTGATAAATCCTACTTCATTGGGCCCTAGCACAGATGCCAGTTCTTCCAATGATCTTATGGTCACTGTACAGAATCGGCCATCGGGATGATCGTTGTGTTTTGCATTACTTGCGCGCATCAACTTCACTGGTACAGTATTTACGTGACATTTACCTTGATGGGAATTGGCTCGTTTTGGGATTAACCGCAGATATGTTGCTGTTCTTTTGATATTGAATCCCTTGCCTTGTATTGCAGAAGTCAACTCATCTAAAGTTTTAACGCTTCTGACGCTCTCATCACTGCGCTTTTCGTGGGCCGCAGGTCCATGAAGTGCGATATCGCATATTGCCTTGAGCAGCTCCGATTGCTGCTCTTCAACACGAGGGCGGCCAGGAGAATTTCGGAATGAAAGATAATTTCCTGAAATTTGATATTTATATCTACTGTGCAAACAAACTAGTTAATATATCATATTTACCAGCCTCTGGGATGTCCCGAATTAACAGTTGTTTAGCCTGCTTCATTTTCTCACGATGCTTCTGCTGCCGCTCTTGTTCGTCTTCCTTGATTTTGAGATTCTTTTCAAGTTTGATCTTTTTAATTTTTAGCCCTTCGAGTCTCGACTGATCATCATCCGTCAATAGTCCAGCAGACTTCTTGTCAATCAGAAGCACTACCTCAGAGTTCAGATTATTTAGCTCAGCTTTAAGTTGTTCCTGTACTGGTGCAGGGCGTTTATTTGATGATGACGGCTGAGCCATATACTCAATTTCCTTGATGGGTTGCGCGGGTTTCACTGTCGGCGCTGATTCCTTAGGAGCACTCATAGACTTTCCCCATAGTTGAAGAAGTTTACCTTTTTTCTTTAGCTGCAAGGCATGAAGCTCTTTTATTTTGTTATTGACTTGCTCTTCAAGTGCGGTGTTGTCATTGCCCTTCCGTTCATTCCAGAAATTAGTAGCATCCAATTGGCACTCCCTTTTCTTCTTATCCGGGTAAGCCTTTACATACGCATTGTACAGCGTATTAAAAAGTTCTCCACGATTCATTTTCCAAAATACACTAACTGCGCGAACCAATTTTTCACCAATAAACACTGGACTTTATTCACTGACGCACACTGAATGAGCTGCAGCTGTCATTCATGAACGGTGGAATAGTATTCACTCTAACTTGAAAGTACCCATTAATGAGTCGAAAAGTACGCATTTTGAAGAAAAGTGGCTTAACTCATTATTAAGAGTATACTTTCCTCATTTCTGAGTATTGCTTACTCATTTATGAGTATCAATTAATCATTAATGGGTAACGAATACTCAATTAATGAGGAAAATATACTCCTAATAATGAGTTAAGCCACTTTTCTTCAAAATGCGTACTTTTCGACTCATTAATGGGTACTTTCAAGTTAGCGTGTTAGGTATGGTAGGTGTCGGAGCCAAACACCGGATCCGTAGGGTACTTGAAGTAGCTTGCTAGCTCTCTTGCGACAGAACTCAAACGTGTCCTAACACGGTAGGAAAGGAAATAGGTGTCGCTCAAACTAGCAACTGTCGGGTAAAACGAGTGCTCTGTCTTGGCTCATGGGTGGAAAATTCAACTCTTCTTACCCTGAAAAGGCCGGGTTGGGTTCCAAGGCCGTTGACAGCAAACACTCTAGTCGTAGGGTGGACTGTATTCAACACTGTATAACACTGGGCTGTTGCACCGGATAATGGATCCAGAAGATATTGATAGAAAAACTACTGCTTCTATTCACTTATCCTTTATTGCTTTTTCCTTTTGATCTTAACACCTTAGAATTGATATAATGACTGAATGACTGCGCCACTGCGGTGCCGTTTTTATATTGTGCCGCTACTGCTAGAAGTTCCAGAACATGGAAAGTTCCAGAACAATGGAAAGTTCCAGAACATGGAAAGTTCCAGAACGATGGAAAGGTCCAGAACATGGAAAGTTCCAGAACGATGGAAAGTTCCAAAACAATGGAAAGTTCCAGAACATGGAAAGTTCCAGAACGATGGAAAGTTGCAGAACAGGGCGTGGCATAGTTTATGCGAGCGGTGTGTGAGTGCTGCATGATTACTGCTGTTGCTGTTCGTTTACGAAGGGGCGTGAACAGTAGGGATAGTAGTAGTAGGCGATATTGCATAAGAATATCATTTTGTTTTTGTTTTTTTCAAAAATGTGATGTCACGATTCAGCTTACCCCCCCTCCCTCGTTTGTCACAAAATGTCACGGTTTTCTGAACCCCCTCCCCCCCCTAAAAGCGTGACATAATTAATGAATGCTGCCTTTTCTGTTTAGATTTTTCTTCTTTCATACCGTCACTCCACGTGCGAATCAAGTGTGCTATGCGCGCTGCAAACAGACGTCAACAGCAACGCACGGTGGGTTGAATTCGTGTTTTATTCGTGTTTTACGCAACCGTTGATTAACGACCCAACCAGATGTGTTTAGTACGAAATTGCGACAAAACTAAACAAAATAGAAAGTTGGTGTTAAAGAGAGAGTTGTAGAGCGGTTTGAGAAGCATCTTTTGCTTAGAAAACACAATAATCTTTAATACGTATTTTTTTAAATAATGAGGGAAAATCCGAAGAAAAACCAAAGTTTTAGATTCGTTTATCCCTAAAATGTGTCTAAATGCAACTTTCTGAAAGAAAAAAGGACGCTATTAAGTTGGAAATTTTCTAAACTATCTGATGAAGGTAACAGTTTTGTGTTTAATGGCATAGTTTTAGAGTTAGAGCCAATTTCTGGCAAGCATAGACCAAAACAGAAAAAGTTCAATAACTCAGTGATTTTTGAGATTTGATCATATGCGTAGAACACTTTTTTTCTTCAATTATGATCTTCTATCACTCCTTAAATTATTTGCACTAAGGAACCGAACACCCTGTATACTCTAAGCTCAGTTTACTCATAATCGCAAAAAGAAGGGCACATATTCATTTATGGTTAAGGTTAATATTTGAGTAAATTTGTATGGGAATAAATACTCAAATATGGGTAAGTAGTATTGTACCCATAAATGGATATGTGCATTTTTCGCGATTATGGGTAAACCCACATTTAGGTAAACTGAACATAGCGTGTATCGCTCCTTTTTCGCGAGCTGCCAAAATTTATAAACAAAAATAGTGAAGGTCAAGGTTTTAGTTGCA
The DNA here is from genome assembly GCA_034211315.2 of Aedes japonicus. Taxonomy (NCBI): domain Eukaryota; kingdom Metazoa; phylum Arthropoda; class Insecta; order Diptera; family Culicidae; genus Aedes; species Aedes japonicus. The sequence goes on along the minus strand of JASCZW010002954.1, from coordinate 604,377 downwards.
CGGTATTACCATAGACTAACTCTAAGACCAGTAGGTCCCATACAAAAACGATTTTTTTCTTGGCTCAGTCAGTACTAGAACATCGTCCCAAGCTCGGTCCCAAGCTCAATAATGCACCCCTTATAATGAACTCACATGAACACACTCTCAAGTACTCTGTCAAAATAACACAGCAAATCAAAACAAAGGCGCAAATATGTATAACAAGGTGCTGGCTTCAAGGTGTAATTCGGACCAAGGGGTTCTACAACAGTGAACCAATTTCAAATCGCTAGTTACATATTGATTGTTGGTATTACCAACAATCAATATGCAACTAGCAATTTGAAATTGGTTCACTGTTGTAGAACCCCTTGATCCGAAGTACACCTCGAAGCCAGCACCTTCCTATACATATTTGCGCCTTTGTTTTGATTTGCGTGTTATTTTGACAGAATATTTGAGAGTGTGTTCATGTGAGTTCATTATGAGGGGCACATTATTAAGCTTGGGACCGAGCTTGGGACCGACGTGCTCGTACTGACTGAGCCAAGAAATAAATCGTTTTTGTGTGGGACCTACTGGTCTTAGAGTTAGTCTATGGTATTACCGCTGTGGTAAAAATGGTTATAGATTATCGCACGATGCCGTCATCGATGCAGTTTTGACAGTTCCGAGAGCTTATTTATGTAGACTCTGAATATTTTCGGTAAGAACGGTATGAGAATTTGTATTCTTACTTTATTACGATTGAAATAAAATTGCAGGAAAACACTAGGGGTGCGACATTAATCCATTCATAGTGGATAAGTTTGATTTATACATGATTCTTTCCATGTTTCATTTTTTAACTCTCATTAATCTAAATATGGTTAAATAATTTCTGCTACTTTCGATTACCCTTGATTTCAGCCGATTTGATCGGATTTCATCCGATAAAGGCGTTAAAGTCACGATTTTGATCAATTTTACTTGATCGTGTACGTTCATAATGGCAGCTACGAAAACAAAACAGATTTGTTGGTTGATTCTACCAACGCTAATGGTTTGTTTCAAACAAATTTTAGTATGATTTAAACTGAATTGCTGTTTGAAACAAACAAACAAAAATGGTTGAAACAACACACATTTCCGTCTACAATCAACTTCATTTTTCCTGTTATTTAAAGAATAATTCTCGTTGCAGTTTAAAACCGAAAAAAAACACTCGTGCAAATCAATTTAACTGCTTTTCCATATGGCAGTAAAGTGTCGCATCAAGTGGAGCTGAGGAGAAAATCAGATGCGCTGTACAGCTCACTGGATGCGCCACAATGCAAACATAGGGACATAGAGTAAAATCATTAAGCGCTAGTGGGTTATTCCGGTTTTAACAATCATTACTAAGGCCAGGCGATCACTGATGTGGTGGAGGTGTGGCACCATATCGGAGTTCGCATCACGCCACAATACTGACTCGCCTGGTATGTGATACCACATCGCTGCGGTTTTCGCTCCTTTTTTCTGATTGGCCAAGCTGACAGCCAATGTTGCCAATGGACACTCTAAACAAAATATACTTAAATAAGTTAATGGCACAATATTCGATGAAACTTTGAAAAAATCGACTATAGAGGGATTCCATCCAGAATGTGCCGGAAATCCCAAAAATCATACCCGATCATCATTGATTTGGATGAAACTTGGCACATGAGTTCGGTACGTTGGAAAAAAAAAATTCCACTGGTGTTAAGATAATTTGGGTTCAAGAGTAACTTTTGAGATGGGCGTATGTGTTTTTTCCAACATTTTACTTGAAAAATCGTAGTTCAAAAACCATTACATTTAGAGTAAAACTTTATATAAGGGAATTGTAGGGAACTAAAAAGCCTTTCTTAAAAAAATATACACAGAAAAAAAATTTTTTTTTTCATCAAGAAAAATCAAAAATATTTACTAAAAATAAAATATCTAAAAAAACATATTTTTAATATTTTTTTAATTTGTTGTATGGAAATTTGAGGAAAAAAGACACGTTTTAAAAAAAACTCTAGGATGGACGCTTTTATAATAAAAAAGTTTTTCAAATAGCGAACTTTGGTGTATATTTCAAATTTTGGTTATTCATTCTTATAAATAAATTTTGATGTTACAATATGGTTTTGGAGATTTTTACAAACATTAATGATGTTTATGATAAACCACGTAAACGCAACCGTTTTCAAGATATTTCTGATTTTCTTTCAATAAAATTTCAAAACCTCAAAAAATACGCCCTTTTCATAAATTACTCGTGATATTAAAACAACAAAAGCTAACGATTGTTTCTCTTGTGTTTTTAGCCTTTTTAAAACACATGTATGTGCCTCTTACTTACTCTTAACAGCTCGTCGATTGAAAAAGCTTCACTTAAAGTTATAAGACAAAAATAATGAATTATGGTTGGATTTATATTTATATATACCATTTATTAGTCTCGGTCATTGATAATATTACATAAACATTATATAAACTATTGATTGCTTTTATATATATTATGAATCCTGCCTTCTTCGTCATTCGAAAACAGTTTTACAAAAACTTCGTTTTCTGAAATTGGAACGAATGAGTGGTACTTTTGTGTACCTGCAATCGTTTTAGTCTGTCGGTAAATTTCATTCCATTCTGCTACCCCTGTTCATACTCTTCATGTGATACATAACAAAACGACATTTTTGTTAAACAATCATCACTTTTTTGGTTCGCCCATTCGAATAACTCTAATGCACTTTTTATAGGGTGTTCATGTTGTACAGCAAGGCTTGCATATCTTGCCATTCGTTTTAATGTACCACCAATTGCATCGCAAGGTCCCTTACCGTGGGATGTTGCGAAAAATGCCATTCAGCATCAATATTGTATTTCTTTTTAAACTTACAAAGGCTTGCAAAGTTCTTCCTATTTTTATATTGGGATGCTGCCCCGTCAGACATAAACGTAGCTTTCTTTACTTTAATTTTTGTTTGCAAAAAGCTTATTAGTTTTGAAATAAACACCTGCACCGCAATCGTATCATGTTTCAACACTTCTGAGATAACAATGAAACTGATATTTTTAAGTATTCCAGATTCCGTGTAATAAATGACAAAAGGGTGAATAGTGGCTTGCTCATTACTCCAATAACTACTTTGAACAGCATCTTGAAAAACAAATGAATAATTTTCAGAAAAATCACAAATTATTATTACTTCGCCGTCTTTAAGACAACTTTTATAATCTCTCAAGAAACTAGACTGCTGAGATTTGACAAAATCGTGGGATACTAATTGTTCCAACTTTTCACAAAAATAAGCAATAAATTCATCAATTGGTTTAACAAGTGTCTCTAAACTACATCTATCAGTTGAAATCCATTGCTCAAAAGATATTTCAACTAAACCACGTTTTTCTAATTTGTCTGTTAAACTACTCTCAAAATCTGAAAAGCCTGGACATCGTTCGCATTCACGGAGGTAACATTTTTTAGTTCTAGTTGATGAGCTACATAATATTTCTTCAAAACACAATTTATAATCATTCTCGAATGAATATTTTCTAAGACCATGAAGCATCAAGTTAATGTTCTCATGAATGGTGCAAACACAAATGTTATGAGAACCTGTGCTGCCAAGTAATTTGCAATGCTTTGGTCTTAGTGCTGCAAAAGAGCTAAACCCAACAGCATTTTGATGCATCTCTTGAAATTTAATGAAAGCTTCTCTTATGAGAAGATATACCTGACATACGTTATAGCTGCTATTTGTCTACCTACCTTAAACAATATGTGTTGCTTTCGTCGCTACATCACCGAACTGTTCGGAGTGTAGTTTTCACACACTACACCCGACCTCTAACATCGTTGGAGCTTGGCAAAATAGTCAGCAGTTCGATTAATATGCTTCTTCTATATGACCCTCCGCATAATTTCATCATCTGTCCATTTCACACTTGTCGCCCCTGCGACATCTATCTCGCTGTTACTTTCATCGCTTTAGCAAATTCGCTCCCTTCATTCTCTGAGCGGCCCGACCGATACAGCCATAAAACAATTATAAATATATTGATTGCAATATTAAAACAATAGTGCTATTTATCTTGTTCTTTTCAAATGAGTCTTCTTATCATCCTGATATCAAAAGAAAAGAGGACATTAGAGTAATGTGAACGTTATAATATGAAGATCTTGGAAAATTTATCATTTCTGGTGGAAATCTCGATTAACTTAAGAAAAGAGCGAATTTTCTGAGGTTTTTTCATTCTATTGAAATAAAATCTGAAAAATCTCGAAAACGGTTGCGTTCAGGTGATTTATCATTATAATCATTATTGTTTTTAATGATCTCCAAAATCATATTGTATAATTAATTTTCATTTATAATAATAAATAACCAAAATTTGAAATATGCATCAAAGTTCGCTCTTCGGAAAACTTTTTTATTATAAGAGCGTCCATCCTAGAGTTTTTTTCACAACGTGTCTTTTTTCCTCAAATTTCCACAAAACAAATTTGAAAAATATTAATAATATGTTTTTTTTTATATTTGATTTTTAGTATTTATTTTCGATTTTTCTTTATGAAAAAAATTTTTTTTTCAGTGTACATTTTTTTACAAAGCCTTTTTAGTTCTCTACAACTCCCCATATAAAGTTTTCTCTAAATGTAATGGTTTTTGAACTACGATTTTTCAAGTAAAATGTTGGAAAAAAAACATACACCCATCTCAAAAGTTACTCTTGAATCCAAATAATCTTAACACCAGTGGATTTTTTTTTTTTCAACATACCGAAGACGTGTACCAAGTTTCATCAAAATCGAAGATAGTTGAGTTTGGTGACCGACCGATTTGGCGTGGAATCAGTCTATATCGCAATATCGGATGAAATCTTGAAAAATCGTCGATTATCTTTTATAGCGATGACCTCAACACTGGTCAATTAGAAAGAGATGCGAATCGCTTATTATGATTTCGATCGATAAAATCCGATAATTTGGTTAAATCGGATTATTTTTGAGTTTTCTAAATTTCAACCGGTTTTGGCAAGCCATTTTGATTAAACATAATTTCTTTTCTAAATTTAAGATAATCCGGAAGAGTCGGGCCCTAGGCAAAACAGACACCAATGCTTATTTTTAAATCATTTCCTGAATCTAATCGTACAGAATCCGGAAAAAGTCAATGGAAATTTTTGATTGAGCGGGTTAATACATTCGATGCAATGATCTATATTATTAATTTTTGTCTACACGCTCTTTCAGATCTACTCTAAATAGAGTAACTTACACTCAGTATTTCCATGCTGAAGTCAAAAACTAAGTAACTTGATATAAGGAAACTAGGAAAGAAACTAAGGAAACGAAAAACATGTTTCAGTCCAAGGTTCGGTCGATCAAAAGTTTTCAAAATAGGAGGACTGTATGTTGTAATCAACAACAAAATTCAGTCGAAGTGCCGAATTTAATCCATGAATTACAATCTATCCATAGAATTACCACGACACCTCCGTTTCAACTAGACAGTTGTTGGAAAAAATCAACGATTTCATAAAATAAAATAAAAAATATAATTAAATACTGAGTAATGTTTACTCAAATTTTGATAAGTGACCTAGTCAATCAGGAATGAATAACTTTATAGCTACGCTAATTAGGGTAGTTCCAGTTTTAACAAAACTGGGTCGTTTTCTACTCAGTTTTGAAAAAATACAAACAAGCGTGACCGAGTAATGCTTACTCTAGTTTTGACAGGTGACCCAGTTAATCAAAAATGAGTAACCGTTCCATTACTCTAATTAGGGTAGTTTTGCCGGGCGAATTTTGCCGAATATTTGTGTGTGTCGCAATTTGATTCCGAACACCCTTTAAGATGCAACATTATTCAGAATCTTTTCAACGTAGGAGCTAATCTATCCAGACTATCCAATATGCATAGAGGCGAACCGGAAGATTCGATGAGCTACTCCCCTCGTGAATGCTTTTACCATTCTATCTTGGAAAAATTGTCCCTATAAACTACTTTATAAATGCAAGTTTTGTTTTGATTATTTATATTCAATGGGACAGAACAAATTTCAGCACAGCCTACACAGGGAGGAATTTGATGGTCAATTTAACCATTATTGGGGGTTAGGATGACTACTGCAGCATAGTGATTTTGAACCGACTATGATCATGGTCAAAAATACCATTAAAAATAGTTGATCCAACATTTGCCATAATGTCGGTATAGTCCTCGTTACCATGATCATAGCCAAGAATGCCATGAATGTGGTGAATTCGTCTATTTTCATGGTTGTTGTAACCATTATATGCAATAGTCACCTTGACCATGATTTAATTGTCGGTATAACGATAGAATTTTTCTCAGAGTAGGATCATACTCGTTTTCATAAACCAACCTTGAAATCTGAAACACGCCACTGCTCTGTTTAAAACAAATTCCCAACAACCGTGTCCTATCAGTACAAGGCGATCAAGACAAATTCACCAGGCTTGTTCCGCGTCTTGTTCCCGGCCGTGGCAAGAAATGGTGATCATGCGATCGGAATCTCTACGTGCACACACTTCATCTCACACGTCACATCTTCATTGCTGCTGTTTCGCTGATCATCGTCGGGCGTTGTTGCAGCTGTTGTTGATGTTGCACACCGTTTCTCACCACGTGATATTGCATGATATCGTGGAGCGCCTTCGTCGTCGTTGTGGCACAGCCTCGTCACATAGATGGAACGCATCCTGCTGATATCGTCCCTGTCACCACCGTCCGGGCAGGCCAAGCGATGCGGTAGCAGAGGAATGATAAATTTCCAGATATTTTCCAGATTATGTGCATAATTTGTCCGCTCATGTTACGCGCGAGTGCGCCTGATGGGGACTGCGTTTACCCGCCACCCCATGCCTCCAAATGCCAGGGATGCCAGATAAACAGATATAATTTTTTCGTCTCCCGTCGTTCTCACTTACGTCTGGTGGTGAGATTTGAACTCGTGACTTTGTCGTGAGAGGGATGGTATCCAGTACGGCAGGGGGTGCCCTCATACACATTTTATATCATGCTGCATACAGGCATAATGTAGATTATAGACATTATTCAGATGTTTAGGTATATGAGGCATGTTTTTCACGATCAATACAACAGTAATCATTTCATACGATTTTGTATGGAATGAGTCTTGGACCCTTGCTTTGTGGTTCATAGTTCCGATCGTATGAAAATCGTACAGATAATTTTCGAAGTGTAGAAAATTGTATCGTTGAATAGATTACAAGATTATTGATTCTTGTCTGAAATATTATTTTCCTGGGGGCGATTTTAAAGTGACTAAAAAACGGCTTCTCGCTAATAGTCAGCCACACAAGGACCTGCTTTTGCAAATTTGGTGTAGGCGATATATTTGATGTAAATGTTTACCTACTCGATGGGGGTCGTGAAGTGCCTCGTCCACTACCAGCCATTGCCGTTCAGCGTCAACTAGCTCTCGTCGTGCATGTTGACCAAGATTTTGCGCTTTGCCGGAAAGATGTTTTTCAGCAGCTCTTTCACACAACATTCGAATTTCCATTATAAATCGTGAAAAGTGCTGGGACATTTTATACAGTGTCGATAATGTTGCATGCAAAAACACGACCCTGTTTGAACTATCATGCAAGTAGCTGCTTCCTTTTGGATGTTACACAACTGTGATATTACATCCTTATGAAAATTCATTCTTTTCCTGTAAGATAGCAATCCGCACAGACATTTTGAAAAGCTATTGGCATCCCTGCTCCATCAGTGGGCTCGCCGAGTAAGGAATTAAATTTCTTTCTCCTCAAGTGCAACGAGAAACATTGATTTGGCCCGTTCGATGACATGCGGTCGACGGTAGCGTGTGTGTGTGGGAGGGGGGACGTGCGGGCGACTCATTCAACAGAAGGAAATTGTGAGAACAAAAATCGTGTCGAAGCGTCTTCCAAGATAATGAATTTTATTGCCCTCCCATTTGGATGCTGAGCGCTACCGGTTTACCGGTTTGTATACCAGCCAACTGCTGCTGGTGGTGGTGGAAGCGATGTGATCAATGGGATGCTGAAATCACTGAATTGGAATCGGAAACTGAGAAAGCTATTTGTAGTTTATGTGAAATTTAACAGCAGAGTGCAGCTTCGCACAGGGTTCAGTAATCAATTGTTGACCCGCTGTAAAGAGGGGACATTAAGTTCGTATGGCATTTTTTTTATTCACGGGTGACTTAAGTACAATGAATTTTCAGTTTTAAGATATACAGAAAAAAAGAAACATTGAATTTTCTGCGTTATCCAATGCACATAAAGGGAATGCTAGATTTGGCAGAAATCAATGGGATATTTCATGTAAATTTAAGCCAAATTACGCCTGAATCTAGTCTGTTGTATGAAATATTGTAAACAATATTGGTTTTCAACGCCTCCTTTGGCTTTGAATGCTCGACCAACAATAGAATAGGGCCTATCAACATTTGTAAACAAATATGTCTGAGCCCTTTTTCTCACAAGCTGTTGGCTACACACGCAAAGGGCCTGTTCATAAACCACGTAGACTCATGTTTGAACATCTCAACCCCCCCCCCCTTCGTAGGCTTTCGTCCATACATACCCCCCCTCCACCCAGAAAAGTTTACGTGGTTTATGAATAGCCCCAAACCTACAGCATTATCGTGTTGGGGAAACTTTCCCCTCTATGATGATGCTAGTGGTTTGCGTGGGTGGCCTACGCTTTGCGAGAAAAAAGGCTCAGAAGCGTTTATTTACAAATGTTGATGAATCTACGCAAAACTTGTATCTATCCAAGATCGCAGTAGGCAATGCTCGTGAACGGTAAGTTTTTCGCAAGCTTTCACGGTTTTTCTGTTTCTTTATAAATTTGAAATTATCCCTCGAAGTAATGAGCGCAGTAGTGATGTGATATCTGGAAAAGATTACGTACTCTAATTGTTATGTATTTGTATTCTCCGTGCGTGGAGTAACGATTATGATGTAGACGGAGATGTTTGCTCATCACCATGAGGCAACAAGAGTGGACAGTAATGTTTGCTAGAATGAAAGATATGAAGAGAAAGTGTTGAAAGTACCATCAGTGTACGGTAGGGTGGAAATAGAATAGAAGTATTGAAAATTGAGCAAAAGGGCATTGGTAAAATAGTACTCGAACCAAGGACGCTACCCTTTGCCTAACATCCCACTGCGAGGTAGGTCGAGGAACGGACGAGTCCGTCACCTCAACAACAACAACCTTTAATTATCTAAACTTTTAAGGTTTATAATAGCTACGCTAACCCTTTTAAAATTGCAGCAGAACCATAATCTGCAGACATGTGTAATAATTATTATCATTTTACATTATGATATCCCTTCACCATATTTTAAACACTGTTCAATATGAATTTGTATATTGGTTTTACATTTTTTAAATTATTTATACCATTTTAATAAATACTCTGATTGTCATGATTGACTTTATTATTATTTTATTATTTTATCTCGGAAATATAGTACGGTATGTCCACGCATCCATCCTCCCCTGTAGATTCACAAAATGCGTTGTAGTTCAAATCATTTGTTTGAATCCAACTCATTCTACAGAATCATCTTTTGCGATAAATGCAACGCAGTAGGCCTGGCCGCTTTGATGCTTGTATCATGCATTTTATATGCTGCAAACATTAATATTGACAAAACAAATAATTGGACGTTATCTAACTCAATCATTTCCGGAATCCTTCTTCGTACTGGCTGCGTTTGTATTAGATTAGATTAGACACCCATGTAGCACACTACGATCTTTATTAGTTGTGGTGACTTGATTATGACTTAGCAAGTCATATTTATGATATCTCAACCGAATGGCAACAAGTGTGCTACTAGGGTAAGATTAGATTAAATTGATTGTGCCCGTTGTAAAATATGAAGAACTCTTCAAGCCACAGGAGCAAATGGCTTGCCACTACAAAACACTTTTTCCCAAATGTTTCGATTTGGATACATCATCAGGCACATCTATTCCTTGCTGAGCGTTGAAAAATTGCGGCTCCGGAAGTATCCAATCTGACATACATCTCATCGTTCATCAAAATCCACCGGTTCGGCTTTTGGAGGAGACAGGCTTTTCGGCGATTTCTTGTTTCTTGTTGTTGGTTCTGATATTGTTCCTTTTTTCTGCACAGTTCCGACGCTAATGTCAACCTTTTTTGGATATTTCACGAAAGGAACACGGTTTATGCTATTTCATAAGGCGTTTCTAGTCCGATGCCCTCCTTTTCGCGTCCAGATTTCGGTAAATCTTCAAGAGAACACATTTCTCCAAACTTCTTAACAATCTTGAACACTGCAGATTTAGTGCACTTCATGCTTTTTGGTAATTCTCGAAACGACAACTTTCCGCACAGCCATTTGTGCAGAATCAATCTGCGAGTTTATAAACTGATCTGACCCATCGTTCGAAATTTCTCACTTTTATTCACATGTTTCAGGTGTATTGCCACAGTAAACACTGTGCCAAAGTAAACACTGTGCGAACATTTACAATTTTTCGTCAAGTTTTAACCCTAAACCATTGATAAAAAGGTGTTCACTTTCTTTAATGAACAGTCGATATCATTTAAATATGACAGTGAATTTAACACTTCCTATATATCAGTAAGTTATGTGGTGCAGTGGTAAGCGTGACTGCTACTTGACACCCCAGGTCAGGGTTCAATCCCAGTCGACGTCGGTGGTTTTTCTGAGACGAAAAAAATATGGTCACGTCTTCCTTCAGAAGGGAAGTAAAGCCGTTGGTCCCGGTTATAATCATGAGTCGAACAGTAGGGTCCAGGTGGTGGAGTCGTCTCCCCACTTACGGAAAAACAATAAAAAAAAATATATATCAGGAAATTTACTGTTAGGCAAAGTTGTAGAATTAGCCAAGAGCAATAATTTCATCACCGGCAAACCGACATGAAACTCAATCTTCACTATTGATCAAGAATCCATAACGACCGATTCAAATGTGCAGCGATCACATCTGTCAAAACCTATAGAATCGTTTTATTTAGATAAAATTTATTTGTCAAGAATTGCTCAGACATGAACCTTCTTATCAAGTTCCCAAGCGTGTGCTTTAATAAACGTTCTTAGTAAACACGAAGATAGTTGTCAGTAATATGACTTTAACAGAAACATCAAGGTATTTTCTGTTGTCATTCATGTCGGTTTGTCGGTGATTTCATCATACACCATATTCAAAATTCGGCTACTGAAACAAGTCATCCAAATTGAAAAAAATTAATATATATAGCACTGATTGTGCTGAAACTTCCACCAAGAAACGAGGAAAATTTCCAAAACAAGATGTTGTCAAAACCAGCCAGAGCTGAACACTAGAAGTGCTGCTACAAAATGAGCCCCATGGGGCCCAAGTACACCTTGCACGTTTCAATACAATCTTGCGCTTCTCGGTACTAGCTTCTTTGTTTTTGTTTTGATTCGCTGTGTTATTTTGACAGAATATTTCGGGGGCTGTGCGTTTTGAATGATGTTTTGCGTACCGATGTGCTGGTGCTTTGAAAAAAAGAGGCGAAAAAAACTGGTCACGTCTTTCTTCGGAAGAAGTTTCTGAGAAAATAGTTCCTTCGAAAGATGATCATGTATTAATGAGTGCGATATGTAGGGTCAGATTTACAGTTGTAACAGTAGCGTTTAGGGCTAAATAAGATTATGATATGTATTCAAACATATTGAATGAACCTTTTTTAAGGTCAACAGTCATTATTATATAATTTTTTGCTGTTCTAGGTCATCAAAACAGTTCTTGAGTTCAGAACTTTAGATCCACAGTAGACGCTACAGTTTTTGGGGCTATATACAGTAACGCTACGTATTTAGCCATATTCCGTGGATTTTTCAGAACGTATACAAACATTATAACTAGAAATTAGAAGAAAAATTTTCCATGTAATTCCAACTACCTTAGCTTATCTTGACAGATACGCTTCTAATTTCTAATACAGGTATTCCACTATACAGCTCAAACATTATTCCTCAGGATTCAAACATTATAAGATAAACTGAGATGATCGGGGTCATCCAACTTGTCATTGAGTTCAGGACATCAGATTTACAGTTATAATAATAGGTTTTTGGAGTATGCAAAGGAACAATATGTATTCAATATGTAATATGGAACAGTGTAGAAGGTCAACAGATATAATGCAACACTTTTGGGAGGCCTAGGTCATCCAAACTGTCCTTAAGTACAAAACAGAAGATCTACAGTTTTAATAGTAGCTTTTTGGGCTAAATAAGGTGACTTTATGTATTCAAACATATTCAATAAAACTTTTGGAAGGTCATTCAATATTTTAAAACTTTCTGATTCACTAGGTCATCCAAACTGTCCTGGCACTCAGAACCTGATGATTTTAAGTAGTAATAGTATTTTTAAGGCACTAGAAAGTTACAATAAATTTTCAAACATGTTCAATTAGTATTCTTAAAGGTCAACAAATATTATGAAGCAATATGACATGTTCTGGGTCATCCAAAATATCCTTAAGATTAGAACATAGTACCTACAGTTGCAACAAAAGCTTTCTGGGCTATGCTAAGCTACGCTGTGTATTGAAACATATTCATTGAATATTTTGAAAGACCAATGAAATGCCGAGATAATCTTCTAGGTTATCCAAACTATCCTGGAATTCAAAACTGAAAATCTGCTTGTGTAACTGTAGTTTTCTGAACAGAACGAAGTTACAATATGTATTTGACCAATTTACGTGAGACTTCTGGAAGGAATCATTCAAAAATAACTGATCACTTACATATATCCAACGTATATCCAACTCCATATTTCCTCAATTCAACAATCCAAGTTGTCTTCCAATTTAATTGATTAGTTGTTTCAATACGGTGCATTAGAAGAATTTTATTGAAGCCTGTCCACGTAAAATTTCGGACACTTTTCTTTTAGGGTAGATTTTGAATAATTTCGCGGATCGCTAAAACGTTTCGCTTATATGACAGCTGAAACTCTCCACTTTATTTCGTGGTACAACATTCTAAATTTTTGTTACATTCAGTAAATGGCGTCCAATCAAGCGGAAGTGCGAACAGTGCCCATTTGGTAAGACCGGTAGCAAAATCCGAAGTGGATTGGAAGGTTGGAAGTGGAACAAATCGAAAAGTATGCTCCCTACAAATTGACAAGAAGGTTTGATAGCCAAAATCCTAATCTCTCTGTGCGAAATGTGGCTCGCGGAGTTGGGAAGTCACAATCATACGTGAAGCAGAAGCAAGGACTTAAGGCGTATAAAATGAAAAAGGTGCCCAACCGTGATCACAAGCTAAATTTTTTTGCAAAAATTCGTGCTAACGACAAATTTCACGACAACTAGCCTTCGTGGTTGGCAGCACCCTCTCAGAATTCAATAAAACTTTGTGGGCAGGTAGACTATGTCTTTTCATGCAACTTTGCACACTTTGTTTTTTCAAAATTTATCTAAACTACCATTTGAAAAGGGCTTTAGTTTTTTGATCTATTTTTTTAAATTATACATAATTTAAAAAGGACTTCAAGACTTACAAAAAAGTCATGTATGAGTGACTTTTAGAAAATTGTCTTAAATTTAATGAAAAAAATTGAAAAATCGATTCCTACACGCTAAAAAAATATATTTTTAAATTTAAAGGCAATTTGCAGAAAATGGCTATCTTAGAATGAGACGAAATTTCTTTTCAATAAAGGCAACATAATTGCCTAAAAGTTCACCATACAAAAGTTGGGCACTTTTAAGGAAAAAAGATTTTTCAAACAAAAAAATTTTCATATCCAATTTTTACCGTGTATCGCGCCAACTCGTCTTATAATTTGATCCTGGCTTCCACACAGATGCCAATTAAATTGAATTAGAATGAAAATTTGAATTATTTAAGGGTCTTTGAATGTTTGCAAAATCAAGGCGGCTATTTGGAAAGGGCGTATTTTTTAATTGTTAATTTTTAAACTTAAGTGATAAAAGAATTAAATCATGTGGTTGATCCTGTTTATTACAAACCTCTGAAGTATACTACAAGATAGACAATAAATTGGGAAAAAAAGCTTTATCATAATATCTAAAGTATTGATCCATGACTCAATAGCAGTTCAGTTGTTTATTTCAAAATTGCTAGATAGAAGGGCTATCACAATATTACCCATACCTTTTACACATTCTGTAACAAATCTTGACCTTTCTTCCGCATCCGCATCCATTTTTGCTGTTGAACGACTCGAATTTGGACTCATCAGTCCACAAAACAGTCTTCCGATATTCTAAAGGTTTATCAGCATGTTGCCGAGCAAATTTGAGTCGTTTCGCTTTGTTGACTTTGCTAATAAAAGGCAGCTTCTTACAAAACCTGCTCTTCATACCGTGTTCAGCGATCCTTCTGCGTAGAGTACTGTCCGAGATCGGTTGTTGAAACACTTCCTTGATCTCCCTGAGGGTTACCTTCGGATTTTTCTTAATTTCCCGAATGATTCTCACATCTGTTCGGGAATCTGTTCTACGTTTCCTTCCACTTCCTGGGCGATGGTTAGTAGGTTTGTACTTTGCGAAAAGTTTTGTAACCGCTGCTTTGCTGTATCCATACTTTTCACCAATCTTGCGATGCGATTCACCTTTCTCGATGTCACGAATAACACATTTTCGGATCTGCAAGGGAATAGTTTTGGTTGCCACCGTATTATCCATGGTTATTTAGATAACTCGCACTGAATCTTTCTGAACAACAACTGAAATCAGTAAGAAGATCAACAAACACTTGGAAACGTCAAAAAAAAATGAGTACGAGGGGCGTTTGGATGTGAAAATTACATACACATAATATATTTTCAATTGGGCATTTTATTATGACACACCAAATTTACGCCACGTATGGTTCAAAAAATAATTTAGCAAAAATGTCCATTGCAAAAATCCACGTGCATCTTTAAAATAATAATATTATCATGCTTAGAAAAATATATGAATACGATATAATGAGTTTCTCAATGACTTCAGAGATCAAACGTGTTCATGAGAAAAGTGGGCACTTTATTTTGACGGTGACTGTACATCACTTTTTCGTTAGTTTTGTTTTTCTGAGTTAATCTGACATGAAAAATTAGCTACAGGAGCTAACCGTTAATCGGCGCTCCATATTTTGCCCGTGAAAGGATTGTAAATTTTGATATTGGTTGGGTATTTTAGCAATTCAAGGTGCTGGCGTTTTCTTTCACAGATTTTATACAGATCACCCCTGCATACCCTACTCGACGCCATTATTTAAAGGGATGGCTCATCTAACAGTATGCAACATATCCTGAGTAAAAACTATATTAAAACTACTAAAATGCATTAACTCTTTATTTTCCATAAAAAAATGAATCATGAAAATTCAGTTCTAAAAGTGACGACAGTACAAACGCTACCCTACTCGACGATGAAATGCACCTCCTACCCCTGGTCAATTCAATTCCCAACCGCTGTATCAGATATTTGAAAAATGCTGTAGGAACTCTTGTTTCAAGGCAAACGAATAGGTGCCCACTACCGGATTTGCTCACCGCAGAGGTAGAATGTGTTCGCTTTTCTCGCTGACCGGATCACGGGGTATCTCTCCTCCTGGTTGTAAGCATGGTTACATGCTTCTTGCATGTTAACGTTCTTGTGGCGCGTGAAAAAATATGTCGATATTTATTATTTTCTTCTCCGCGCTTCTCATTGGTGATTCAATGGAAAAGCTTCCAGAACAGCATAACACAATGCGCAATCATAAAAGCAAAAACAAAATCTGTGCATTTTAATACCAACCTGCTGACAGTGCATGTTACCATTCCTGCTACCAGCTTGCCTCCCGGTTTCAGTTCTGATTGTTACGCCATTGAACTGGCATGGGGCCTTTAATTAAAATTCCACTAGCGTCCGTTTGCGACATGTGAAAATTACTGTCCCAAATCATGTAAGTGAAACTTTTGAAGACATGTTTTATTAATTCGAAAAAAAATCGAGAAAAGTGTCATTCATAAGATTGAATATATTTTCATTGAATTTTTCAGTGGGAAAAGTTTATTTTGAATTGATTTGCTGTGTCCCGAGACGAGTTTGATCTGATATTTGGACGTGTCCCTTGACGCCATAGATCGATTAGAGTACGTTAATTAATGCGCTTGAATATAAATCAGTGCCATCAAGCAGAACTAAATGGTCGAAAACCAAGAAAAGTCATGTTGTGATTTCGCACAATTTTGCAAACTGACCAGTTTAACTTTGGTTATGTATATTTCAAGAACGACAAGCGCATGAACCACTGTTTTCCAACACATTTGTTTCATTCATTTGGCTCTTTAAAACGTTCAAAGCCTGACTCCGAACGCGATCAGAAATTATGCATCCGGCTATTTATCATGCTGACGCCCTACCGGAATGCTTAATTGAACTTAATTGAGCATGTAAAACGTGTTATTTATATGCATATCATTCGTGCATTTTTCGACCGGCCATTTTCGTGGCTACTGGCGGCCGTTTTCGACCGAAAATTCTTCTTCTGCTTTTACATAATTGCAGACTGTAGGCACCTTTGGTTCTCCCCTCCCCTAAAAACAGAACCAAACATGGCTCTAATATCAGAAATGCGTGACTTAGTCTTCTCAGCTAAATTAATTAGCACAATTAGATTGTTGCCAACATGCGTCCATGATTTTTATTCACAGGAGAAGCTGTTCGAGTTTTCTCGTCAGTCCAATTAGGGCCCGTTAATTCAGCATAAATCGGTTCCACTTACTTTGCATAGTCACCTTTGCAGTAGATCTGCCGATCCTTGAGGAAGCAGGAGGGCTGACGGTCCAGCGGTGTATGGCAGATGCAACAGCGGAGACAGGCCGAGTGCCACGAGCAACCGCCCACGTCTAGCAGGTACTGGTCCGAGATTGGCTCACCGCATGCCGTGCAGGAGCGAAGTTCTTTCTGTAAAAGGAGAATTGTTATGCAAAACATTAATTTTTGCAGCTTATTGATCTTCTTGTTTTCTGAATTATTTTTAAGTTATATTCAATACATTGAAACTGGACACACTTGTCAGTTGTGAAAAAATAATCTAAATTTACAGATTAAGAACGGCAAATCCTCTTTTTGTCAGCCTTGGGCTGGTTCATGTCCCTTCGTAGTCCCTCTCCTTTTGGGTATTTTCGTAACTTGTCCGGTAGTGAGATTCAAACTCGTGACTTTGGCATGATAGGTATGGATGTTAACCACTACGCCGAAGTCCCTCCCTCCTTCGAGTATTGTCCACGTCTCGTGCCCGTTGATTCCCATGAGGAACCGTGTCAACCCTTGCATTGCCCTCACTGCCTGCATAGATCACCATGGGATCACGACAAGTGATTATCTATAACAAATGGCATCGACAGTTGCCAACAGTTGGTTATAAAGATAAAGAAAAGAAGCATCAAAGCAAGCGGCGACTCGGTTCAAGAGGTCTTGGCCGCGATGCGGTCAAACCGGGACTGAAGCTTGGTGCCAACGTGCGAAAATTTTGCTGAAGATGGATCCAAAAGCTTGCAGCTCATCCTATAAACCTTGTAAAAGTCTTGTGTCCGGAAGTGACGCTCCAATGCAAGGACTTGGTTGAGGTTGCTTTGGAGGAAGAAATAAGGTTCACCATTAAAGAGCAGTGTGAGTTAAGGGAAGCTCAGATGACCATCCGCATGGGGAAAGGGCTTTGTGGAACGCATGTTGCGGCGATTAAGCTTCCAATTGAAGCAACAAACAATGCTCCGAAGAACGGGAAGAATAAAGAAGTTGTTGTGTTTTTCAAAGAACGTAGGCTTCAAATGGAGAGTTCGGCCTGTTTAAGGCACGAAACTGTTTAAAGCCGGCCAGGAGCAGACTGTGCAGAAGATGTGGGTAAGATGGGCATAAGACACAAAATTTCAGAAACCCACCAAAGTGTCTGATCTGTGCCAACAATGAAGCCAAAAATCACGTGACAGGAGGTCCAAGATGTCCGGGTGACGTCTATAAAATCACATTGGAGTTAACACATATACACTTCAACCACTGTGAAACGGCATAACACCTACTACGGCAATCTGTGTCGGAATCGAAAAGCAAAGTAGGTATTATTTCAAAGCCATACCAAATCCCATCTGGGGATGGTAATTGGGTTGCAGACAAAACGAGAACATTGGCACTAGGGACAATGGGAATATACCCTCTTCAATAAATTGTGAAGGCTTGGTAATCGCCAGAATCACATGTAGTTGTTAGCTCCTCGATGGACGACGGAGCTCAACCAGATGCTAGACAAACTCACGGAAGTGGTAACGGATCGAAGGCCAGCTGTCATCGCCGGTGACTTCATTGGCTCGGCGGTCGAGTGGGACAGCCGTCTCACTAACCCAGGGGGCGCAGTCTACTAGAGGGCCTAGAAAACCTGAGTGTAGACCTAGCCAACGAAGTTACCGTCAGCACCCATCGCAGGGAGGACTGGAAGTCCATAATCGCTTTTTGCAGCCTGTGTCTGTCAGAAAACATGTACTGGAGAGTGTGCGAGGCGTATACCTACATTGACTATCAAGCAATCCGGTACTGCATTGAGAACAGGACGAAGATCGAGTCATGTGGAAATAAAACAAATGAGCGTTCGTGGAAAATTGCGAGCTTCTCCAATGACGTGTTCGAAGATACACTTAGATTTAAGGGCATCCAATTGACTTACTGGTGGAACACGATGATTGCCGAGATATGTGCAATTTGCACCAGGAGACAAAGCCAGAGGGCTTGCAACGATACCGAAAGAGGGGAACATTGACATTGGTATACAGAGTGGCAAGAACCGCTCTCAAGGAAGGTATCAAGCTTGGCAAGAAAGCCTGCCTTGAGGAGCATTACCACAACTCTAACGTGAATCCCTGGGGAGACGTCTACAAAGTTGCCATGGTGAAGATGAAAGGCCTAGCAGTACCACCTGAAAGGTGCCTGGAGAAGATGATGGCCATCTTCGACGTGCTGTTCCCGCATCTCGAACCAACGATCTGGCCACCTTCACCAAACATGGAGAAGGTTGATTACGAAGACGAAGCTCGAAGAACAAAAACGAAGGCCTATATGTCTGCTCGACTTGGTGGGATCGCTTTGGGAAAAAATAATCCTGAACAGGCTCCCTAGGTACATGGAGAACGAGAACGGCCTATCGAACACAACAATTCGGTTCCAGGAAAGGCAGGTCCACAGTGGATGCCATCCGAACGATAGTGGAGACTGCGCAGAAGGCACAGAGAAAACAGACAAGAGGACATAGATTTTGCGCGGTCGACATCCTAGATGTAAAGAATGCCGCTAGCTGCCTAATAGCGCTAGTTGGGAAGCAATCGCCCATTCACTGTATAGCATTAGGGTCCCTAAGTACCTACAGAATATTATGGAGGTGCTTTCAGAACCAATCGCTGATAGGGAAACGAAAAGAATGACAATCACAGCGGGTGCTCCAACGGATGAACCAATGTTGTAGAGACGATGGAAGCGCCAGAAGAGCTGCCTTGGGCGTAACAGGCTCTTCATCCATCGAATTCTTTGCACAACACCTGGCCAGGTCCTTATGATTAGCAAGGGATGGTAGGGAAGTGTTGATTAGGGGCTGTTCATAAACCACGTAGACTTTTCTACTTGTATCAACGCTCTTCTTGGGTGAGAGCTTGTCTGTTGGTTGGGAAGTGAGCATTAACTCTTGTCCTAGCCTTTCATTGGGTTATGGTTATAGCGCCAATACTCGCTTTCTCTAAAGAAAAGAAGGATGCATTGACACAAAGTAATACGCTCCCCCCCGTCACTATAATAACCAGCTACTTATTATTTGTATGACTTCCTAATGTGATTTCATGGGCTTTTTTTATGTGTATTTGGTGTGTGGATTGGTGGCGGGAAAGGTGGATGGTTGATGTATGTTGAAGGGGGGGGTTGCCGGTGTTCTTTTGAATAGTTGTTGTGGTGCAAGTCGAAACACCAAAGTGTCAAAGAAAATATAACAAAAGCAAAAATAAGATTACCAAGGAAGCGGGACAACATTGTCGGATGAAATAGGAAGTTCTCTTAAAAACACTGGTCAAAAAAATTTTTTTGAGCTGTAAATAGATTTTTGAATTTTATTCTTCCCACAAAACTACGCTCAAAAAAAAAAAAAAAGATTTAATGGGAAACATGTTAAGTTGACAAAGATTTCTTATGCAATATAGAGAACTGTGAATTTTTGTAAACAGATCTCTCTATTGCTGTTAAGAACTGCCGTACGTAAAGTAGCAACAGCTGGTAGTGTTTTAACGTATTTTTATTTTAATCTTATATTTTGCCATACTTTATTTAAGCTTGAATATTTGTCTGCGCTTTTAAAATAATTTCCAATATATTTTTCATCAGCAGAATTGCCCAAAATGTAGGAATGAATAGCAAACATTTGTAGGTCAATTAAGCTACGTCCATGTCCAACTATCAAATCTACACAAGCTTATAAATCAATTGCTGATCAATAAAGTTAGAGGCAAATTAACATTCATGAATTTCAAACCTATTTTGAATAAAAACATTACCATAGCCAAACAGTTGGTTTTATCTTCGAGAACATAGCGTATGCGTCCCTTGACTCAGCCTATTATGCAACCAGCGATCACATTTTTCATTATGACTCATAAAGTTTTTAAGCTGTAAGTGAGATTCAACTAGTTATACACTTGCAAAGATAAGTTTGATAATATATTTGGTAGAATGTATCACTAAAAGTTACACAATTATTTTTATAATGCCATAAACTTTCGAGGGATGTGGATTTAATGTCGGTCTATAGGCACCAAAATGGGTCTATTCGTGGATGCAACTTCGTCCCATTCGATGGATTTATTACTAAATGCAGTCTTTGTACGTTTTTTTTTTTTTTCATATTTTATGAATTAAGGCATTGTTAGCTGTACTGGATTCACTTAATACAACATTTCACAACACAAACTAAAGTAAAGCTGCTTCGGAACACTTAAATGGTGTTCATACATGATTTATCAGCCATTCGATAACGAAAACATTATAATTCACTATACAATGATTTTGTCTCTTCGATTTTTGTTTAGATGAGCCACTTGAATATAAACAACCGCAAATTCATGTGTTTCCACTTGAAATTTTACCAATAACAACCTTTTTACTACGTTATTGATACAACAGGCCATATTTGGGAACATACAAAAAAAATATGTACCCAACATTGGGTCTACGATTTTCTTGTAAAATCATTATTATTTTAGCTATGTGAACAGTTAGTTTATAACGTGTAACTATTTTCTGCACATCCAGACAGCATTACTCGCTTTATCGATTCAATTAAGCCAAATTTAGATCACTTGAAATCGTGTAGATCATCGGTTCAGCATAACCAGTGAAATCATGATGCTCCAAAAGTTCAAGAAATCGAAAATTATGCGGAAGTGAACAACTATAAGATGATTAATATTGTCTCAATTGCTTCGGATTACATCTATCATACTAATAGCAACATGATTTTGTTGAGTATCGCTAAATTAACGACACATTTGGTACATAGGCCGAACTTAGGAGCTAGGCTAACATTACATCCCCTTACCCTATCTCTCATTTTGAAGGCCTGCCCATAATAGATACATTGCGTTTGCGTTTGCGTGGATTTGACAGTTTTTGCTCAAGTTACGTTCACAATCCCGGAGATAACTCAGTACACTCAATTCTTTTTTCACACGGTTTTTAGGACAATTTTTTTTAAATAACGCGGTTTTAACGGCGATTTTCGAAACAACGCGGTTGTTTATTACGACGATTTTTTAAATAATGCCGTTAAAGAGCCAAAAAAGCGTAACCCAAGTAACACGAAATGTTTAATTGCATGCATTTTCGCTCAAATGTGACAAATGATTATGTTACCATTCCGGTGATAGAAAACCTTTTCGGGTACTACTATACCCTACTATGTTTGATAATTGTCATAAACAAAAAAATCTTTAACATTAGTGGAACAAACTTCGTTGGCAAAAAAGGTTTTTAACAACCAGGTTCATACTATGGACTCAAAGCTTACCAGATCGGTGTTCTTACCACTCGACCGTCTCGACATATGAGATAGAGAATAGTCAGAATCCTCTTAAACCCTACCATTATCCTATTTACCAACCTTATATGGGACTTCAATAGATATTCACTTTGATATAAGAGGCTATGGGTATTGATTTAAACATTGATAACAGATGTTACCATACAAGCAATTTCATAAATTCTTGTGAAAAGCAAGATAGCGACTTGCGGTTTGTGAAAAGCCACCGAATATCTTACAATATGGGTATTTTTAGAAAGGGGACAACGTGTAGAGGCCGAAATCGATGTTCAACGCCAAGATCCAAGATGGTGACTTCCGGTTTGTGAAAAGCTGCCAAACATTTAACAATGTGGGTAATCCGGAAGGGACGACGTGAAAAGGTCGGAAATCGATGTCACTAAATAAATTCAAAATTTAAAGCTAAATATACAGTCCCTCCACAATAATGAGTTCTCTAGAGATTTTTTTTTGTTAGCATATTTTTCTCAACTCGTTAGTGAAAAGGAGAATTAGACATATGGAAAAAGGTTCGGAATTAAATGCACACGACTGTTATTGACAATAATCGTTTATCGTAACTCTGCAGCAGATAAAATTCACGCTACTTTTGAAAATCACTCGAAGTAAACACAAAATTTGGGGTTTCCAAAACATACAGACAAAATATCTCAGTTGGCCGTGTAACCAAATTAACTTTTATTCTCTTCGCTCGTCTCTTAATGCCATAGTCTCTGGTATATATGTGAGTCTCTTTATCTCGATATTCTGTCTATCTCGATGATTCTCTGTGTCTATAGCCCTTAAAAATATTTGTGAGCAAACTACCATATGTCGATGAAAAAACTGCGAAAACCCAAGTTCACCTGTGTTTAGAGCAAGCGATCGAGATTTGCTTTGGATACGGGATACACAAAAAAACTTCTGCAACGCGAAAAGGCTTTTAGGATCGTTCTAGCAGGCTAGTCAATTTCTGTTCCGAATGTCGGTCTCGATGGTCCCTTCAATATCGAGATATGGAAAACTGTGGGTAAATACATAAATGCTGATAAAAACGGATAATGTTCGTCCTGTTTTAGCAATAGATTAATGATAACCTTGAATTTTGTCTTTTAACAATGCAATATGCGTTGAAACAATGCATATGCACTTTCAAAGTTATTAGTTATAACAATGCTTTTGAAATAACTCGGTTTATTTTCGATGATTTATTAAGTAACGCGGGTTTTTTACCACGATTTTCGAAATAACGTATCCCCCGTGTCAAAAAAAAAACTTGCGTGTACTCAGACGCAACTGGCACTAGAAACTGGAAAAGCCTGCAAATAGTAGACGAAAAACGCCTATATATCACAGAACACAAAAATGATAAAGATAAAAAATTCGAACAAATTAAAAGAAGAATTCTCGAGTAATTCATGATTAGGGCCTAAAAGCCATTCGTAAACAATGACTTTAAACGTTGATTGCTCACGAATCACGAGAATCCTACTATATCCAGCTACTCCTTATGGTAGAACTAACATTCTTCTACCAGATGCAGCGTTCATTTCGCCAGAGTGATTTAAGATTTACGAGAAATCGACATTTGAAGTCATTGTTTACAAATGGCTTTTAGGCCCTTAACATGAATTACTCGAGAATTGCAGTTCTTCGATAGTTTTAAGAAAGCCATGCCACGGTTAAGTGGCTACGCTACCATAAAAACGTGGTTAGCGACAACAACTCTAAAAAACTTTATTTTTTTCAATTCAAGCTTCTGCGTGTCTTATCGTCATGGGAGTGATAAATCCTTGTGCATACATTGTGCATAAACGTAATTAATGCTGCAGATACCCGTTTCGCAAAAAAAATTCACGACTTCATTAACCTCCCTGGCGATAAGACATGCTATAGCGGAAGTGTTTCCAAATAACTTCAGTTTTTTTTATAAAAAAATCAGGAAAAAAAGGAGGGGGTTTTGAGGTTTAGACTTAAAATTTTGTGTTATAATAAAATTTTCTGCCCGAAAAAACTTTATTTCCTTGGTGTTTACTTATTTTTTCAATTAGGTTCATTATTCACTACAACTTGTCCCTTAACAGTTTTTTAGTTTTACAATTGAATAATCAATTTTTATAAATTTTTTGACTTTCACTTTTTTTAAACACTATTAAAAAAACAACTTTTTTGAGCGTATTAGTATCAATTCCGTTTGGTAAATCACAAAGAAAATAAACGTCGGTTTTTATAAATCTTTGCACAAGATTTATTTTGTAGGCACAGCTTTTTTAAATTATCACATAGACGATTCATCTCGGTTTTTAAGTTAATTAAAATAAGTTAATTTATTGACACTAAAATGATTAAGTGACACTTCATTCCCATACAAAGTTCCATTGGAGAGTGCATGAATAGTGTTTTTTTAAATGCATTCGCTCGTTTATAAAATAATTCCTGTGTATCGAAGTTGATAACATTTTGGATTTCAGCTTCATTTAACAGATATTATGAATATAATCTATATATATAAAAATGAAATGCTGTCCGTTCGTGACGGCATAACTCACGAACGACTCGATGGATTTATTTGATTTGTCGTGGTTTCCAACAGGTTTATATGAAGAAAAAATTGGAAAATTTTACTAGAAAATGAGAAAAAATCATAAAAATCAAATTGTAATTTTGTTTGGGAATATCATACTATGCTAGACAGCAAGACCATCTTAAGGACAAACCGGTGGAAACTATTATAATGGCTTTGCAACTAACTAAAAACAAAGAACGAGCGAGGAGAGAGTCACTGATTGTTACTTAGGACCTTTTGAGAAGATGTACAAAACATGATAATACGCTAGAGTCGCTTATTTCGCAATTTTTTACGGGGTTGTCGGAATTTGAGGCGGTTTTCGTCAATCAAACGAGTAGATAACGTTCGCTTATATTTGATCAAAAACGCGTTTCAAACCTAACTTTTCTCGCTTTTTGCAAAGTTTTTGTAAATTACGGGTTTTTTCGTAGATTTAGGAATTTACTAGATTTTTTAAAGTAGTTTTTTTTCCATCGCACTCACTCCTGTGTAAAAAGTAACTTCAGTGTATACGATTTATAGCGTGTAGATGCACGTATAAACTGCAACGTTTGTATTGGTGACACCTCGCAGCGAGATGTAAATTCTAGATCAACAATAGAATAGGGCCTATCAACATTTGTAACCAAATATTCCTGAGCCCTTTTTCTCTTAAGCCATAAGCCACCCACGCAAATCAATACCATAATAATGTAGGGAAAAGTTTCTCTACACGATGATGCTATAGATTGCGTGTGTAGCCTATGGCTTGCGAGAAAAAAGGCTCAAAAGTATATGTTTACAAATGTTGATTAACCCTATTCTATTGTTGGTCAAGAATTGGAATGAAGGTCAATGGAAAGTGAAGGTATTAGTTTATGTCTTTTGTGTTGAACTGACAGATGTATAATTACGTTTTTGTTTACATTAGTATCGTTCGCTAGTTGCTAGTCGATAAATAGTGTATCAGGAAGGTGAAATCGACGATATTACTAGAATTTAAAAAAACACAAACTAAGTTTCGATTTCAGTTAATTTCAATTAGTATTGTTGTACAATGCCTCCAACTAGACAGAATAATATCGGTCGGCTGCTAGCTCAGTAAACTCTCGAATGAGACAAAGCGACGATCAGCGTGCAACTCAAACTGAATTGGATCGACAACGGATTTCACGGGCTCGAATAATGTTGAGTGAAGAAGAAAGAGCAGCTCAAAATACAAGCGATGGATTTAGAAAGAAGCGTAATCGGCATGAAACATCTGGCAACAATCGTGCCCAACATAACCTTATAAAACAATTACGAAGGCAAGCCTACATTCCACAAAATCTTGATGACAATGCGAATATATCAGTCACCATTGGATCAATGAGTGTAGTTTGTTATCATTGTAATACATTGAAGTTCCCAAATGAAACACCAGAGCCTTTGCGCTCATTTGTGTCGATATCAGGAAGTGGTTCAAAACATTTTCTGCAGAACGTCCAGAGTTATAATGGTTGTTTTCAAATGACTTCTTTTGGCGCAACTCACATAATAATATTTAAAAGTTTTCTTGGACATTGAACCTTAAGGATTCAAAGAGTTTAAAAATTAGTGAATTATGAAATTGTGAAAGCGTCTATGGTCAAATTTACCAAAAAACGAATTCAATGTTGCCACCGACGGACGCAGACCATCAATTTCTACAGATTTATTTCAAGGGAGATTAACTCAGCAACATTATTCCACCATGAGCGGGACATTGTACAACAAGTGCAAGCTATGCTTCATGAGCCCAATGGATTGATTCAAATGTTCAAGACTACTCTAGATCGAATGCTTGCGATTCGAGCTAATACCATAGACTAACTCTATGATCAGTAGGTCCCGAACAAATACGATTTTTTGCTTGGCTCAGTCAGTACAAGCACATCGGTCCCAAGCTCGGTCCCAAGCTTAATAATATGCCCCTAATAATGAACTCACACGAACACACTCTCAAATATTCTGTCAAAAGAACACAGCAAATCAAAACAAAGGCGCAAATTTGTACAGCAAGGTGGTAGCTTCAAGGTGTACCTCAGACCAAGGGGTTCTCCAACAGTGAACCAATTTCAAATCGCAAGTTGCATATTGATTGTTGCTAATACCTTCTTCAATTTTCCAATAAGTAGTTTAATTGTAAGCAGGACAACGTCTGCCGGGTCAGCTAGTTATAAATAGATATGTTTCAATATAAACAACTTAATCACTTTTAAAGCTAAAAAGTATTTCCACTCAAGCTCCTTAGTTAAATGCATGTTGGCAATTTAATTCAAATGAAAAAGTCGATTAAAATTCTACATATTGTCCGGCCATTCTGCCTGAAAATGTCCTTGATTGACTTCACTCCTATACTTTACAGGCTATACGTTCAAAATCAAATTGCTTATTATTTTCAACCGTGAAGTCAGCTGTCAAAGTGGTTGAATAAACAGGGGTTGTTTATTTAAAAAACGAATATAGACTTCTCGAAATGTTTCAGTGTGAGAGAATGCGGTGAATGGGATGAAAGAATCAATGGACGTGCACATCCCATTTATTACTCCAACAATAGAAACGTCAGAGAAGTCTATTTTCGAGCAAATCATTAAAAATGTAAATTTATTTAAACGCTCAAAGCTGCATTTCTTTCGTTTGCATTATTGTCCCTTTTTTTCTCACGAAAAAGTTACTCAATGTTCGTAAAAAGTGGAACAACTAAATTTATGAGTTGTTTCACTTTTTATGAAACTTGAGTAACTTTCCCGCGAGAAAAAAAAAGACAGTAATAAAAATGAAAAAGCTGTTTTGAGCATGTATATTTAAAAATTCGTTACACGAAGATCAAACTATCATAGTACCTTGCTACCTTGTATTAGCAGGACGCAAAATATTGTCTAAGCTTGGAGCATATTAAATTAGTTTCCGTGTGAAATGTGTGGCTTCAACCGCAAGATGTCGCGACCAAGAGGACGCAAAATTCATAATTCATCAATTTGTAACTCAAGATATACTTCCGCTCCAGGACAACATTGTAGCCAAAACAAGCCTATGCAACAATTTACAACATTAAAAGCCTAAAGATTGTACATACAATATCAAAAGAACATATTAAACAAGCTTATTTTAGGCCGATAACCTTATTTGCACAATGACATGCTATGGAGAATTCCTTCACGCTTGAATTTTCATTACAGATTGATTAAATCAATACCGTTGCAAGATTTTTCACATATCAATCCAATGTTGTCTCAAAGCATCTCAAAAAAAAATTGACAATTCAGGTATTATGTTTGAAAATGTTTGAAATTTTCACCGATGAAATATTTCAAACTATCAGATAACGAAACAAGAGTTCAATTCAAGGCTCGCACATTATAACACTAAAGGTACATTCACTTTGAATAAAAATTGGCATTCAGTGTGGTCCGTCAACTTTAAGTGTGTTTATAATTACTGGAACAGTCTATAGAGGACCGCACTGGCAGACAAATTGGACTAATAAAGCCATATTTTGAAAATACAGCCTGTGGAACGTCGTTCAGGCAAATGGACAAGCAACTTTACAAGTCATAAGCATCGGAAGAAAATAAACCCCATATAGCATATGGTCCAACGCTAAACAGCTTCCAACTGTTTCCCAATCAAAACAAGCGATAAGCAAAACAGTTTGAATTCTATTGGGTTTCCCGCAGAAAACAAATCTAACCATCCGAGTTCCGTACCTACAGATGTTTGATTCCGATTGCTGATTTCTACCCGATTCGAACGAATACAACTACAAGCTGCTGTTGCATACGTATCGCTTCAACGAAATACCACCGAAAGGGGTGATTTGAATGTTGTGATTGGAAGTGATATCGCAAATCAAAATATCCTTTCGAGCAATACCTACATCAAAGAAAATCGTAAACATGGCAAATGGGTAGCACCCAGCAACGGCAACAGTAAAACATCTGAAATGTACAAATCATCCAAGGTTGGGTGGTGTGCTGAGCATTGTAACCAACGCAGCAAAATCCTCACCGCATGGATGTCTCGGACAGCTACATGTGGAATCTGTTATCTGCCATCTTTCCACTTTTGGTATGTTTTTTTTTTCTTCTGTTGAGAAGCAATGGAGACTTCACTTGGGTCAGGCTAGAGGGTGGTGCACCAATCATACATGGGCTAGACACCCATGGAAGGCAGCGGGAAAAAGCTCGTAAAATGTTCTAAGAAACGATCCATTGTGTTGTTTTCATGGCGCTTCCGATTGGACTCAAAAAGGCAGGCAAGAGTTAGTTGAAGATGTTTAATTATTTTAAATAGTTTGTATGTGGCAGCACGAAATGGTCACCGCGGCAGTAATGCGTGTCGAACGGTCGTAAAGATCATCCAATTGGCAAGACCCGCTGTTACTGTGCTTGTTCCCACCGGATATGGATCGTTCATCACTGAAGTTACTTTATTTTCGAGAACCAACCAGAAGAGTAGTTATTCAGCGAGAGAGGTTGTGTTCATAAAAAATGGGTTCTATTTGCTGTTGAGAATAAAATACCTGGCGAATTTTAAGCAATGTCTTTAAAAATGAGAAATTAAAATTTATTATCAAAAGCTTAATACAGTTACAACTGCATCTCAAGGTTAACATATTACATAATCAAAGTCAACCGAAAACGGAAGCAGCAGGTTATCCAGAATAACCCAAGAGAGAGAGAGAGGGAAACATACTATCGAAATTCGATACTGCTACATAAACCGACATGATAAAAATAAAATAAAAACCAGATTGACACAGCCGAAGAGAGATCAAGAATGCACCTCGAACGGAATATGGATGAGAAAACAAACGGTGAAGACTTGAAACGGGCCCGGTTCCAAGCATCTTTAGGATAAAATATGTGACATTCGGCTTTATTAGCCTCGAATCGGGTTCTTCGCCACAGGTTTGGGAAATTGGTTCCATCGGAACTGCAAACTCCATCGTCTTCTTCGCTTCTCAGTTTAATCGCTCAACAGCAACCGAAAACAAAACGGTAGTATTTCAACAGTTTTATTGATATTAACATATTATGTTGTTTAGTGAGCGGCTTTATCGTCTTGTCACATGTTTTTTTTAAAGCACAGATAACAGCGAAAGTAGGCAAACCTTCCTGCCGCGATCATGGTGGTAAGGTTCATGTGATTTCCGTCGCTGTTGGTTCCCATAATGTGCCATCAATCGTCCCTGCTGACGGGTGATGGCAGAAATGAAAGGTGAGCGAATCATCAATCACTCTCGTTGCCAGATTTGCCGTTGAGCTCGTCAAAGCGATGATGTACGGATCTTCATCACCGAAAATGTAAGCAACTCAATTCCTTTGTGGTTTTGAAGCAATATTAAGTCAGTCACGCTGTGTTTAAAAATATCTAAAAGGAATCATAAGCCAACAGACTGATGGTGATTAAATCAATCCATATTGGATTGTACTAAAATGATGTGTATGTTACAACAGCAACATTGGGCTGGAAGGTTTGAAGTTCTGCAATATGTTTTAGCTTTCTGATTTAAGGGGGGCTAGGATACCAGGTTTTTTTTTTCAATACAGGGTGCAGCAGAAAATAATGCGGAAAATTTTCAAACTTGAGTATTGGGTTAATTCGTGTAGCTAGTGACTAATTTCTATCGAAAGTGTATTTGTTTATGTTTACTTTTAAGTGCTGCATCCAAACATTCTATTGGTTGCATTGCAAATTCGTCAAAATGTTCGCGAAAGAAGTGATCACCAGTTTGTTGCTCGCCCAGAAGAAGCCGAAAGAGATTGACAAGGTGGTAGGGTGCCATTAGGCAACAGTTTACCGCATAAAAAAATCCTTGCAGGATGGTCCTAAGCAGCGGAACCCGGGAACCGGACGTCCGCGATATGCACGCACGCCGAACGTGATCAAATCGGTCCGTGCAAAAGTTGCTCGAAACCCGGTGCGTTCCATAAGAAAACTTGCAAAGGAAGCCAATATTTCGGAGAAATCCATGCGCAGAATCATCAAAGAAGACCTGCATGCATCTTCCAGAGCCAGAGTGAAACGCCACTTGATTACGGACCGGGTCAAGGAACTACGAGTGACTCGTTCCAAGAGATTGCTTTCCTGGTTGAAGAAGGAAAAAATGATAATCCTGTTCTCCGACGAAAAGCTTCTCAGCATCGATGCTGTGGTCAACAGCCGCACGGACCGTTTCATTTTACCGCCTGTTTTCATTCATACTGGAGTTAAAATCAATACCGAAGTGTATATCGGTATTTTAATGGACCAAGTACTTCCCTGGGTGAAGGCCAACTTATCTGAGGATCAAAACATTGTCCTACAGCAGGATGAAGCGCCGTGTCACACGTCCAATCGAACCCAACATTGGTTGAACGATAACATGAAGTTTTGGCCGAAAAATTTGTGGCCCTCTAGCAGTCCAGATCTTAATCCGTTGGATTATTCGATTTGAGCATATGTTGAAGCTTGAGCCTGCAAAACATCACACCCTAGTGTGAAAACCCTGAAGTCAACCATAATACGCACATGGCAGCCAATGTAGGAGGACTACGTCCGAAAGGCATACTCTGGCTTCCGGCGTCGGCTAGAGGATGTTATTATTAAAAATGGAGGACACATTGGATACATTTATTTAAAAGAACTTTATAAAGATAACTGCTCTCGAAAATGTTGATATTATTGCTTGAGTTAGTTGTAAATGGGATTTGAAAGAAATAGAACAAATTTTCGCATTAGTTTCTGCCGCACCCTGTACAGGGCGTACGATGCGGTAGAAAAGCGATATCATAGGTTCAAGTTGGTTAAAGCTTCTGCCGATCTTCGTCACGATCCCAGACAGTCGTGCCGCTTTCCGTACAATCATGTCCACATTTGGATTAAAACTCAATCGAGTGTCAACTACTATACCCAGGTTACGTACAGGGGATGATCAAAAAGGAGAAGACTAGCAAAAATTTGTCCAGATTCAAAGTGATACAGTTCGGTGAATAATTACCCGATTTGGTTAAAACTAGAAGCGTTCGTCGGGGAATTAATTCTAGTTTTATCATGTTTAATCAAAATTCAATTTGACTTCCGGGCACCGGAGATATCACGGATACTTTGAGGTTATGTCAAATGTGCTAATTTTCTGCAGCTCGTTATTTTTTATGTTACTTGAAAATCGGAAATATTATATTTTTCTCAGAAACATGAATTCATAAGAAGTCTGTCAGTAGTTAAAGATCGTGAATCGGCTCATAAACAACCGAGATATGGCTATTTCCGTAAAATGTAGTTTTTTACCCTATTGCCTGACACTTCTTATGTTGAAAAACTCCTGTTGCGTCATTTTTTAAGGGTAATCATTTTTGCAGTGGGGTAATTATGACATCTCTCTTGATGTTGATTAAACGAAGGGCAAACATTGTGATTTCAATCAATCTAGCAATAAGGACACTGAAAATGTAAGTTTTATCCCCTTTGAACCATATTTATACATCATGTAATTAAATAAACAACATTTTCAGCTTTGTAGCAATTTCTTCGGAAGTTCGCTAAAGGAATCAGTGGTTTCCTGAATGATAATCACAACAACTCCTTTTTAAACAACATTTTCAGCTTTGTAGCAACTTCTTCGGAAGTTCGCTAAAGGAATCAGTGGTTTCCTGAATGATAATCACAACAACTCCTTTTTAATTTATCTGTAACTCTGCGTACCCTTAACCAAATTAGATGCAACTTTTTCCATACGATTACAAATTTATCCTAGTTTTTTGGAAGAGTAGTGGACATTTCGTTATTTTCCGTAGTTCCGGATTCATTATCGGGAATCGTGAAGGAAGTACCGTACCAGTGTAATGGCCAGAGTTAGAACTGTATCAAACCTGGCTTGCGACATATCAAACTTCATGATTTTACAAACCAATACCACTGGTAGTCAACCTGAGAGTTTTCGGTCACATTGGTCAGACCTGGTGACGCTCCGGGATCCGGGTTCCCCCAGGGAAGTGGCTGGATTTAGAACGATGTCCAACCTGGCTAGCAACACATCAAACTTCATGATTTTACAAAATAATACCTAAACTAAAAATAACTCAAAATTAATAACTCAAAATTAATTGAAAAATAACTTAAAAATAATTTGGCGTACGGAACCATCGACCTGGCGGAATAGAATTCAAATTGGGTATTATTTTTTATCCGTGTACATGTTTGCATAGAAGAAGACAAAAGGTGACAGGATTGAGTGCTTGCGCATGGGACAAATCAAGGTTAAGTGCTGAAGTGTGCAGTTCGAAATGCCATTAGTGCTTACGGAATTTCAACGGGGCCGTATAGTCGGTGCTCGAGAAGCCGGTGCTTCGATCGCTGAAACATGCAAACTGGTTGGTGTTGCCAGGGCCACAGTTTGCCGGATAATGTCGGAATATAAAAAACATGGAAAAACATTGATGATTCAACGGTACTACTGAGTAATGCTATCTATCGTTTGCTGAAGTCCCAAGGTGTCGTGAACTGTCGTGATGTGCCTTGCAATTTTTACATCGTCGGCAAATGCCCAGCACCAGTCTTCTATCCTGAATAGCAAGGCGCTGAAAAACAGTTGATCAATGGTACCAAGACAGATCCTCGACCAACACCGGAAGTAGCGTAGATTGGCCGAGATGAAACACCATTCAGTCTGACCTGACTTCTCAAATCGGGCTGAGAGGTACGTGCGCAGTAGATTGATGGTAGCGTCAGATAGTCCGTAGGCCTTACATTTCTCAAGTAAGAGAGAGTGTGGGACTTTATTAAACGCTTTGAACACATCGAAGTAAACCGCATCTACCTAACCCCCACCATCCAGTACATCGTTGAACTTCTGCACCGTCTCCAAGAGATCTGTTAGAGTTGATCGATTCTTAAGGAACCCATGCTGATTGGGGTGCATGAACATCAGCATATAGCTCTGAAGTTGATCCTTGAGAATCCTTTTCCCAACTTGGCCAAACCCATTCTGCACCACCACTTCACGAAAATTTTCCAGGTTCATTGCATCTCCATCTTTCAATATCGCAGTCATATTTCCCAGGTTCCATCGCACGGGATATCGCTGCAATGACACCATTTTGTTGATTATAAGAGCGGACGAAGAAAATGTCTAAATCTCCCGAAGATGTATTTGGCAGGCCATATGTTATTGTGGTAGAAAATTCAAAAGTTTCGTCTCTATTGGCACTATCAGCAAGTATGCGTACGAGTAAGAATGTGTGTAAAAGCAATTGCTACCGTTTACAAGAAGCCACGACTCTCCGGTTCTGTTTTGGAAAGATTTGGCCTCCTGTAAATATGCAAAATCCGCCCTGAAAGCACAAAACCACAAAAGGAAAATGCGTTTCAAAAATAGTCAATCTGCCTAGCTGTCCAGAGCTTCGTCCGATGTACAGATACTGGGCTCTGATTAAGCGGAAACTCTTTGACAACAAGAAGAAAGCAAATGGGATCCACGATTTCCAGAGATGATTGAGAACTGTCGCTGCTACCGTTGTTGAGGATACTTTGCGGAATCTGATATCGGGTGTACCCCAGAAAATTCTAGAATTTTACAGAAAGAATGAATGACTTTTACTGCATACAGAAATCTACCTGACCAAAAGGGAACAACAAAATTATTTTAAGTTATGTTATTCAGTTACGCTGTTTTTATAACAGAGGTTGTTAGAATTTATATCGCGGATGTTGTTAAAATAACTGAAATTTTAACAAAAGATTCTCTAGAGGTAACAAAATTATATCAAACTATGATATGCATATAACATAAACAAAACAAACTTTGTAACAGTTTTGTTACGATGTAGCAAAATCATATCATCTAGTGTTAAAATTGATTTACCTTCTTTACGCATTTTGTACCTCCCAGTGAATTATATCATTATTTGTTATAAGTTTGTTTTACAATTATCCAGATGAAATCGTTTTAAACAAATTTATATCATAATCAGTTAGTCGTAACAAGGTTTGTTATTATTTTTCTAATTTTCATGCAATACGCTTCTGTTTATGCCCTACGTGCAACTGTCAAAAGCACG
Source organism: Aedes japonicus (assembly GCA_034211315.2). Taxonomy (NCBI): domain Eukaryota; kingdom Metazoa; phylum Arthropoda; class Insecta; order Diptera; family Culicidae; genus Aedes; species Aedes japonicus. Next base: position 569,675 of record JASCZW010002954.1, on the reverse strand, counting down.
GAGCATTTGTTGACACAGAAAGAACATTCGTTTATTGTAAGAAAACAATGCAAAGAACTACGAATATTTTGTCACACATTAAGAAAAAGTTCTCTCCGGTGGTTGCATGAATGACCGACAGATCTACTATATTGACTCGAAGTGTACTTGAAAAAAGCGCAATCACGTGGAGTTGTCCAGCGTTTTTTTATGTTTGTGACATGGGATTCGATCCTGTATTTTTGGAAAGAGCTGTTATTGAATTGTTGGTTGATCTCTCTAGGCCATGGGGTGATAAAACCTGTCCACGATAACTTTCGGACACCAAAATAATAGCAGAAAAAAAATCACAACAAAATCGAATGTTCATTTCACAATCATAGAATTATATCTACAGTAGAAACAGTTGATTGAGTTGTTGATCCTTCTTTCTGTAAAATTCACGAGCTTTCTGTGGTACACTCACTATGAGTTTCTGTACAGTATCCTCGGATACGCCCGCCTGGACGATTCTCCATCATCTTTTGAAATCATCGGTACCATTTGCTTTCTTCTTAGTTTCGAAGAGTTTCCGCTTAACTAGAACCAAGTACTTCTCAATCGGGTGAAGTTTTTGACAGTTTGATGGATTTTTCTGTTTTTGGCACGTATTTAACCTCTTGTACCTTATACTATTCCAGGACGGATTTAGCATAGTGGCAAGAGGCTAAATCAGGCCTAAATAGAGTAAGAGAGTTGTGGCTTCTGATTAACGGTAGCAACCGCTTTTGCAGACATTCTTTGTCGTACACATTCTTATTGCTTGTGCCGGTAGAGACGAAAGTTTTAGATTTTCGACCTCAACTACATATGGCAGGCCAAATCAAATACTTCTTGGGGAATTTGGACACCTTCTCTGTCCGGAAATGCTCGGCAACGGCGTTTCTTAGCATTGCGGTATGAAGAGCCAAACCCAGAAGCTGTTTAGCTGTGTTCTAAACGTGCGGGGATTTAGGCGATTTGAAAGCAGGCGTCCACCAAGTCCTGGCCTGGTAATACCGTTCAACACCTTGGTTAGACGAGGAGAACTTCCCGATGCTCCGGTACCTCCCAAACCGTCAGTCCTATTAAATCACCACAATGCCAACCGCCCGTCAGCCTTCGTTCAGCAACTGCTTGAAGGAAGAGCAGCTTTAACCATCCGTGACGATAACGTTCCTGTGCAAGCATGGACCGTAAACGCGTCATCAGCATAGTAAATTGAAATACTTGTTAGATTCGGGACAAAACTATTGAGCTCGGAGATTTCCTCAACAGAAAAGAAATCAACATCGCCATCATCACGGAGACGCACCTCAAGATTAAATGAAGTGTCTCCATCCCTGGCTACTGGATTGTACGACTTGATCGATGTGGCTCTGATGAAGGAGGAGTCGCGACCGCCCTGCGCACGAACATCAACTGCCACTTGCTTCCGAGCTTCCAGCTGCAGATTATCGAAGGCATCGGAATTCAGGTCGAATCTGCTGTAAGCCTTATCACAATCATCGCGGCCTATTGTCCCAAGCAAGCCAGTGCTGCCAGAAGAAAAACAACGGTCCAGTTTATCATCGCCGATGACCTGAATGCGAAACATGAAACATAGGGACACAAGCGAAAAGGCATCATTCTACAGGAGAACCGGGAAAAGAGCGATTACATCATCCTGAGACCGGATACTCGCTTGAGCTGGGGCCTTCATGCGTTCATTCTAGTTTAAACTTTCTACAAGTGTAGTTCATAGTTAGTTTTTTTTATAAAAACTTTTTGAAAGTCCTTGCGGGCGTAAATGGCTAGATAGTGCTGTATGAAGCAAAGACTATAAGAAGCGATGGGGTGTTGTTCTTAGAAGTTTTGAAATAGGTCTAAAATTCGTCAGCTGAGATCTCCAACCCTTGCTTGTTTCCAAGCTCGCAAACGGCAGCTTGGTACGGACTGACAATGTTTTGTCAGAGATTGTGGGAGCTGACAAAGTGTTGATATATCTCAGCAGCCTTCTCTGCTGGAGTAATCAAGCGATCCTTGGAGCCATTGCTGTCTAGAGAGATCAACGGTTTGAAAAAAGTTTTTCAACTTCCTAAACGGTTTCGCACAATCTGAGAGAGAGCGCGGATGTTGTCGGCAAAATCGTTATTTCTGAGGTCCACCATTATGGCCATAGTAATTTTTGTCATTTGATTACAATGACTTTTGAAAGTAGGCAGACCGGATAGCATGTACAGTTGTATCAAATTTTTTATCTATCAATCGGTACAGAGTTCTTCACCTAATCTATCACTGTGACATGTTGCTCCTGGGCCTGGTAAATCGCTTGTTTGATGTTCAGTAGCAGCCGTTCGATGTCTTCAACCGACTCAAGATGCGTGTCGAAGTGAATGTTGTCGTCAACGAGTTGTCGAAACCTCTCTCATCTAGCGCAATGGTAGTTCCGTTTCGTGATCTGATGCCGGTTGACCGAGGAGCCAACTTAGGCCACCACTGATTAATGGTCCGAGCTGAATTCCTGGTGCACGACCGGCTGGTCGATGTTGTTCCCCATGTTGGTGAGGAAGATGTTGATTGTTGAGTGGACCCCGATAACATCATAAATTTGGAGCTCAAGAATTGAGCCCCCAGTTTACGATAATCTGGCGTTAATTTTTAACCAATACATTTCATCCCCATCCAGAAGCGATCTACCGTCGGCTTCTCTCATCCACTGACTAGCTCAACATCTGGCTCGACGAACAATTTGGCTTCCGACATGGTCGTTCAACAGTTCAACCAACTTTTGTACACTGAAAATTAATTTTAATTTATACTACAAAATCACAGGTAGAACTAACCAATCCATTCGTGGTTTTCTGGAAAGAAACTGATATGTTGTTTTTATAAAATTTCTTTCGTAATAAATAGTACACGCGCAACTGTCAAAAGCACGAAGCATTTGTTCATACAGAAAGAGCATTCGTTCATTGTATGAAAACAATACAAAGCGCTACGATTTTTTTGTCACAAATTAAAAAGAAACTCTCTCAGGTGGTTGCATGACTGGCTGACAGATCTACTTTATCGACTCGAAATTTGATTGCAAGAAAAGCACAACGACGTTGAGTTGTCCAGCATTTTTTAATGTTTATGACATGGGGATTCGATCCTCTATATTTGGGAAGAGCTGTTACTGAGACCATGGTTGATTTCACTAGGCCATGGTGACTCTTGAGAAGATACTTGATTAATAAGTATGGCGTTATAACTCTCGACAGCGCTTTAATTTTTATTTTTGATAGATAAATTATTCCCGCCCATGCCAGCAGCAACACCATTTTATATTACGTTCACACTACAGCTTATATTACGTGATATAGAGTATCTTGATATCAAATGACATGTACGTTATTTCCAGTGAAAACTAGATGTATAGTTGCTGATATCAAGGAGGAACAATGTTTGTCTGGTCTTGACGAAATTCATTTCGTGCATTATGCTAAAATGTGTAATGATAGCATTTCACCAGATAAATAGCAATATAAATGTTTCATACAATATACGAGACATTTGTTCTATGTGCAAAATCTATGTGAACGAAACAAGTGAACGCTAATTTTACGAAAATAAATTTTCAGTGTACAAACAAATCTGTAACTAAATCTTCTGCCATGGCATTTCTCAACATCGAGAAAGTCTCTGACAACGTGCACAAGCTAAAACGTTAGAATCTTCCCATCTTCCTGGTGAAGATAATTAAAAATTATTAGTCGGACAGGACAATCCGCGTTTTGCTGCATGGTGCCGATTCCGAAGCGCAAGAGATCTCCGCCGACGTTCTGGAGAAAAATATAATAGGTCCAGTTCTGTTCAACCTTTTCACCTCGGACATACCCTCACTCCTGGAAAATGGATTTTTGTTGTTGTTTGCCGATGATACCGCAGTCGTCTACAATGGTAGGGTACCAAGAGCGCTTCCAGCGAAGCCTGAATGTCCTGTCTGAATACATCTCCAAATGGAAGATCTGTATTAACGCTGCGAAGATCCAGGTCACCCTCATCTCACACTCCAACTCTCCCCAACTAGTTCCGCCTGAGGATTGGAAAATAAGCCTGAACGACACAACGGTGGAATGGACCAATTCAGCTGTTTACCTTGGCGTTTCCCTTACAGCAAGCTTATTTTCAGGGATCAGGTTGACAAAACTGTCACAAAGCGTCAAGTTCTGTTGAAGCTACTGTACCCATTGTTCCCGAATGTCAGAATAAACACCGTTTTCTTAGTCGCCGAATTGGCAGCTACAAAACTGAAATTTATTCAATTATTCTAAGTGTAAATAATCGTTATTAAACTAATCTTAACTTACATTTTCAGTATTTCTTCTTTCTTTTCAGGTTCAGACTTCAGCAAAAAGGCGTGGGTGTGTGCAATCTACAGGTAAGTTTTATAATTTTAGGTTAGAAGCTATCTTAACATGATTTCCAATTCATTACCGATCGAACGTACCTTACTAGATCGGTTTTCTCCTCACAATGGAACAAATTAGAACGCACTACAAATGCTCGGCGTATACTTAAGACTATTAGTGAACTAATTAAATATTAATAGCAACTATAAATTTAATCCCTTTTTCAATCAATCACTTCCAACTTTTCTTCAATATGCTATGGTATTGTTTTCGTCTATCTGTCATTCCGCTCAGCCTTCATTTCCTCTCGCGAGGGAATCGACAGTGGCATCACTCAATTTACCGTCACCAGTGCTGCCAGGAACACCCATTGATCAATAGAAGGTGTACATTATCCCTGAAAAAAAAACAAGCTTGCTGGCTACAAGCAAACTATACTCCCGGTCATTGAATACGGCATGACAGTCTTGGCGAGTTGCGCAAAAACACATTAACGGATGCTACAGTGTTAAGTTCAGTGAATAAGTTCCTCAGGATGATCCTTAACACTCCTCCGAGGACAAGAACTACTGAGGTGCACCGTTTAGCCGAGACAAAGTTACTCGAAGAGTGCGGTGCCAGACCCTTATGGCTGCCCCACAATTGATACGCTTCGAATGCGTTTGCGTGAATTTGGTTTTCTGTCGAAATTAACGTCAACGGAACGCAAACGTAGGATGGGTTTGGGTGGATGGCTTTTCAAATCGTACACAATATGAAAATGTCATGTAAATTTCGCTGCCCTGAGACCGACACATCCAAGCGTCCTTTAGCACGTTAAAATGAGTTGAAAGAGATGAGAAAATAAATTCAATCAAACACATTCGTTGAATTGCGTATGTGTCAGTTTCAGGAGACATAATTTTACGTTTCCCGAATTTTTACAAACATGAATTACGTTGTTAAATTCCTAATTTCTTAGTGTGATGTTCATATTGATAAACCAGCTGATTTTACTTTTATATCGGTTTAGATCGATATATCCAGAAATTTGATGTCCAAAACATCGATGGAATCTTGCCCGAATAAAAATCAAATCGTTACTGCCAAAAAGTTCAAACTGCCTTGATATAATTTCATATGCGTAAGAAAAAAAAACGAGTAAGCAAATACTACCGCAAAGCGACCATTTCGATCGATTTATCAACTTAGTTCCGCGGCGAACAACGCTCTGTACCATTGCCGTGCGTAGCTAATCTATCTTTTCACCGAAATTGAAGCGCGTAGAATCAGTAATTGCCCATGCCTACACAGTAATCGCAGACAACTCTATCGCGCAGACGCAAAAGGTTACACATGTGTGTTAATAAAATATAATGATCAAATAATTACCGATCCGAGATCGATTGATCGAATTGCCACGCGGCCGGGCGGGGAGACGACGTGTAATGGCGCAAGAAAGTAGCATCGGACAACAAGTGAAACGGTTTCACCGTGGAACGGATTTGCCTAACCGAAGCGTGGCGGGTTGGGATTTTCCTTCCAACGCCTCCGGGATGGGTACAAGAAAGAGTCCGGTGAAAACGTGCGCCATCTTTGCGGACAAAACAGACGCTATCTACCAGCAACAATTGATCCGATGATCCGTGAAATCTTATTTAACGGTAGCGATTTTCTTGAGACTTTTTTTTATGACCGATTCAACGTGTCCAAGAAGCACTGTGTATGTACACTGAATGGCGCGATGCGGTGAACGGTGTGACGATGCTTAGATAAAGAAAATAATGATTGTCGGAACTTCGAAGCAAATCACTCAATTAACAACGATGGACCGGAGTTGCTCATTGTGAAGATATAAAAATGGCCACAAATCATGAATCATTGGAGGTGGTGACCGAGAGATTCAAAATATTAGAGGGGGCACCCGGGTTTGAACCGGGGACCTCTCGATCTGCAGTCGAATGCTCTACCACTGAGCTATACCCCCTTGCTTATAAGTTGTTTTGAAACACTCATTGACATTTATATACCTTACGGCTGAAGTATGTCGCAAAAAGTGCGAAACCTTCTGCTTAAGGTGAAGGTTGATGCAATCGACCAATCTGGATTTCTTGGCCTTGCCACGGATCTTGAATAGTTATCAAGATATGGTGTTTGCAATCAAATCAACATGTATGCAACGATACAGCAGAAGTGTCGATTTAATACTGTTCGCAAAATCATCGTGTGTTCTGAGTTTCATTCCTTCAAAAACAAAGATGCAGCGAATGATAATTACAATAACGGCAAATTTGAAGAATCCATGTTCCTTTACCTTAAACATCGTCGTTGCGTTGCTGTACAAGGCGTAGCTATAGACACGTACCTACATAACAACATCAGCACAAAAATGCTTGTTTATAAACCTTATCTCAAAATAGCGTGCGTAGAGAACTTTGTGTTCTATTTTCTCAGTAGTGCAATGAACCACCGTTTTTTGTCATCAGTATTTAGTAGTCAGAAAGTGAATGAACAGAACTGACACTCTACTCAGAGACAGTTGCTTTGTGCGAAAGTTTCAACTCATTTCCCCGGTATTCGGACAGTTAACAACATATGCGGTCAGATTCCAATATAGAGCAGATTTTATTACAGCAACAGAGCTACCGATTTAGGGTGCAGAAAGAGCGAAATTCAACGAAACAAATCTCCCACTGAATCTGTCAATGAATGAAAGGTACGATGCGAATTGGATACCTGTTTGAAACAGATGGCGCAGGTGAAAAAATGTTACGGTGGTTTATTTTGAATACAATCTCCGAAAAAAAGAAGAGTTGATTTTAACAAAACGGTTAACCGTCAGCGTTTGCTATCATTAGTGGTGAACTTAAACTGAAAGCATACCTTAATTTATTCGCTGACGCCGACGCGCGTAGGTTGGTTCCACATATTGGCCAGAAGGTAACCGTGACTTTATGTACACTGTGAAGCGAAAACTGATCACGGCTGAGCATCTGATACTTACTCTTTGGTGTGAAGGTGGGCAAATCATAACCCTTAAGATGAAAATTTATCGATGGTGTGAACGACCGTGAAGATGCTCTATTCCTATGGGCTGCCAAAGTTATCCCTGGTTCGATGTACAACATCAATCTTGGCTTATGGAGACTTTTATTAATGATCGTACAGAATGAGCCGAAGGGTGTAAAATTTTCATAAAACTTTGTCCACGCACAGAGTTAATGGCTAAGTATATGAATTAAATAAGAAAATGAAAAAAAATGGGTTGTTAGTTTTCCCTAAATTTCCAATTGAAACTTGGGAAATTTATTTTCCCGGACTTCACTTATTACAAAAAAAAACATAACTCAAGAACGGAGCATCGTAGAGCAGGATTTTTTTTCAACTATACGGATATTGTATATACTTTCGTATATGTATCGTATTTATGAACAAATATGAAAAATATGTAATCTGAAAAAAAAAAATTTTCGCGATGGAGCAAACCTGCAAGGAAAAGCCGGAAAAAACTATGTAATTATGTAATTATGAAAATTAGAAAAACAATGTTTTGTTCTCTTTTAAATTCATAAGGTTAAATTGCCACGGTAGTTTGTGAAGTTGAGTTGTCAAGTTTGTTGGACTTCATAAGCACTATGCGGCTCCATACAAAGTGGTGGTTTAGTATAAAATTAGTCATATTTATGTATTTTGATCGCATCCGGACGGTGTAACTAGTATTTAACCCAGTAATGAGTGACGTATTCCTTTTTAATTGTAGGGGCAGTTCAAATGCAAATCAAAACTAGTATAAGGTTGCTGTGCATATGATTAAATAAGAGAGGTGGAGAGTCCCCCCGCCCTCCTAGCGAAGATCTAACATGTTGTATAAGAGTATTATTTTATCAATCAGGTATTTAGGTGTAGAATTATTTGTCTACCAAACCTGCCTCCTTTCCCACCACACAAACTTATCTGCCCCCCCCCCCTCCTGGAATTTTTTTTCGGGCAAATAAATCAAACTAGTCAAAAGAATTATTTTTTAATAGATTTCCATTATTTTTACTGGACAACGTATTTAACTTAGCTGATGCTTCGTTTCCAATTTTTATACTGCAGGGATGTATACATTACAAAATAAATTTAATAATCTATTTGAATCCTAGAGGGTTTGAGCTGTTTACTTGTAACTATAAATTAGAAGAAAAATTAGTAATCTCCATTTAATTCCAACTACCTTTGCTTATCTTCGACAGATACGCGTATTTCGTCTACAATGTGCAGACTTCTTCAGTGTCTCGTACTAATAACTCGACCAGTCGAGTTATTAGTACGAGACAGTCGACCAGTCGAGTTATTAGTACGAGACACTGAAGAAGTCTGCACATTGTAGACGAAATACGCGTATCTGTCGAAGATAAGCAAAGGTAGTTGGAATTAAATGGAGATTACTAATTTTTCTTCTAATTTATCATCTATTTACTCGTCTAGTGCATTGCCTTCAGAGTTTATTTTTTCAGAGCTGTCAAGATCTTCGAATACTAAAAGTGATTTTACAACATCTGGATATTGAAGTGATACCTTCTTTCGCATTCTATTACCTAGATTTATTGAACTTATCAAAGGATCAGATGAGTTCATAGCTCGAATAAAGACGTCATGTAGATTATCAACTCGTGACATTTTCCTAGCATGATGAGTACGACATTTTATAAGTAGTTTATGTTGGTACTCTGCTGCTGTTTCAGCTAGTATGTAGTATGTAGTAGGTAGATAGTAGTTCTTAGGAAAATTAATATACCTGAGTATAGTTGGTAGAAATTGTAAAATCGCACATGAACAGAGCATTTCCTTCAGAACATATAAACATGGTTATCGTGAAAACATTGAAAACTTTTACATCTAGTTGGGCAGATACAGTTTTTATATGGAATGTTAATTTTCGGTCAGTTTTTACCAATTTTTAACGGAAATAATAATTAAGTGTGTTACATTTCTAAGACTTAATTTGACATTGAATAGTTCCACATTTCAAGCAGTGTTTGTACGAATTTTTTGGTTTATGCTCGCATAATCGATAATCGTAATTAACAAAAAAATAAAAAAAATTAAAATCTATCCATTGTTTCGACTTTGTGGCAAAATGACGCTCATCCGCAGCTATCCGCAGGTATCCGCAGCCGGATTCTCATTTTGCAGATAGTATAGACCCCAAAATAAACTGTGGTGGCCAAGGGTAAGTCGCTTAGAACAGTGTGTCAGCCACGATGTATTACACACTAGAAGAATAAGTTTCATAACTGCGGCACATCGATTTTCAATCCACACCACACCATGTGTGGCACACTGAGGAACACTTTTGACAGTTGAGTTTATAGAAATAAGAAACCAGCAACCCTGTCAATATGCATTGCCTGGTTGCCAGGCACAGCGGAAAACAACAATTTGGGCTGTCAACGCATCGGCACCTTCGGCACATTCCCAGAACATTGCAACGCTTGTAGACACACTCAAAAGAAATAGCACAGGAGGAAAGTGTGCTGAGCGATTCACCCCTTGGTGGTGGTTCTTGAGACTGCTCGGCCCTGCTCGTTAGATACAGTCCAACTTAGGTAAAAACTACACATAATTGCTCATTTTTTACTAATTTTATTCAACTGTTTAACCTCGATAACATACCCTTTTTGAAGTTTAGACAATTACCTTTCTAACGGTGTATTAAATTCCAAATTACAATTTTCTTAAGTCTGATGTCTGTGGTGCAATGAGTTTTCATCACAGAGGGCTGAAATTTTGGGAATCTAGGTTTGAACTATCTGGCTATCAAACGGCATAAAAGACACGTCAGTCTAAGCATGTCCAATTTTTGGCCACCACTTTCCCCATAGTGAAATGATGAGTTGACAATTTCGAAGGAGGGTGCGACAGACCTCTGGTCTTCAGAAGTTCCTACCTCACGCCTCCACGAGTCATATGATCTCGTTCGTTCGACACTGGAGTACTGTTCAGCGGTCTGGAGTCCATGCTATGATAATGGCGCCGAGCGAATCGAATCTATTCAACGCCGTTTTCTTCGGTTCGCACTTCGTAGACTTCCTTGGAGCGACCCTTTTCGTCTTCCTAGCTATCAAAGTCGGTGTCAGTTGGTCGACATGGAGCCTCTGCGGGTCCGTGGAGATGTCTGTAGAGCTTTCACTGATGCAGATGTACTACAAGGAAGAATCGACTGCGGAAGGATCCTTCAACAAATTAGCATCAACGTCCAACCACGGCCAATGCGTCACAACTCCATGCTCAGGCTTCCTTTTTGCCGCACCAACTATGGGTTGAATAGCGCTATTCACGGGTTGCAGCGAACCTTCAACAGAGTGGCGTCCATTTTCGATTTCCATCTGACGCGGAACGCACTTCGTCGGAGATTTTCTACCGTTTTACGAACAATTGACGCACATAGTTTCGATAGTGTATAACTTTAATTATTTTATTTTCACTTATTTATTTACACTCAAAACAAATTTCACAAAATCAGTGGAAAATATCCATTAGAAATTCACTTAACTTCATCCATATTCCATTTGATCAGAAAATTTCACCATATTTTTGCAATGTTATTTAAAAGATGTTCCATTAGTATTACCATAAAACTATTTGGTCAATTTTTGACTTCCCACGATGCCAATTTGCCGTTTAATGGATTTACAGGCGGCAAAATTGTTTTAAAATGCTTTTTCAACTGACCATAATAAGATAATATGAATGAGCCCTAAAACGGCATTTCAAATCAGCATTTCATGAGTTCATAAAGTCAAAACAAAACCTTTGGTAAGAGTTAAAGGCATTTTAGATATCAAGGTTTTATGATAGTTGTAAAGAAGCTGGGTAGGTTCTCATAAACTTGACTAAAATATAAACCTGATGGCAACTCTTGGTACCATAATAAAATCAAATTTATTTCTGTTGGCTTTCATATAACTTTAATAAAACATAATAAAGCTGGATGGTTTTGGCAATGTTACTTGGGCTAGGCAATATTGTCAATTTGACAATGCCGAAATGAAGAAGCGCGATTGAAGATCGTGTACCTTTGAATCACATTGTATATATCCCATTCTCATTCAATTAATAATATCAGCATGCTTTGGAATCATCTTTGCATTCCAAAATTATTCATCTCAATTATGGAGCTCATGGATTATATTTAAATAAGTTTGTTTATTGCATGATCTCACTGCACTATAATACGGTCGTAATCCGGTTGCACCACGTACATTATCGGACTTATGGAACTTGATGGCCTCCCTTCGGTACCTTTGTACCTGTAATTCAACAAAAACTATTTTTTACTGAATGGCCTTTGCTAGAGTCTTCAATTTCATGATCGTATTTCAATTTTCAGTTAGATTGATCATCATATCGTCAAGTACACAGAAAAAAATAATGAATTTTAACAAACGCGTAAAATTTCCCCTCGTTGAATTCTAAGCAAACGGAGGCGTAAGCAACGAAGTTGTTTGCAATTTTTCATGTGCCATACAACAATGTTAACATTCTTCCATGCAACAGGCTAGATTCAGGCGTTATCTGGATTTAATTTATACGATATATTCCATTATTTTCTGCCAAATCTAGCATTCCCTTTATGTGCATTAGATAACGCAGAAAATTCAATGTTTCTTTTTATCTGTGTGGGTATAAATCCAAGGTTTATATATTTGTACAGAGTTTGAACTGAAAACTGTTACTCAAGACCATTGATTGATGTCACTGATGTCAATCTACCTTAAGTAATAAGAATGAATCGTTCAGTTAGACAAGGAGATCATCTGTCAATAATTTTGGTTGCGCTTCAATTAGAACACTTTATTCCGCAGTTAGGATCTATATGTAACCGCAAAAAAAGCTTAAACTACTTGGTTACGGCCAGAAATACAAAAAGAGCCAAGTAGCCGATGACGAAACACGTCAGCAGATACGTTGAAGCCGAACATGCTGAAGAGCTTGTTGAAACGCTAGCTGATTGCTCGAATTGGTTAGTTGAGTGCATAGTTGTTGTCCTGTGGCGCAAGATGCAGAAATACACGTTGACTAAGAGGTCTCTCAGGAGCGTACAAATTTAACTGTGACAGCAGTGCCGAATAATCAATTTCACCCCTGAGCAGCTTCCCAGCAAACAAAGCCTGAGCGGCCTTTCGTCTCACTTCAACTGGTTCGATGGTAAGCAGATGGGTCCTGAGATAGACCAAGCATTTAGACTGTTCCAGATGGTATAAGCACACTGTCAAAATAACAAACAAGTCATGTTTGTTTTTAGTTTTAATAATTTTATTTGGCAAATCATATTTGTATCATATATTTTACTCTCGTTCAATCAAAATATTAAATCATAGCCAAGACTCCTATCTTTTCCTCGAACATGACCCATTAGCTTCTGCACAGAGGTCTTTTTTAAATTTTTGGATGTCATCCGCTGGTTTTATGAATTTTCGAAGCTTTGCTTTGGTTAAAGCTCAAAAAGTCTCGTTTGGCCGTGCCTTCGGGCAGTTCGGTGGATTCATGTCTTTCGGCACGAAATATACATTTTGACTTTTGTACCATTCTAAAGTGTCCTTTGCGTAATGACATGACGCCAAATCAGGCCAAAACACTACTTGACCTTCGTGCTGCCTGATCATCGGCAATAATCGCTTCTGGATACTTTACTTAACGTATTTCTGAGTGTTCATCGTCTCTGTTGTGATGTACGGACTAGATGTTTTACCACACTCGCATATTGCCTGCCGAATTTTTCGGTAAAATTTGCCTTCTCCGTTTCGGGGATGTCTTTGTCTTCGCTTACAGTATAGAATTGTGGTCCGGGAAGCGTTTAGTAATCTAGTTTCACATACGTTTCTGTCGTAACCGGACCGAGGTTTCCAGCCTCAGTCCATTATCATACACCCAGAATTTCTACACAATAACAAATCGTAGAGTTTGCGGGCCCGTGCTTTCACGGACGTGGCTTATTTTGGGTTCCTTTTGGGTTTTATTCTGCTTTCGGTATGTTTTTATCCCAAGTCTTTCTTCATGCCTGATCTTTTTATCGATATCCGGACTAACAGGACCGGATTTCCGACCACTCTTCAGCGCATCTTCAAACGCACACTGTTCTCTATATTTTTGAATCGCAGATCGTACCGCTCCGACGCTAACATCCTTCTTGGCCAATTTTCTCAAGGACAGTCCGCTCACAGTGCACCATTTGTGTACGATACTTTTTCGTTGTTCCGGAGTAAGACCGCGCATTTTGATGGGTAACACAAAACTGAGCACTTATTTTAGGCTATGTTATTCAGAAATGTGCAAGCAAAAGGACGCAGCCAAAACAAGTTGAAATATTTCATTATATTCACCGTTAAAATAAGGTGTGCTTATACTTTCTGGAACAGTCGTTAGTTGCTGAAGACGTTGGTCGATCTAGGTCAGCATGGAGCGTTAGCTGGGCAGAGTGGTGACGTTAAGGATTTGGAGTAACATGAACATCTTTTATAGCAACCACAGCATTGTTAAAAATAAATACGTACGCGAACAAACTTTTCAGTTAGCATATTGATTGATTGATTTAACTTTATTAGAGAGACTACCAGATAGCATATTCTATTTTTGAAGTAACAAAAATATCATAAATCTTGAAATCTTGATTGTATAGAATATGGAAAAGTGCTTTAGGATCGGGAAGAGTGCCATCAGGAAGAACCAGCTTTTAAAAAAGTGTATAGTTAAGGAATCGAAATGTGCTTGAAATTTTCTTGGCAATACAAATTATGATCTAGATTAAGAGTTGCACACAATTTCAACGTTGAGAGAAACGGTCGGGAACTTTGAATAAAGCACCATCCTTTGCGAAGAAAAAAAAAAATCAATCAATTTATTATCAACAACAAATTTTGATTCCAGTCCTGTATGGAAATTTCAAAATAGGGTATTCTCTCTATTTTGAGGTATGAAAAATATTATGAAATTTTTTACAATTTTAAAAAACTAATTCGAGAACTGATCGTCTTAGGAAAACATTCTTGTGGTGGAAAGGGCTTTAAACTATCTCAGCCACCTGAAAAATTATGCAATGGCAAATTTTTTACCCAAAAGTTTCTAGGGCTTAGGAAAATCGAAAAATAACATCGTCTATACCAAAATTGCCCACAAAATTGAAATATTGATTTCTTGAAATCCATGTCAAGGTAAGATCATTACTTGATCTCCTGGTATGAGAATTTCAGTGGAATTTCCAAAACTGTTCAAGCTTAATCTCGAAAATCCTCTATGTATTTCAAAAACAAAAAACTCACCGCCGTATGGTTCTAAAAATCGATGTTTTGCGCAACTTCCTTACAAGAAAATTTATGTATGTTTCCATATAATTTTCCATATCTCGAGAATGGATAAACATCCAATAACGATATATCAAAATTTTCAATCGCCAAAAAGTTTGTTTTGATTTTTTCCCCATACAAACGGTGTTTTTCTGGTTGTTCCGAACAATTTTCCTTAACCGTGAAATAATGTTGTGTAAAATATCTTTCCAGATTTTTTTTTTCAATTGATAAGAAAATTTAAAGCACTTATTACAACTCAATTTATGTTTTACAAAGTTTGCACTGCAAACTTAAATTATTCACCTGAGCTAAACTGCGATCAGTCACTGGTGCTTAAACCAGATTTTGCCCGATTATGGGATAACTTTTGCTCAAAAATCTGTTACTTATGCACTAAAGTGAGGAAACACAACCGGTTTCCACATTAGACCCGGGGTTATCTCATGCATTTGAGAGTGTGGTTCATGAGTTATGAATTTTTAAAGTAAGTATTATTGGAAAAACTAAAAATGTTATAAACTCAACTAAAACTCCCCATTTCTTAAATTTTATCCATTGTAATCTAGTTAGTTCGATGGGTGTAAATTTGTTAATGCAAACCACTCATACCGATGTGATCCAGAGAGAAAGCTACTTATCAGCATATTTTAATAAAGTTTATATTTTGGATTTTCAAAAACTACCGCACCTTTAATATTTATCAAGGGTAATAAAAATATTCAATGAAATTATTAATGGAATAGGCATTTCTGAATCAGAATCAGTGAAGTTTTTTTTTTCCACTTTTCAACTAAGATTATTTCAAATTCAAAACTGACATGTTTCTTAATTGAGTGCAGTTTAAAAAAAAATATTTAAAAAACTACGGTTTTTGCAGAAGAAAACAAGTCATACGATAAGTTTTGTCCATCTGTTACGAATATCTTGATTTATCTCTGCCAGTTGTTTCCATCAAAACACACTTTATCTATCCATGGACAGAAGAACTTTACACATGTAATTATGTAAATGATTCAATTTGAACTAAAATACACGTTATTATTGAAATCGACAAAACCAATATGCATAGATTTTTTTTTCATATGTGTGACATGACAAAGTGTGACAGAGGGGGGGAGGGGGTCTTAAAACCTGAAATTTGATGGACGTCATTTTTGAATCACCCCAATGGGGTATTTCATGTAAATTTAAGCCAGATAACGCCTGAATCTAGCCTTTTGAATGAAAGATTGTAAACATTGTTGTATAGTGCATGAAATATTGCAAACAATTTCCCTGTTTACGCTTCGTTGGGCTTGGAATCAAACGAGGGGACATTTTACGCGCCTATTAAATTCATTTTATTTTTTTCTGTGCAGATTTTAAGACCTCTTGCTGCAGTGCAGCATGCCAATGATTAATGTTTGGAAAGTAAATTTTTTGTAGTTTCTTAGATTTGAACCATTGTGTCGGCCATTCTTGTGTCTTATCTACCGTCCCCTAAAGCGCGTTTAAGTACTTCTTAGCGAAAAGTCTTTATTCGACTGCAGCGGAAAATATGTCCACGCACTCAGCTGATCATTACCGACTCGGCTCGTATAGAAATATGCAATTTACGGCGAACCTGTGAGATCCTACCGTAACAAAAACTTATCGAAAGCAATGAAGATAAATACAAGCCCCCTGCCCTTGCGGTGATTTTCGTCTCTACCATCTCGCAAACTCCCAACAATCCAACCACCCGCGATAAAAATGATATCGAACGATTTTTTATGCTAATTTAATTTGTTTTTATTAGTTCTCTTCGGTCTCTGATTCCAATGATCCGGGACTTCGGATTCCAACGGTCCAGGCGATCGCTTTTCAGCTGTTTGAACGTAACACGGTGGTGCGGATCGAGCGACAAGAAAATGCAAATGCGTCGTGTGACTCCCTGGTGAAAGAGAAACATGGAACTCTTGTTCTTATTATAGTTCATGCGAAAAAAAAAGAAAAAACATTGTGTCACTTAATGGGACTTTGATGCTCGGGTTCGAGTAAATGACCTCAATATTTTTTGGACATTCGCTCCCGCGCGGTAGGTTTGCAGTCTTTTAATTAGCCATCAAAGTACGGCTGGACGGTCTGCTGTGTCAAGTTGTGAGAGGTCGTTAATTACCGCCCCGTTCGACGACGCCAACATCAAGAATGACAACGCAATGTGTAAGCGACTTGGTGTAATGCTGCGCTAAATGTAACCACATATCTGTCAGGTGTTGATGGAGCCGTGAGTAAAATATCGTTCAGATCGGTTCAGACGGGCCGCGGTGGATCCCCGGTGAGTGGGCTCCGCGCGGGAAGAGACAAATAAAACGACGGGGGAGCTCGTCCAGGCGAAACACTGAAGAAATCTCGTCACACAGTCTCGGCGAGAGGCCTACAAAGGATCCGGCCATGGCCGTGGACAATTTTGTCTTCTTGAAGACGATGTGTGACCGCTCTGTTCGTGGGTTTTCTGAAGCTTAAGAACTCATTGAAATATTAATTATTTAGTTAAGGGTCATAATTTAATAATTTTATTGCTAGCCAGGTCGTAGAATACGATTAAAAGTGAGACGTTCTTGTTCTTTGAAGTTTATCGATCTAGAACGAGCAACGATCCCGGTGTGCGTGGATGGCCACCGACTGCTAGTGGGAACAAGTTATTCCGTCACTATAATAGCATTTTTGTGATCACGTTAGATCTGACAGAGAAAAAGGAAAAACAAATAGACAATCTTATTTATTGTTCTTTTGAATTTGCTATTTCAATTATTTGAAAAAAAATTGTTCAGTATTAATCTGGCAATATTTCCTTATAATAGCCGCATAAAACCTGTTCAAATTTGAATCTCTCCGAACCACCCACGACACATGGTCAACACAGTGGGTAGGCAAAAGCGGGATGACAATGCAAAATGATTTCATAAGATAAACGCCGCCATTGCCATCCCAGCTATTCGCCGGAATTGCGTCTGTGCTTACAACATACAAATCTCTTCGTAGCAGGTTTCCGCACAAAAGCTTCCATGAGCCGTATATCATAACCCCACCATTATGCAGCAAAATATGAATTATGAGCCGTGAAAACAGACTTCGTCGGGACTGGTGAGCGAGCGGTTCATATCACACCCAATATCTATACCCTTGCTTCGCTGTAAAACCATCCGAATGACCGATGGCCGCCGTTTTCCGCCCATGCGTTGCATGCCTGAGGAGAGAATGTTCTGTTCACCACCGCCATCGAGACTTTTCGGCATGAGTATTATTATTACAGATTATATGGAGAGGAAAATAATTAAGAAGCTATTAAGTCAAGAGTTTCGACCGCTGCAGGCAAGCAACCACTGAAGTTTTGGCGCATCATCTGTCTGGATTAGTGGACGTGATAAATCTGGTACCAAAGTATGATAAATTGAAGCGAACCTCGACAGCTAAATAGTCTATGTATAACCAACTGGCGAGGGTCCACGCAAATCTATAGGCTTTCTTTCGGAAATCGCACGATTTGTTTGACAAACACTTCACTTTGGAGGCTTTGAGATCGTGGTGATTGTGAGATTGTTTATCATGTATATATTTAGGATTCCGTTTCATCAAATACCGTTTAAAAATCTGAACAGTGCACAGTGGACAAAAAGTCGCTTTTAACGCTCTCAAATCGGGGAGCCAGAGCGATGACGGCGTTGGCAAAGTTAATGGATATGACTAACTTCGTATTTTGATGACATGACCTCTGTGATCAATCCCCTTAAAAGTGAGAAGATTTACTCGTTCAACTGCTCGCGAACCAATGCTATTCTGAAACAACATATGATAATAAAGAGTGTCTCGATCAAAACTTGGTCGACTTAAGCTTGACGCATTTCCTTTCATTTTTTAGCATCATGCCTCTATTTTGGTTTTGAGATTAGCACTACAGTTATCAAAATGTCGTAGAAGGAATAGAAGCAACGCATCAAAATTTTGCACGTGCATGGTGAAAATCCAAACTAATCTCACGCCAAGTTGGCGAAATTGTTGAGTGTGGCTAAATCAACTGCTACCAACGTATTAAAAGTGTTCGGTGAACGTTTGTCGACAGCCAGGAAAGCTGGATCGGGGAGAAATCGAAAGCCGGAGGCCACAGCGACGACAAAGAGAGTTGCGCGCTGATTCGAGCGGAACTCCAACCTCTCCGTCCGAGATGTCGCAAAGAAGCTGGGAGTGGCGCCTTCAACCGTGGAAAGAAAGTGGTGACTCCAAATCGCGACGATAAACAAAACACGATCGCGAAAGTTGTACACGACGATGCTGACGAAGTTTGATGGAACTGAAGTCAAGGCAGACATTAAGAGTTTCCTGGACAGGAATTTTATACGGCTACTGGATATTTTCAAGCACAGTAAACTGTCATAGTTCGCGAAGAAATATCTGGTGTGGCAGGCCATCTGTACCTGTGGCTTGAAGAGTAACGTTTACATTGCGACCGGGACCGTCAACCAGGAAATTTATCTGAGCGAGTGCCTACACAAACGTCTACTGCCATTCCTAAAGCGACACAATTGTTCCGTTCTATTTTGGCCGGATTTGGCATTTTGCCATTAGAGGCTGTTCATAAACCACGTAGACAATTAAGGGAGGGGAGGAGGGGTTTCGAAAAAGTCTACGTTTGTCTACGATGGGGGAGGGGGGGATATACCAAAAGTCTACGTAGACCTTTTTTTCTCTCTACAAAACGGAGAAAAATACCGTCATAACAAACATATTCCAGGTCAATACAAACATAAAATTTGTTTATTTTGGCCACAAACATAAGCTTGTAATTGTTTCTAACATATTCTATGTTTGAAACCAACCCTAGTAGCACAGTTGTTGTCATTTGGTTGAGATATCATAAATATGACTTGCTAAGTCATAAGCAAGTCACTACAACTAATAAAGGTCGTAGTGTGCTACATGGGAAGTGACATTTATGTTTGAAATTAAAATCATAGTATGTTTATTTTCAAAATAATAATGATACGAATAAACGTACAAATTTTGGATTTTACTGGTTACTTCAATTTCTAACTGGTACTTTTTCTAACTTCAATTTATTTATTCTATGAGTCTTGGTTATTTTAGTCCTGGATTGAGCTTAAATGCTAACATGTTCCAGTTTCAAGAAGTTTACTCAAAGATACAGTTCCGAGCTCTGAACTTTGTAATAATTGAAGCAATTCATCAAATCAGTGTAATATGGCAGCTAATAAAATAATGGAGCATCACCCGTTCCTACTACAACCTATATTACGTGATATAGACTATCTTCATATTAGCATTTAAACTTCTAAAGACTGTCTACGTTAAATTTCGGACACCAAAATAATGGAAGCAAAACACAATTTACACATTATTCAAAAATACCGATTGTTTATTTCACAATAATAGATTTATATCTACATTAGAAACAGTTGATCAAGATGTTAATCCTTTTTTCTGTTAAATTCTCAAACTTCCTGTGGTACACCCGCGAACTGGTTCCGTACGGTATCCTCGGAAACGCCCGCCGTGACGATTCTCCATCTTCTCTTGAAATCATCGGTGCCATTTGCTTTCTTCTTAGTTTCGAAGAGTTTCTGCTTAACTAGAGCCCAGTACTTCTCAATTGGGCGAAGTTCTGGACAGTTTGGTGAACTGGCTGTTTTTGGCATGTATTTGACCAATTGCACCTTATACCATTCCAGGATGGATTTCGCATAGTGACAAAACAAACTGGAGAGTTGTGGTTTCTGATAAACAATAGCAATCGCTTTTGCAGACATTATTTCTCGTACACATCCTTATTGATAGTGTCGGTAGAGACGAAACTATTAGATTTGCAACCACAACTACATATGGCTTGCCAAATCAAATACTTCTTCGAGAATTTGGACACCTTCTTTGTCTAGAAATGCCATTTTGTCCATTTTGATACAAGAAAATATTCTGAGCAAAATTGGTGTCAAGCTCTATAGCACGACTTTTTGTAATGAAATTTTGCATGTCATCACAGTTGAGCACCTTTTTCACTCTGAAGCTTTCAGTCCTTGTTCCTGCTTCACTTTTTGTACGTATGATTTTGGCTTCCCCACCACATTTCACACAGAAAGATAGGGACTTTTCTCAATAATGGCTATCACCTTCTTGTCCATTTATCGAGAGTATACTTTTCTATTTGTTCCAATTCCAACCGTTCGATCCACAGTCAAGTGCTGGCCAAATGATTTGCAAACACATAACACGGTACTTTTGGGAATTTTAGTTTCTTGGCAGGATCGCGTACCAATAAATTCGTATTTCGCGTGTTCATTTGATTCGACGCCATTTTACTAAATGTAACAAGAATGTAAACATGTTGTACCACGAAATAAAGTGGAGAGTTTCAGCTGTCACATGAGTGAAACGTTTTAGCGATCCGTGAAATAATTTAAAATCTACACAGAAATAAAAGTGTCCGAAATTAACGTTGAAAGGCTTTTGTTTCCACCAAAAATGATTTGCTTAGCATTTGATATCAAGATCGTAATGTAGGTTGCAATATGAACGGGGTTTAATGCTAATGATAATGTTAATGTGTTCGTTGTGTTTTTCTATTCGTTTTTTACAACATCAATAGATCGAATGCATGATACCAACTCAATAGTGAGTTTATGATGTCAACATCAAAAACTGTCAAGTGTCAAATTTCGGTCTACGTGGTTTATGAACAATCCCTTACGGAAAAAAGGCCATAGAGTGGTATGCCGCCAACAACGTTCAAGTGGTGCCCAATGACCAGAACCCTCCCAACACGCCAGAGCTCCGCCCAATCAAACAATATTGGGCCATCGTCAAGCGGAACCTTAAGAAGACTCAAAAAGCTGTTGTGAGCGAGGAACAGTTCAATGCAAACTGGCGTTCTGCGGCGAATAAAGTGGACAAGAAGACTGTACAAAATCTTATGGCAGGCGTTAAGCGAAAGACTTGGCCATTCCCATTCGGTAAAAAGGATGCTTAGCTAAATATTTCTCCTGTATTCTTAATTGAGCTTGAAAATGAATAAGATTTTGACTTATTAATAAAAACGTTGATCAACTCACACACATTACTGTTTGATCAAATTTTGATCGGAGCACCCTTTAGTATAGTATTGATTAAATGCTCATTGAATACATTATACGATATACAATGTAACTAGGATAGTTAGATATAAAGCATTTCTCTGCCAAATGAGCAAATGACTGAACTCGACCCTCTCCGATTTGGATGAAACTTTGCACATGTCTTCGGAATTGATGACGATGGATTTTCTACCGGTTAAGGGAATTTTTTGACCCAAGACATTTTTTTCAAAAGGGCGTATGTGTTTTGTCATGCGTATTTTTCAAAAAATCATAACTCGAAAACCGTTGGTTGTAATAAAATTGCGTCTGAAAAAAAGTTGTAGTTAATTAATTTGACTTTATGAAAAAATATGTACACTGTAAAAAAAAATGTTTTTTCTTCAAAAAAAATCAAAAATTAAACTTAAAAATCAATAATTTTTTTTCAAGAAGGCTTTGAGTCATAAGAAGAAGAATAGAAGTTGTTCTACGATAGAGCAACTTAAGATAAAATAGTTCTTAGAAGTAAGAAAAATTAGAAAAAATTCTAATTTGTTGTTTTTGCATAAATAACCATATTTTAATAATACAATACGATTCTTCTAGTGATTTTAAACAAAAATGCTCTTGGTAAGCAACATTCTAAATGTATCCGTTTTCGAGATAATTTGAAATTAATGTCGAAAAAATGGCTTTTTCCATGAAAGTATCACTTTTTCAAATGTTAGTCGTAATTGTCCATCTGCAAAAGTATTCTTTTCAAATTGTAAAATTTTCTACAATATACCTTTTATTACCGAGAATACTAGACAAACTGATTCCTGATATTTAGTGTAGGTAACACGACAAAATTTGCTGCTTTTACTTACAGTATATTATGAAAACCTAACCCGAAACAAAAATAATTAGTATTCATGTTAGTGTACAAGCGTATTTTGTTCAGGTAGAAACATAATGTATTTAATTAGTTAAACTGTTTATACCAGTAAGAATGCAATTGTTACGCCCATTTATACCTATTCATGCATCCCCTTTGGTGTTGACAGAAAATATAATTTACATGCATACCCCTGCACATACCAATATTTCAAAAAAGTACCTAAAGTGCGTACCTAGTACGTATAAAAAGGATTACATTACAAAGTCATGACATCAGTTTAACAGTGTCTTTCATAAGTAGCGTAAAGTGTAAAACGATTTGAGCATTCTTGTAAACCTTTTCGTGAAATCGGGAGACGGTGTTCGCCTAAACTTAGAAATTTAACTGACAAGTTAATTGAAAAACTTTTATCCATGCAGTGTACGGTCCATTTGGACACGTCATTAAGAATTTGTGATTCATGTCGGTTTTATTCGTATCGTCGTAATCCTGTCGAAAGAGTGGAGCAACCAGAAAACGGTGGACATGACGAAGCACCAACCACATCACGGAACGATTTGAAGGAAATACCATCGGCAGCTTCAATTACCTCGGCATCTTCTCAGGACAGTGACCTACCGGATTATTCCAGGATACACAACATTGAGTTATTCAATAATGGAACTGCAGGAATAAATGTGTCTCCGATATCCATTAGAGAATTTTGCCGAAATTGTAGCAGGTACTAGAAAATATCTATTCAGCTTACCACCACAAGAAGAAGTTGAAGAGTTAACTACATTGAAAGCAAAGGTTGTGGAATATGATGAAATTATTTCCTAATTGAAAGAAAAATTCATAGAACCAGATTGTTCGAGAATAGATAAAATACGTATATTAACAGTTTTGACTAATTCGTGGACGATTCAGCAGATAACGAGCAAATTTGAAACAAACAAATACCTTGCATTACAAGCAAAAGAATTGGCAGCCGAAAATGGAGCATTGGCTACCCCCAACGACAGATCGGGGAATCGTTTGAATCCGGATATAAAGAATCAAGTGATACAATTTTTTGACGAGGACGACATCAGCAGAGGCATGCCGGGACAAAGAGATTATGTCTCTGTAAACACTAATGGTAAGCGTCAACAAATTCATAAACGGTTATTACTTTCATCACTTAGAGAAACTTTCACTCGATTTAAAGAAGTCAGTGAACATAAAATTGAATTTAGTACTTTTGCAGCATTACGACCAAAACATTGTAAGTTGCTAAATGCTTCAGGTTCTCACAACGTGTTTGCGCAATTCACGAAAATATTGATTTAATGCTTCACAGTTTAAAAAAATATTCATTCAACACTGATTGTAATCAACATTTTGAGAAGTTATTGTGTAATTCATCATCAAGATCAAAATATTGTTACCACCGTGAATGCGAAAATTGTCCCACGCTGTCAGAATTTGAGATAAGATTTTTAAAAGAACTTGAGAAACATAACTTGTCTGAGATATCGCTCGAACAATGGATTACAACTGATAGATGTAATTTAGAAACGCTATTAAAACCTGTCAATGAATTTGTTGAATACTTTAGCGAGAAGTTAGAAAAAAAAACTATTAACTCATGATGATATAAAAACAAAGCAATCTAAATTTTAAAAAGATACAAAGTCTTCATTAAAAGAAGGAGAAGTAGTTATAATTTGCGATTTTGCAGAGAATTATTCATTTGTACTTCAGGATGCTGTTCAAATTCATCATTGGAACAATTATCAGGCTACAATTCATCCGCTTGTTATTTATTATATGGAGTCAGTCATTACTAACGTATTTAAATTAACTAATGAATATAAAAAAGGCCATTTTTATGTCTAACGGGGCTGCTTCCCAATACAAAAATAGAAAAAAATTTGCAAGCCTCTGCAAGTTTAAAGAGAAATACAACATTGATTCTGAGTGGCATTTTTTCACAACTTCACATGGTAAGGGACCATGTGATGCAATTGGCGGCACATTAAAACGAATGGCAACAAGAGCAAGCTTGGCCAAACAACATGAACATCCAATAACAAGTGCGAAAACTTTGTATGATTGGGCTTTTAAGAGAAATCAAGAAAATTTCACAAAAATATCATTTTGCTATGTTTCACAAGAAGAATATGAAGAGGGAGCTGCAGAATGGGGTGGTAGTTATCAGCAAACAAAAATGATTCCTGGTACACAGAAATATCACTCCTTCATTCCAGTTGCAGATAACAAAATCGCTGCGAAAATATTTTCAACTGACGAAATACTGAGTTTTCATAATATTTATAGGAATATTAGGAAACAGTGTTTGTAAAAATATAAATACAATATTTTTTAAATAGTAGAAAAAATAAATAAATCATATATGAACAAAAAAAAAACAAAAACAAAATTTTTATTTGGTAATTAAGATTCGTTAATTTCGTTAATTAATAAGATGTTCAATCTTCTTGGTGTCAAAAGGATAGTTGTTGAAAATTTTATGTACAATTTGAAAAAAATACTTTTGAACCCAATTTAATCTTGCTATTAAGTGGAGCTGCATCCAAGCCAAGGGCTAGAGAGGATGGTGGCTACCATACATACATACATACATACAATTTGAAAAAAATACTTTTGAAGATGGACAATCACGACTAACTTTTGAAAAAGGAATATTTTCATGGAAAAAGCCATTTTTTCGACATTACTTTCAAATTATCTCGAATACGGGTACATATAGAATGTTGCTCACCAAGAGCATTTTTGTTTAAAATCATTAGAAAAATCGTATTATATTATTAAAATATGGTTATTTATGCAAAAACAACAAATTGGAAAAAAAAACTTAAATTTTTCTTACTTCTAAGAACTATTTTATCTTAAGTTGCTCCATCGTAAAACCACTTTTATTCTTTATTTTATGACTTAAAGTCTTTTTGGAAAAAAAAACATAAAAATCGAACGTTGGACAGATTTGCTAATTGATTTTTAAGTTTAATTTTTGATAATTTTGAAGAAAAAACATTTTTTTTTACAGTGTACATATTTTTTTCATAAAGTCAAATTAAGTAACTACAACTTCTTCTCAGACGCAATTTTATTACAACCAACGGTTTTCGAGTTATGATTTTTTGATAAATACGCATGACAAAACACATTCGCCCTTTTGAAAAGTTTGTCTTGAGTCAAAAAATTCCCTTAACCCGCGGAAAATCCATCATCACCAATTCCGAAGACAAAGTTTCATCCAAATCGGAGAGGGTCGTGCAAGATTTTGACTTTTCCCGGCTGATTTCATCTGGAAACGCTCTATATGGTTAACTTTGGAGTGCTCCAACTTCACGAAATATATACCGATTTTAATTTCCTTAGAAGTATTTGACGGAGAAATTAATGATTTTTTATAATGCAGTAACAAGAATGGCCATGCTTCTTGGATACCGGAGTTTTAGATTCTTAGTTTTCGGAGGGGACGTTTGACGTGTGGATTTTCTGATGAATTTTGTACAGGATGCCATTTAGAAATATTTTTCGGTAACATTTACCAAGCGAATGATACTTTGAACTACGCGAATACGTTGAAATCGGCCTTAAAATGGCCAAGATATTACTATTTTCCCGGAACAGGTTCCTCTGAAGGGTTTTGGATGTGGCCAGATCTTTCTTTCATCCAAAACATGCATTGCGACACCTATTTCTTCTTCTTTTTTCATCACAAAGCATTCCTTAGCTTGAAGTGGACATTTTGACACACTGTAGGGGCCAATTACATTTTGACGGCAAAATATGCCGTGCGGCAGCTCTATCTTCATAATATTTCATAAATAAGGTTTTGGTATACTAGAAAAGACCATTGGCTACATTGGACGCTCCAGGGATCACAATCCTCGGAACCAGTGATACGCCCCAGAAGAGCATTTTGTTGAGACAACTGTATTTTCGTATCTAAACATGATTTGTTTTTTATTTTTCACTAATAGACGTTAGAAAAATATGACCTCTTACACATGAACATTTTCTATATTTCTCTTCTTTTTAATAAGAATGCATACATGCAAAACAAAACCGCAGTAGAAACTACCATTTCGAGGGTTAAATTGAGCGCAAGCACCAACAATTTTCACCTGACTATAAATGGGTTTGATTTTATCATGCCTGTGATTAGATCAACTATGGTGCAGTTGATATCAATATGAGGTCTGTCAAATATACCACAAACGTTGGAGGTCTTACCAAACACATAGTAAATTTGACTGAAATTTCATGGTAGTTTTAAAGATAGGCGTAGTCGGGTAAAATGGTAGCCTTTACTACAAGATTTTTTTCTGTGTACTAATACGGCGTTCGACCGCCATTTGCTTTGATGACCGCTTGGATTCGTCTTGGAACTGACTCATACAGCTTATGAATGGTTTCAACTGGAATTCGGTACCGTTCTTGGATTAGCAGATCCTCGAGCGCTTTCAGCGACAAACACTGCGAATTTGAGCTTCCTATGTGGGCCAAAGTGGCTCAATGATGATCAAGTACGGAGATTGTGCTGGCCATGGCAGATGCTTAAAGCCCTCATGGTGTTCCTCATACCAAGACTTGGTAATTCCGGCAGTATGAATCGGCGCATTGCCGTCCTGAAACATTTCTTCGCCGTTCAGAAACCCAGTTTTCATCATGGGCAAAACCTAAAAAGTTTCATGGTCAAAGCCATTTTCACAAAAAATACAACTGTATAGCATGAACACACCTGATCGCTCAAAACTTTTTCATAATCATTAGAAGTGGTCTTTCCTTTAATGAAGATCATTGGCCCAAAAGAGTACAATGATATGGTACCCCATAGCATAACAGACCCTCCTCCGTGCCTCACAGATGGACGCAGACAATCAGTTCTGTATGCCTCACAACAACAATTTTATTTTTTGTTTAAAAAAAAACAGCCTGTCCACGTTAACTTTTGGACACCAAAATAATAACAGCAAAAAAAAATGTACACATAACTCAACAAAATCGATTGTGTATTTCACAAAAATAGAGTTATGTCTTCATCAGAAATAGTTGATTAAGATGTTAATCCTTCTCTCTGTAAAATTCTCGAACTTTCTGTGGTACTCTCGCCATCAGGTTCCCTACGGTATCCTCAGATACGTTCGCCTTGACGTTTCTCTATCTTCTCTTGTAATTATTTTGATTTTTGAAAAGTTTCCGCTTTACTAGTGCCCAATACTCCTCTATTGGACGAAATTCTGGACAGTTTGGTGGATTGCCTGTTTTTGGCACTTATTGTTTCATTTCACACAGATATATTGGGATGTTTATCGATAATGGCTACCACCTTTTTGTCCATTTGTCGGGAGCATACTTTTCGATTTGTTCCATTTCGAACCTTACACACTTAGATTTTTTTTACAGAAATCTGTAAAGTTTTACCGAATTCTCAACAGCTGAACATTTGGTAATCATTTTTTACGGATTTCAGAGAAATTTTACAGATATCTGTAAAAAATTTACCGGATTTCGGTAAAATGTTACCGAAATTCGTAAAATCGGATTACCGAACGTTCAGCTGTTGAGAATTCGGTAAAACTTTACAGATTTCTGTTAAATAATCTGAGTGTGTACAATCCACAATCAAGCGTTAGTGAAATGATTTGCAAACAAACTTTTTTTTGCACCGATACTTCAGCATGTTCAATATTGGGTGAAAAAGGGAAGTACTCATGTTGGTGCGTCAACTTTGACGCCAGCTGTAGTCCAAACCACTTGATGAAAAGAGTTCAAATTTCGTCCACATTATTTCGTATGTATTGTTTGGCTATAATTAAATTAAAAATATGTTATCTAAATTTTTCACATAATAACGGATTTTTGAAATTGCAATGTCCAAAAACGACTTTTTACCCTTCGTACACCTTTAGAAGGGTATTAAGATCGCTTGAAAACTCGACTTTTTATCCGCCGGGTCATATACCATTCAACTCAGCTCGACGAACTGAACACATGTGTGTGTGTAAGTATGTATGTGTGTATGTGTATGTATGTGTGCGTTACAAATAGTGTTACATCGGTTTCTCAGCCATAAAAGCTATAAAATTTTCAAATAACTAGTCAAAATTTCAGAATGATTAGATAATCCATCATGAAGATATGACCAAAACAATACCTGAGAGCACATAATTGTGAGATGAAAATATACTCGTTGCAGTTTAAATCTGAACAAGACCAATCACACCAATCGATGCTGCTTGTATTCTATTGTTCCGCATCTTTTGCGTTGTATAGAATAACAGACAACTAGCCACACTATGCGACTCTATAGAATTAGAGCAGCATCATCGATTGGCTCGAGTGGTCTGGTTTTGAACTACTACGAGTTTATTCGAAAATAACACAAGGTCTCCATTTACTATAACTACACCATTTTCAACGAACCTGTACTTATTAAGCACCTTGAATCCATATCGATAATCAAAATTAACGCTTATAATTCAGTTTATGGACTGATTATATGAAATTTCTAATATTTATGTAATATTCCCTTTTATATAACTAACATAAACAGGTCGCTAGGTACTATTAAGGACAATATTTTAATTACATCGATGAACAATACGTTCAGGATTGTCAAATAGTTCATTTTATAAACTTAAAATATGACATATCGAATATTCCTAGATCTCCTGGAATTTCTGATGAAAATATGTATCCAGTACCATATTGGCCTCATTTGAGTTCGTAATTCTGGTGAAGTGTAAGAAGGGTTCAGTCTCACCATCCATGGATTAATCCGGGTTTTTCAAATATGTTATGAAAACTTCAAATTTATAAACCTTATCAACTGTTGTGAAATTTTCAGCCAAAAATATTGATAATTGACAAAGTTACAGTAGATTGAACATGACGTTTTTTGCGGAACCAAAATTTTGATCGGCTTTTCAATGCAACTGAAACTGAAAATTTGGATTCTAATAAGCATATTGACTTGCTGTCAAAATGTTTGTTAGAATCCAAATTTGCAGTTTCATTTTCAGTTAAAAAACTTATTGATTTTTGCCGAAATATTACAGACTTTACAATTTGGTCATATACAGTTTCTACATTGTAGTTTGAAATCCGGGTCTATATGACCCGAAATACCTTATTTGTAACTTTTTTAACAGCCCTTCAGAAATGTCAAACAAATTTGGGTGCGATGCAGAAACGTTACTTCCTATGATTTAGAAAATTTCAAGAAAATCAAACCGTCTTGATACTTATTTTAGAAAGTTATTGCATTTTAAAAATCCATTTCGGCTCATATTGACCCCGACACCTAAAGAAGGTTAAGGAAAAAAATATTATGCTCGAAAAAAAATTAGTAAGGGCGTGTGATTTACGTTGTCCAGTTTTGGATAAAAAATTAAGAAAACGTTAGGACGCAGCATGGAAAATCGAACAAACAGTAAACTAAGATGTTGGTGGAGTGTGATTAGTTCGCTTCAATTCAAGATATGTCAATTAGAAGCTAAATTCCTTATTTGATCTGAACAATATGAAAGCCATTTGGTTAAGAGATCATTGGATGAGGTAAATGTCACTCATTTTGTTTTCATTTCTGGAAGGACACCAAACTTGCTTCAACATTCTTGATTACTAAAGCGACTGACAGCCGTCGAGACTCTTTCAGTATTAGTTTTGTGAATTACTGCCAGCGCTTGAAAATTTATTTCAATAAATAGGGAGATTTTGCTTCTAGTCTGAAGCTCAGTTCTCTGTGTTTCCTTCTCTAGCATAATTAAGAGATAATACAACCTAGGATCATAAATAAACGCAGAATTTATCAATCAATCTCAAATCGCCGACGGAATGTTGGGCCTACCTTCATTTTCTTTCCCTCTACCGCTTACACATTGGTGCATTTCCGTATTCCTTTTCCGTGCAACTTCGTAGCATTGACCGCCAATCCGCAAAAAAAAACTTATTCCCACGTTCAACAAGCTGCTAAGTGTGTAATTGTTTGATTACTATTCATTCTTCACAGTAACCACTCTGTCGGTCACCCTGACATCTTTCTTCTGCACTCCGATAAATCCACTCCTTTCATTAACTTCAATCATGTCGCACACCAACTCGTTTTTCGTGTTTCCATTTTCGTTCACAGATCAATTTTCCCACTTATAAACACCATTCACAATTTTCCCATAGTATCGATCGATCACCAAGTCATCCCTTCGCAGTCATGGAATTTTCTAACGATAATGAGAATGTTTGAGCTAAAGTCTATCACCGTCGCCGTGGCCGGTAACTGTCCGTCCGGGTCGATAAAGTAGACCGAAATCGATACATCGCGAGAGCCGACCGTCGAACGAGCACGCACGCGACCCACGACAAAGCTTTTTTGGCGTGAGAAAAAAAGACCGACACGTCCAATCGCAACCGTTATTCGTACAGGACTGGATGGATCGGACTGGCGGATTGCTCCGATACGCTCTGCCACTTTTATCGATCTGTTTTGGACAAACCTATAGAGAACTACAAACAATTATTTTTTTTCTTCAGATGATCTTGCAGAAGGTGACAATTGAAAAGATCAGCTGTCTTTGGGCAACCGTGTTGATTTTTTGTATGTTTTGTTCAAAATTCTTTTCAATATTTTTTTTTGTTTTGCTATTATGCTTTGTTTACTCTATCGAGAGGGATTGTTTTCTCGGTTTGCTCACACTCTCACCATTCTTTTCTGGAGCTTTTCATGTGCTCAATTTCTCTCTCGCGTTCATGTGAGATAATGTTGTACATAACAGCAAGGCGTCATGGAAACTGATCTGACTCCGCCTACTGCGGATCGAATTTTCTGCATCTCCTTCCACGCAAAGCTTCCGCTCATACATTTCATATTTGAACATTTATCTCAACGCAGACAGAGGGTATGAGGCGCTGGCTCTCGGTTTAGTGTGATGATTATATTTTCATAACAAGCAAGCCTGAAGAGCTGGTAGAATAACGCTTGACAGAATCTTGAAATTTAATTTCGTTTTAAAGGTTTATATTGCTTTTATGAACCTCGATGTGCAAAGTTTAAAGAGCTTAGCTGGGCGAGTTTGATAGGGTCCGGAAAATGTGGATGGAAAAGCCGCTGGCCAGAGACTCGTTATCGGGCCCTGGATTGTCCAATAAATCATTTGGTCGTCAGCCGGGCGGGCGGCGCTATATAAGAAGGTTGATGAATTTTTATGATTTAACATAAAGCTTAGCGAAACAAAACGGACACAATGTGCTAATGCGTCGAGGTTGTTTGCTGCTTGGCATCTTTTCGATTTCAATTAGACGCACAGAAATCGTAAAACTGGCTGTTTCCACCCTGCTTTATAATTGGTTTTTACTAGTTTTCTTAGTAAAAGACTCATTATGGTTTATGATGCCGTCCTACGGCTGACCCAGTGTGTGCACCGTGTGTGGATAATTGCTATAGGAGCTGTCAAAACTGACGCCAGATTCGGATCTTTGGTCAACGATAAGATTTTGGAAACGAATCAAAAAATTTGAAGTTTTTATGGCAGATTTTTTTTAGCTATGAGTTGATTGCAACTAATTTTGATCGTCAAGAGAATCTACGGGAAAAAATGAACTCCGGAAATGTTGACGTTATTCAATTTAAACATTTTACGTCTCTTATATTCCAGGGCATTTTAAGAGCTAGACAATTTTGTTGTTAAATAAAATTTAATAAAATTGGCGCGTTTATATTTTTTATGGAATAAATTTGGTTGACATATTTTTGTTTGCTAAAGTGTGAAATTTCAGAAAAAATACATTTGTATATACTCAAAAAAATGTGTTTTAAATTTAACCCTTGAATCGGTTGTTTCTACCTGTTTTTATTTCTGTGTACAATCACTTCATAGACACAACATTTATCTTCAAACGAAGCCGTATCCTGTCAGTTTGACCGTAATTTTCTCTTGTATAACCTTAGATTAACTTTTTGTGCATAATGTAGCACTGAGGGTGCCTCAAGTATCGCCCATTCTTGAGTAAGAAGGGAATCAAACTTTTATCAGAATATTCTGCTTGCCCGCGAAATTCATATTTTGTGTTTTAGTTTCTTGGATAACTCTCATGTTTGGTTCAAATTTCTGTTTCTTTTGTTTAAGAGAGTCCCCCTCCCCCTCCAGATGGGAGGGGTCTTGAACCATCTTAGAAAAAAAAAATTCTGCCTCCAAAATCCACCACATGCCAAATTTGGTTCCATTTTATAGATTAGTTCTCGAATTATGCCGAAATTTGTGTTTTATTTGTATGGGAGAACCATTCCGGCGCCAAAAACCCCTGCACACAAAGTTCTCAGGTTTGGTTAAAATAAGTGTTTCATTTGTATTGAAGCGTCTAGGACCACCATAAAAACAATTCTTGCCTTCAAAAACTCGCGCATGCCAAATATGGTTCCATTTGTTCGGTTAGTTCTCGAGTTATGATGAAAATGCCGTTTCATTTGTTTGAGAGCCATCCCTTCCTGATGAGAAAGGGGTCTCAAACCACCATAGAAACATTTCTTACCTCCAAAAACCTGTACATGCCACGTTTGGTTCCATTTGCTTGATTATTTCTCGAATTATGCAGAAATTTGTGTTTCCTTTGTATGTGAGCCCCTCTTCCACAGGCGGGAGGGATCTCAAACTATCTTAAGACCTTTACCCAAAAACCCCTGCATACAAATTAGTATAGCAGTAGGGATAGTTCTCATGTTTGGTTGAAATTTGTGTTTCATTTGTATTTGAGCCGCCCTCTCCAGAGAGAGGAGGGGTCTAAAATACCCATAAAAATATTTTTTGCCTTCAAAAACTAGCCCATGCCAAATTTGGTTCCGTTTGCTTTATTAGTTCTCGAGTTATGCAGAAACTTGTTTTTCATTTGCATAGGGGCGGAAGGGGTTTCAAACCACCATGAAACATTTTTTGGCTGCAAAAAA
This sequence comes from Aedes japonicus, assembly GCA_034211315.2. NCBI lineage: Eukaryota > Metazoa > Arthropoda > Insecta > Diptera > Culicidae > Aedes > Aedes japonicus. The sequence goes on along the minus strand of JASCZW010002954.1, from coordinate 536,097 downwards.
TTCCATATACCTAATTTGGTTCCGTTTGCTTGATTAGTTCTCGATTTATGCAAAAAAATGTGTTTCATTTGTGGCTCTCATACCCCCTCCCCCTTTCCTTCCAGATGATGAGGAAGTCTCAAACCATCCTAAAACATTTCTTGCCTTCAAAAACTAGCCCATGCCAAATTTGATTCCATTTGCTTAATTATTTCCAACATTAAGCAGGAGTTCTTGCTTTCTTTTACTGTATCCATTTGAATGATTACTTCTCGAATTATTCAAAAATTTATGTTTCATTTGTATGGGAGCCCCCTTTTATAGAGATGGGAGGAGTATCTTCCCATGGAACAGTACTGGTTTTATCATGGTTTTATAGCATTCTTGAAGTCTAATCCATGCTCTTCAGAACCCTTATAAAACCAAAATTGTTACTTGAGTTACTACCACAAAAACCTTTCCCGGCCTCAAAAACCCCTGCCTACACATTTTCACTCTGAGTCTATAAGGTTCAGACAGACAGACAGACAGACAGACAGACAGACAGACAGACAGACAGACAGACAGACAGACAGACAGACAGACAGACAGACAGACAGACAGACAGACAGACAGACAGACAGACAGACAGACAGACAGACAGACAGACAGACAGACAGACAGACAGACAGACAGACAGACAGACAGACAGACAGACAGACAGACAGACAGACAGACAGACAGACAGACAGACAGACAGACAGACAGACAGACAGACAGAAAGACAGACACACCGAAATTCATTTTTATAAATATAGATTACTATCTCAAAACTTTTTGAGATAGATTTTGATGAACTTTTCTTTTGGACGAAATTTGCACGATTTTGGAGATTTTATTATTTTCTGGGATGAAATTTGATTTTTTTTAAGATATCTGATCTTCCCTGAACATTTTCGAGCATTTATTTTCTTCCAAGTTCTCTTAACTGGTAAAAAGTTTACAAATAGTCTCGAAAGTTTTAAGGACATAATAATATTTCATATCAACTACCCAAATAACACAAAACTGACATAATTTGTTGCATAAACTTGATTAATATTTAATTGAGTTGTATTAAAGTCACTTCAACTGATTTGCAACAAGTGTGCTACTAGGGTATGAGGAATTGTCTGAAATGAGTTTGTGTACATAAGTTCGGGAGCTTTGCAATCTTTGCACTGAAAACATAATTTTGTTTATGTTACACAATCGTAGGTACACACTCAAAAATTATTCACGAATTCGGTTAAACATTTAGCTGAATTCAGTCGGTATTTTAATAATTAACTGAGAACTCAGCAAATAAAACGAACGATGCCGAGTCTCAGCAACATTTGGAACTGAAAAATCGGATTTATTATTGAACTGATTCTCGGCAACACTTCACTAAACTTCAACCGACTACTGCTGCCTGTCATGAATGAAATGTCGGTTTAGCAGTGTTGTAATCTGAAGCTCCGATTTTCATCTGTCAACCGGCAGGCGCCATATTGGTTTCATTGGCAAGTGCATTATGTCGTATGTTGTTTGTGGAACTTTTCAAAAGGGTGCAAATGCAACAGGAGAATGTAAGACGCACGATATTTATAGTAAGTACAAATCAGTTTATTTATCTGTTCCAATTTAGCTAGAAAAGTCAAGCATAATATGTTTCTTCTGTCAAGAAGTAGCTGGAACCTATGTGGAAGGGTGGTAGCGGCATTTTAATAACCACATCGGGAAACATTTTGATCCGGATAGAGTGTTTTACGATTACATGATCAAAAATGCCGATTAAGGTACAGCCATTTCAAATCACTGAAAAGTCACATTATTCAGCGATACCCGCATCCACTTTCGCCGGTATTGGACAGTTTCGACCTATCATTCGATGCTGATGAATCTGTTTACTCTGCTGTATTGCAAGCTCCAGTTGTGGAACAAATGAAAGAAGAAACTGTCTCTCTTGACGAAATCAAAAGATGCGTTTCACAGGGAATTTGCCGGTTAAGGGCAGATGTGTCAGTACAACAATTCAAAATCGCAGAAATAATCTTAATTTGTGAAATCCTCGTTCAAATGCGTGGTGAATATTTCGAAGGGAACACAAATACCGTTCTAGATGATCATGATACCGATTTGGAGGCCCCTTAAAATGTTATTTTTTTAAATATGTACACACAATATAACCGAAAACTCGGTTAACCTAATTTATGTTTGTTACGAATTTTAACCGATATGTCAGTTTGCTCATGCCGAGATCCCAGCTAACTTTATGAGTTTTCAGTTTGATCCAAATCGAGATTATCGGTTACCATAAAAAAGTGTAGATCGAAACCGAGAGGTCCGCTGTGCGGATCCCGATTTCAGAAAGCCGAGACTCGACATATAATTTTAAGTGTGTACGACTAACAAATCTATAGTTTGTTTTTCTGCAACGCAACTGGTTTGTACTGTCTAGAAACTACCTTCGTATTCAATGCCACTCGCGCAAGTTTCGAAAGTACGAAGTATTTGTTGCACAGAATGAACATTCGTTCATTGTACGTAAACAATATATAGAGCTACGCTTCTTTTGATACCAATCAAAGTTTCTCGCTGGTGGAATAACTAACATTGACTAAATATATTGACTCAAAATGTGATTGAAAAACAAAACACGCAAGAGTTGTTTAGCGTTTTTTTATGTTTCTGACACGGGGTTCGTTCCTATATTTTTTGAAAGAGCTGTTATTAAAATCGTGGTTGATCTCACTTGGCAATGGTGGCTCGTGAAAAGTGACTTGATTAATGAGTATGAATTTATAACTCTCGAAAGGGCATTAAAGATTGTACCCGAAAAAAATGCAAATGACAAAAATGATGACCGAAAATTCATTTGTGGTCGGATATTTTTGTAACGCTCGAAGAATAATCAAAGGCTCTCAAAGGCTAAATGCCCGCACCTTGGACCTTACGCTACCAATCTTGTGCAACACTTGCGCGATCTTTTATACACATTTTCATCCAGTTTTTCTTCAAATCCTTGTCATTTTTGAAGACCTTCTCTGTTTTCCGGAGCTTGACCTTCATAATCGCCCAGAATTTTCCAATTGTGCGAAGTTCTGGCGAGTTTGGTGGATTTACCTTCTTCGGCACAAAAACAATATCGTAGACTTCGTACCACTCCATCACCGGTCTCCCGCAATGGCACAATGCAGCCAAAACAGAGTGTCACTTTCGTGAAACCAGATGACGGGCAGCAGGCACTTCTGGAGGTTTTATTCTTTATATATTTGGCCGTTGATAGTGCCAGTCGTTATGTACGGCTTGCTGAATTTGCCGCACTCACAAGTTGCCTGCCACACCAAGTACATCTTGGCAAACTGTCGACGAAACACGTCTCGTCGTTCATTACTATACTTATCTCTTTGCACTAACCATTCTCGCGGTACAGCTTCTTGGCGCAGGATATGGTCAACGTATTCTGTTTATCGGTTCGGTTAGGCGCCAACCTTACCTTGAAGACATGAAGCCCGGCCCGCTTCATTGTCTGCTGGACGAACCAGACGGACGCAGTCTCCTTCTTGGCCACGTCCAGAATCGAATGATTCAGATTGCGTTTCAACCCAAGTTACATTACCAAAACCATCCAGCTTTATTAAGTTTTATTAAAGTTTTATTGATGTCTCTGGAAATCAATTTATAATGGTACCAAGAGGTGCCAATAGGTTTTATATTTTAGTCAGGTTTATGAGAACCTACACAGCTTCTTTAGAACGAACTTAAAAGCTTGACTTCTAAACTTCATTTCACTCCTATCAAAGGTTTTATTTTGTCGTTATGAACTCGTAAGATGCTGTTTTGAAATGCCGTTTTGGGACTCATTCATATTATCTTATTATGGTCAGTTGAAAAAGGATATTGAATCCATTTTGCCTCCAGTAAATGCATTAAACGGCAAGTTGGCATTGAGGAAAGTCGACAAATGACCAAATAGTTTTATAATAGCCATTGCGAAGATAAATTGGCTTTTTGGAAAAACTGATATTTCATTTAATTGCTATATTGAAACATACGAAATCATTGAAATGTGTAGAAATAAGTACACCAAATATTAAACGTTATTCAACTGAACAGCTCATCGGAAACCAATTTCGTCATATTTTAAATAACCTTATTGAATCCATTTTTCATGATTAAATTATCGAATATATTTGTTTCAATTTTGTTTTTGTTGTTGTATGTAGTTATATCAGCATAGCAGGGAGGAGTGCTATACGGCTGGAATACTACTAAAATTGTTAATTGGGAAGTAATTCCTCACCTTCCTTGCGTTTACGGGGTCGGTTGTCCTCGCTTTTTTTTCCACTGCGAGCTGACAGCTGAGTCAGCCTAGCTCCTTCTTTCGGACTATACATCAAATATGACATAAATTCAGCAACAATCTGCGCCATCATGTTGGTCTATAAATTCTTAAGCAGTAATAAAATTGAGCGAGATTTTCGTTTTTCCTAATTTTTCAACTATCATAATCTTGTTGACAGCTGAAAGATTATCTTCACGATCTTCGAAACAGATGTAACACAATATTTATTTGGGAATTCTAATGTTTTGAAATAGAATAGCTACATTCGAAGATAATTTAGGAATTTTAAAGTAGTTTAACTTTAATTTGCTTTGTGAAGTTATGTGTTGACTACGGCATATATAGCCCAAAATGGAATGCCTGAAGAAATAACAAAAAATAAATTTCACGAATATTGTTATTATCAATTAACCAAAATGATAAGACGAATTTGCATCCACGAATAAACGAACCCAATATACTACGAACCAACGTCGAGAATTTTTATTTTTCCGAATGAACAAGCGAGTGTCATTAAGGCAGCGGCCATGGGTGAAATGTATCTGACTTTTACCATACAACAATAGCAATATTTTTAAATAATACCAAATACGTGTCTGATTTGGAAATTTAACATTTCCAAATCTAGAAGTGGGTTGCAGTGCCCTTATGCAAATGATATCGGTCATGTTAACAAGCGGGGCTTATTGTATGTGAAAGTAACCTCGGAATGGGCGTGACTGTCCAGACATTTTGAAATGGGTTGCTATCACTTTCTAGCTCTCGGATTAAAGCTGCTTCCAATGGTCACTTGAGGGATTGTTGTAAATAGATTTCTTCCATAATACCATTGCCGGCCAATGAGTGTAAGATTACACACCCACACACACACACACACACACACACACACACACGCGCATTTTTTTTCTAATTCCAATAAAAATAAGTTCGGCTGAAACTGCACCGGTGGTGTTAGTAGCGCGGTTGCCTCTTTCTTCAGAATTGAAGTAAAATTCGTTTGCAATGTTTGGATACATTTTCAAGATGTGTTTAAAACAATGAGAATAACTAGTTTTTCTTTCTGCGTTCATTTTATTGAAAGCAATTTTTATAAAGAACGTTAAAAAAATTTCTCATGGAATGAACCACCCTCTTTCTTTGTACTTCTTCACGAGCTTCAAACATTTCTCAAACGTGTTTGAAGCGGCACGCATGGATTACATCATGATCATTTCGTCCCAGATTTTGAGAATGTCCGTCAGGAATTGGTTCAAGATGCTGACCTTGTAACGGCGTATAACTAAAAAAATTATTTATATTGAATATATTGAATATTTATATTGAAAGCACGTTTAATTACTTAAAAAATTAATGAACATTTGAATACGGTCGAGTGTTGTAAAGCTTCATCATCGATTTGGCAAATGCATCTTTTGATTCTAAAGGGCGAACACGAAATTATTGCGACACATTCAACAGGGCATAACTTTTTTACCATTGGGTAAAAATCAACCAAATTTTGCACACTTTCTCATTGATGTGTATTGTTTACATGCTGTCAAACTCGAAGTCGTGTTTTTCGATTCAACGAAAATGGAGGTGAACCAACGCGAGTCGAGAGAACAAATTCTTTCCAAACACCTGAAATTTCTTGACCTGTCGCACCGGCAGTTGGGAAAAATGTTGAACATTCATCATTCAACCGTCTCCAGAGTGTTGAAGCGGTTCCAGGAGCAGTTGACGTTGGACCACGGCAAAGGAGCTGAAAGAAAACCGGGACCGGAGAACAAAAAGACGCAGGGAAAGGTGAAGCGGATGATTAAAGCAAATCCCAACGTCTCAAGCCGTGATTTGGCTAAAAAGATCGGCATGTCGCAGAGCTACGTCCAGAATGCAAAGAAGAGAGCTGGACTACATACAAACAAGGTACAGAGCTTCCCAAACCGCGATGAGAAGATGCTGACAAAATATGGCTGCTGTGTGATGGACGACGAAACGTACATAAAAGCCGATTTTAAGCAAATTCCGGGGTTGGAGTTTTTCACCGGCAAGAGCAAGTTCTATGTGGACGACAAATTTAAGAAGAAGAGAATGTCGAAGTTCGCCTCCAAATATCTCATTTGGCAGGCCATCTGCTGTTGCGAACTGAGGAGTGAGCCTTTCGTGACAAAGGGCACAGTAAATGGCGAGATCTACAAATCTGAGTGCCTCGAGAAGCGCCTTTTGCTGTTCTTGCAGCAGCACGACGAAGCTCCGCTATTTTGGCCAGATTTGGCATCATGCCACTATTTTAAAAGTGTCCTGGACTGGTATGAGGCCAATTCTGTCCATTTTGTTCCAAAGGATATGAATCCGCCAAACTGTCCGGAGCTGCGCCCGGTGGAGCAGTACTGGTCAATGATGAAGCGGGAACTTCGGAAGAGCAAGAAGACAGTCAAAGACGAGAAGGACATGTTAAGAAAATAGAAAAAAAAACTGAGAAACTGGTACCGGATGACACTGTAAAGACTTTGATAGAGGGCATCAAGCGAAAATGCGTTCAATTTTACACTCAAGGCTCCATCGATTAACTTTTCTTTTGATTTTTGAAGTAAATATAGGGTAACGGGATGTAATGTTAGCCTAGCTCCTTGATTCGGCCTATGTACCAAATATGTCATTATTTCTTCGATTATCAGCAAAATCATGTTGCTATCAGCATGACCAATATATTTCAAAGCAATTGAGACATAATTAATCAATTTATAGTAGTTCACTTCCGCGTAGTTTTCGATTTCCTTGACTTTTTAGACACCATGGCTTTACTGGTTAAGCAGAACAGATTATCTATACGATCTTCGAATGATCTAACTTTGCCGAAGTTGAACCTATAAACCGAATAATGCTATCAAGATGTACAGAATATAGTCACATGTTATAAACTAACAGGTCACATTGGTAAAATAACAATGATTTAACAAGCAAACGGTAGACCCAATTTTAGGGACATATTTTTTTCTATGCTCCCAACTATGGCCTGTTGTTTGAAAAGCATAGTAAAAATGATGTTATTGGTAACATTTACAATACAAATGTCTGAGTTCCGGTTGAATGTTGTTCATATGGCTCATCTTAACACAAATCAAAGGAACAAAATTAGTGTAGAGTGAATTATAATGTTTTGATTGTCGAATGACCGCTAAATCATATGTAAAAATCACTTAAGTGTTTTTTAGCAGTTTAAGTATAGTTTGATTTGTGAAATTGTTTGTTGGGTAGAGCAAATACAGCTGGGAACGCCTTGAATCAGAAAATCGGGAAGAAACCCGTACGAAGATTGCATTTTATAAAAAAAATCAATCGAATGGGACGAACTTGCATACATAAATAGACCCAATTTGGTACCGATAGACCGACATAACATCCATATCCCTCGAAAATTTCTGACTTGATTAAGCGAGTTGTGTAACTATTCGTGATACATACTACCATATGGCTTATTAAACATATCTTAGGAAGTGTGGAAATTTTGTTTCCAGCTCAAATATTTTATGAGTTACAATGAAAAATGTAATTGATTGTTGCATACTAGGCTGAGTCAAGGGACACATACCCTATGTATAAAACTTCCCTAAAATTTTGGTTTGATTCTAAACATTATAAGAAAATTGGCATGACATTTTCGGTGTCGCAATAATTTCGTGTTCGCCCTTTATGATCAGTTATTTACAGTTTTTGGCTCTCCAGTTGTTTTTGTACACCAGTGAACTCAAATATCCAAACAAATTTTTAGTCAATCGACACTGGGGCAAATTTGTTGGATTGTGGTTTGTTGGCATATGTGGGATATTTTGGCTTTCAAAGAAGGCTCGTATTTTTCTCGCAAAATGCGACGATGTTTTATCCGGCCAAAACACTTTATTTCCAGTTGCATCATATCATGAAGAAATGGAATCAATAATTTCTTGAAACATTGATTTTGGTACACTTCTTGATAATTAGCCAAACCATTGGCCTTGAACCATGGTTTGAAAATTCCTCTCTCAGATAGGGCAATATCCTCTGCTCAAACTTATGCATAAACCTATATTTCACGTTCAAAGATGCAGTATAAATGTTCTCAGAATAATATCGATCGTTTCCTTTGATGTGGGTTTTTGAAAGAAGTTTCATCATCCTAAACGAGACATTTTCCGGCGGGTCATCCATCGGCATTGGGATTTTACGGATGATATCGGTTGCCTTAATTTCTTGTGGCAGACTATTCCTATCTTCTTCAACGTCTTGCAGATGTAAGGTTGCGTAGTCTTGAATTTGTTTTGCTGCATCAGATTGACTAATCGAACCTTGTGGTTAAAAGTGCTATGGACCAATATAAGTCCTTTCTTGTCCATTATTTGAGCCGGTCTCCCACCACCCGTCCTACGAGCTGTTCCTGGGTATGCCAGGATACGACAGATGGTTGAAACTGGAACATTCTCTGTTTTAAAATGGTAACAGAGAACTTTTTCCCGTAATCTAAGTTCATTTGATAGAACTGTACAATCGGCTCGCGCAATGCATCTAGCTTCGACGGCATTTTGAACACAACCGAACAAGTTGGAACAAAACAAAACATGCGATTATGTTGGGAAGACAGAGAACATTGATTCACATAATCTATTTATTCTCTGTGCACGGTTGTGGTTTGGTCTTCATTTTTCCGCCGCCTTATTCTTCTTTTATGCTTTTTTCCCCCCGAAAAGTCGAGATTTGTCTGTTCTATGCCTGGCAGTATCGTTCCATAATCGCTTACGTCCTATGTTGCAGTACTCTCGCACGTGCTGCATTCTTCTCCTCTACTAACTGCTTGCATTTACCATATTAACAGTCATTTTTCGGCTCTGTGCAGAAGTACATAGCGATCGTCCGTTGTTAGAGCTGCTTGCAGTTGTACGTATTCCTGGGCAACTCCGGTTGCTCGTAGTACCTCAATCTTAGGCCGTGGCGTCCAAATTCAAGGCGTCAAAAGTTTTGAGCGTATACATATAAACTGCAACTAGGTACTGGTTCGGGTCTATATTCAAACTGCGATAAGTGTGAACGTTGATGACACCGGAGAAGAATTTACCGTTGATTAGAACAAGGCTGATTTAATTCTCAATAGGCTGCACCAAACTGCAGCGATTTTTACCACCGCGGTGAGATTACATGGCGGCTTATGGCAGCGCACAAACCGACGCGATTCGTTTTTAAATCTCGTTTCGCTGCGGTGGCGGTAAAAAAACGCTTCAGTTTGGTGGAGCGTTATAAGTTGAACAGGAGATCTCCAAGCGGCTTTGTTGATGTCTCTAGGGGGAAATACTGCGAACTGCTAAAGCACAGGAAGCCGAAAGTTCACGCACCGTTCAATTATCGTGTGTACATTCCCTCCCATCCTATCTGAACGTTCATGTCGTCAATAACGACTTTAACGCCCCACCGGGTGCAGCCACCGGACACTTGCTCTAATTGCGCATTGAACACTCACTTCGTTTTTGGCATCGGGTCTAGTAGTTGATCATCAAATCACCTGTTGACGCATTTTGCCTAGCGCTACACAGTCGGTACCCAGCCTGTTGGAGATGATACAGAGCAGGTAAAAACTACAAGGGACATCCCTATCGGGTTGTAAGCAAAGGCAACGTAGAACTACATAGTAATGTGTAATGACTGTTATTATTCTTAAAGAACCTGTATTATAGAAGAGGCGACATTCATCGTTTGGTACAAACCATTATCTGTCAAAGCCCTTGCAAACAGCAGGTTCGCCATTTCAAAAATTTCTGCGGGTTTGTCGAAAACATTACGGCATGACTGACCACCCCTAAGCATAGCCCTTAGCACTTCCAAAGACATGTTAACTCTCTTTTAAACGCTGGCCAGACTGAGCAGCTATAACATGTTATAAGCCTATCTTGATCATGAATTTCTTGTTGAGATTATTTGACAACCGTTATAAATTGTTATAACTCTGTAGTCTGAACACTAGTTTTAGTTCCCGTTTGGTTGTCAAAGATTAACATCGCTGGCCAGTTTGCAGGGTGTAACCATTAAAACACCGAACCAACTTTACCGCTTGGCAATTGGCAAGTGCAAACTGAATTTAAAGTTCGTTTCAACAAATGCGCTGCGGTTTTGACAGTTGCGCGTGTGGAATTAATTACGAAGGTAACTTCATTAAAAGGGTTTACATACATTAATTGTTATGTTATGTATTCTCCGTGCGAGGAGTTACGATTATGATGTACACATTAGTGATCGTCAGTCGTTGCGAATCAAAACAAACCCAAAAAAGGAGAGAGTTCCTCTCCCATGTGCGCATCAGTAAACAGAGTGCACACAATAGATCGCTAAGAATAAACTATACAAGCCACAGTGGTACATGAGCGTCTTTCCATGCGTCAATTTTTGCCTGTTGAAGTGGCGGACTTGTTCCGTCGCTACAACCTACCCCGCAGTGGGATGTTAGGCAAAGATTGACGTCCATGGTTCGAGTACCATTGGATACATGCCCTTTCGCTCAATTTTCAAAAACATCTGTTAGTTTTCCTACCTGCCGCACTCTGACGGACCTTTCAACACTTTCTCTTCACATCTTTCATTCTAGCCAAAAACATTGTTGTTCACTCTTGGTGCCTCATGGTGATGAACGAACATCTCCTTCTACTTCATTAAAAGGTCAAATCAGTTTCGTTGCAGAAAACATTTATTTACAGTGTGCATTAGGCCAAAGCCGTTTAACTATAATGATCTCATTTGCAACTGTTCAGGCGTTCGGTTATTACCAATGTTCTAGATTTTACTACTCTGTTGTGAGCAACTGGAGAAAAGGGTACAAGTAGATGTCGTATATACTGATCTAACTGGACGGTAGGTTAGAAGAACAGAAGTATTGACAATTGAGCGAAAGGGCATGGGTGAAGTAGTACTCGAGCCAAGGACTTTACCTTTGCCCAACATCCCACTGCGTGGTAGGTCGAGGCACGGATGAATCCGCCACCTCAACAGGCAAAAGTAACGTGTTGGTACGCGCTCATGTACCACTGATAGCTTTGTGATAGTTTCTAGCGATAGTTTGTATGCACTCTGTTTTGATGCGCACATGGGAGTGGACTGCCCTGGGATGCATAGTTGACGTAACCACTATCGGTATGATTGTTGAGAAAACGCGTGTTTCCAGGTTTAAGCTGAAATGCTATGTAAACCAACAATTATGGGCAAATTTTCTGTCCATTTGATGAAGTTTTACTAATTGAAGTGGGCCAGCAAGATAATAAGAATAGTTTAATTTTTTTATCATATTTAAAACGCATACGCCAATTTATGCGAATAAACAGGCATACTACTAAACGTTCACGAAACGAAAAGTTTCAACCAGCATAGCTCCCATTTGATTTTGACGATATCAGTTTCAGTCCAGAAAATGTTTGGCTCTTTTAAAGAGCGTCAGTTGGCGAAAAAAGCAAGAATGTTGCAGTTACAGTTTCTACTGTAAGGTGTTAAGAGACCTGGACATAAAATTTACAGAACTGGGGCATGAAGAGTGCGAACGTTGTCAAGCCCATCGTGTTCATGAAGAGTAGACAGGGCACGCTGCTTAAGCTGATGATAATGATCAGGGAGTATCAGCAACGAACGAAGTTCAATGCGAGTTGTGTTTGAGTTGGAAGGATCACGTATCACGAGCGATTGCTGGGCGAGATATGATATGATAGCAATCGGTCAAATGCGAAAATCAACAAATCGGTTTTCTCTGATGATCTTCAAAGGTAACCTATTATGTGTATCAACCGTTGTGAATTACTTAAATCTCATTGTATGACTGTAGGTGGTCCAGCTTCCAAGAATGGAATCATTCAAAGAAGTTAATTTTTGCAAAAGAATCGTCGCATATAAAGGAAACATTTGCTCCCCTTGGAGGATCTCTAAATGGTCCCGTTTATACCTTTCTGTGGAACGATTTGATTGCAGCACGGAAAGCTTATCACATTGCCAGCGTTTTTTTAAATAAATGTTTCTCTTCCCTTGGATCAAACGCCGTCGTTACTTTGTGGCTGGACAATTGTTCAGGACAAAACAAAAATTGGGATTTGATGGTGCTGTTGGCTTTACTCATTAACTTGCCTATGATTGAAACTGCCCAAATTAATTTGAAGTACCTTGAGCCTGGGCATACTTATATGTCAGCGGATTCATTTCATGCATCGATTGAGCGCACGATGAGAAACGTTCCTCGAATAGAATTCACAATTTTCCAGATTTTGTCAACTGAGTGAGAAATTCAGGGGATGGCATTAAGCCACTGGTTCTCGAAATGAAGCCGTCAGATTCCTTTGAATAGTCTTTCAAATTCGAGCAATTGAATCCAGGGACCTTCAGAATGGCCTTGCTTTGTAATCCTACGCGCATACACGCAGAGCTTTTGAAGGTCCTAAGGAAGGCCGAGGTGGTATTATGGCGGACTTCTTATTACTTGGAAAGCTGTGAGCTTTCGGAACGTGTACAATAAATGATGACGTCAATTTCAACACCAACCTGCTAGTTCCTTATGCAATTTTAGTTCCTGTGGTTTTGATTAAATATCAGAATTCTAGGCTCATCCCTTTTCACCTTCTCGGTAAGGAAAAAAAACATCAATTCTATCCCATTTTCAACTCCAGATGTTTATGAAGGCAGTATGAGATTACAGTATCCCCACTGATCGTAAGGAGCCGGCCAGGTGTTTTCCAGAGGTCGATAGATGGCAAGTATGTATGTAATCTCTAATCTGCTTTCCCTGGTGCATTCAACTTCGCCTACAGCCACCCGTGATGTGTACGGTCAGCTATGCATAGCTATGGGTCAACATGTATGTGGAGAGACATCATTCATGCGACCAAATGGTGCTTACGCCAACCCGTTCTTTTCAATTTATTTCACAATTTTTCGAAGAAACTTTTTTTGTTTTTACTTGGAGGCAATGTATTATAGGGTAAAGAATGCAATAAAACAAAAAAGTTAATTTTGGTCGTCTTGGCGCTTACGTCAACTATGCATCCCAGGGCAGTGTTACCATCGTCCCAAATCGCCTTTACTCCATTTATACTACCAGCTGACGAGAGAGAAAAATAGGAAAATATAGGTTTTATGTCAAGACTTCAAGATTTCAAGATTCAGATTTCAAGAACTTAATCTTTTGTATGTTATGCTAGAGGATTGAAAGTATTGAAATAAAAAAGAACTACTCATGGTTTAAAGAAAAAATAATCTCTCATGATAAGCAAAAATTCCATGAAATATTAAATTAACTCTTTTACCACTTCTGAAATTCGGCCTAGTGGCTTTTGATCTATTGAGTCATTCATCCTAATGGCGTTTACCCTAAGAGCATTAGGCCCAATGATATTCAGTCTAATGACATTCGGCCTAACGGCCCTACACCGTTTACTTGTCAACCTTTCTAAGGGGGTAAACTGAAAACAATAACCGTAAAATTGTTTTACAATTTACAACACCGGTTGATTGATATGTCCACTGCTTCATAATTAACCTGCTGGGCGGGTGTTAGACATCGAACAAAACATCCTCTCAAATCAACAAACCATCTGCATTCTGTTTTGGTATATGTATTTCTTACGAACCTGTTCACAAAACCAGCAGAAAAAATGCAAACATTTACAGCGCGTTCGACAGAACCGAATGTGTTGTAAAAGAATGTTTCCCTCTCCCTTGGCATTTTACTACAAAAACATTAAAAGTCAACAAAACAAACTTGTGTTCAGCAGCACACAAAAAAGTGGCGAAAAGCTACAAGGTAATCGATCGAGACCAGCTACAGTAAGGGGGCCTACAGATATTAAAAGAAGGCTGCCAAAACCATCAAACCGATCGAATGAAGATGTACAAATAAGCGAGAAAGGGCGGTTGGACAGCCGCGGACGAATTCACCATCACCCAGGCAAACACACGGCGATCCTCTTGCTTTGATCGATGAAGCGAAGGGGAGGGAAAACTATAACATTTGTGAGCAATAAAAATATGATAAATTGTAAATTGACCCAAAGCGAATACGTACGAGTATGTCGAACCTTTCCGAGGCACACGAGTGTCAGCAGTGCTGCAGAGTGGAGAGGTAAATCAAATAAAAAAAAAACAGCTTACGTTGTATAGTCTTCCGATATATTTCACCCTGCTCCTCGGGCAACGAGCAGCATTCCTCTGCTGGCGTTCGCCGAACGGTCATCAGTTGGATCGACCGCAGCACCAAAGAAATAAATTAAACCGATGATGTAAAGTAAAAGGGCCACAAAAAAAGTTCGAAACATTCATAACTTGCCCATTTACGATTCTCGAGTTTGTTTTCAACCATGTTCATTCATGTAGGGAAATTTGTTGTATTATAATGCTTCCTGTTGGATTGGCTGGTTGGTATTCAAAATTTCTCTACCATAGAACTGCAGGAGAGGCGATTCAAGGAGAAAACTTTAATCATGGAACAACAGTCATTTTCGACTGAATCATGTTTAAATAATTATGGGAAATTATGAGAAAGTAGTAACGATATCAAAACTTTTAGCACTTTTTTTAATAAGTTCGTTTCTTTGTTTGGCTCAGGCGTGGGTAACACTTTACGAAACCGATATTCAATATTGTTATCAACAATGTTTTATTTCTCGAGTTTATTAAAATTGAGGTGCCAATTAGTTGTGGTAAGCTCGAGTTTAATGGGTCACATTATCGTTTGAATGAGGCTAGGCAGCGTATTCACTTAAGGTATTAGTTGCTGTGACATCTACCAAATTTTTGATGTCCCTTTTAGGAATTAAGCCGCAGATTGGTGGGCACACCTTGCTGGGTAGGTACAAGTAGTACTAAAACATCCTTTAGCACTTCTGCGCAAATATTTCACTTCATCGATACAGAGAAGTTTATTTGTAGTGTTTGGTAGAATGAGATTTTTTGCTTGTCCTATGAATCATGAAACTCATGGTTAAGGTCTACCGGTCAAGCAAAGATACCGTTCAACATGTTTAAATTTAGCTCCTGCATAAGTTTTTATCAATAGTCAACGTGATGCACCTATTCACTTTCATGGGACGTTTCGCCAAAAACACTCAGTCTCGTCAACCCGCTTTTCGTCAACCCAATTGCAGCAAGAACCAAGAATCCAAGCAACCTAGATTTATCGACCTGATTGAAGCATATCACCCTAACTTTCCTGATATCTGAATTACTCAAAATGTTTGAACTGAAAAAATATATGGAAAAATGACTTAACACTGATAAATGATTACTGATTAAACTGACTAATTCGGAGAGCATTAGTGACGGGCGCATTCTATCGAAGCGCATTTTTTGTGATAAAAAACTACAAGGTACAGCCTCATTGAATTGTTTGACATAATGACGTAGGACTATGTATTTAAATGTAAGGTGTTTCCAGGCGTTGTAAAACTAGCAACTTGGTCTATTCTGATTGATTTGGTGCTCAATAACATAGAAACGCTAGAAAAAATGTAGGAAATATTTTTTTGAGACGTGAAATATCGCCCAAACTGTCCTGGAGTTTAGAACTTGAGATCTGCGGTTGTAACAGTAGCTTTATCCGCTGTAGAATGTTATGATATTTATTCAAACATACACACTTAGAAAATTTTACAGTATTCGGTAATTTTTTTACCGAACTTTCAACAGCTGAAAGTTTAGTAAAAAATCACCGAATACTGCAAAATTTTCTAGGTTTGTATTCAATGAATGACCTAGAAGACCAAACAGCATTATGAGATAATCTTGGGATATGCTATGCCAAACAAACTAACTTAACTTTGTTTAGCCCAAAAAGATACTGTTACAATTGTAGACCTTAATTTTTGAAGGACAGTTTGAATGACCTAAAACTAACAAATCATTAAATATGTATGAAGATGTATCGTAGCATTGTACAGTAGGCTGATGCAAAATTTGAAATATTTGCTCCCCTAAGCTTAATCGACGCCAATTTGGGTCCTGATAGTCCCCAAACAATTTTAACACATTTGGTTTTAATTTTACTTTGCACACGCTATTCAAAGTTTGTATGAGAATTAGTATGAAGAATCTCAAACTTACATTTCCAGATCCCTAACATCTTGATATTATGTCCTTAAACCAAATCTTATAAAGATTCATATAGTGTAAGTTGTCAACTGTCAAAATGCCGAAGATACCTGACATGTAAATTTTATACAAAAATAGTTATTCAATAAAACATAAAATACACATTTTAGGTATGATGTTTTATTCTTATTTTTGTTTTCTTATTATTTATATGTTTTTTATATTTTATATTTATATATTTTATGTATTTTATTTGATTTATATTATTATGTATATTTTATATATCTTATATTTATATATTTTATGTATATTACATATTTTTACTTCTTATTATTATATTTGTAAAATAACTATTTTTGTATAAAATTTACATGTCAGGTATCTTCGGCATTTTGAAAGTTGGCAACTTACACTATATGAATCTTTATAAGATTTGGTTTAAGGGCATAATATCAAGATGTTAGGGATCTGGAAATGTAATTTTGAGATTTTTCATACTAATTCCCATACAAACTTTGAATAGCGTGTGCAAAGCCAATTCAAAATTTGGTCATGGGAAAACGCGTGTAAATCGGTGAAATCGTTTATTTAAAAAATCAAATTAAATTTCTTTTTCAAGTTCAATTAGTATAAAATTCAGGAAAAATATTCGTTAGGCTTCCGCTTTTCCAAATCCGAATTGCCGGGCCTTACGCTTGACCCCTGCCATCAGATTTTGTACAGCCACCTTGTCCACCTTCTTCGCCGCAGAAAGCCAGTTTGCCTTGAACTGCTGCTCGTCCTTAGCAGTTTTTTTGGTCTTCTTTAGGTTCCGCTTGACAATAGCCCAGTATTTCTCAATTGGGCGGAGCTCTGGCGTATTGGGAGGGTTCTTGTCCTTGGGAACCACCTGCACGTTGTTGGCGGCGTACCACTCCATGGCCTTTTTACCGTAATGGCAAGATGCCAAATCCGGCCAAAACAGTACGGAACAACCGTGTTTCTTCAGGAAAGGCAGCAGACGTTTATTCAAACACTCTTTCACGTAAATTTCTTGGTTGACAGTCCCGGAAGCTATGAAAATGCTGCTTTTCAAGCCACAGGTACAGATGGCTTGCCAAACCAGATATTTCTTTGCGAACTTTGACAGTTTCGTGTGCTTGAAAATATCTGCTACCTTTCCCCTTCCTTTTGCCGTATAAAACTCCTGTCCCGGAAGCTGCTTGTAGTCGGCTTTGACGTAGGTTTCGTCGTCCATTACCACGCAGTCAAACTTCGTCAGCATCGTCGTGACAGCCTCCGGGATCGCGCTTTGGCCGTCGTATTTTGTTTATCATCGCGATTTGGAGTCACTACCTTCTTGTAAGTCGATAGTCCGGCTCGTTTTTGGCTCGATGCACGGTTGTAGACGATACACCCAGCTTATTTGCGGCATCTCGGAGAGATAGGTTAGGGTTTCGCTTGAAACTACCGGCAACTCTCTTTGTCGTCTCAGCGGCTTCCGGTTTTCGATTTGCCCCCGATCTTCCTGGCTGTCGACAAACGTTCTTCAAACACTTTAATTACATTTGTAACGGTTGATTTGGCAACTTTTAGCGATTTTGCCAACTTTGCGTGCGAGTAGCTCGGATTTTCGCGATGCGCGAGAAAAATTTTGATACGCTGCTCTTCTTGCTTGGACGGCATTTTGACAACTGAAGAGTGAATTCCAAAATCAAAATAGGAGCAACATTTTACACACACACACACACCTTCAAGATGAGGCGTGTTCAGGTTTTTTAAATGCAAAATTGAAAGAAATACGTCAAGTTGATATTGACCAAATTTTGATCGTATCGCCCTTTAAGCTTAGGGAAGCAAATATTTCGAATTTTGCATCAGCCTATTGTACAGCCCAAAAGGTTACTTCTGTACAGCTTTATAATCTGATAATGACTGGGGACTTTACGGAATGTTCATTAATTATGTGACGCAGTAAGGGGGGAGGGGTTTTTTTGTGAAAGCGTTACAATCCGTACAAAACAATTTGAAGGTCCATTCTAGCTGGGCCTTTGCACTCCCAGGACATGTGTCCGCTCTCTAGGCATCTGAAACATGCCTTCGGCAGCTTGTGTAGGCTAAGTGGACTTATGGACCATCCCACCTTTGCCTTCACCAATTTCAACGCCGCGTCCGCGTCAACTGCCGTTACCCCTCATGGTTGCCACCTGGGTTACGAGTGGACCTTTCCGTAGACGCACGTCTGCGGCGGCAACCTCGACCTTGCACTGTTCCTTTAGTGCAGTGGAGATTTTATGTTTAGTCCTGTTTCCCTTTTTTCGGACTTTGTTCCAATGGCTTTCTCTGCTACGCCTGGGGTCATCACACGTCTCCATCTGAGACGGACTCTTCCGTCTGGGTCTGTTTTGAGGCTACCCGAGCAGAAGAAAACAACATATGAAAACCTAATTTTGATCTTGATAATTGGCCTTGATATTAAAGAGCTCGAGGGGTTTCGTCGTTCCTGAGGTATTACCTTGCATTTTGTTGCCCCCCCCCCCCCCCTCTAGCCGCTATCCAAGCCCACGTGAAGTAGTTGCTATAATGATCCCATGGTTATCTATGCAAGCTTGAGGGTGAGCAGGGAGGCCATGCGAGGGTTGACACGATCCTTCATGGGGAACCGTGTTCAGAGCCCGATCAGCGTAAGTCAGGTACAGGGTCATCTGAGCCTACTCTCGCCCGACTGGCGAGGTTGAGTGGTGGAGAATGGAACGTACTAGGGGCCTGCTAAGGTTTTAAAGGGACGGAGACAACCTGTGCCACTAGAACCTCGCGATTTCCTGCTCGATGTCACCCGGCAGTACAGAGGGAGACGACACTGGCATCCACTCCAATGCGCCGTAAGGCGCTCGCTCCATAGTTTGTTTAGCCATTCAAGGGAGCTTAACGTTTCAAAGGTGCACCGCGGGGGAGGTAAACTACATTCACACTTCCTCAGTATGATTGCCCAGGGAGTTGAGAAATTTTCCTTCACGAAAACTTCCTAAAGTAGACCGGGAATCGAACCTAGCTACCTCCAGCATGGTGTTGTTTGGAGCCGCGCCTTTACTGATTGAGCTATGGGAGAACCTTTTCATGCACGTAAGCTATAATTCATATCATAGTAGGTTTCGGTATATGGAGCCAATTTCCTTAGCACGAGAATGGCCACAGATCGTCCAAGGTCAGTTCAGATTACGAGGATTATCACTGCAATCAAAAGAAAGAATTGGGCGCATCCAGTTCAATGAGGAAAATGGTGAGGAAAATTCAGTGCGTTCGTTTATGTCGATGATTAGAAAATGTTTTGAATACTGGTAACCCAAACATGTTCCACAATACAGGAACAATACAGATCTCTCTGAGATTGTTATTTATTGCTTCGTTCCCCATCAGTGTATACTGTGTTCGCTAGACAGTGATAGTAATGATCGTATACGATCGGTATTTTTCGATGTTTTTTATCACTGATCCTTGGGTATCGTTCCATATACCAGGGCAGAGTTAGTTCGCTATCAATCGTGCGCGCAGAAGCTAACAATAAAACGTAGCTCTTAGAACCGTTTGTGTTTTTTTAATAGAGGTCCTTAGGTCATTAAAGCGTAAAAGTTCGAGAGTGTGTTTATACGGTCGATATTCGCCCAATGTCCGAAGAAAGGTTTTCTCCACGGTACCGGTAAGAACATTTTTGGTCCTTCGAACCGGATCGGGACCGGTAACCCGTTGAACTGGAGAAACCCATGAAAATCGGACTTTAAAGTGTGATGGACAATAACAGTGTCATCGGTAGTATGGCTATACTACCCGCCATAGCAGTGGAAGAAAATTAAATAGTGCGCGAATATATCACCGCAGTGCATATTAGTGGCAATAGTGATTCATGATGAACTCTAATATTTCAAGCAATTAATCTTGGTTGAATTTGTGTGGATATTGACCTTTGATAGACAGTGAGTGTTGATCTATTACTAGTTGAAGAGTGATTTTTTAATATGGCTAGTGAATTGAAAGATCTTCGGCGGCAAGAACGACAGCTGAAAAGCACGTTCGACGGGGTAAGAAAATTCATCGATCGGTTCAAGATGGAGAAACATTCTTGTCAGATTGATACCAGACTGGAGCTGTTAGAAGCTGCAATGAAAAAGTCCTACTCGATGCGGAGAAAAATCGATCAAATTTCGGATGAAATGGATGGAAGAAGCTGCAGCCGAGACGAAGGAAAGTTCTACAGATCGCAATGTTCGTTTGGAAGCGCTTGCTGAACGACGTAGTCAAGAAAGTGAGGCAATCATTCAATAACCAGAAGACACCTATTGTGAGCTAAAGTCATCTCTACAGTCCCTTCAAGATTGTTCGTCCCTCGGATCGTCTTCGGCAAACCCTCCAGTAGTGCCCACCCAGACTGCAACTAATACAGCATCAACGGTGAAGCTTTCCGAATTACGATTACCAAACTTCGGTGGTCGGCTTCGGGACTGGGTCACATTCCGTGACATGTTCAAAAGCTTGATCCATCGGAACCGACAGCTATCCAACATGGACAAGTTTAGCTACTTGCGGTCATCACTTGTCTGCGAAGCATTGCAAGAGATTGGATCATTGGAGATGACGTCGGCAAATTATTCTATTGCCTGGGATCTACTGCAAAGGCGCTATGAAAACAAAAAACTCATAGTTAAAGCACATCTCGAAGCCCTGTGTGCTGTTGAACCAATGAAACGGGAGAGTTACGAAGCTTTGAATCATATTATCAGCGAGTACGACAGGAACCTTCAAATGATGGAAAAGATCGGAGAGGATACCAAAAACTGGAGCACCATCCTGGTCCATATGGTGTGTTCACGGCTTGACTCTACTACGCTCCGCCACTGGGAATCACATCATTGTTCCAAAGAGGTGCCCAAGTTTGACGATTTGTTGACTTTCCTGCGAAATCAGTGTTCTGTGCTTCAATCAATTGCTCCAGAGAAATCTATTAGCTTCGAGCTTCGAAAACCGAAATCTACAGCCAGTCATCCATTCACTTACTCCCCGATGCAATGCCCTTTTTGTAAAGAAACTCAGCATTCAGCATTCAAGTGCCACAAATTCCTGCAGTTGAAGGTGTCTGAACGATATGAGAAGGTGAAAAAATGTAGATTGTGCCTAAACTGCTTCTCTTCCTCGCATCTGGTTCGGTCTTGTCAAAAGGTGTTTTTCGTCATTGTCACCGGAAACACCATTCTCTTTTGCATACGGGCTCAACGGAAGGCGGAGAATCTGCTACATAGTCCCAGAACAGATCCTCCGTACCACCAGAACAGACTCGAACACAGAAATCAAATAACCAACAATCACAGCCACATGCCCAGAACCAAACCATCCCAAATCACAACACAAGACCTTCCACAAGTTCATTCCCTATCGCAAGCAAAAATTCACACCCACCACCCACCACAGCTCTTACTCTCTCAGCAAACACACACTCATTGCCTGTCAACATGCACACTCCATCGCGCTAAGTCCTATTATCTACCGCATTGGTGCGCATAACGGATCCGTATAGAAACGTGCAACTAGCAAGAGCTTTGCTCGATTCATGCTCCGAGTATTGCTTTATTTCAAAAAATCTTTGCAACAAACTCAAGCTAGCAGTCACTGCTAACCACCTGTCTATAGCAGGCATCGGATGTTCCTCGGCAAAATCAACGAAGATGGTTAATGCGACAATACTCCCACGGTCGCTAAAAATATCTCCGTACTCGGAGAACATCCAACTACACGTTCTACCATACCAAAATTGACTACCTATCTTCCAACCGAGTTCGTCGATATTCAGCAACTAGCGATTCCAGAGCATTTGACTCTTGCGGATCCGGAGTTTTTCAAACCTGGTCCGATAGAACTCATTATTGGTGCTGAATACTATTACGACCTCTTGACTGACGGTAGAATAAAGCTCTTCGATGAAGGACCCACGCTTCAAGAAACAGTCTTCGGCTGGGTTGTATCTGGGCGCGTACCTGGAAATAATCTGACTCCATCGCGAACTGTGGCGCACCCGTGTGCTACACTCGATCTGCAGGAACTGTTAACCAAATTTTGGAAACTGGAAACCTGCAACACCAGAAGCACGCTATCTGTAGAAGAATCGATGTGTGAGGAATTCCGCGATCGAACTACGACACGAGATGAGGATGGTAGATTCGTAGTTACACTCCCCAAAAAAGAAGCTATTATCCAGCAGCTTGGCGATTCGAAAACTAGCGCTTTTAAACGTTTCTATGGGCTCGAGCGTCGGTTCACCACAAACAGTACATTGAAGGATCTTTACTGTGATTTCATCGACGAGTACTTGGCCATGGGTCATATGGAGGAACTTTCTGAAATTAAAGAGCCAGTGTGCTATTTGCCACATCATGCCATACTGAAGCCTGATAGCACAACCACAAAATTTCGTGTCGTGTTTGACGCTTCATGCAGGACCTCATCGGGAATTTCGCTAAACGATGGATTGATGGTTGGACCGGTTGTGCAAGATGATTTGTATTCTATCACGCTGCGTTTTCGCTTCCGTAGATTTGTAGTCGTTGCAGATGTTGCAAAAATGTAAAGGATGATTAAGGTTTGTCGTACAGATCTCCTCCTTACATGCATCTATTGGAGACGGTCGTCAAATGAACCCGTCAAAACTTACAAACTAACTACGGTAACCTATGGAACGAGCTGTGCACCGTACTTAGCAACAAAATGCCTTCAACGTTTGGGAAATGAAGGAGAAACCTGCTACCCAACCGCAGCAAAGACTTTGAAAAAGGATTTTTACGTCGATGATGTTCTGACTGGCACAGACAATTTGGAGGAAGGCAAGGTTCTTGTGAAAGAATTGATATCACTTGCAAATTCGGCTGGTTTCATCTTGCGAAAATGGAGCTCAAATAGCACTGCACTTCTGTCGTGTGTTCCCTCTGATCTCCGAGATGAACGTACATCTTTTGAACTGGATTCATCAACGTCTGCCGTCAAAACGCTTCGCCTAATTTGGAAGCCAGCCACTGACAATTTCTGCTTTAGTGTTCCGAAATACAACACCGAAGCTCCTATCACCAAAAGGACCGTTCTCGCTGAATCTGCTCGGATTTTTGATCCTCTTGGTCCGATTGGCCCTGTAGTGGTCCAAGCTAAAATATTTCTGCAAGCGCTGTGGAAATAAAAATGCGATTGGGACGACGTGTTACCCGAAGACCTACAGAACTTCTGGCTCGAATTTCGTCGTAATCTACTGGCTTTGAACACTCTCACTGTTCCCCGATAGATTTCCTACACTGAAGACCTAGCCACGGTAGAATTGCATGGCTTCTGCGATGCATCGCAAGTAGCTTATGGCGCATGCCTGTATCTCCGTTGCGTTACCACTGACGGATCGATCACTGTTCGGCTAATTACTGCAAAGTCGAAAGTTGCTCCACTCGAAGATCTTAAGCGCAAGAAGAAAAGGCAATCCTTACCACGGCTGGAGCTCTCCGCAGCTCTTCTGTTGAGTCATCTGTATGAAAACTTTTGCAGCAGCATTCAGATTCCGTTCCAGTCGTACTTTTGGACCGATTCTACCATTGTCCAGTATTGGCTAGCATCTCCACCCTCTCGGTGGCAAATCTTCGTCGCCAACCGCGATTCGGAAATCCAGCACATAACCAAGAACGGCGTATGGAACCATGTGTCTGGTACAGAAAATCCAGCGGATATCATTTCTCGTGGGATGATGCCTGCACAATTGAAGTACGAAGCGCTTTGGTTTGAAGGTCCACTTTGGATACGTCAACATCGTTCCACGTGCCCGAATAATTCACCACAAGAACTCAATTTTGACCATTCACTTTTGGAAGAGAGAATCGCTGTCGTAATACCTGCTCGTGCAAAGCCTCCGAACGAAATCTTCATCCTTCGATCGTCGGTCACCGAGCTCGTTCGGTTAGTAGCTTATATCCGTCGTTTTATCCACAATATCAACAGGATTACTGGATTTGTTCGCTTACGCGAACTGAACGAAGCTACTGCAGTTTTAGTACGGATTGCTCAGGAAGAGAGTTTCACTGAAGAAATAGCTGCTCTCGAAAAGGGTCGCGAATTGAAGGTAGCATCTAATGATGATGATGATGATGGTCCCGCCCTTACCCCTACAAAGGTTTGAGCTAGACGATTTTATCTCTAAGATAATTAATTTGGTAACAATTCAAACCAGTTATGCAAAAAAAAAAAACGAACTGATTTCATTTACAGATATAAATTTCTTCAAAAGTATCCATTTGCTTCACAGCGACATAATTATGAAAAGCTTTGATGTTAACCACAAAAGTTCGCAAATATTCCCAGCGATCAGGAAATTCTGTTGCAATTCAGATCACAGAATCCAGTAAAAGGACATTATCAAAAGGCAAGCCAATATCCGATCTTGCCCGCTACAGAGTCAGAGGTTCCAACACTAATGGAACCGCCACCTTAGTTTTGGGCTGACCAAGGATATCCTCAATCAGAGAGATCGAGAAAATTTCCAAACCGAAAAAATCTTCGACCGGCATTAGTCAAACTTTTACTTTCAACAAAAGAATTGACGAAGAATTCCCCGACATTCAGCCAGACAACTCGCTACTATTTCATAGAACCATCTAAAGCATCAAAGGCCAATTTTTTTTTAACGAATTTAAAAAGAAGTCCATCATATCTGTATACCGCGCGCGATGTTCAAACAATTGTAGACTACTATCTTTATTATTTTTTTTTTAAACTAATACAACATTATACAAATTTCCATCATCATCATTGTGACGAACAAAATAGTGAGTATTGTAGTATTGTAAATGTGAAAAAAAAAATTAAAAAAAAAATAGCCAACTCATTATAATCCGTTTGTAAAGAACTTCGTCAGATACATTCATCATTTTTACAAAAAAGCAACATAAATGTACAAGAAATGGTCCACACAAAATAATCCGTTTTATAATAGTAAAACATCGTCAGGTACAATCTTCATAAATATATGAAAAAAAAAAAAATTTACGCTTGCTGCTCAAAATACAGTTTTAACGTGTGAAATACATAGTCTTTTAAATTCTGAAAGTGTTGGTGCACGTTTAATGTGTCTTGGCATCGAATTGAAAACATTTATTCCTTTAAAATATAATGAGTTTTGTGAAGCACATGTCAAGAAATTCGGTGTTCTTATTTCATCCGCGTTTCTAGTATTATATCTATGAAAATCACTTCCTCTTTCAATTCGAACACACAAATATCGAGGAAGCAAAATTCTCTCATTAAATCCTCTTCTAATGAAAAAAACGCTTGGCGGCCGGCTTGCACATCCTCCTATTCCGGAAAGTCGCAAACATCCCATGATCCTTCACCACCAACATCCGTTCACCAAACTAATAATGCGACATTACCACCTGAAGCACTTTCATGCTGGTCAACAGCTTTTAATTGCATTCGTCAGAGAAAGGTTTTGGCCAACAAATGCTCGCAGCTTAGCTCGTCAAGTTTGTCATGAGTGCGTTTGCTGCTTCCGGAATAAACCAAAGGTACATGAACAGGTAATGGCGAATCTTCCATCTATTCGAGTCAGTCCAGGAGCAGTGTTTATTAAAGTTGGTGTGGATTTTTGCGGCCCGTTCTATACTCGGTACCCCATTCGACGCAATACAGCTGTGTGCTATGTGGCGATCTTCGTATGTCTGACAACTAAGGCCGTTCATTTGGAAGTTGTAGCAGATTTGTTGACACAAGCATTTCTGGCTGCATTCAAGCGCTTTGTTGCTATTAGAGGCAAGCCGCAAGTGGTCATGTGCGATAACGCCACCAATTTCGTAGGAGCAAGCAGAGAATTGGAAGAATTACGGCATCAGTTCCTCGTTCAGCAGTTCCAACACACCGTAGTTCGCACAGCAGAAGACGAAGGAATTCAGTTCGACTTCATACCAGCACGCTCACCAAACTTTGGAGGATTATGGGAGGCGGCCGTGAAATCCTTCAAGGTTGTTGGAACCAGGCAGTTGAGCTATGATGAGCTGCACACAATCGCACAACAGGCTGCAGCTATCTTGAATTCATGCCCAATTACGCCTCTCAGCAACGATCCCAATGATTTTGAGGCACTAACTCATTTCTCATTGGACGGCTTTCTCATTGGACGGCCCCTGACAGCAATTCCGGAACCAGACTTGCAAGAAATACCAGAAAACCGACTGTCTGCTTGGCAACGAACCCAAGGTTTTGTACAACAATTATGGCGGAAATGGAAAACACACTATCTTTCGGATCTGCACAATAGGATGAAGTGGACTAGGAAGCGCGACAACGTCAAGATAGGCAGCATGGTTATCGTCAAGGAGGACAATCTGCCTCCTCAAAGATGGAAGTTGGGTCGAATAACTGAAGTTTCTAGCGGATCGGATGGCAACATTCGAGTAGTGACCGTTCGCACCCAGGACGGTTCATTTAAAAGGGCCATTTCCAAAATATGCGTTCTTCCGATCAAGGATAAAGCACCCTCGGTCGAAGGAAATTAGTTGTTCCTACGATGGTTCTTCACCTTGGAGGCCTCCGCTTTCCAGTTAAGTAAATGTATTATATTTCATTGCAAAAAACTTAAGGAATGTTTGTACTCCATAACCGCTCCGGCCCGTCCCAATCATGGGACGTCCGCCTCCTGGAAGATGTCGCACAACTCTCTGGTCCAGGCTGTCCTATTCCGTCAATCGTCACCTTGATGTTGTCCAGCATGTCCTATCTTCTTCAATTGCATGGTCGTTATCGCTTTCGTTAGAAATTACATTTTCTCTCTGGCATCAATCAATCTCGCTAGCAATTCATCAATACTACCAAGGTCACAGCTCCATCATGAATCCAGCCATCGTCAAGTCCAGCCGAGTGTCTAGCCTCATCACTCGGTCCCGCTGTTTTCGCAATCGACAAGTCTTCCATAGGGCCTGATCAACCCGTCCGGATGGCCAGTCTTCACCGTAACAGCCTCGTAGCGTCAAGTATGGTAGCTGATGATATCCAACATAGCAAGAACGTGAGCTATTCGTCGTCATCGGTGTCTGAGACACCCGCGGAGGCCAGGAGGCCTCCGCTCCAGGCAAGTTCTGTTAATGTTCAAAATTTCAATTTAAAAAGCACCCGATTTTTTGTAGAATAGAATGATGTCAGATATCACCAGCCGGTGATGGAAGAGCAACAAACAATCACATACCGTTTCGAATCGAATACTATGTTCTCGTTCAACACAAGGTCATCGCACTCAACATTAGGCAGCAACAGTCAACGAACGAGTAGGCAAACCAAATCGTTATAATAAGGTAGTAGTTAGTCAGTTTCATATAAGTAGAAGGAACAGTGTTGGTCGCAATGGCGAGGAAATAATTAGGTTGAAATCCTTTTGATTTCAAGGCGGCCAGCATGTCGAGGATTAGAAAATGTTTTGAATACTGGCAACCCAAAAATGTTCCACAATACAGGAACAATACAGATCTCTCTGAGATTGTTATTTATTGCTTCGTTCCCTATCAGTGTATACTGTGTTCGCTAGACAGTGATAGTAATGATCGTATACGATCGGTATTTTTCGATGTTTTTTATCACTGACCCTTGGGTATCGTTCCATATACCAGGGCAGAGTTAGTTCGGTATCAATCGTGCGCGCAGAAGCTAACAATAAAACGTAGCTCTTAGAACCGTTTGTGTTTTTTTTTAATAAAGGTCCTTAGGTCATTAAAGCGTAAAAGTTCGAGAGTGTGTTTATACGGTCGATATTCGCCCAATGTCCGAAGAAAGGTTTTCTCCACGGTACCGGTAAGAACAGTTTAGTTTGGCAAGCAATATGCAGTTGTGGTCGAGCAAGCCAAAGCTTCGTCACTACCGAAACGGTAAACAATGATATATACCGTGAAGAATGCCTAAAGAAGCGGTAACATTGTTGACCATTGTCATCTCTTTGCTTATGAATAGTTCGTCTAAATCATTACTGAAATCTAACGGTTGGTCAAACCAACAGATAGCAGAGTAACGAAAATCATATGTTCAATTAAGTTGGTGAACATTGTGAATTGAAATCGTTCCAATTCAATGCCAAGATCTATCTACATTAGTCGTTACAGTTTGATGAACACCATTCAACCACTGAATCATTCCTAATTTCCAGTCCAACTAATCGGAACCGTATGGTAGCGCCGAGCTATCAGGCCCATCAATTGTCGGAATTTCTCACGCACAGGTGTCGATCACCCGAACCAATAACGGTTGCCGGGGCGCCGATATTTCGGAGATCGTGAGAAAATTGTCACTTTTATGGTCTTGAGAAAACAGCACTAGTATTTGGAAGATCATTTTCCTATTGTCTAGGAAATTTGTCCGACAGCAATTTGGGGCGCCATCTAACATGGTCAGCAATAGCACCCAGAAAAGGGCAGTAAAATTTGGAGCATGCCCGATAGAAGAACACGACTATAAAAAGCAATTAGACAAAACATTGGGATGGGCATTTAATCTATCGTGAGTCATCTTTACAGATTCATAAAAATCCGTTTTAGTGTGAGAAAATTCTACTGGTAAAGAGGCAAGATTTGGCAAAAAATCAACAGTTCAACTTAGGGGAAAGTAGTTCGCAACTTAACACTAGAATCCGTGTTCGTCGAGGAAGAGGGCTGTTGTAGTAGGTTTGTAATAAATCTTGATAAATCGTTTGAGCGCTCAGCAGGATTGGAAAGCATTTTTTTTTATTTGGAATTCCCTTTGAAAGATCGTGCCAAAAAACACGTAAGAAAAAGGAAAAGATGCTGCACATGGACTCCATACGGGGTCGTCGATCCGTGTGAGCCATTTATCAACTGGGGTTTCGAATCGAGAGAAAATCATCGGCTGCCTGCTCGCTGGGCAATTTGTTCCGCTCCAGCACTATTAACATATTAATTTATCAAATTAATTACCGTCGTTCCGACCTGCAGCGGAGTGACTTTTGGTGAAGCATGGAAACAGAGATTAATTTTCAGATCAGTTTTGAAAATGGTTCATCTTTTTTTTTTTGAGATTCTAAGAGCAGTTTTCAATCCTAGTTAGTATTACATTTTCTAAATTAAAAATAGCAAACCTAAAGTGCAGGTCGCATATCTCCTCTCGATAATTCTCATAAAGACGTCACGTTCCTACGAAGTCAATCCTTCGTCGTTTCTAAAAGATATACGGGCACTTTAAAATTACAAATAGCCAATACCCAACCTCACGACGGGAGGTGGCGCTTAGCAATCCAGCCGATAGGCCTTGGCTCTTGTTTCTACTCGTTCGGTTACTTCTTGAACTTGCCTAGAGAGAAAGAAGGAGAAGAGTAGATGCCAGGGCTGGGTTCCCATCGTCCTCTTGGGCACTCTAGGCAGTGAAGTGACCCACCACCAAGCAGCAAACAAGCAAACGCCTTAGAGGAGAGCATGGTGCGGACCCGTGGAGGAACTCCAACCGTGCCGCGAACAGTGAGCAACCCACTGTGCGTGTAAATAAATCTGTAATCGATTCGATGGTGAAATTGCTCAATATTAATTCTCCTTTGAGACTCGCTGCTTCAAAGGCTCTTGTTCGAGATTTGATGTGTGAGGTTGAAAGAAAATTAATTTGATGAGATCGGGCAATATCATACACGAGATGGAATCCGATGGTCACATACAATTGCCACAATGATTGTGCGAGAAGAAAAAAACGCTATTGTAATGATTTCGATTTAGATTTTACTGTGAGCTTTGGTCAGCACAAACCAACGAAATTTCGAGCTTGGAAATAGCAGTTTCCCATATAGTGCGAGGGAAAATCCAACGGGAGTCGATTGCAACGTGATGAAATTTATTGTCTTATTAATATAAGAACAGCGTGATATCGGTGTGTGCTTTCCAAAAGAGTTGCAGTTGCACGAACGGAAAGTGCAGGCAGTCAGTAGTGACCACGGGATGCATCTGCGAGAAATATATGAATATCAAGTTGGATAAGGAAACGATATCAAGTAACAATACCGAAATAGTATGAAATCGTGAAAGGATAATGGCAATTGCCTGAGGTAGCAATCGGTGCAATATCTATACCTACATAAATCGATTTGAGAATTCTCAAAATAAATTTGAATGGAACAAAAGTGTTTGATCATGAAAATAGAAGTTTGCAATGAGATGGTTTTTTTTTTCTGCCTAACAACATGGTAAAGGGTGTTCCAATCAAAATTTGGTCAAACAGTAATGTGTGTGAGTCGATCGAAGTTTTTATTAATAAGTCAAGTTCTTTTTCTTTTTCAAGTTCAGTTACAGAATACAGAAGAAATATTCAGCTAAGCTTCCTTTTTACCGAATACAATTTACCTTCCATGAGATTTTGTACAGTTTCCAATTCCACTTAATTCGTCGCAGAGCGCCAGTTCGCCTTGGACTGTTTCTCGCTCACAAAAGCTTTTTGAGTCTTCTTAAGATTCCGCATGACGATGGCCCAAAATTGTTCGATTGGGTGGAGCTTTGGCGTGTTGGAAGGGTTCTTGTCCTTGGGCACCATTTGAACGTTGTTGGCAGCATATCACTTCATGGCCTTTTATTCCTAATGACAAGATGCCAATTCTGGTCAAAATAGAACGGAACAATTGTGTCGCTTCAGCCAAGGCAGCAGACGTTTTTGTAGGCACTCGCTCAGATAAATTTCCTGGTTGACGGTTCCAGTCACAATGTAAACGTTGCTCTTCAAGCCACAGGTACAGATGGACTACCACACCTGACATTTCTTCGCGAACTTTGACAGTTTAATGTGCTTGAAAATATCTGCCACCTTTCCCCGACCGGTTGTGGAATAAAATTCCAGTCTAGAAAGCTCTACAAAGTCTGCCTTGACGTAAGTCCTGTACCACGCAATAAAACTTTGTCAGCATTGTCGTGTACAACTTTCGCGATCGTGTTTTGGCCGACGTGTTTTGTTCATCGTCGCGATAGTGAGTTACCACTTTCTTGTAAGTCGACAGTCCAGCTCCTTTTTTCAGCAATAAGGTCTCCGGACACCTTCAAATCATTGTAACTTTTGAAATATTGCACTTGGGAATGAAAAATTTCACTGTGGTATAGCTGAGAGTCTATGATGAAAAAGACTATGATTGATGATTACATTTCATGTTTAGTATTCAAGATGGCGACGAAAGAAAAACAAGTGCGCGAGCGTATTTTTTACGGGCGTACGGCAAATCCTGACTTGTCAATACGGGACCTTGCAAAAACATTGGATTTGCCAAAACCCACTGTTCACGATGTGCTCAAATCATTTTCGGAACGTTTGACGGTGGAGAGGAAACCGAGAAGTGACAAAAACATTGGACGCGCTGATCTTGTCATGGACCGAAAGGTTAAAAGAATATTAACGAAAAACCCAAATCTCTCCATTCGAACGGTGGCTCAAAAAATAGGGATGTCGCCTGGTTTTGTCAAAAAATCAAAACAACGTTTGTGATTTAAGTCGTGTAAAATAAAAACCGTTCCAAATCGGAACGACAAACAGAACTTGGCAGCAAAATCACGGGCTCGACGTTTGTACTGCGAATATTTGACGAAGTTTTTATGCGTTGTTATGGACGATGAAACTTATGTCCTGGAGGATTTCAAGCAGCTTCCAGGGCTGGCTTTTTATTCTGCTATGGCCAGAAATGCTTAAGCTGAGCATTTCAGAACGATGATGGCATTGAAATTTCCCAAAAAATACCTTTTGTGGCAAGCAATTTGGCAAGCGTGTGGCAAAAAGAGTAAATCTTTCGTCACTACAGGCACAATCAGAAAGAGTGTCTGCAGAAGCGATTGCTACCCTTCATCAAAAGTCACAAAAAAAAAACCATTGTTCTGGCCCGATTTGGCATCATGCCACTATGCCAAAACTGTGATGGAGTGGTACCAAGCAAATCAAGTGAACATTGTACCAAAAACCTCAAACCCGAGAAATTGCCCAGAGCTACGACCAATCGAGAGATATTGGGCTCTGATGAAGCGGAAGCTTTCTGGAAAGAAGCAAAAAATCAAAAACATCAAACTCTTCCAGCAAATTTGGACAAAGACGGCTTCTACGATTTCTGAGGAGTCTGCATAAACCCTAATGGACGGAGTTAATCGCAAAGTTCGAAAATTTTATGCAAATACCGAATAACTATGTTTTGTTTTCACGAATTGTTAAAACACATTCCATGAATCTGAAATAAACAACTACGATGGAAATATAATGCGAAATTTTTGTTTTGTTCATGTTTTGAGGTGTCCGTATTATTGCGGATACAGACCTTAAACAAGCCAATTGACTCCCAAAAATGGATGGCGTGCTTTTTGTACAGCTTAAGAGCATCTTCAGCGGTGGTCTATATTTGGAACAACTGAGTGAACATTAATGTTTTTCGCTAGAATGAAAGATGTGAAGAGAAAGTGTTGAAAGTTCCGTCAGTGTGCGGCAGGCTGGAAATAGCACAGATATTTTTTTTTATTTAGGAAAATTGAGCGAAAGGGCATGTATCCAGTGGTAGTCGAACCATGGACGTCAATTTTTGCCCAACATCCCACTGCGGGGTAGGTTGTAGGACGGACCAAGTCCGCCACTGCAACAGGCAAAAATTGACGTATGGAAAGACGCTCATGTACCACTGTGGCTTGTGATAGTTATTCTAGCGATCTATTGTGTGCACTCTGTTTTTGATGCGCACATGGGAGAGGAACTCTCTTCTTTTTGTGTTTTGTTTTTGATTCGCCGCGTCTGATATCACTCAATGTTTTTGCCATTGGTTTGACCAAAAAAATTTTACTGCCATTATAGCGGCGTTAGCAGACAACGAGGAATACTTGCTCTTTCGTTTGACTGAAGGTGAATTTGTGAATGCATACATTTCCGAGCAATCGAAATACTATTCGGAACTGGAATTTGCCATTATATTAGTCATAAAATTCAGAACAGTGCTTTGCCATTTCAAACTAGTCAGCATTTTTCGAAAATTGCAGTCGCTGTAAAAAAATGAAAAGCAATTCGCATTAACCGGGAGCAACTCAACCCTAGTAGCACACTTGCTGCCATTCAGTTGAGAAAACATAAATATGACTTGCTAAGTCATAATCAAGTTACTACAACTAACAATGATCGTAGTGTGCTACTTGGGAAGGTTATAATCAGCATCAGAAGCGAGCAACACCACTTTCTGTCCGACGCCAGCATCACCTGCACCAAACACGGCCACTTTGCGGCTCAAAAGCGGAAATTTTACTCATTTATTGGTATAATTAAGCAGCGTGTAGCGTTTTGGAACTGTATTTTTCTTGTTCTAAACTGCTTCAAGAATAGATCAAAACATATACCAGTTTTAAAATGACGCAAAGTAGATCCGGTAGAATACAAAATTTACATCACCGGTGAGCGGTGTTTTTGCGTTTGGTTTATAAAAATAAATCCCATCCACTATTTGGAGATTCTTGATCTCACAGAAAATGTTGTTTTGTTAATTCTGTCTTGTTCATTTCCCTTGCCTTAAAATGGCCAGCTTGTCGTGCCGCAGGGGCTCAGTAAGGGTTCTTGGCCAAAACCGGAAGATAAGAGTCAGTTACATTGTGGAAATATCACATCAAGTTTTTCCACCTGCCACGTGTGCCTGGAGGTCACGGGCTTCAAATGGTGAGTTGACAACTTGGCAGGAGGGTGCGACCGACCTCCGGTCCTCACAAGTTCCTACCTCACGCCTCCACGAGCCATATGATCACAAATGACTGCCAGCTGAAACATGGAGACGCTGGTTGGCGTAGCCTGGGCAATGTTGTCAATCTGACAATAGCGAATTGAGGGGGTGCGACCTGTAAATCATAGCATAATTTTCCATTATCATATCTTTCAGGTCTACCAGGTCATCAGGTATTATACAATAATTCTAGACAAAATAGTCAAAAGGTCGAAAGTAACATTTGTAAACAATGACTTCTAGCGTATTTTTCTGGAATCTGCTTGCTCCCACAAACAAAATAGCACCACAAATAGATACAGGGAGTTATTACCTTCTCGTCGGTAGTGGATATAGATGTTAGCAACCTGGCATTTCTAGGAAATCTACGTTTTAAGTCATTGTTTACAATTGTTACTTTCGACCTTTTGACGATTTTGTCTAGAATTTAAAATTTAAAGTTCATTTTTTTTCTCATGTAATACATTGTCTAAATTATCTGGTTCAGGCGGAAGTTTGTCGACAATTGCAACAAAGCAGCAGTCGGTACAGATGTAATTTTCAGTTTATATTATAATATTCCTTGACTATATACTCTCCACATTAACACTTTATAACATTTCTTATATTTCAGGATCCACCGAAAGAGATCATAAATAATAGATACCGAGTGATTGCAGTCTTTTTCATTTACATAAATATATACAATATTATATAAATATTTCATGGGAATGGAAGGGACCATCAGGGCACCCGATTGAAGCACTCTGGATGGGGAGAGTGGAAATGCCAACTCCCCATTGCTAACAGTTTGTGAATAGAGGGCGGGCTCTTCTCTCCGCCCATTGGGGCATCCTCATGTTAGATAGCTTGCTCTTTTGACCAATTGTTCAATCATGTTATTGGAAGGAGATTCTTTATATCCCTGTGGATACGTATAAGTGATGTTGCCTATCGATCCACCCAAACCCTTTTTGGCCCTTCATACAATGGCATGATTAGGATAATCAGTGGTTATTAAAGATTGATCAAGTCTAACAGCGAGGAGACCTCACTGCTGTCGGACTTAGTTTCCGTGCTACAATGGGTAGCACATACATATCATACATCATACATACACGTGTGCCTGGAGGTCACATTGAGAATTTTACTATTAACATTAGGTTCGTAGTTACCGCTCGCTTTGGGATCATCCTTGCCTTAGATCCATCCTAATAACATGGAAGGACATCGCGGAAAAAAGAGGCAAAATACAATGTTTATCTGTTTTGTTGTTATGATATGATAGTATTTCATAAATTAGTTTCAGGTTATTGATATTTGAGATGTACTGTCTTTTACATGATTAAAATAATTTAAAACATAAAATTCATTTTTTTCCTCATGGCTGTCATACACTGTCTAA
The DNA here is from genome assembly GCA_034211315.2 of Aedes japonicus. Lineage (NCBI taxonomy): Eukaryota > Metazoa > Arthropoda > Insecta > Diptera > Culicidae > Aedes > Aedes japonicus. The sequence continues at coordinate 500,598 of JASCZW010002954.1, read as the reverse complement.
ATTTTCTGGTTCATATGGGTAAGCAAGTTTCTCTACAATTGCTACAAAACAACAATTGGCACACGTGTAATTTTCAGTTCATATTATAATATGCTTTCACTATACATATTATCTTATACGACATTGTTTATTCATTACCATTACCATTCATCTCTATCATCATCGTTACCATATTTATCATTTATTGAGTTCTCGTTATTTATAAATAAAAATAAAAACAAATTAATATTTTTTTCCTAATATGTTATATAAACTTTCAATTAATTTATGTTATTTGTCCAATTATCGTTTTGATCCTTTCTTTTCCTCTTTCGATATAGAAGGATCTAAGGAGTGTATCGAAAATAAGCTATCCACAAACTTTCTTTCAAACTATGTTGAAAACCGATATTTTATTCATACAAAAAATTGATCCTTTATTGTACGAGGTTAAACTTGAACATAATGAAGACCGGATGAAATTTAAGTTATTCCTTCACGAATTTTCGAACTTTGGATCGAATGCTCTTCATCAAGTTCCGGACAAGTGTTGCATCGCATTTTTTGGACGCTTGAGCCCAAATTTTTTTGAACTCCTGCATGTTCCCAGCTGCCTAACCAGTCTTCTTGAAGACCCTCTTCACGATTGCCCAGTAACGTTCGATGGGTCGAAGCTGAGGGCAAATTTGGTGGATTGATATTTTTCTCAACGAAATCTATACCCTTTTCCGCAAGCCAATTGAGAGTGGTTTTGGCATAGTGAGCCGACGCTAAATCCGGTCAAAACAAAGGAGGTGTACTATGCTTCTTATATAAAGGCAACAATCTCTTTGGAGACACTCAGATCGATAGATTTCCGATAGTTCCGGTAGTGTAAAAAATGGTTGACTTCAAACCACAGGAACATATTGCTTGCCGTACCAGTACCTTTCGAACAAATTTCTCCACTTGAATCGAATTGTCTGCATCGCATCCTCTTCTACGACAGCAGTGTAATGTGGTGGACCCGGAAGGGTTGTTGAGTCTTCTTGGTGCGCGTTGCTTCTGTTCTGCACTTTGTTTCGAGATTTTCTGCTTCTTGTAGGTCTTCAGGTGGTTTCGCCTCTTGATACGCTGGATCATTCCGATACTCGTTCCTGCTCTTTTGGCCAAATCACGTATTGACATTGATTTGTTCTTCATGATTAGAGATACCACTTTCTGCTCCAGTTTCGGGTTGGAAGAACCGGGTTTTCTGCCTCTTCCTGGTAGCTCATCCAAAGAATAGTGTTCCCCAAACTTATTAATGATGGTTTTAACACTCGCATGATGAATTCCAAACCGCTTCGCCAATTTTCGCAAAGTAATACCCTTCTCACTTAGCCATGTGTCCAGAACCTTAATTTTCACTTCCTTTTCAATACGCGATATTTTGAAAACGCAGAATTTGAACCGCACAAACAAGTAAACAAAAGAAAGCTGACAGTCAAACGCACAGCATGCAGTGTTCAGAGCATAAAAAACCATCACAAATACATGCGTACAACGCAAATGTATGTGGATAGCTTATATTCGATACAATCCTTACCACCTTTTTATCGACTTCAAGGTCGCATAGGATACTATTGATCGCGAAGAGCTATGGAAGATTATATAAACTGACCAGAATGATCAAGGATACGATGGATAGTATACATTGTTACAAGAAGATATCGGCTGCCTTATCGGACTCATTTGAAACACGCAGCGGACTCTGACAAGGCGTTCGTATTTCCTTGCTCCTGTTCAACATTGGACAAGCAGGTGTTATGTGGACTTTAACATACGTAAACTTCAGCAGAACGTTCCAGGTGGTAGCTGATCAGTACACCAAGCTGAAACGTGAAGCGGAAGGTGAACGTGAAGGTGAATCTGTTGGCTGGAGGAACCGAGCGTGCATAGGCAGAACTGTGACAACCGACGGAGATGAGTTCGTGATGGTGGGTGAGTTTGTGTACCTCGGATTATTGGTTACGTCAGATATCAACTGCAGCAGAGAAATACAGAGACGCATTATTACCGGAAGTTGTGCCTACCATGGACTCTACAAGACCTTGAGGTCTGGTAAACTTCACCCTGGTACATCTCTACGGGTATGATACGTGAACGATGCTCGAAGAGGACCTGCAAGCACTTGGAGTTTTCAAACGATAGGTCCAATCTTGCCTTATATAGGGTTTGTGCCCCTTGACTCAGCCTAATATGTAGCGATCGATTTAAAGCATTTCCGGCTGTATTTGCTGTACTAAACATAAAAGTTCTTAGAAATCACAATGCTATAACTGATTTGAAACACTTTTGTGATTTTCATATATTATTTATTGGGCCGAAATTATTCATTCTGCAAAGGATTATATGAGCCATTTGGAAAATATACAACCGAAACTCATACATTTCCATAGCAATGTTTTACCAATAACCATATGTTTAGTAAGTTATCCAGGCATCAAGCTATAGTTGAGAACAAAGCAAAAACTATGTCCCAATGTTTCTAACATTTGGTCCACGCTTATCTTATAAATCATTGTTATTTTATATTTGTGAACAGATAGTTTATATCGTATGACTATTTTTGTGTGCATCTTAGCTGCATTATTCGGTTTTTCGTTTCAATTTAACCAAATTTCAATCATTCGAAGATCATGGAAATAAGCATAACCAATGAAATCAAAATGTCTGAAAAATTAAGAAAATCGAAAATTACATGGAAGTGAACAACCGTAAAATGATTAATAATGTCTAATTTGCTACTAATTAAATCAGTCATCTTTATAGCAACATTAATTGAATTAATGACATGTTTGGTACACATATCGAATGAAGAAGCAAGGCTAACATTGCATCCCCTACACATCCCCAAGGTTGCGGCTTATCATTTTTGACTTATCCATATTCATTTGCCGATAGCTCTTCTCAGAAGCTCAATTTCAAAATATTATGTATCATGAACTTATGGTGCTTAAGTAGACCTACAACTTGGTCTGACAATACATAGCTCTATCTCTTATATCTGAGGAATAAGAGCGTATATTCGCAGTGATCTTCGCGATGATATTCGCGGTGAAGATCACGCGATTATCATCGTGAAGATCACTGTGAATATACGCTCTCATGTCGAAGATATAGGAGTAAGAGCAATGTACTGTTAGACAAAGTTGTAGGTCTACTCATGCACTACAAGTTCATCATACATCATATTATCAAATCGACCCTCTGAAAGGAGATACTGGCAAATGAATATGCCTGAGTCAAAAATGATAAGCCGCAACCCTGCACATCCCCTATACACTATATTCTCTTAGATGACATTGATGTAGATGGAAATGTTTGCTAGAATGAAAGATATCAAGAGAAAGTGTTTATAGTTCCATCAGTGTATGACACGTTTTAGAAAACTGAAAAGAGGTATTGACAATTGAACGGTGGTAAGGATATAGCGGCACTTGAACCAAGCACGAATTCATTTGCCTAACACGAACGAATCCGTCACCTTGACAGGCAAAAGAATGCACGCCTGATCATAACCATTGCTCAACATACGGGGAATGCAAACATAACAATTATATTATATGATATTGTTAATTAGTTTCGATTTCGCCATGGGCATTCAACTACGGATCAATTTTTGAGAGTTAAAAGTTTAATTCGTTCAAACACAGCTGAAGGCTGCTCCACTGGCGTTTCTCTTCTAAACATAGAAAAAGCATTTGACAGCGTTTGGCATGAAGACTTGATTGCGAAATCAATTCAAAACGATTGACCAGATAGAACTTTGCTAGTAAATTATCAGTATTCTAAATCTGATAAATTGCCTTTAAGAGCTGGTGTTCCTCACGGTAGCATCGGTAGAGTCATATGGTAAATCTACCAGTGGAGGATCAATGCGCCCTTGGTGTATTTGGACGGAAGGTGCTGCGCACAATCTACGCTGGAGTGCAGATGTAAGACGGAACGTGGAGAAGGCGAATGAACCACCAATAGCATCAGTTCCTGGGACAATCTACCATCGTACACATGCTAAAATCGGTCGACTACGATGGGCTGGGTTTGTCGCAAGAATGTCGCACAACAGTCCTGTTAAAATTAAATAATTAAACAATCATACTAATCTATTGAACTATTGGTGAGCAATTCTAACAACCTTGATGATTTGTGCGACAAATGTATGCTGCGTAAATGGTTTTTCGGAAATATGAAAATATTTATCTAATTTTTTTCATCCCCCAAGATTGCAAATTTAATTCATTATTTTTAAGTTAAGCCAGTCTTACAAAAAATTTAATGTTTTTTTTTTGTTCTAAATTTAAACAAAGAGAAACATCATAACTTGTTCCTGTATTGCCTTACTAGAACGATTAAGCTGACTGCAAAGTGTATTTATTGTAATTATAGCTGGAAAATTTTAAAAGTTTTGTGTCTGCTGGAGAAGTGGTTTGAAAGGAGCTTCACCCCATTGAACTTTCCTTTACTAACATTATTCCTGATACATCCATCTCTCCCTACCCCTTGCAAACCACTCGTCACATATCATCATCTGAAGGTTCGTCGCTTACGCACCAGCAAGTCACTGAACTTCGATTTTTGAAAACATATTAATCTTATCCGCCGGGAGATCGGAATGATCGTTCTCTTGCCTTATGCTGCTTACCGTATATAACTGCAAATCTTCATCTGCTTCGTGACCATTTCATACGTGATCATTCACGCAATGCTACCGGTGCGCCTTGCAGGCAAAGTTTGAATCGAAAATTTTAATTGAAATATCAAACGATCAAATTTCCGCTGAATTAAAAAAAAAACGAAAACAATCGATGGTGCATCGAAAGAAAGACGATCGATGGGAAAAATTTCTCGTGTCTTGCCTCTTTCATGCAAAAAGTAAACAAATATTAAAATTAATTTCATAATTTATGGCGTACAGCTTCATTCAGTAGGAATGAGCGGAGGGTGATTTTGTTTTTGCTATAAAGGGGAAACCAAGCGCAGTGCAATAAAAATTCCCTGGTCGGCGGACGCCACTCAATTACTCCGCCCATTCTTGAGAGGTTTCGATCTTCCACGGCATGTAGGAATATAATTAAAAGCTTCTGGGCAAGTAGCTTGAGTCCTTCCTCTTTTTGTTGCTTGCCACGCGGTCCACTACCGGGATTGGTGTGCTCAGTTCAGTTCGCGTACCAAGTATCAATCCCTATCTGGCAAGTGCTCCCGGGGGAAGATAACGAGACCATTAAATTTGATAAATAACGACCATATCCTTGGAATCGAGTGGCAACAGGTTCGCTGAGAGTTCATTGAGAGATGAGATTATTACTTTTTGCTTCTCCTCGTGTGGTGGTTTGTTTGTAGAAATGAATAGCTTCTGGGTACTGATGCTTACATGGAACATTGTTACAGGTTTATGAGAGCCGTAAATGAGAACAGAGGCGGCATTTGAAGGATTGCAATGTTCTATCATAGTAGAGGAAAATTCTACATGAAGGCGAAAATGACAACTCGACTTATAAGTTTATTGAATGCTTCAGAATAACGAACATTAAATGAGATAAAATATGTATTTTTTTATATATGCAATGATTTGCATGTTTTTTAGAACATCGACAGAACTTAAATTGAAATACGACAGGAAAAATGCGAAAATGTTGAAGCTTTAATATTGAGATAATTTGTGTAATTAATGACTTATTGCTCCTGACAGTGTGTTTGTTTACGTTTCATTTCAAGTTCTACGCTAGAACATCGAAATTTTTGTCGCGCAAGAGTAAATCCAGGAATAATCAACGTATATTTTGATTAACAGGCCAAAATCCTGCAAAGTGTTCCTGCAGAAAACATTATGAATTTCGACGGCACCAACTTTACCGATGATCCGAAGTCAAAGACAGTGGTTGTGAGAAAGAGACAGATACATGTCGAAAATGTTTTTGACCATTCAAAGAGTTTCATTTTCGGTCATGTTTGCGGGAGCTGCTGATAGAGCTGTATTGCCACCATACATCGTTTACGCTGCGTTACATCTGCACCCATCATAGACTGAAGGAGGCCCGAAAGGTGCTCTCTATAATCGTACAAAATCTGGTAAGGTTTAAATTCACCTATAACAAAGAGAAAACAGTCATATTAATGCTTGTTTTTCAGGATGTTTCGATACGATGGTATTTAAGGATTGGTTCCACACAATAGCTTTGCCACTCTTCAAGAGCTTGAAAATTACGATCCAAAGGTAATAATTGGAGAGCCGCAACGTCGCACTAATCGTACAAGAACTTCAAAATTTTCCTCGATAACAATATCCGATTTGCGTTCCTGCTATCAAACAGAACTCACAATTGCCATCCACTAAATATGGCGTTCTAAGGTCTGTATCCGCAATAATCCGGACACCTCAAAACATGAATAAAACATAAATTTCGTTTTATATTTCCGTCGTAGTTGTTTATTTCAGATTCATAAGATGTGTTTTAACAATTCGTGAAGACAAAACATAGATATTCGGTATTTGCAAAAAAAAAATTCAAACTTTGATCTTAACTCCGTCCATTAGGGTTTGTACAGACTCTTCAGAAATCGTAGAAGCCGTCTTTGTCCAAATTTGCTGGAAGCGTTTGATGTCTTTAATTCCTTGCTTCTTTCCAGAAAGCTTCCGCTTCATCAGAGCCCAATATCTATCGATTGGTCGTAGCTCTGGGCAATTTGGCGGCAATTTTGAGTTTTTTGGTAAAATGTTCACTCGATTTGCTTGGCACCACTCCATTACAGTTTAAGCATAGTGGCATGATGCCAAATCGGGCCAGAACAATGGTTTTTTTTTGTGACTTTTGATGAAGGGTAGCAATCGCTTCTGCAGACACTTTTTCTGATAGATCTCCTTGTTGATTGTGCCTGTAGTGACGAAAGCTTTACTCTTTTTGCCACACGTGCAAATTGCTTGCCACACAAGGTATGTTTTGGGAAATTTCGATGCCTTCTTCTTTGTGAAATCCTCAGCTGTAGCATTTCTGGCCATAGTAGAATAAAAAGTCAGCCCTGGAAGCTGCTTGAAATCCTCCAGGACATAAGTTTCATCGTCCATAACAACGCATGAAAATTTCGTCAAATATTCGCAGTACAAACGTCGAGCCCGTGATTTTGCTGCCAAGTTCTGTTTGTCGTTGCGATTTGGAACTGTTTTTACTGTATACGATTTAAGTCCCAAACGTTGCACTGTGGGACGAAACGCCAAAAACATGAACTTTTTACAATAACTCGTAAAAACGTGTTCGTAACATTTTGGTGTCTTCAGATGAAAATTTTCAAAAAATATAACGCATTTAAAAGTGACAAATCTTAGTTCGCAGCTTCGCTACAGGCGCCGCAGCAAACTTGATTTTTTTTAAATGATGAGATAGAGAGTTAGTGTCTTCGGCAAAGTTGTAGATAATTCTAATACAAACAACATTGCTTAAATTTTTTTTCTTCACGATAATAGGGTTCTCAATTGGGAAAATTAGCATTTATGATATTTTAATGGAAAAATTCACTACTTCATAGAACACAGGTTCACCCTTGGGGATAATCATGGATACACATGAAACCAACATAATATGCTATAATACATCCTATATTTTGAACCCTATGAGGTTTCATGTGCATCCACTAGCATCCCGCCAGCTAAAGGGCTATGAAAAACGTATATTTTTCACAATAAAACTACTATAACTTCTCCCATAAAGGTTTTAGACGTAAGGTAAGTATCAAGAAAATTTATATTTTGATTATTTGTACAACTTTGTAGAACATTATTTTGACCTAAAACTGCACATTTATTAAATAATCACAAAAAACTAGTTTCCACGGCCCGCCATTTAAAAAAACACGTACCTCGGCACAGTGACCAGATAGAAGGTTGATGATTTAAACAATGTTGTTTGTATTAAAATTATCTACAATTTTGCCCAAGACACTAACTCTCTATCTCATCATTTAAAAAAAATCAAGTTTGCAGCGGCGCCTGTGGTGAAGCTGTGAACTAAGATTTGTCACTTTTAAATGCATTATATTTTTTGAAAATTTTCATCTGAAGACACCAAAATGTTACGAACACGTTTTTACGAGTTATTGTAAAAAGTTCATGTTTTTGGCGTTTCGTCCCACAGTGCGTTGTTTTGATTTTTTGACAAAACCAGGCGACATCCCTATTTAACGAGCCACCGTTCGAATGGAGAGATTTGGGTTTTTCGTTAATATCCTTTTCACCTTCTCGGTTTCTTCTCCACCGTCAAACGTTACGAAAATGATTTGAGCACATCGTGAACAGTGGATTTAGGCAAATCCAATGTGTTTGAAAGGTCCCGTATTGACAAGTCAGGATTTTCCGTACGCCCATACAAAATTTGCTCGCGAACTTGTTTTTCTTTCGTCGCCATCTTAAAACATGAAATGTAAACATCAATCATAGTCTTTTTTATCATAGACTCTCAGCTATATCACAGTGAAATTTTTCATTCCTACGTGCAATATTTCAAAAGTTACAATGATTTGAAGGTGTCCGGATTAATGTGGATACAGATTTAACTGTCCAATGAATAAATCCTCAAGGCAATTGGAAAACCCGTAGTTGAGGATCTGTTCAAAACATGGGTTTCCTGGTTTGCAAATGGTTGCCATGGCTGGCATCCAGAGGAACAGCGCTCAAATATGCGATCGTGACTCCAAGTAACTGGAATTTACTCTCTCAATAAGATGATAATTCTGCAAAAAATCTCAGGAGGATTCCAAGCAAAGGCAACTTCATGCAACCCGAATTGTTCATTTTCCGAACAACTTGTGACGACGATTAAGCAGAAACAATATGGTGAGTCAAAATTTCGAAACATTCCCAAACGATCAATGAGCCCAGATACATGAATTGGTCTACTACCTCGATTGCATCACCGTCGATCTGAACTCATGGTAGGAGGTCAACATTGTCTTCTCGTGATCAAGGAAGAGAACCGACTCCAATTTGAGCTGCTAGTCTGAACAAAAGTCCGTCCGGAAGATTTGAAGCCATGTGTCCAATGTAATTTGATTATTTTTAATTTTGTGCATCGTACAATTCTTCACATGAAACCGTTGCTAAATTCAAGTAATGACAATTTATTAAAAAATAATTCTTAACAGCATGTGAAATTTTTTTTATTATTGCAAATCATGGATTAAAACTGGAGACAGCTTATTTTTTTTAAATTGAGTAAAATACATTTGAAAAGGGTGTAATTTTATAAGAAAATCGTTAATTCCTCGCTAACGGTAAGAGACAACGGCAAGATTTACACGTCGAAAATTTTATCTTTTCAAGTTATAACAAACATCTTAAGGTAACGTTGTTGGCAAATTTGAAATAAAAAAGTTACAGCTAAAAGCTGTTTTTTCTCTAGGGGCACCCTAAATTATCTAAGGAAAACTTTCCTGAAGAAAGTTTTTACTTCCGATAACAATGATGAGTAATTTCGCTTTAGGATTTTTCTGCTGTTTGACCATAGCAGCTCAACCGTTATTTGTAGTTACGCGAGATAGAACTTGCTGATGAGATCACAGTGGTGCAGTATGCGAATTTAGCTGGAAAGATGCTTTTTCAGCCTACGTTTGAAGGCTGAAAATGTATATACTTTGTCTAATCTAATCTTTGTTCTAATAACAAAGCGCTTCTTATGGTGTGAATGAAAACAAGGGTGGTTGTTATTTTCAGAAAAATCAAATATCCAACTTTTTTATTTACAGAAATTAAGGCATACGTTATTGGAAAAAGTTGTATAATAAATAATTTTAAGCCACTTTGATGGTATAATTTTTTCTGTTCCTTTTGATATGACCGAATTAGAGCATTTTGTTTGGTGTCCCTATAGAAAAAAAATAGTTTTTTTGCTGAAACATGTTTATTTCAAATTTTCCACAAACCTTGTCTTCAGGTGATTTTAATAACTTGAAAAGATAATAGTTTGGACGTGTAAATATTGCCGTTATCTCTACCGTTAGCGAGGAATTAACGATTTTCTAATACATTACGCCCTTTTCAAATATTGTTCACTCTATTTAAAAAAATAACCTATCTTTAGTTTTCAGATATGGTATTCAATAATATAAATACTTTCAAATGCTGTTAAGAGATATTTGTTTGGTTTGCCCCAAACTAACATTTGAAAAATTGCTATTTTGTTTACAAAAACCATCATAACTTTTGTTTGCCATACGATAGAGACATTTTCAGTACACCAAACGTAATAACTTTTAATGTTTAGAATCAATAGAGAGACAACTGTGCCAAAAAAAATGAAATAAAAAAGTTACAGCAGAATAACTGATTTTTATAGGGACACCCTAAGCTACGCAGGAAAAAATGCTCTAATCCGGTCATATCAAAAGGTACAGAAAAAATTAAACCATCAAAGTTGTTTGAAATTATTGGTTTTACAACTTTTACTTATTATGTATGCCTTTATTTCTGCAAAGTGAACGTCCATTAATTACGTCACGCAAAAAAATGACATTTTATAACCCCCCCCCCACTTGTCACGTTTTTTGTATGAATCTTCAATTTTTTTCGTATGGATCATCACGTTTTCTCAAACCCCCCCCTCCCCCCTTACTGCGTGACGTAATTAATGGACCTTCCCAAACAAAAAAGTTAAATTCTAGGATTTCTCTGAAAATAAGGACCACCGAAGTTTTCATTCACGCAAAATGAAGCGCCTTGTTAAAACAAACAACTTTGTGGAAGACGATTTTGCTCCAAAACTTTAAACTTGGGCTGAAAAGGCATCTTTCCAGCTAAATTCGCATTCTGGACAGTGGTGCAATGGGGCCGTTCAAATAATACTATACGTATGGGTGAGGAGGGGGTCTTTTATTTTATTCGATTATTGATACGATAGTTTGTTACGTGGAGGAGAAAAATGGTCCTAAATGGCATTTTTTCGTTACTCAATATTTAAATGGACCAATTTTGACTACTAGGCTATAGTTAGTCTTAGTAGAATTGTCGTAATTAGCTTCAACCCCAACCAATGAACTCAAAAGTTGCATGATAATTGATTTTGTTCAAATAAATGCATTTTAGGAAACCAAATATGCTGATGATTATAGCGTATAGCAGAACATGTTCTGAAAATATTTGTTTCAATGTTGAATTAAAACACGGATTGCATGATTTGTCTCAAAAGAGATCATATTCCCCCTAGATGACGGTTAACAAAATATAGTCATAGTTTAAATATTAACTGTCAACATAAAAAAATGAACACTGATTTAACTAAAAAATGAAGTTTTATGAGGGTTAATTTTCCTTATGTTGCATACTGTTCTACTCATTTAATAGTTAATTTGTTTGTACTGGTATTTTTTTTTCCATGGAAGTATATGATTTTTCGGTTGGTGACATGTTCTTGCTCTGAAGCTGCGCCTTTCACGACTGAACCAGGAAAGGGCCCAGTTATATGATTTGTTATAAGACCAGTAAATATGTTGAAACATTTAACCATTCTCTCCCACAAACAATCAGAGCTGATTCACTGTCAGCAGTGAACCATCACGTATAGTCGATAGATTCCCCATTCAAACTACCCCAGATGCCACGCATCGTATTCATTGTAGCACATCACCTTACTCACTGTAATCAACCAGCAACAAAGTCATCAACTGCCCGGATATGTCTTCAGCTAATTGAAACATAATCCATGATCAGTCTTTAAATTACGCTGAGCAGTCGTAAATTGCACACGCTTCATTTTACAACTCTACTCCTGGTTTTACTTTTGTATGCACGATCGAACCACTCATCGACTGAACAAAAACGAAGCCCTCACCCGAAAAAAAAAAATTAACGAAAACATTGTACCAACTTTATTTTTAGTGGTTCTGAAAAGTAATTTTGCCCCAGATAATTTACGACGAGGATCCGTCGATAAAAGATTCGGTTTATGTCGGTTGAGTCAGTGCTGGTTTATGTTGTTTTCTGGTAGGCCTTGTGGTAACCGACAGATGCCCGATTTTGCAGAAGCCAAAAGCAATTATCGGGAATAAAATATTTCAGCAATTACTTAAGAACCATTGCTCGGACTGAATCAATTCGTAGAAGGGTTGTCCATTTCAGCGATTCAGGATATGGGCGGAGAACTGTATCGATGTATTTTTATGCTGCGGTTGATTTTATCGACTTCTGACACACGATGTAAAGTGGAATGCAGCTCGGAACGTAAATCATTTTTAAGTGGTACAGTTTGTTTAGCCAAGTGATCCAAGAACCCGATGTCCAATGGAGGAAAAAAAACTCGATTTATTAAATTTAAGTTCAAAAGCCCCTTTAGAAAGCTTTCCACCGAAGACTTGTGCTTGTGCACAAACGCCAAAGCACATCTCTCATAAGAGGTAATGTTTCTTTTTGAACGGATATATGACACAAAGCCGATTAAAAGATTTATTGCTCGCGGACATTATTGTGTATCGTGTTCCTCGTGTATCTCCCCGTTCCTTAGTCGAATCCCCGTCAAGCTCACAGGGGAAAAATACCCACGAAGTCTGTACTTAAGCACGTGTCATAATGTTTACGGTGAGGTTCGAAATTATGAAGAATTCCGACAGCAAGTCTGAGATGCGTTGGATTTGAGTTGACACAATCGATGATTTGCAATCTGCGTTTGATTTTCGTTTTATTTCTTGGAAGGATGCCCAAGAGCAAGTCCGATACATAATAGTTTACGTTTGCCCTCATTTTATTCGGTGATATAACATGTGTCTCACACGGTTTTAAACATTCAAACATTCGGTTTCCACGACACAAAAACATCAACTACGCATCATACATGAAAAATGTCAACCAACAGTACCTATTCCGCAAACTCACTACCGTATGTTTTCCAAGGTAAGCGATCTATTCACAAGAGTGAAAAAAGACCAAACAACAAGGCGTCGTTCTTTGTACCGTGCACTCACGTGAGCGCGTGGGACAACTACAGAGTTTGACCGCCAAAGTTGTCATCAGTGAGATTAACGCCTATTTGGCAGAGTATCTATCGCTGCCTGTTTCCAGTAGCAGCTGGCGCAGTTCAAACAAAACATCTTTTTGTGAAACACTATCCTTTATTATGCAAATTTGTCATCTTCAACTAAATTCATCTTATTTTGCTGTTAAGAAATCAGCCGCACTACCTCCGTCATTGAAACAATTTGCCACGCTGGGCACGTAGGTTTTCCTCACTCCTGACATAGAGCCGGCACCGCCTCACCTTTATTGAATCGTTCCTATGTGGTCACACATTTGTTTGAAATTAAACACATACCCCATCTCAGCCGAGGCCGAAAATAAATAACTTAGAGGGCCCACCAGTGCCTATCCTAGAATCTGTAGCTCCAAACCCTGGAGATCCATTCCGTAAGGCTGAAATATTACAACTCAATCAGGCCGCAACGATTTATCATCGAATATAATAAATAAATATGGATGAAGAAATGGAACAAATCGTGCATGCGAGCTAAAGTTCAACCAATTGGCCATAAGTTATCCGCCCGCTGCACAGTGGCACAATTCTAAAAAAAGACGGTCAAAAACATTTTCACCCTTTTGTAATCATTTCATCGACTAGGTGCCATGAGAACAGTTGTTCAAAATATTATTCCGCATCTTTTAAAAAAACACGCCTAACCTTTCATAAGGTATAGGTCTCTCCGAGGTCTCTACGTTGGAGACGACGAGAAAAACTTTAGTGATCGTCAGTCGGTGCGAATCAAAAGAAACCCAAAAAAGGAGAGAGTTCCTCTTCCATGTGCGCATCAGTAAACAGAGTGCACACAATAGATCGCTAAGAATAAACTATACAAGCCACAGTGGTACATGAGCGTCTTTCCATGCGTCAATTTTTGCCTGTTGAAGTGGCGGACTTGTTCCGTCGCTACAACCTACCCCGCAGTGGGATGTTAGGCAAAGATTGACGTCCATGGTTCGAGTACCATTGGATACATGCCCTTTCGCTCAATTTTCAAAAACATCTGTTAATTTTCCTACCTGCCGCACTCTGACGGACCTTTCAACACTTTCTCTTCACATCTTTCATTCAAGCCAAAAACATTGTTGTTCACTCTTGGTGCCTCATGGTGATGAGCGAACATCTCCTTCTACATCTTTCATAAGGGCTTAACTACACTTTCAAATTCTAACTTTTTCCAGCTACGAGGTAACGGGTTGTTGTCTTCGACAAAGTTTTAGAACAGGTAATGTTAGCAAACGTTGCCCAAGACATTAAGTTTCTAGAGCCTAGCGTTAAAGAGATTTAAATAGTTTTCTTTCAGCACTACTTTAAAACTATTTTTGAGATAATTAGGACTTTGTTTAAATTTGACAATTTCAATATGTTCTAAGAAATTGTAGAAATTATTAAAATACATTTTTGCTGAACACACCAATGCTCTCTGAAGACCACATTTTTATATATGGTGATTGAAGTGTCTGTGTGACGTCATAATCAACCGCCTCAAAAAGGGTGGGCGGGTCCTGGCGGGGTCTAAAACAGATTGTATTTGCAGGATTATCTTATGAACAAGTATTCCTGAAATTTTCAGCGTTAAGTACTGAAGGGTACCTAGTTAAAAGTCAGTTTAAAATAGTACAGGATACAAGCCAATTTATGTTTCGCCTTACGTCACAATGTTCAACAATCTTAAAAAATTAATTGTATTTGGAAGAGTATCTTATGAAGTAGTATTCCTGAAATTTTCAGCATTGGGTACCAAAGGGTACCTACTAAACTCTTATTTTGAAATGGTATGAATAGTAACAGTATGTGACGTAAAGCTCAACAAACTTAAAGAAAGCTGGACAGTTCCTGGCACGGTCTCAATCCAATTATATTTAAAAGATTATCTTATGAACTAGCTCTTCTGAAATTTTCAGCGTTTGATATTGAAGGGCACCCAGAAAAATCTTTGTTAGAAATAATACTAGTTAATAAATGGTCAATTAATGTTGTGGATGTGTCATAACATTCAACGAATTAAATGGAGAGTGGCCCGTTGTACTCTGTTTGGCACCGAATCTAATCAAAATGCGATATATTGTTGGTAGGGGACAACAGTACAAAACGTACTGGTTGGGTAGAATGACCCACTCAATAAATATGACATCTTCAAACGTATAACTTTAATGGCGTGAAACTTTTTAAATTCTTAAATAAAACAGATCAACTGATAATTTTGTAGTACAACAAGGCACTTAATACACCAAAATATGATCAAAATTTAAAAAATTGTGAGGTACCATTTAAATAATAGAGTTAATCAAATAAGCTTTAACCACGCGTTTATATCCATGGTTTATAATAAATTCACTTCACATATACTGCACACTACAAAACTTCAAGATAGTATCAAAACTTCACTATAATTCCACGTATTTTTAGAAAATTTAGACAAAACCATGAAAACAAAAACTGGGAAGAACACACCGTGGAGCTTAGAAAAAGTACCCAGTGGAGCGGTTAAGTGTATGAAACCAACGTTGTGTATAAATAACTTACTTCTGGTAAAACTCTACCCAAAAGTAAGTAATTTGAACCCAATGGTAGATAAACACAATTATAACCACCTTGTTTCCCACACTCAACACTTTGGGTACTTTTATCCAAGCGTGTATATAATGAGGGGTTGGCAACATATCACAACGTTTTGCGCAACGTCTTTATTCTATACCCATAGGCTGCTTGAGTACCAAACAGAGCAAAGACAGGACAGGACGAGTCGATATGTTTCAACTTAACTCCACTAATGAGTAACTTTTTATAGCCGTGTTTTTACATTTTACAAGCGATTCATGCTATCCCAATAATGTGGTGCATCATATCCAAGTGTTGTGGTGCATCTTACCCCAATTTTGATGTGCATATTGAGCAATTTAACAGGCGTTTTACCCCGTCGTTTTGGAATCAAATTTGAAATGGTTTGAAAAATCACGAATAATCATCGTTTTGAATATAAATCACATTTGATCTACAACGAAATTATCGTAATGCACCATATTCAATAACTTATTCGTAAATTTCAGCTGCCATTCCCGTTTTGTGCGTTTTGTACCATCCTCCCCTAATTGGTCAAATTGTAACTGTTGTATTTTGAAATTTACCACTTCTGTAGATAGATTGTTGAGTTTTCAACGTGATGTAATTACTGATGCTTTAAATTGCTGCTTGAGCTTTGCTGTGTATAACTTCATAAAGGGCACATACATAAATTACGTAGCATTGCGGGAGGTATGAGGAGGGTGTAAGAAGTAGGGGTGAGACATATATTTCATAGAGTTTTTTTATTTTTATATTTCAAAAAGTTTGCTTACATGTTTGTATACAAAGTCAGAAAGGTTCATTTGACAAATTATTCTAGATATGAAGTCAAAATACGAGTGAAGGCACAAGATCTAAAACAGATTAAAAAAAGCTTCGTTATTTATGGGTCACCCCAAACTATCTTGTTCGTGACGTCTGGTTTTGGGATTTTTTTTAAAATCAAAATGGATTCTCTACCGCCCGTTTGTCAAATAGATTATATTACACTTCTCAGTATATTGTTTTTTTCTTCTACTAGACTTTTTTGTAATAAGAATTAACCAGATACCCTTGGGTACTCAACGCTGAAAATTTCATTACTACTTCACAAGATACTCTTCCAAGTACAATTAATTTGAGACCCCGCCAGTACCCGCCAGTCACACAGACACTCCAATCATCATATATCAAAATGTGGTCATCAGAGAGCATTGGCGTGTTCAGCAAAAGTGTGTATTTTGATAATTCCTACAATTTTTTATAACATATTGAAGTCGTCAAATTTGAAAAGAGAACTCATTATCTCAAATACCAGTTTTAAGGTAGGGCTGAAAGAAAACTATTTATATCTCTTTAATGTTAGGCTCTAGAAACTTAATGTCTTGAGCATTTTTTCTTAAAATTACCTGTTCTACAACTTTGTCCAAGACAACAACCCGTTATCTCGTAGCTGGAAATAGTTAGAATTTGAAAGTGTAGTTAAGCCCTTATGAAAGGTTAGGCATGTTTTTTCAAAAGATGCGGAATAATATTTTGAGCAACTGTTCTCCTGACACCTAGTCGATGAAATAATTACAAAAGGGTGAACATGTTTTTGACCGTCTTTTTCAGAATTGTGCCACTGTGCGCTGGTTAGCTAATGCACACGAGAGTTTAAACAGATTCATAACTTACCGGTTGAGAATGTGTTCCTAATCAAAAGACTAAATTGGCAGTACCGTTGAATCAATGAATTTTTTAACATAGTAGTGTATCTACGTGAATTCACTGCAGAGCTTCACGAAACAAATCAGTAAACCGACAGAGAATTTGAGATTAATCGAAAACAAAATGGATTTGGATCGATCAAGCGTCGACATTGGATTAGGATTTGGATTGGATTTGGATTGGATTTGGATTGATTTGGATTGATTTGGATTGATTTGATTGGATTTGGATTGGATTTGATTGGATTTGGATTGATTTGATTGGATTTGGATTGATTTGATTGATTTGATTGATTGATTGGATTGGATTTGGATTGGATCTGGATTGATTTGGATTGGATTTGATTGATTTGGATTGGATTTGATTGATTTGGATTGGATTTGATTGGATTGGATTGGATTTGGATTGATTTGGATTGGATTTGATTGGATTTGGATTGATTTGATTGATTGGATTGGATTTGGATTGGATTTGATTGGATTTGATTGATTTGGATTGACTTGTATTGATTTGATTGATTTGGATTGGATTTGGATTGGATTTGGATTGATTTGATTGGATTTGATTGATTTGATTGATTTGATTGGATTGGATTGGATTTGGATTGATTTGGATTGATTTGGATTGATTTGATTGGATTTGGATTGGATTTGGATTGGATTTGGATTGGATTTGATTGGATTTGGATTGATTTGGATTGGATTTGGATTGGATTTGGATTGGATTTGGATTGGATTTGGATTGGATTTGGATTGGATTTGGATTGGATTTGGATTGGATTTGGATTGGACTTGGATTGGATCTGGATTGGATTTAAATTAGATTTGGTTTAAACTTGTGATTTTGCTAAACTCAATGTTTATAGTTTCATCACAATGCACTGAACCAAATAGTTCGCAGTGTATGATTATTCAATTAGTTGAGCCCTATACGGAATTTATGTTCGTTAAAGGATGATGAACATACAACCCTAACAAAATTTGAAGATAGAAAGTGGATCCCAGACTTCTAAATAGTTTTAACTCTGGACTTCACATTTATTTTCCTTTATTTGAATATTAAATTGTTTGTTTTAACTATGACCTTAACTTTGTTGAAACTTCATTCGAATATAAAATTGCTAGCAACCAGATGCTTGTTCGTCAGCAGGGATTTTGAGACCTTACTCGTTTTAATTATTTTGAACTCTTGAATAAAGAGAGTGATTGGAAATCGGGCCAAATTTTACTCTGCCAAATGGAACATCATGCTGAATTTGTTACCAGGTCTCAGTGTAATGAAATTCATTCATTTTTATTTGTATTTTTTTTAGAATTGTACTCTGCTCAAATTTCAAAGTTAGAAAAAACTTCAACGTTGAAGACTGTACGAAAGATGTCAACTGATAGAAAGTCTCGAAATTAATATAAACTAATTTTGTTTGAAAGAAGGAAGGTTTTCTCATGAAAATTTAAAAGATTCATGTCTTAAAGATTACAAGAAAGTCTAACGGCAATCTTCAACAAGACGTATTACCAAATCGCTAAATAGGGAAATTGAAAGAACCAGACGTGATTAAGATAAGATTTTTTTTTTTAATGTTCGATGGTTGAATGTCAAACAGGTAACAAATCAAAATCATAGATAATGTGTTTTTAAACAGGAAAGCTCTGCTCATGATTGAAAGTAGGGAGAACTCTCCAAGTAGCTTCTTGCTTCAAGTCTCAATGATTTCTAGAATTACTAAGTTCTCACTTCAAGTGTAAGCAGATAACGAGAATTGAACTTAAAAAAATTAACAGCTTATGTGAGCTTATTCAAGTAGTAGGGAAAATTGGTAAAAAATAAACCATTCCCTGAGGTTAACCCTAAGCGAGAGCATTCGATTAGTCAAACATTTTTACAGACGTACAGTGCAAGTGAGAGTAATGTTACTGGAGCCAATTTTTAAAGTTCCATGGAATTTGAGTTTAATCAAGTTTAAGGAGGAATCGGATAAAATGGTATCGTGGCATTCGATCAGAGTAAAATTTGTTCTATTCAAATTTTTACACTGCACTTCGGTTTAATATAGTAGCACCGAGTTATATATTTGGATATAATATTAGTTTGCATTCAAAATGCGGAGAAAAACGGGCAAAATGAGACACACAATGAGAACACGAATCTACGGGGGGTGTTTTCCGAGGTATCCAAAAATGAGTCCACGTGGTTTATGAATAAGCCCTTATGACAAAATAAAAAACTACGGGTCTCATATTTTTCGATAAAGAACAAAACTACAAGTTATTGTAAATTCTGAAAGACCGTATATCTTTTTCTATGGAAATGCGGTATACGTATATTAGTTCGAATTTTGTTATTCAAACCCATTAAACTTTTTCATCAAAATACACGAACACAAACTTTTATTTTTATAATTTGCTTGAAATCAAAACAGGTTATTGCTTTGAACAGAATCGACTTCCGCGATCGTATCTGGCTGACACGAAGTGAACCAACTTTTTTAGGCCCGGGTGGTACACACTAACCATAGATCGTAGTTGTTCTCGCCATTGCACAGTGGTCAAAAATTCGATTTGAACGCTCCTAAATCATAGCTCCCTAAATAGTGGAGCTAGAGCGATGGCGTCTTTGGCAAAGTTGCTAGATATGACAAGCTTCATATTTTGGCGGTATGACTTTTGTGATCAATCCCCCTAAAAGTGAGATAAAAATTCAACTTTCTTAGGATTTTGAGATAAAGAAATGATGTCAAGACATCATGATGATACTCAAGACATAAAAATTGTATGTTTCACCCAATTGGAGATAGAAAGAGTTTTATAAGGACTTACCTCCAAAAACACAGTTTTCACTGAAACATTTTGTTTTTAATTTTAAGGACAACATAGTGTTCTACAAAGTTATTTGCAATATCTTAATACAAAACTTTCTAGAATATACTATACCTGCATTATTTCAGTAGGATGAGTAATTGAACATTTTTCCGTTTTTTTCGTCGTATTTTCGAAGGCTGTACCACACTTATGAGCAAATAGGAGCAGATAAACTTGGCTGCATCTAATAGTACATTAAATGAGCTTTCAAGTGGTGTTTAGTTTGTCTGTCCACGACCGTCTGCTGGGAAGTTATGCTCAAAACAAATTTCAATGGTTTTCATTATTCAAACAGTATAAAACATTGCGTTGACTGGTAACCACACCTTCCAACTCATTATTTTTAGCATAATTGTACATTTTGTTTGTGTCAATACTTTTATTCATTATATGTCACCTTAATTAACCCGATTTTTATTTCAGTTATAATGAATTATTAACTAAACATTTGTTTTTGAAGCCGTTTTGAATTGCAACCGCGTCGTTTGTTAGCAGCTGTTTATCATCGCCAGACAATGATTTCTCATGCTTTTTGGGCCATTCACGAATGCTTCACTGATAAAAAAAAACAATGATAATATCTATGTGTCCCACACAATTAATTTTTGCAATTTGATCAACAAATGGTTTATATTTGTAACCACACATTCTTCCAATGCTTACAAATAACTACTATGTGTGGCCACACACACTTTTCATTTGCCACATACACTTCATATGTCTTTCTCGGAGGGTTCTGTTTATGTGTGAAAAAATGAATATTACTTGGAATTTTCCATGGATTCTTGCCAATAAATATGTGTGGATTTTTACCCGTGTTGTAATCAATGGATCTGATGATACAAGAAACCATTTCAGGAGATCGCAATCCGTATTCTTTTTGATAATTTTTAATCAGGTATTACATATGCAGAGCCAAACCAACCGAAATGAATAACACCAAAAAAAGGCATGAACGTGCAGTAAATGAAACGACTTACGAATGCGGATTATCTACATTTCATGTGTGGATTTGACATTCCGAATATTTTTTACATGTGGCGTATCGACTTCAAATCCAGAACTGGCTAACTCGCGGAGAAGACAGAATAAAGCAGCTGAACGAAAAAAAGAATATCTACAACCGATTGAAAATCGAAATGGGCATGTAAGTTTATAACCCATGCTTTGAGAGAGCTGGTACATTCTATGATGGTACGTAGCACGCTTGTTATTTTTTGAACGTGAACAGTTTTAAAGCAACGTGTTTTTTGATGGTCAGTTTATACTATTGGTTTATCAGTTATCGTTCATAGAGTATTGAAACATGGATCGGCCGTGATTGATCATTTCTTTGTTCAAATCGGTCAACTATCTGAAGAAACTCAAGAGGCTATATGCATTTTATACTGACACCAAAGAATGAATTTATTGAACTTTATTGTTTCAACAGACATCGAGAGTTCAAGAACCGTATCATCAGATCCATTGATTACAAGCATTCGTGGTTGGCTCAAAAAGCATGAGAAACCATTGCACAGTGGTCCAGTAAGCTACTTTAGGCGGACATGAGGTTTTCAATGGAAATTTGTGGTATTAGAGCTTTGGTTACTTCTGAGAACTTGTTGCAAAGTTATTGTACTACAATTTGTATGAAATTATTTTTTTCTTGCATTAAACGCAAGAGTGGCGTATACTCTAACTTTTTTATGGGTCATTCTCGTGAGATGATATGTTCAGCAAAGTTGTAGAAATTGTTGTTATAAAAAACTTTGTAGAACATATTTTTTGTCTAGCTTCAAATCCTACTGTGATAATTCTAAATTTTAGTAAGTAATCGTTTTTCGACTAAAAGTCATTCTTTTTTAACTTTTACCAGCTTGCTATGTTCTACAAAGTTGTTTGTTTTGACATTTTCTACAATTTTGCTGAATACACCATAGTTGTATTTCTTCTTGTTTTCATTTTATAGTAAATTTTCAGTTAAATTTACGCCATATCATAGGCTTTACAACATGAAATGGAGCACCTGAAAAAAATATGGTACACAACATTTATTTTAAATATTAAAATAATTTGTATGCCATCAAGCTGGGTTCTCTCTCCCAAACGTTTGACTGTAATTGTCTTCAAATGCAGTCAAAAACTAGATAGAAATCTGGCCATCTCATCACATCCGAGCAAATATGATCAACATCTGTTTTGGTGACATTGACCTCAATCAAGCCAAATGCAGGTAACGGATAACGGTGCAAAACATAGTGCTGTGAGAAAAATTCGTATGAGTTGAGAATATTTTGTAGGAAGCAATCAAATCATACACTTATGCAGAAACGAAAATATGTGCTTGAAGATAGCAGAGTAAGTTACTATAACAAAATGATCACTTTTTGCCGGTTAAATCGGTAGACTAAGAAAATACTAAGAACTAAGAATTTCTTACATTATCACTACACCCAGGAAGTGCCTCTACTCTCGCCTTTATGGCCAAATGGTTTTGAAGAACACTGCTTTGCTGCAGAACAGTCATTTCCTCACGTGGTGTCAGAGAAGATTTCTATGGGCGAAATGTATAAACATCAAACCGCTAAAAATAGCAAAGGCTGAGAAGACTGCAAAAAGGGCTGGGGAGATTTGGCTAGCGGAAGAAGCTAAGTGTAAACATGACCCGTAACGCTGGTAGATCACCTTTTCGTGGTGCGTTACGGGGTATCAGATCTACCACCGAACCCTAGTCCGAATTAATTCAAACTAGGGAACATATTGTTTTTTTTTTGTAGCCAAAGGAACATATCTTAGTCCTTATTACATTTTATGTCTTATGAAAAGTGACAATACTCGTTTTGCGCTAGTGCGAGGATGAGCTTAGAATAAGTAAAATATGGTTAGTCTTCATTTATATGAATTCTCAGTGTCTATTTGATGTTCTGGCATGGTCAGTATCGGAGTCATAGTTTGTTTTTTTTTTGCAATGAATCTGATTTTGACTGATAAAGGGGCCCTGTCTATTGTTTAAGAACGTTTGTATTCGCTTACTTTTCCACCATGCTGGTGTTGTGTACAACGTTGTATGGAAGTGAAGAACAGATGTTGATAAACAATAATGTACGGAATGAGCCACGAAAAAATGTAGTTACACACCCGGCAAATTTACCAGCATATTGAATCATGGCATGAGCCAAGGAAAATATGATCATGGTTTGAATTGCAGCAATTGGTTCTAGCAGCACACAAATGTATCTGAGATTTCCTTTATTGCAGTCAGGGAGTCATTTTTTAAAATAATGCGTTCTGTTTCCTGAATTCATCAAGCTGAATAACTTCATTTTCAGCAAACCTTTAGTATACCTTAACATACACAGATAAAAAGAAACACTGAATTTTCTGCGTTATCTAATGCACATAAAGGGAATGCTAGATTTGGCAAAATATAATGGGATTTTTCATGTAAATTTAAGCCAGATAACGCCTGAAAACTAGCCTGTTGTATGAAAGATTGCAAACAATATCGTTGTTTACGAGGGGAAATTTTACGCGCTTGTTAAAATTAATTATTTTTTTCTGTGTATTAATGTGTTTATAGATTAATTTTCTGTGCAGTAGGGTAAGGAACGGCTTAATCAGTGACTGTTTTAATCAGTTGTTAGGAAATAGGTAAGAAAATTGTACATTTTCCAAAATAATTCACTTTTAATGATACAAACATAAGCTCCCCAACAAACATCGGTGTTGAATTAGAGCTTGTTCAAACAAAGTTGGAGAAGCTATTCAGCTATTCTAGAAGAAACAGCTGAATAGCTTCTCCAAATTTGCTTGAACAAGCTCTAATTCAACACCGATGTTTGTTGGGTCTATCTATCGGGCTAATGATTTAATGTATAAAACCCATGTTTCTTCTCTTCTTTGTTAACCATGGATATAGCGCACCGGTATAGTAACGTGAAGCCTGCTGTCTCTTGCATTTGTTTGTTTTCAAACGAAGCATCCCGTTTGTCAGCACATTCGCTTTGTCTAACATTTCCGTGAAAGTAAATGAAAAAGGAAATATACATTGCCAATCTAAAGATCATTTACAAACTAAAAGTTTGATCAGGTATGTCTGTCTCATAACCTGCTAGTAGACGAGTTTGTGATCGTAACAATCGACAATTTTTGGCTGATTGTTTTTGAGAGCGGATGGGTAAAGGGTGGAGCAGGTTGAGAAAATGGACGTTTCCAGCTTATTGTGCACTGGCCTATTTCATTTCGCTTTCGCACACATGCCCGAAATCGCACTCATACAATATTGTTAAATTATGTACAGATTACGGAGCAGAAGAAAAAATTTTTTTATCGGAAAGCAATCCGCATGCTGTTAATAAATCCCTGCAATTGGGAACTTTATTCCATGGCTATGAAATTATCTGAGTCTAATGCTCGTTTCTGAAGGTATTTTCCGATAGATCAGATGTAAGCAGAGGGATTCACATGTAAATCTTGGCAGTTCTAATAATAGATTTCATGCAGCTTCATCAAATATCCCAGGTGTTGAATAAATTTCTTAAACTCCGTCCCGTACCCAAATTTAAAATGTGTTTTTATTGTTGTTTTCATTCTTCAGCAACCGTAGTTGACAAGTATCTAGAACCAATATCTAATCCAATCTAATCAATTAGGCTCTTCCAGACTCATTTCAAAATTGTTTGGTCTTTCAATTTCTGAAAAAGTCAGTCAAGTCAATGCTTTCGGTGCTAAGTCAAACGTTCGGTATAAAATTCCACGACAATGGTTATGAGAATTCTTTCCCGAGTGGAACAAAATAACGACTTTTCCTCGCATCAGAAAAGAGCAAATGGATTATCATGCTGTAATGATATCATTACTCGCTGAGGTAAACACTGAACATTACTCCACACATCGAGGAAGAAATCAATATCGTACTCCACGCTGAGAGCCAGACTATTGTACGAGATGCTTCGAATGTGGCCACCAGCCAACAACACACCACGGATCGTCATCGTCATCAGATGGATTGAGTTGAACGGCAGAGCAGTCCGATCGACGATTTGGACAAGCTCCACGGGCCCGCAGAGTGTATCCCGGAAAGAAAAATGATTAAGCAATGAGTAATCACTTTACGACTTGTGGCCTTTAACACTTTCGACTTCAGTTGTGTAGTCATGCGCGAGACGGACAGAAGAAATAATAAAAAAAAAGAAGTTTTCATCGAGCAGCAGACAAAAAATAATATTTTGTTTAGCCATGGAAAATATTTCTGTATTTTCGGCGTTGCGCTTGGCGGCTTCTATTGCTGAGCCTGGCTTGTTCCCTTTTCGGTGCCGGTGTCGGTTCAAGTGCATTGGACTATTTACTTTGAAAGGTTACGCGAGTCGTCTTTTGTCGTGGTGTATCAAAATATTTACTGAACATTCTGGAAAGGCTCATCGCATACGGAAATTCAATTTATGGAACAAGGGAAAACGAAGTATTAGTGGAGGTATGTAATTTCATCAACAATATGCTCGATGTGCTAGAAGATTCGTGATGGTGGTGCTGGAAATATGTGATTGAACAAGTTTAACTCTCAAGATTTACTCAAAAAACTATGAAAAATTAATTATTTTAATTAAAAAAGTGTCCTCTGTACAGACAGTGGTGGCGCTACGACTAACAATTAATAGGATATCAACGATTTACAACTGGCTTATTACATCTTTTATGGAAGGCCCACTTTATCCTTACTACATTCGCTATGGGTAACCCTTCAGCTGTCATCATTACTTTTGGATCCGTGTAAGTTCAGTTTTCATGACAATAGTAGTGGGGGAATCGAGATTTTGATTCTTAAGCTACTCAAACATAAGTACACCTTAGATCTAAAGTACACCTTTTGTGATTACTTTTTATTGTGAGACATAAGTTTAGAACATACCGATAACCAGACTCTCGAATCTAACGTATTTTCTACCGTGTATTGGAATGATGTTTTAGCACATAGATATGGAAAATGATAAAGAACTAAGTAACCTGTCTCTGACATTTGTTATGCATTATTCAGGTGGATAAATTAAATGTGTTTTCAAATCCTATTTTAAAATCAAAATCAAAGTGTCACTGTGTATGTTAATAAAATCACATCCAATTAGTACCACTGATTAATAGGATTTAATTTGCACATCATCACCTTCATTATTTAAATTCCGAAAAAAAATAGCGCAGCACCTGTTGCTGTTAAACTATTAATCTCTTCTCTCGCATGAAGAAAAAATAAACAAAACACATAAAGCAAGCACTGCACTGTCAACAGTAGTTAACAGGTTTATGCAAATTTCAATAATTTGTCATGCAGTCATTGGTGGATTTTGTCGCTCGAGTGCTTCATTCCCCCACCGCGTGCGCAGTAAGCCAACTAAACGCGAGACGTTTATCCGACGATACTAACTATCTTCCTACTGTTGACAAGAGGAAATAAACACGCTTTTGGGCCCCAAGCAACCAAAATCCATTCTTCATTTGAGAGCAAACCGAAAATCTGTCTTCATGAATTATATCCTCGAATGCTGCTGCAAATCCGGCCGGAACATGAACTGTCGCTATCCACGCGTTTGCACTTGTATCTTAACTTCCAACGATGGCTGTGCTGTGGTCACTCGACGAGAAAAGCACGATATGTTTACGCTCATCTGTCACTCTGTGGGCATTAATTTTGCATAAACAAGGTCATCTTCACCGGCGCCTCGCCTGCTTGGGTTTCGAGTTACGCGTGACAAGTTGACAAGAGCTGCAAGACGCGAATAAATCATGCTCCCCTCGAGCATTAATCTTACCCGAACATGGCAGGTGTTAATAATGAAACGTAATGATGGGATAGTCGCTTCGGGGTGAGGGGTCATTTTCTGTTGTTGTTGAGCTTCGTCAATTTTCAAAAGCTTCGATTCCCACGAAACAGTTTCGAATGGCCCAGGGAAAACCAATATTATTCTTTCAAATCGATTCAAAACAACCGATGCGTTTTTTTGACATAGGTGTGAGAAAGAAAAACAACAGGTTTGTAAACATACGGCTTGTTTTGCCGGTGGCGTGTTTTGTATACGAGCATTCGTTAACAGGAGTAGTGTGTCTCTATTGATGCGGTAGCTCTAAGAAGGAAGCACGCTTTCTCACTTCTCAAAGCTTCAACGTGTCATGTGAGCGTTGATGTGAATGTTAAACCGCGTTGCTCCGATTGAAATGGTTCGTGGTTCATCACTTTTTACCCTTCTCACATTAAAAGAAGGTTATTAAGATCGCTTCAAAACTTTTTATCCGAGGCCCGGAGTTTCATATACCATTCGACTTAGCTCGACGAACTGAGCACATGTCTGTGTGTATGTATGTGTGTGTGTGTATGTGTGTTTTTTTAGACGGGACTGAAAATCTGCAACCAGACACCTGAAAAACTCAGGGTGTGGGGATGAGGGTGCCAACTCCTCGACCCACTAAAAACCCACCCGTGCCTTCAGACCTGGACCCTCCCCGGAACCACCTTCCGGTATTACTTCGTGAAGGGGGCTATTGTGCTTGTTAAGCACCCACTATGTCTAACTACTTAGGGCTTTAGTAGTTAGGTGGTCCCTGCGACCTGCCTTTGATCGTTTCGCCATTTTTGTTGGAGATCGAGGACGATCTGGGAGACTGCTACGCATACCGCGTCCCAGACGTCCCGGTCCTGGCTGATACTCGGGACCAAATTGTCCGGAGTCGTTTCGTGACCGCTTACGGCAATCATGCCGGATCTCGCGCCGTTTAAGCGAGGGCATATGAAGAACACATGTTCCGCAGTTTATTCGACTCCCGCGAACTTGCTGCATGCGGAGGACTGTGCATGCCCATATTTGTGCAGGTATCATCTGAAACAGCCGTGGCCAGACAATATCTGCGGTAAGTGGAAATTTACTTGAACGTGTCGCGTACCGACTCATCCGGCTAATTCCGGCATTAGTCGGTGGGTCCACCGACCTTTGGTGGAATTGTTTCATTCCCTTTGCCACTTAACCATGGATGCGGCTCTACAGGTCTTCCGAATACCTCTTGTTCCACGTTGTTCGAAGCACTCTTCGTCCTCTTTTATGATCATGCCTATTGGCATCATCCCCGCTAGGACGCAGACCGCGTCGCGTGATACCGTTCGGAATGCACTAGCCACTCATAGGCACATAAGCCTGTGCGTACTCTCTAGCTTACTTACGTAGCTCTTGGTACTCAAGGCGGTGATCCATGCCGGCCCGCCGTACCTAAGTATGGACAGGGCGACACTGGCCAGGAGTTTACGCTTGCTCCCTTGCACCACCGAGCTATTCGACATCATGCGGGATAATGCCGATATAGCCATAGAGGCTTTCTTGCAGGCGTAATCGACGTGACTGACAAAGGACAGCTTATCGTCAGTTATAACCCCAAGATACCTCAAGAACATCTTCGATTCCACTGTGCAGTTACCTGCAGTGATCGTCGCATGTTGCTCCGATTTCCGATTATTCACCACCGTGACCTTGGTCTTATGGTGGGCTAGCTGCAATTTCCTGGAGCTCAGCCATCTCTCCACAATGCCGATGGAGTGCAAGGCCGTTAACTTGACCTCTTTGATGGATTTACCAGATATCTCCAGGGTGATGTCCTCCGCAAACCCGACTATTTTCACCCCGCTCGGGAACTTAAGCCGCAGTACCTCGTCGTATACGTGTTCCATAACACCGGACCCAGGATCGAACCTTGTGGGACGCCTGCGGTGATCTGGACACGTTTCTGGCCTGCCTCTGTATTGTATACTAGTACGCGATTCTGAAAGTAACTTCCGAACCTGTAGGCGCTGGAGCGAGTCGGCGATAGCCACCCAACTGGTGCTATTGAATGCGTTTCTCACGTCAATGATGACCTATGCACAGTATCGTACTCCTGGTGGCTTCCCTGTCTTTTGTAGCAACACAAGGGTCTGAGTTTTCCGGGTGTCGGGGAAGACGCCCTCGTCCAGACACTTTTGCCATACTGAACATTTTGGGATCCAGCAAGATAGCCGTCTTGATGGCCAGGTTAGGAATACCACCGGTCCCAGCGCTTTGTTCAACTTTAGCGACTTTGCTATCGCAATGAGTTCCTCACTTGACACCGTCGTCTCATCATCGGCCCCCGTTGTGCCGTTGTCAATGCCCACTTGGTCACGGGTGTTCGGCGGAGCCCATTACTACCCGGTAGGCGTCATCCCACGGATTCGCATTGGCCTTCTGACACAGACCCTCAAAGCAGGCTCGCTTGCCTACCCTTAAACCCCCCCTTTAGTGCGGCCTTTGCGGCGACTACAACCCCTCTACGCTCGATTCTCTCTGCGTCTGATCGTGCTCTTTGCACCCTCCGTCTTTCGTGGATGCATGTTCTTCAGAGGTCGGCAATCGACTCGGTCCACCAATACACCGGCGATCTTCCATTCCTCGGTTTGACTTCCCTCGGTGTAAGTGTCATAACGAGTCGTTCGCCGCAAGGTTCCTGGGTTTCGCGTAAGTTTCGTTTCCTCGCAAGCGCCTCTTTAAATGTCTCTACGTCAAAGTAGGACGTCCTCTGTCTGTGGGCGTATGAAGTGGATGCTCCTCCTTCCTCACGCTGTCTTGTATTGTGGACGATACAATAACGAACCGCCAAGTGGTCGCTACCCAAGCAATACCAAACTGTCATAATAAGTTTCAGCTACTTGATTGTAACCTGATTGAGTCACATTCAAGTATATTTTACAAATTAGCAACAAGTGTGCTACTAGGGTATGGGTGTAGCCATCATCCACCCTCCAATTATTAAGCAGCTCAGGACTGCTGAATGTTACATCGATTATCGATTCCGCTCCGTTTCTAATGTAGGTACACTTGGGACCCACGTTGTCTAGCCAAGGCCACCAGATAAATCTGGCCTCTGGGGTTGGTAAGGTGGCTGCTCCATTTGAGCGCCCAAGCGATGAAGTCCCCCGTTATTACCAACGGGTTTAGGTCAGTTAGCTCAGTTGTCATTCGATCGAGCATGTTAGAAAACTGTGTCTTAGCGGTGCGTAAAGGCTGCAGAAGAACAAGCGCGAAGCCTTCGTTTGTAGTATACATAACCTCCTGAACCGGGCATTTGCTAGTAATCCATAATGCCGCCGTATTGGACCTGTCCGCAACCCAGTTTTCGTTGCCAGCTGGGATTCGGTATGGGTCGAATATTATAGCAATATCTGATGTCGACTCGCGAACTGTCTGCCACGCAGTTGCTGGGCGGCCTCACAATGGTTCAGGTTTAGTTGGGTTACCTGCTTTACGGTTGGCTCGTTGGAATACCCTTAGGGGCCGGGCACATGCCCCCCATGACGTGGTTATCGTCCGGTTTCCCGGCGCACATCAAGCATTCGGGGGAAGCTTTGCAATCCCGCGCCTTGTGGCTAGTGCTGCCACGCCTTCTGCACATGTTACTCCTATCTGGGTCTCTGCATTCCCATGTCATGTGCCCGCTCTCTAGGCATCTAAAGCATGCCTTCAGCGGCTGGTATAGGCTTAGTGGGCATATGGACCATCGCACCTTCACCTTCGCCACTTTCAACGCCATGTCCGCGTGGACTGCCGCTACCCTCATGGTTGCCACCTGGGTCCCGAGCGGACCCTTTTTCAGACGTATGTCTGGGGCAGCAACCTCAACCTTTCACTGTTCCTTTAGTGGCTTGTCAGGTCTCTATACGCCGGGCCTTTTAGCGTTGCCGCCTTCTTCAGCTCCAGGAGCATCTCGCCGGTGCGGGCTCGGCGTGTACTCCAAGTACTTTGACGCCTCGGTCTTCACGATGAGGGCCTCTCCGCGGTTATGCTTGAGGGCCATCTGTCGCTTATCCTTTTCATTTTTCGTCCTACTTCCCTTTTTACGAACTTATTCGAGTGGCTTTCCCTGCCACGCCTGGGGTCGTCACTCGTCCCCCTCTTAGCTCTAGCGTCTGCTTCCGTGCCGGTTATGGCTGTTGTCGTTGGGGCCCTGCCGCTCGGGCCCCCTTCAGTGCTTGAGACAACTCGCGAGCTGGGTGTCGCGCCTTTCGCGCTGGGCTTAGCGCCAGGGCCTCCCTCTTTGCACGCAGCCGGAGCTGGTCGCGAGGATGGACCCTCAGACCCCTCCGCCACGTTCGCATGAGTTTGTTTCCCTTCTGGGGATTCCGACACGATACGCTTCTTAAAAGCGCCAGGTGCCGTGTCACCCGGGGACTGCCTAGCCCGCTTGGAGGTCCCTGCCCCCATGAATAGGGTGGACTCTCTGACCAAGACGAATGATTCCGTCTGCTTCGAGGCTATATCCGCACTTTCGGTGGCTGCTAGCCATGCCAACTTTTTGGCACTTTGCTCGGCTAGGAGGTTGGCCTTCTGCTCTTCCCTCTCCTTGCATGCAGCCTGCACTGTCATGCGTAACCTAAGAAGGCTCAGTTTGAGGACCTTCTCAATGTTGTTACGCGATGACGTGAAGTCAATAATCACGTCCAATTGCTCAGACACCCCCAACACTTTAGGAAGGGTTTCCCGCATCCTATTCATAGCCCGGATGAGTGCTGGCCCATCCATGGCCACGCATAGCTTAGTGACACCTGCCTCCGATGCCGTAGCACTACCGCACGCGTCGTTCACGCCCGATCCCACCGTTTTTGTGTTGGGGACCTCTCTAGTCCGCCTTCAGCGAACGGATTCGCTGTCTCCTGGGTTTTCTTCGTTTTCGCCATGTCGTTGGGTCCCCCTCCAGCCGCTATCCAAGCCCACGTGGAGTAGTCGCTATTGTGATCCCATGGAGGGTTGACACGGCCCTTCATGGGGAACTGCGTTCAGAGCCGGGTCAGCGTAAGACAAGTATAGGGTCATCTGAGCCTACTCCCGCCCGAGTGGAGAGGTCGGGCGGTGGAGAATGGAAAGTACTGGAGGCCTGCCAAGGTTTTAGTGGGACGGCGACGACCTGTGCCGTGGGAACCTCGCCATTTCCTGCTCAGTGTCACCCAACAGTACTCAGGGAGACGACACAGGCGCCAGCCCGAATACAAGGGTACCAGTCATTATTCTTTTCGCAGAAAGTTGCCATAATTGGGGTTTTACTGGCATCCGCCCCAATGTGTGTGTGTGTGTGTGTGTGTGTGTGTGTGTGTGTGTGTGTGTGTGTGTGTGTGTGTGTGTGTGTGTGTGTGTGTGTGTGGGTGTGTGTTACAAATAATGTCTCATCCGTTTCTCAGCCATTTGTTGACGGCAAATGAAAGCTACAACATTCCCATAGAACGCTATTGATTTTTCATTTTGACTTTTCGTTACGAAGATATGAACGCAACAGTACTTGAAGGCCTATTATAATAGTAATCAAACAGTTTAGTCTCCGATTACATACTGTCCTATTTGTGAACCGATTTGGGTTTTGTTAACGCCAAATCAAAGTTATAAAATACTCAAATAATTGTTCAAAATTCCATTATGATTGGATAATCCTTCATGGAGATATGACCAAAACAATACCTGAGAGCACATAATTGTGAGAGGAAAATATACTCGTTGCAGTTAAAAACCGGAAAACACAACTCGCACTAATCGATTCTGCATGCATTTTATTGTGTCATATCTGGTGCGTTGTTAAACACATACAGTAGACTAGCCACACTCTGCGACTCAAGAGAATTAGAGAAGGATAGATTGGCTCGAGTGATCTGGTTTTGAACTGCATCGAGTATATTCTAAAATTACACAAAGTCTCCATTTACTCCAACCACACAATTTTCAACGAACATGTACTTATTAAGCTTCGTCAATCCATATCGATAATCAAAATTGATGCTTAGGATTGTTTGATAATTCATTCTATGGACTGATTATATGAAAATAATAATATTTATGTAATTTCCCCATTTATATACCTAATAAATAATATTTTAATCACATCCATGGACAATACGTCCAGGATTAACAAATAGTACATTTTATAAACGGAATATTCCTGGATCTTCCTGGAATTTCAGATGAAAATATGTATCTAGTACAATATTGGCCACATTTGAGTTCGGAATTCTGGTGCAGTGTAAGAATGGTTCAGTCTCACCATCGGTGGATTAATTCGGTTTTTATTTAGATGATTGATACACAACCATCAGGCGACGGATTGACAAAGTAATCAGTTGTAATAAAATGCTACTTTTGTAGAAAATAAATTTTTCGATTGATTGACGCATCTCGAAATTACGGATCATGGCACTTAGAAAGAAAATTAATTGTGCACAAACATCTAGAGAATCCTTCGTAGTCTGCCTCAAAACAGCAGAAAAGTTAAAAATCTCAAAGTCAACGATGTGCCTTGTAATTAAACGTTACAAGAATACTCTGAGCGTGGATAGAGCACAGAGCATCTATCATGAAAGTGGCACTAGGGACAAAGAGCTGAGGAGAAAGGTATTGAGGTACGTGAAAGGCAACCCAGGTGCCTCCATACGTCATTTGGCAAAGAAATACGATTCCAACTTTTCCACCGTGCGGAATATCCTTTCAAGAGAAAGAAAAAAGTCTTTTTGTGCCATTAAACATCCAAATCGCTCCCTGAAACAAAACTTAGTGGCCAAAAAGCGAGCACAATTACTATTCGAACGAGTTTTGACGAAATTTGATGGCTGTATTTTAATGGATGACGAAACAAATGTCACAACAAATCCCCGGACAACAATTTTACCTGGCAACTGGTAAATAAATTTGTTTTTGCAGATACGTTTGCTCAGAAACTAATGATTTGGCAAGGAATCTGCAGTTGTGGCCTTAAAACAAAGGTTTTCATCACATCTCCCATGTCGAAACAACGTCGTAGGTTTACATTAAAGATTGTTTAAAAAAGCGGATTTTACCTGCCATTTGGCAACACAACACCAGCGTTATGTTCTGGCCGGTTCTAGCCAGCTGCCACTACTCTAAGGAGGTACTAGAATGGTATGCTGCAAACATTGTCAATTTCGTCACCAAAGAGATTAATCCTCCGAATTGCCCTGAGTTCAGACCGATCGAAAAATTTTGGGCAATTGTCAAGCCAAAACTTCAAGGATGCGGTGAAAAAGTGAAAAATGCAGAACAAATGCGTTTAAAGTGGAATAAGTTCGCCAGTACAGTGTCACCAGCGACTGATGGCATCGAGCACAAGTAAAGTGCGACAGTTCATTTGAAACGGTATAATGTAATAACTTGTTATATACCGTTTGAAAGCTGAATAAATACTTTTTTTTTTACATTTTGATCGAGCGAATATGTTGTTTGATTCTTTAGTTATGATCACTTGAATGCGTCTAAATTTACTCTGAATCGGGCTTTATAATACTGCTTTATAATACTCTTCAACGTGTCCAGAAATTAAGTGGTTTAGGAATTATCCTTGACCCAGCGCTGACCTATTGATTGCATTACAGCGACAAAATCTACAGAGCTAACCGACAGCTTGGAATAATTTTCAAAATACCGAACGAATTCCACCACCCTCTTTGCCTTCGGTCTCTTTTCTGCGCTCTTGTTGCGGTCGATCTAAGAATCCAATGTTGTGGTTTGGTGCCCGTACCAGTCATGTTATATCGATAGGATCGAAACAATTCAACGAAAATATATAACACCAGCCCTTCGTTTTCTGCCACGGGAATACCCTCTCAATCTACCACCATACAAAGATCGATGTAGGCTACTGGGCATAACGTTTGCATTAAAAATGAATAGAAAAAAATTGCTGATTTTTCATGGGTTTACAATCATAGTAATCCATCAATCATAGTAACCCATGAGTCAGCAGACAAAATTTGACAGCTACATCGAACATGAACATACATATCAGGAAGCGGAAGTCGCGTCCACTGGTTTCATGTTAGCTTCAATCAATCGTTTGATTTCAACCCTTTTGCTGCTAAATTCAAGCGTAAGCTTTTGGCAAGGCACTGAAAATAAATTTGAATGTTTTCTGGTGTTCCCTAACGTTTTTATGGGGAGAGTGAATTCATGGTCTTACTTACTGATTACGCAAATGATAAATTTTTAATTTTAATCTCTGTGCATACATCGCATTCTGTTTAGGTTTGTAGTTGTAGTTGATAATTTAGAAAAGATACATATTAGGTTTTTTCACCCCCATGATATGGTATCTGCGTGCAGCTAAATCTCTCAGGCTTTTCCCTAACAAAACTTCATTGATACTGCTAGACAGATGAAAAATATGAAACAAATAAACGAATAAACAAATAATTTTTAGGTGTATCTAACTTGTATCGAAAATTAAACCGGGATTAACCTAACAGGGTATATAACCATATATTAGATAAGGTGAAAATGCATCCTATGATAGGGATGAATGACGTCACGATACATTTCCGAAACAACTAATGCAAACATATAAAACTCACCGTTTAAGTTGAGTGACGGGCTATATAATAACATCCAAGCTCGTTGAAAAATAATAACACAAGAGACTGATCATCCTGGGAGACATTAACCTCTTCTTGAGCCAACTGATCTGAAATCCTAACAAAAGTCAGCACAACTTGAATCACCAACGCACAGTCCCTCACCCTCCACTACGAAACGACACTGCCCATAACAAAACAGCACAACAGCGTCTCAATCCCAAGTCATCAATAATGAGATTCTTAAAGGTTTCCTTACCAAAACCTCGGCTCAATTAGCTCACCGAAAAGTTAATCACATGTTCCCACATGAAACATAAACGCCGACCCCATAGCAAGAAAAGGATTCTTGTTTCAATAACAGTAACTGTTTGCAAACAAATAAGACGGTACAAAGTCCAACGGAAGCTTTTCTAGTATTTTGCTTAAAAGCGTAAGGCTGTAAGGTTGTAAGAAAACAAAATCTTTCAAATCAGCTGAAAACATTCAATTCCATGGGACATAAACCCTTACTTGATACGAATGGAAACAGTTCCCCATAGAATACGATTCATTCTTCGATTACTTAACATTCCGAGCTAAAAAAAAACGGAAAGCCAAGTTCAATGTTATACATCGCTTCCAACAAGCATACTCTGAAAACGGGCTTTGGCCGAACAACGTAAATTGTACATGTGTTTAGCCACAAGTATGTACATTCCATAAATCATATCTTGGTTGTTAGGCTCGGTCATGTACCCAGCTCGGTAACCATAACAGCGATGTATATTTTACACGCACGTAAATGATAACAATTCGCGCAGCAGGCTGCTAGAAGGCGACGCGTCGAACGCAAGAACAGAAACATAACATGCACCGAAATCTTCTAAACATTCCTTCTCATGGGTCACCTTAGTATAAAATGTCTGGTTATCGCCCAAATCAGGCAGAATTCAATCACAGCTCTCAAGGAAAGCACATCTCAAAGTGTGAAAGTAACCGTCGTGTCCTATAGCAAAATGATGAAACTTACCATCTGCATCTTCGTGGCTTTCATCAGTCAGGCCGCATGCACACCGTACGGCAATCCGAACCCCTATCCTGAGCCCCAGCGCCAATGCCGAACCGCTCATTGCAACGTTAACCTTGCTCTTCGGAACGACGGTTACTTTTCTCAGTCAAATCAGTTGCAGCGAGTAGGCGTATATCCTGGTTTCAATGGAGACAACAGCCATGAATCCGAGGAAATGCCACAGTCTCCACTACCAGCCCCGCCAGCTGAAAAGAGTGACAAGTCATTGCCAGTATCTGTGTGCGTGCAGATCCCTCCGGAGACCGCATTGAAACTTCCGAAATATGTTCTCCAGCAGATCGTGTACGCCCTGACCAAGAACGACGATGCCCCAGAACACTTGCCAACGGAAGCACCATGCACTCAGTCACCACTCCCACAGACGCTTCCACCACCGCTGGTGCCACGAACCCTTCCAACAACTACCGCAGCACCAGGAGCGTATCCTTCACTGAGCTACCCATTCAGGCCATCGGGATATTGCGGATCTTGCCGATCGTCGCTCACTCCACGATACAACCAGTCATAATTGAAACGTATTTCGAGCGCTGAGAATGGGTTTAACGAATAGCACCTATGTTACGGGTGCCAGGAGAGCTAGCTTATTTATTTATTTATCTATTTATTAGTGTCTGAATAAACCAATGATTCAATTATATGAATAAGACTTCTGTTATCAATTTTAGAAGGGTTGATAAATTGTCAATTGCGTCGTTTGTAGCACAGTTTAATTTGGATCGTTCTGGTTCTAGATCGTTCTTATTTTTTGATCAAAGATGGCGACAGGGTTTTTAATTCTCCTCATTGCCAATTTTGAACAATGTTTAAGAGCTGTAGCATTTCCTATGGATTACATACGAGGAAACTATGATTCAACAATAAAACTAGCAATGCTCTGATACCTTAGCACCGGGTGTTGGTAATTGAGATTCGAATAAGCAAATCCACATTGCCTGCGGTCACAACAAAGCATCCGGGCTACTGTGGTTTGCTGATAACAGGCTTCGCAGTTGTTTTGGCTTTGTGATTAATATGAATAAACTATGAGTATCTCCAAATATCTGTGTGATTACCACCACGTCCTTTAGACTGCTTCGTCTCGTCTCATTTTTCTTTCTTTTTAAAGGTGTTTTTTTTTTGTCGATCACATAAGGGTTAAAATAAATCGTTCGTTTCGTAGTTGCTACTCCGTTACTGAACAGAACTAGTGTAATTGCACTGAGAACCACGTAGATGATGCTTGGTAGTAGCTTTTTTTCACTAGTTCACTAGTTCATTCTTTTATATAGATTAGTACAGGGAGGGCATGGAGGAAGACAACCGTTTGACAATCGTTGGTTGGAGACCATGTTTACCTCTGCGTCTCCACAATTGTCAAGGGAAGGATAGTGTTGTGTTAGTGAGGCAATTTATTTATAGATCATGGATTCACTGTGGTAAGTGATGCGCAGTAGGCTGCTTTGTATCTTAAATCTAGTGGTGATAGAAAGAGGCAAGTGACAAATGGCAAGTGACAATGGAAGTGAACTCCCGACAATTTGTTCAGTAAGCAGAACGGGTAACCACTGAGCTTCCCAGCCACGTCGTCTCGTCTCATTGCACATTGACTGATTTAGTTTTGCAGTTGGGCAATCTTAGTTATTTCACTCTTGGTTATGACGTAGGACTTACGTCTTTTTTTTCTATTCCTGTATAGGCGTGACATTCTAAAATTTTTGAAATCGATTGCGTGATGCAGAAACGATAATATCTCCTTTCTGGTCCACAGAAATTTTAAGATAAGTATACCATTGGAAAGGCAAAACATCAAAGCTGAATCCTTGTTGCTAATTTATTTCAATATATTTGTTTAAACAAACTAAAAAGTACTTAAAAGAAAAATGTCTAAATGCACAAAGTTTGGTCGAAAATGACATAATATTTGCGCGACAATCTGATTGGCTCACACTGCCAAGATAAGGTGTCAAAATGAAAATCTGAAAATAGCGGCCATCGTGAATTATCATGATAAATTCAACGCTTATAACTCAAGTAGTACTCGATACATTTTAAAGATGTTTTTATTAAGGGGGGATATACAGTTAGAGTGACCAAAACATTCATTTTTTGTGCATAAAAAGTTTATAAATTACCCGTAGAATACGCTCCTGGAACCTTTTGTTTTTTTTTTAATTCGGACTCCAAGTGTTTCTCGCGCTTTTCCGCCTTTTTTGCGCGCAGCAGGTATGAAGAGAAGCTTTTTCGATAATTAAAACTTTCAACGCGTTTTTCTCAAAACAGCATTTTCGGAGTTTATGCCGGTGATAATTTGAAAACTAATTATTCGATTAGCCTGAAACTTATAGGATTTTTTCATTGTAGTATTATCTTCTGTATGAATTAAAAATTATTTTAATATTTTATTATTAAATATGGAAAAATGTGATAAAATGGCAGTAAAAATTTGGATTTTTTTCAAGCAAAATACTACGATTTTTTCAATGCACTCGCTATTTTTTCAATGCACTGCCGCTATTTTGTTCAAAAAAAAATAATTTGAAAAATAATTTTGTATACTACATTGATACACTTATAATTGTATAAAAGTTTCGGTAGATTTGAGTTATAACTTCCCATAATTTTTTTTTTTCAAAAATGAGTTTTTTTTCTCGTTCTAACTGTATATCTCCCTTAATCGGTTGAAAATTTTTCTACGTATCAAAACAATTATCAAAAACTACAAGGTACAGCCCCATTGGATTGTTCGGAATGGTGACGTAGGCCTACGTAACTAAATGTAAGCCATTCAGATTGTACAAAGCAATATACTTTGAACTAACCCTTTCAGGCCTAGAATTTTACAAGTCTTATTATACAACCTATTCAATGTATTTTGATTGATTTGGTGCTCAATAACACAGAAATAATTGAAAAAAGTAAGATATTATTTTATATGGGCCTGGTCGTCCAAACTGTAATGGAATCAGAACTTAAGAACTACAGTTGTATCATTAGCTTTATCCGCAAGGTGCCAGGTCGTCCAAACTGTCCTGGAGTTCAGAACTTAAAATCAACATTTGCAGCACAAGCTTAATCCGCTTAATATGTTATGATATATATATATATATATATATATATATATATATATATGTATATATATATATATATATATATATATATATATATATATATATATATATATATATATATATATATATATATACGTTATGACGGTTCCCGCCACCACCATAGAGATGCAACACCAATAGTTCCACCCGAGCCCATAGCAAAAACAACCAACCGTGCTTGGCCCATTGCACGCGCATAAGGATAAAATGATGACACGCGCGAGAATTACCAAGCATGCGGACAAAGGTTTCACCGGAATCACGCCACATGGAGGAATGCCGATTCAGCAGACTTAGTTAATAAAAAGTGAAGAAAATCGAAATATCAGTTAGTTCTAAGTGTGATGTTGTAGCGATAAGTAAAAATCGTTAATAAATTTATTTTTTTATGCTAACCAGATTGGAAATAGCATAACTGGCGCAGTCGGTAGGATTCATGTGGAGAGTCTCAACTAATTTCCGTACCAACCATCATCGAAACAGGTAACTGCACAGTTACAGTGCAGAATCTTACGTTCAAAAGCAATACTAAAATCATAAATCATCACGAACATCTCACACCAATAT
This sequence comes from Aedes japonicus, assembly GCA_034211315.2. Lineage (NCBI taxonomy): Eukaryota > Metazoa > Arthropoda > Insecta > Diptera > Culicidae > Aedes > Aedes japonicus. The sequence continues at coordinate 460,399 of JASCZW010002954.1, read as the reverse complement.
TCGGCAAAGAGATCGAAATTATTAAACAGAAGACCGACATCAACGAGATACACCAAATGAATCTCGATAATTTAAAGGAAATTCAAAGACTTAAATTTCACATGACCAGCTCCCAGACACTTGGAGGAATAGCCATTGCCTCCATTGTCTTTTTACCCTTAACCATATTCTGCATTCGTAGATTCAAAAAGTCAACCAGAAGTCAACCTTATCAAGTCCAGAAGGAAGATACCATCACTCTACAAAAGACCAAAAGAAAGCCCGACATCAATCCATTGGGCAACACCCAGAAGACAGCAACCGTTTCAAAGGATGGGACAATCGGCCTGACAGAATCCCTCTTTCCCGCACCGAGGTTCGTTCTTACGAAAGGGTCAAACAAGCCAATCGAGGACGCTTGACACTTAGGGGGGAGACGTTATGACGGTTCCCGCCACCACCATAGAGATGCAACACCAATAGTTCCACCCGAGCCCATAGCAAAAACAACCAACCGTGCTTGGCCCATTGCACGCGCATAAGGATAAAATGATGACACGCGCGAGAATTACCAAGCATGCGGACAAAGGTTTCACCGGAATCACGCCACATGGAGGAATGCCGATTCAGCAGACTTAGTTAATAAAAAGTGAAGAAAATCGAAATATCAGTTAGTTCTAAGTGTGATGTTGTAGCGATAAGTAAAAATCGTTAATAAATTTATTTTTTATGCTAACCAGATTGGAAATAGCATAACTATATATATATATATATATATATATATATATATATATATATATATAATATATATATATATATATATATATATATATATATATATATATATATATATATATATATATATATATATATATATTTGATTGATTGGTGCTCAATAACACAGAAATAATTGAAAAAGTAAGATATTATTTTATATGGGCAGGTCGTCCAAACTGTAATGGAATCAGAACTACAGTTGTATCATTAGCTTTATCCGCAAGGTGCCAGGTCGTCCAAACTGTCCTGGAGTTCAGAACTTAAAATCTACATTTGCAGCACAAGCTAAATCCGCTTAATAATGTTATGATATATATGATAGATATATATATAAATATAAATATATATATATATATATATATATATATATATATATATATATATATATATATATATATATATATATAAACATATTCATAATTGCCCTGGAAGACCAACACACGTTATGAGAAAATCTTGGAAAATTCATGCCAAACAAACTAAATTAACATTGTATAGCCCATAAAGCTGATTTCCCTTGAAAATCAACAAACATTAACTAACAAGATTATTTTATGAGGTCTGTGAACGTTTTACAATATTCATTGAATATGTTTGAATAGTTATCGTAGTTTCGTATAGCCCAAGAGGCTACGTTCACTATCGTACATCTTAAAATCTGAACTCAAGTCAGTTTTAATGAACCTGAACATCTTCGACCTTACAGAAGATTCATTGAAAATGTTTGAATGCATATCGCCACCTTTAATAGGTTAAAAAGCTAATGTTCCAACTGAAGATCCAAAATTCTGAACTTGAGAACAGTTTTGTTGAACTACAACATCACAAAATATCTCATTATATCTGTTGGCCTTCTAGAAGACTCACTTAAATTGGTCAAATACATCGTGTTACTTTGTGCTGTTTAAAAGCTACATTTGCAGCTGTAGATTTTCAATTTTGAATTCCAGGATAGTTTGGATAACCTAGAAGAGTATCTCATAATATCTGTTGATCTTCCAAGATATTCAAGGAACATGTTTCAATACACAGCAAAGTATTGCATAGCCTAGAAAGCTTTTGATGCAACTGTAAGTCCTATTTTATGATCTCAAGGGTAGTTTATATGATCCAGAACATGTCATATTGCTTGATATTGTAACTTTGTAATGCCAAAAAATTACTGTTATAACTGTGAATATTAAATTCAGAACTTCAGGGCAGTTATGATGACAAAGAGGATCAAAGAGCTATGCAAATATTGGCTGTTGACCTTTCAAAAGGTTAATTGAATATGTTTTAATATATACAGTAATCTTATCTAGCCCAAAAAGCTACTGTGACAACTGTAGATCTTATGTTTTGAGCATAAAGACAGTATGGGTCATCTCGATCATCCCAGTTTATCTCATAATGTTTATTTTTATGTTCAAAAATATTCACTAAATATTGTTGAATACGTAGCGTTACTTTGTATAGCCGAAATGCTGTAATTTCTTATGGACAGTTTTGATGACTAGGATCATCACAAAATTATTAAATAATGACTGAAGATCTTCAGATCTGAAGATCTGAATTTAATTGCATTTTGGATAACCTAGAACGTACCAGTAAAACACGAAAATATTTAACTTTTATCTCCAAAAAATTAATAACACGTATCCATATGTGTCATATTCTACAATAACGCCTTATACCATTATTTTTTTCTTCCTGAACTTTTTAACATTCAGAATGTTCTAGGTCGTCAATTAGGCCTTAAATTAATATGTTTTTTAATATTATCCAGATAGAAGAACTGATGGAGAACAAATTTACCGAAGACAGAGTACACCTTTATTCAGTCTGTGATTTTATACAGCCGTTTTCCTTTTGGGGTCATATACTCTTTTAGACAAGGCTTAATGAATTAGTTGATGAATTTTTCAATAGTATATGACCCGCAATCAACATTTTTCTCTATTGATGCGTAAAAATATTTCCGATCGATTGGAGCAGAAATTCTGATTTTTTTTACGAGAGATGACTGAGATATAAACGCTTAAAATCTGATAACTTTTCGTGACGGTCGAAATGCGATTTTTTTTATGTGTACCCCAGTATAGAAAACAAAGACGTAGTCCTACGTCGAAGTCATATGTACTTGAACAGTTGTACACTGTTGAAAATAACGCAAATAAAAGAAGATGTTTTATCATTTTGTTTTGCAGTGTATATATACTAAATGCACAGTACTTTCCTATCACAGATTTCAAATGCAAGCAAGGGAGTTCTCCTCTGCAGCTATGAATGATAAGGTATACAGCTTTGCAATTTTTCTTGGACTTCTCGCTGTGCATTTGCGTGCGACAGACGTGTTATTTTCTGCTCGGGTTTCCGTTTTAATTCAGTTGTGCTTCCCGCGGTTGCTCGGCCATCTGCTCGAAGTGGCAAAGAGCAGAAAAAACCTACGAAAAACCCTTCACTACCGATTGATGTGGCAATTACTGCAGCACAGCGCTAATAAACAAGCCGTCGGCACAAAACGACCGCGAAACGACGATTCCGTTGCCGGACTCTCGGATCCCAATGCCAGACTACTGGCAAACGACAAATTTGCTGCGTTGCTGGTTCAGAACGTGCTTAAAATGACGGGAATTCTCCCGTCAAACTTGCGGTGGCTCAAAATCAGCCGCTTTTCAAATTGAGTAGCATGGGCACGAAAATCATGTGCTCAACTGAGGAAGATCTCCAAGTAAAGACTGTATTCGATGAAATTTGGACACACGCAATTGTTCGTAACTTTTTAGCATGTGGGTAAAAATTATTGAAATTTCAACTGAATGTATTTCATTGTGTTGTGTCAATTGTGTAATGACTTTCGTGAAAGGTCGAGTGATTTCAGTAATCGCTTCGAATGAGGAAATAGTGCGCCAACAAATTTTGGGCACTCACTTCGAAAACCCAAACGCTTCTCATCGATGGATCGGAAAACAGCTAGGAATCGCACATTCAACCGTATCTCATGTGATCAAAACGTTCAAGGACCGTAAGACAACCATGCGGAAAAATTGTAGTGGCAAAAAACGTGGCACATCAAATCCGGAGAAGGCCAGGATGGTATTGAACCAACGTTTCGATCAGGGATGTTGCGAAAAATGCGAAAGTTTCAGTTTGTTTTGTGCAGAAAACAATGAAACGTTCTGGATTACATGTGTACAAGGTCCAGAAGGCACCGAACCGGAGCGATAAACAGAACTCGGTGGCCAAAACTCGTGCAAGAAAACTGTACAGGGAGTGGCTCACAAAACCGTTCTGCATTGTGATGGACGATGGGACCTACATAAAAGCCGACACCAAACAAATGCCAGGACAGGAACACTATGTCGCCACCTCTAAGTTGGCCGTTCCGGAGAGTGTACGGAAGAAGAAACTGTCGAAATACGCCAAAAAGTTCCTTGTCTGGCAAGCGATCTGCGGATGTGGCAAAATGAGTCAGCCCTTCATCACATCTGGGACCGTCAACGGACAAATCTTCAAGGACGAATTCCTCCAAAAACGACTTCTGCCCTTCTTGAGATCTCACGATGGCCCGACACTGTTTTGGCCGGATTTGGAATCTTGCCACTATGCCCGGCCCGTCTTAGACTGATACAAAGATAATAATGTAGTTTTTGTACCAAAAGACGTCTACCCTCCAAACACTCCGGAACTTCGCCCAATTGAAAAATTTTGGGCAATCATGAAGGCAAAGCTCGTTAAAACTCCAAAACTGATAGAAAATGAACTTGAACTAAAGAAAGTGTGGTTAAAAGTAGGTAAGCAAGTCGGTCCTATCATTGCCCAAAATTTGATGAAAAGAGTCAAGGCAAAGGTGCGGGCATTTGGGTTGGCAGAAGGGGTTCAATAAACCAATGATGTCAAAACTTAACCATTTAGTAGTACTTTATTTCCAGAAAGTTTGAAAAGAATCAGACTCAAGGAAAGTTTTTGATGACCTATTTTGTGTGTCCAAATTTCATCGAATACAGTCTTTACAGTTGTAACAATAGCTTTTTGGACTACATAAGGTAAGACCAACAGATATTTTGAGATAATCTTCTTGATTATCCACTATCTACCCTGGAATTCAAAACTGAAAATCTACAGCTGTAACTTTCTGGACCAAACAAAGTAACAATGTGTATTTGATCAATTTAAGTGAGACTTTTGAAAAATGAATAAATATAGATATATCAAGAATGTTCTAGGTAACCAAAACTGCTCTCAAGTTCAGAAGTTAGTATCGACAGTTGGAACATTAGCTGTATAACCTATGAAAGGTGACGATATGCATTCAAAAACATTCAGTGACGCTTCTGTTGAAAATTTAAAAACTATATTTTGACCATTGCATGGAACGGTAATTCAGACATATCAACAGGTACAGAAAAAATATACGATCAAAGTTGCTTGAAATGATTCATTCTACAACTTTTTAGAATAATGTATGCCTTTATTTCTGCAAATGGAAAAGTTAGATTTTCGATATCTCTGCAAATAAGGACCATCCTAGTTTTAATTTACACCAAACAAAGCGCCTTGTTATTAGAAACAACTTTGTGGAAGACAATTCTGCTCCACAACGTCAAACTAAGGCTGAAAATGTATCTTTCCAGCTAAATTCGCATTATGGACCACTGTGAATTGCATAACAATAACAAACTACAGGCTGATACTTTTTATCAAAGAGCAACCGTCTCCCGCGTTGCTATATTCGCGAACTCGATGCTTTTTGAGAGCCTTACCGTCCAAACACAATGATAACGGAAACGGAACGGAAAACGGCAATTTTGATAGTTGCAGCAAATGACTTCGATATGTCCAATTAGAATCGGCTTGGATCTAGCCTGTTTTCTTTCCGACAAGCAGGTATACTTAGATCGGGCTTTGCCGTTTTCCGTTTCTGTTATCATTGTGTTTGGGCCATTACTGCTGCTTTGATAGCGCTTTTAGCTGCAACCAGTGCGGTGTGAGGTAATGACTTTGCAATACCAAATAAGGTTTGGTACCGGACCGGTACGGTTGCTTCTAAGGATTGATTTTGAATCATTTTTTTTCCCGAAAGACCTGCAAAAACTCAGTAAATTTCTAGTTTTAGCTAGATGTACAGAAGAAAATAACTTCTTGTTGTTGTTGTTGTTGTTGTTTATTAATGGCAATTTACTTCCATCGGATGCATTCATGTCAGAAGAAAATAACTGATTTTAACAAGCGTTTCATTTCAAGCCAAAGAAGGCGTAAGCAACGAAATTGTTTGCAATCTTTCATACGCCATACTACAATGTTTGTAATCTTGCATTCAACAGGCTGGATTCAGGTGTTCTGGGTTAAATTTACATGCAATATCTTATTATTTTCTGCCAAATCTACCATTCCCTTCATGTACATAAGAAAACGTAGAAATTTCAACGTTTCTCAACAAATTGGAAATGTTAAGTTGTGCTGTAAATATTTCTTCTTTAATATTTTGTCTGTATATTTTTCAGCAGTGACCGACTTATGTCCCCTCAATACAAACAACATTGCATTGACGTGATGTCGCTAAAAACAACGACCCAAAGAACAGACAAAATATTATGTGAACCTTCGTTATGCAATTCAAACGGCCCACGCCAGAATACCTCTATCAAAGGAAAAAAAAAACTCTTTGATTTGGTTTTGAGTAGATGCACGTGTGCATATGATATTAAAAAAAATTAATACTAACATCCACCGTATATATAATGACCCTTGATTGTGATAGGAACAGTTCTTATTAAGCACTTCAACAACCATAGTTGAGCTCTAGAATGATTATACATCTTACAAGTTTATTGCTATCGTTAACAATTGCTGCCGTCAACGCCTTATTTCCGTATCAATATTTCGGCTCCTTAGTACCATGTGATGACAACAACGAACTTTATCCTGTTTCAATATGTGTGCAGGTTCCAGATGACACATCGCTCAAATTACCCGGAGACATGCTTCAACGGATAATGGAAACATTTTCAAATGGAAAAGACGATTTTCCGCTGTTTCCTATGCCGTCAAAAACAACCAATAATGAACTAGGAAAAACCGAACCAACAAGAGCTCCTGCCCCCCGATAGTGACAACCCCTAATCCGCATCAACCGGTCAAATGCCCTTGTGGGAACAGGGAACCACACGCGATGCCTTGCAAATCACCGATGATGCCACGATATAATCAATAGGAAGTTCAATTTTTTCGAACATATTTATTGTCTAGCCTTGAACTGTGAATTGAACCTTGAACAGTTTTATGTTTTAGCGTTTTTGCGATAAAAAATATATATGTATTTACTCTATTTAGTACAATCTCATTAATGCTTCGCACGGATAATTCACACTTCGAAACATTCCTGCGTTAGTCATTCATATCCAATCATTAAGATGCGTAAAGCGACTGCAGCTATCGTTTGTTAAATACTGTGATATTACTCATATTAAAAATTCCAGCGCAAAATCAACTTTGGTAATATGTCACACAACAATCGGCTTAACCCGAGAACGCTCAGTTGCATTTTGAACACGCGACCGTCCATATCGACTCGGCAGCCTAATCATCATCAGCAGCTGCAGCAAACAGCGAGCGACATTGACACTTCCATAGCAACCACACCGACGCGATGATTCACCGGCTAACTGTAGTGCTTACTGTGTTTGCGGCTGTTGGAAAAATCGCGGCATATAATATCTCACCCGTTCCGAATGTCATCTTCGCGGAGCCAAGCAATCTACCAAAAGCAACGCATACCAAAGGGTCCTATTTCGGGCTAGCGGTATATCTGACGAAGGATAATGTTTTTATTGGTGCACCCAAGTCGATCATGTACAGCAATCGATATAAGGCTGCTGATGATTTCGGGCAAATCTATCAATGCGATGTAAGTTCAGGATTCTGTAAAAACTATTCGGAACTGGAGGATCGGATCTTTTTGGATGACGTACTGATGTCAGGTCAATATTTTGGAGCCACCTTGGATGGCTTAGCAGACGAGGAGGTGTTTGTTGCGTGCTCTCCTAGAATGAGCGCTGACGAAACCCGTTATGCTATGGTCGGAGCTTGCTTTACAAGAGTTAACGGGACGATCTACAACCAGCTACAAGCGTTCAACTTTAGAAACTGTAATTATTGCATTTCACCTTCGTTGAGTTGTCATAAATTGTATGTTTGAATTTAATTTTTTGCAGTGACTGTTTCGGTCGATACGGCTCTGGAAGGTTTCGCAGTGCGCGTGTTCCGACGTGATGAAAACAGACTGGGAGTACTTACCGGTATGCCGGGCTATAATTCGACAGGATCGGTAATTGTTTACGGTGGTGACTTACAGACTGGCATGCTGCTGGATTCATCTAACTTGGAAAATAATGGTTACTTTGGATACAGTGTAGATTCGATGCTCGTCGGAGACAAAACAATTTTCATAGTCGGTGCTCCACGATCGGGGAAGGTGTACGTGTTTGAGGTGGAAAAAGTTCCTCGCGAAGCAGCTCGTATGAAAATACACACAGTTCTTTCCTCGGGCAGTTTTGGTGATTATTTCGGACACTCGTTGTGCATAGAGGATTTAAACGGAGATGGAGCTGTTGATGTGATGGTTGGAGCTCCGTTTTCATCAAGGAATGCTGTCAGTGATCAAGGGGCAGTTTTCGTTTTTATGAATTGGGGGTTAGATGGCGAAGGGCTGGTTATTTTGGAACGAGAACAAATGTTGGAGTCCAACTACACGGGAAGTGGGCAGTTTGGTTATTCAATATCCACTTCGGGGGATATCAACCGAGACGGATATAATGGTAAGTGTGCAGAAAATTGGGTGCGGGGGTAAAAGTGAAGTTGAATTTTTTTTTAGTTTGATGTCTGTGGATTTTCGATGTTTTCAAATTGATATACAAACTTAGAAAAAAAAAAAAACTATTTTGTGTATAACACGCGACCAGTTGATGTAGATTAAGATAAACCGTTTGATGCATTGTTTGGTTCAACATGTAAGACTATGTAGAAGGAGATGTTCGCTCATCACCATGAGGCACCAAGAGTGGACAGTAATGTTTGCTAGAATGAAAGATATGTAGAGAAAGAGTTCAATGTTCCGTCAGTGTACGGTAGGCTGGAAATAGAATAGATGTATTGAGCGAAAGGGCATGGGTAAAGTAGTACTCGAACCAAGGACGTTACCCTTTGCCCAACATCCCACTGCGAGGTAGGTCGAAGCACGGACGAATTCGCCACCTTTTTCATTCTAGCAAACATTACTGTTCTCTCTTGCTGCCTCATAGTGATGAGCGACCATCTCCTTCTACACCATAATCGTTACTCCACGCACGGAGCATACAAAAACATAACAATTATTTAGAGTATGTAAGACCAGTTTCGTTTGAATTGTAGAGCAACATTGAAACGTAGGTACTGTTCTAACGGGACGTTGAATCGGCATAGATAAGTACGTATGTTAGAAAATTCTATGACTTGCTCTTTACAAATCTGTTGGTGGTCCTAGAATGGGTTTAAATGATGAAAGGGCAACGACTGTCATTTCCTGTTAGAACAAGCGACGATGTTTTTCACTCGCGCTCTGAAAAGATTTTCGGTTCTATTTCGTTCGCTCTTTCGGTGTAGTGCGTGGTGCACTGTATATCCCTGCTACTGCCTCCTAGAGGATGGAGATAGAGGAGACGCCGCCCGACGTGGCTGGCATGACCGCAAGAAAAGGCAAGCGGACTCGACGCCGCCGTGAATCAGCAGCTCCTGAGTTGCAACACATTTAGCGCGCTTGCTAACGTATCTCAACCGATTGTCTCCACACCGGAAAGTAATCGGACACCCAAGCATCCACCCCTGGTGGTGAAAAACGTAGATTTTGCGACGCTGGTCACGAAAGTGGAGCCCTGCAAGGCTCGATTAACATATAAACTCACCGGGTTCGGCACAAGGATCCACTGCTCCACCACCAACGACTACAATAACATGCGCAAATATCTCGAAGATCTGGGATTCGAGTACTACACGCATTACAAGCCATCCGATCGACCATACCGGGTGGTTCTACAAGGTCTTCCAGTGTTGGCACCCGAAATTCTCATCAATCGTCTGAAGGAGGAACACGACCTGGATGCTAAAGCGGTGCATGTCATCCGACGGAAGGGTGAATATGCAACCCTAGATGGGGTATTCTATTTGGTACACTTCGCCAAAGCATACACGAACCTAACCAAACTGCGGGAGGCTAGGCAGGTTGGACAGATCCTGGTACGTTGGGAGGCGTACCAAAATAAGCGCGTGGATGTTATGCAGTGTATGCGTTGCCTGTACCACGGTCACGGCACCAGGAACTGTCACCTGAGGACAGGAACTGTCGGCAGTGTGTGGACAGCGATGGCACCTCCCAACTCCTCGGTGAAGACCTCGAGAAGCTTACCATCAACCGATCTCGCTTCATAGTGGCCGGCGAGAAATCATTCGGCCAACAAGAACCGCAACCTTCTGGCTGACCACCTTAGCTCAGGTATGTGTGCTATCCACTTCCCAGCTGATCCGACCTTCCTATTCCCAGCTGGGAGAACATCCACCTTAGATGTGTTTCTGTCTGACTTGGCTCACACGGCCGGTCACACATCACGTGCTAAGCTCCGACTACTACCCGGTGGTGTGTGAGCTGAGCTGTAACCCAACGGAAGTTCCTCTATCAATGAGACGGGATTACCGTCAGTCGATACCATCGACAACTAACTCGGTCTATTCGAAGAAGCAGTCCACGCCGCAGAGGAAGCCTGCCTCCGATGGGTACCAGTGAGGAAACAATTCCCCTAGATCGATCGCTACACTCGATAACTCATCCAGCAACGGAACACAGTTCGGCGACAGTTTCAACGTACCGAATACCTGATCAAGAAGGAAGAACTCTTCATCCTCAGCCATCAAATTAGAGGTCGAATGTCGGCAATTAGGTACCAGCAGTTTTCCAACAGCATCGTCCAAATGAACAACCATTCGAGACCATTCTGGAAGGTGGCAAAGGTTCTAAAACAGAAACTGAAAGGAGTTCCGCCACTGAATGATGACAATGGAGACATCATGGTAACCCCGTCGGAGAAGGCCAACGCAATCGTCAACAAACTCTTGGAGGCTCACAACCTCGGTGCCAACATGGTGAGTCCCTATGAAGCTGCTGGTCAGCAATGCATTCGCCAGCTCGTGGAGCAAGTCGATATTGAACGTTTCGTCGGCCAAGTGACGGAAAACGAAGTTCATACAGCAGTGACGTACGGGAAAAACATGAAGGCCCCGGGAAACGATGGCATTTTCAACCTGGTGCTGAAGAAACTCTCCGGCAAGGCGTTCCGCTTACTGGTGAAAGTCTTCACCCGGTGTTTCCAGCTGGACCATTTTCAACGAGGTGGAAGATATGGAAAGTTATCCCTATCCTGGCAAGGACCTTACTCTCCCTACAAGTTAAAGGCCTATCACATTGCTATCGGCTGTCAGCAAAATATTCGAGTGGCTCATCCTCCAGCGGCTGATGCTATACTTTGACGAGAACCACGTCATAATACCGGAGCAATTCGGTTTCAGGCAGGGTCACTCTACCGTCCACCAGCTGGTTCGAGTGGAAAATATCATCCTCTGCAACAGCGCACTTTTCTCCTACACGGCCATAGTCCTCCTAGACGTGAAAAAAGCTTTCGACAACGTGTGGCACGACGGCTTGATCCACAAGCTTGTACAGGCAAACTTCCCGAGCTACCTGACGAAGATAGTAAGAACTACCAAACCGACCGCACTTTCAGGATATTTTTTGCAGGAGCATCGTCCGAGTCCAAAACGATCCCAACTGGTGTGGCCCAAGGTAGCATCCTTGACCCCATCCTGTACAATCTGTACACTTCGGACGTCCCTCAACTTCCAGCTGGTTGCCGTCTGGCGCAGTACGCGGACGACAGTGTAATAGTGGCCAACGGTAGAATGCCAATGACCTACCGGTCCCGGTTGCAACAAGGGGTAACCGCTCATTTGACGTACCTCAGCAGCTGGAAAATCAAAGTCAACGAAGGAAAGCATCAAGCTATCCTGTTCCGACATCGACCATCGCAGAAACTTCTGCCTCCAAGCGATTGCTTCATCCGGGTAAATGGATGCCCTGTTGATAGGATGAACGAAGTGAAATATCTTGGTGCCACCATCGACAACCTGCGGAACAATTGCATCGGTCTGCTCAAAGCGCTTTATCCGTTGATAAATCGACGGTCCCGGTTATCGGAGCGCAACAAACTTGCCGTCTTCAAGGCAATTATTGCCCCGGTGGTGAACTACGCCATGCCTATGTGGGGGACTTGCGCAGAAACCCACATCCAGAAGCTCCAAGTCGTCCAAAATCGGTTTCACCGATTAATACTCGTCGCCGCACCCAGAACAAAAACAACCGAGCTACATCGTGTCGCTGATGAAGACAGTGAAAGAGCGCATCAAAGTATCTATCGATACGTTTATGGAGAACTGCCGTCATTCCGAGAGTCCACGCATTCAAGCGATTGCCGCTTAATAGATCATTTTAAAATTATTAGGTTAAATAGGATATCAAATTGAAACCAATTTTGCAGTGCAAACACAAATACACACACACCTGTAAGAACATACAAACCATCATTGAGCTTTTTGTGTTATTGGCATTCTGTTGAAATTTTACCGAACTAACGTTCTACCTGTTAAGACATAATGATTGTGGATTTCTTACACCCAACGGTGCGTCTTATCTATATCATCTACATTTATATACAAAGCTTATGCATTTAATCTTTATCATCTACATATACATCATTTTCGTCTACATATATATCTACACATATACATGTACATTCTAAATAAATCGTGATATTGCTACCAACTGGATCATACGTATTTCGCTCCTTGTGGTTGCGCTTAACAGCTAGTTTGACACGAGCTGGGCATAGCACACGACGGCATAACTGATAGCTGTCCAGCTAGCCTATCCCTAGCTACAGCCTGCTAAGCCATCATTCTGGCTGATTGCTCACCCATGTACCCTCCTGCTGGGTACTTGCAACCGCCAGCTGTCAGTACAGCACTGGCCCATTGTCGCTCTGCACAGCTTCATGGCTGCCGAGCGAATGAAGCAAAATTTAAGGTGTCTCCCGCTGCTTATGAGACGTTCGTTACTTAATTTTGAAGTCTTTGATAGGAAAGTACTGTGCATTTAGTGCATTTCCTCTAAAAAATCGGCATTATAAGAAATCACCTTGTATTTGCATGGCTTTAAATATTGAAATCAAATCGTAGAAAATGTTCTAGTCGATTGGTGTAAACATTTTAGAAATCAATCGTGAAATGACTTAGTTATTATTGTTCAAAACCTGACCACTTTTTGTGATGTTCCAAATTTTTGTACTCGCAATGTGTACTCCTGTATTGAAAACAAAGAAGTAGTCCTACGTCAAAATATTTAAATTCAAGTCTGGTTGGATGCACATAAAGGAAGCGGCCCGTAAGACATAAATTTACGTTTGTTTTCGAAACTACATAACTTCCATATCAAGACAATAAACATAAAATCAAGTATAATTTTGAAGATTTATAAGAAAATTAATTCTCTAATTGGTAACATAATTTTAAAAATTCTCATGCCATATTTGCTTTCAAAAGATTAAATCTTTTTAAGTTTTTGAACATTGTTCAATCAGGTGCTCAAGTATTACAAACAACAACAATTCTTTTTTTACACGGTTTTTTTTTCGGTGATAACTCAAGAACGGAATTCGAATCAGATTTCACGTTTTAAAAACAAATTATTTTAATGAGTACAATTTTTGGTGTAAATACTGAAAATTTTAATAAACTGTATTTTGACAATTGCATGGAAAAGCAACCCATGCAAACAAAATCGAAGCAAATTCAAATGCATGTGAATTTATCAACTCTATTTAGTCTTATTTTACACGGTTTCATAGTAAAAGTGGAACGTATCCCCGTGCAAAAAAACCTTTATGTATGTTAATTGAAGCTGTTTTGTACATTTCTCACAAACAAGCAAGGGCATTTTAAAAATGTAATAGTTTTGATTCACGAATCGAAAATTGAAGCACCACGTCGAGAATCAAATAATGGTTGACCGTGGCTCTGTTAATATTATCCAGAAAGATTCAAAAACATTATCGGCTTGATAGAACCACAGAACGAATTCATTCCTGAAAAGACTTGTTTTTTTTTTGAAATTATGATCTTCAAGCGGTTGACACGAAGATTTACATTGCCCGACAAAAATGATTTTTTTCCCGGCTGACGCTATACGGAATGTATCGAAAATAAGCTATCCACGCATATTTGCATTGTACGCGAGTATGTTTACTTATTTGCACTGTTTAAATTTTTCGTTTTCAAAATGTTGCGTATTGAAAAAAACTACAAGGTACAGACCCATTGGGTTGTTCGGAATGATGACGTAGAACAACGCAACTAAATGTAAGCCATTCAGATTATAAAGCTCGATTCAAAGTAAATCCAAACGCACGATTTAATACACCACCGCGTCCCTGGTGGTTGGAACAAAAAACGTTTGACAGGCATTTGTTGATGTTTTATAGACAAAGAAATTGATGAAATTGGTTTTCTCGATTGATCTGAACATCTCAAAATTACGGATCATGAAACTTGAGAAATGAAAGTTAATTGTGCACAAACATCTAGAGAATCCTTCGTGGTCTGCCTCAAAAATAGCAGAAGTGTTAAAATTCCCTAAGTGAACGATGTGTGTTGTAATCGAACGTTACAAGGATACTCTGTGTGTGGATAGAGCACAGCGCATCTATCATAAAAGTGGTACTAGGGACAAAGAGATGAGAAGAAAAGTGTTGAACTACGTGAAAGGCAACCCAGATGTCTCCTTACGTGATTTGGCAAAGAAATACGGTTTCATCTTTGCCACCGTGCGAACATCCTTTCAAGAGAAGGATATAAGCCTTTTTGTGCCAGTTAACATCCGAATCGCTCTCTGAAATAAAATTTAGTGGACAAAAAGCGAGCACAATTACCATACGAACGAGTTTTGACAAAATTTGATGGCTGTATTTTAATGGATGAAAAAACATATGTCAAAATCGATTATAAACAAATCCCCGGACGAAAATGTTACCTGGTAACTGGTCGTGTGGATGTCCCTTCCAGGTATAAATTTGTTTTTGCTGATAAGTTTTCTCGGAAACTAATGATTTGGCAAGGAATCTGCAGTTGTGGCCTTAAAACCAAGGTTTTCATCAAATCTCACACAAGGACGTCGAAGGTTTACATTAAAGAGTTTCTGGAAAAGCGGATTTTACCCTTTATTCTGCAACACAAGACCAACGTTATTGCCACTACTCGAGGGACGTACTAGAATGATATGCTGCAAACAATGTTAATTTCGTCGCCAAAGAGATTCATCCTCCGAATTGGCCTGAGTTCAGACTGATCGAAAAATATTGAGCAATTGTCAAGCGAAAACTTCGAGGAAGCGGTAACGAAGTGACAAATGCACAACAAATGCGTTTAAAGTGGAATATGTTCGCCGGTACAGTGTCACCAGCGACTGTGCAGATCATGATGGCATCGATCACAAGTTAAGTGCGACAGTTTGTTCGAAACGGCGAAATGTAATAACTTCGTTTGAAAGCTGAATCCTGCGTCCAAATTTACTTTGAATCGGGCTTAACATTGCAATATTCTTTGAATTAACCCTTTCAGGCCTAAAATTTTCCAAACGAAATTATTCAACCTATTTAGTGCATTCTTATTTAAATGGTGCTCAATAACATAGAAATGATTGAAAGAAGTAAGAATGTTTTTTTTAGATATAACAGGTCGTCCAAACTGTGCTGGAGTTCAGAACTTTAGATCTAAAGTTGTAACATTAGCTTTATCCACTTTACAATGTTACGATATGTATTCAAACATAAAGGGTGTCCACGATGAAATTGCCACACACAAAATTGATTCGCAAAATTCGAGTTTTCATCCGATTGCCATCAAATTTTCACGGATTGAGAAATAACTATTAAACTTCATTTTACCATTTTACTCGTATTTTATTTTCAGTCCATACGCAAATGCCCGCACCTTGGCCTTAACCCCGGCCATAAGATTCTGCACAACCTGTGAATCAACCGTTTTTGCATGTAAACCCATACTTTCTTCAGTTCCTCGACTGTCTTCACTACCTTAGGTCGTTTAAGAAGGTGCTGCTTCATAATCGCCCAGTACTTCTCGATGGGGTGGAGCTCCGGAGTGTTGGGAGGGTTGAACATTTTCGGCACGAAATTGACCTTATTGTCCGCATACCACTTCAGCACGTCCTTGGAGTAGTGGCATGAGGCCAAATCCGGCCAGAAGATTGTTGGGACGTTGTGGGCCTTCAGGAGAGGAAGCAGCCGCTTCTGGAGGCACTCTTTATGTACACCTGTCCGTTCATCGTGTCCTGGGTCACGAAAGGTGCACTCCGCTTCCCGCACGTGCAGATGGCTTGCCAAACCAGGAATTTCTTCGCAAATTCGGACATCTTCTGAGTGCGGACATGCTCCGGAACGCTGAACTTATCCTTGACTGTGAAAAACAGGTTGCCGGCCGGGGATCTCTTTGAAGTCGGCCTTCACATATGTTTCGTCGTCCATGATGCAGCATTCAACTTTCGTCAGCATGTTGAGGTACAACTTCCTGGCACGGGTTTTGGCGGACTTGTTCTGCTTCTCGTCGCGATTAGGGGCCTTTTATACCTTTAACGTTCGAAGCCCAGCCTTAGTTTTGGCCTTCTGGACAAAACTTCGGCTTAGGTGCAGCTTCTTAGCTACATCCCGAATGGAGGCGTTCGGATTTCGGTTGAAGGCCCCAACTACGCGGTTGTGATTTTTGGTGTTGTATGGAATACTTTTTCCTACACTTCTGGGCTTCCGATCAGTGGTCAACCGTTCCTCGAACCACTTAATCACTCGCGACACCGTGGAATTCGCGATTCCCAACGTTTTAGCGATGGAACGATGCAAGAGATCCTTGTTCTCGTGATGAATGCGCAAGATTTTATCACGCACGAGCTGTTCTTTCGACTCCATTTCTGCGAGTTTTGATTACAGGACTTTAAAACTTGCAGGATGTAAATAATGCACTATGAACTAAATCCATCCAAATTTTCATTAAATTCTACCCAATGGTTAAAAAGTTAGAGCAATTTCATAGTGTGGCAATTTCATCGTGGACACCCTTTATTCAATGATTGTCCTGGCATTATGAGATAATCTTGGGAAATTTATGCTAAACCAAACTAAAATACCTTTGTATAGCATGAGCATGAGCATAATTGACAGCCTAAGGTTGTTGCCAGTTCAGTTGTTTTTACAGAAAACTAACAGATGATGCTTGGGACTAACAGTCATCTTCAATGTGTAAAAACTGGTGAACCCAAACTAAGGCAATACCGGAGCCGGCCCCATCCGAATGCACCTCAAGTAAGAAAAAGGTAGGAATATGTTGACGTGATACTAGCTTCATTAGAAGTCACGGTCTGCACCTCCACGATAAATCACTGGGATATTAGATAACAGGATTGGGTAGCAGTAGGGGGTAAGTTTTGGTTAACGATAAGCTGTCAAGTAAAATATTTGAAGACTAGTACCGACTTCCGATTTAAACCAACAGTAAGGATGCCATTGGGGCCACTCACAGAGTGTGATAGTGGTATTTCATTAGAAAAACAAGGCAATTGATCTAAACGCCTGAGAGCCAACTTGGATCGATCTACACCAACAGTGCGGATACCACTGGAGTCACTTACAAAATAGGACAGGGGTTTATTTGTTCCAAGATGGCGTGATCCGACGAGAATGGCGAACGAATAATTTGGACCACAATTAATTATGCACCACACCACCGACTTATTTTACCCGGCGAACCACGACTTCTAATGATTCCTCCTCGTGACCAACGTGATTATTGAGATCTTCGATAACGGTTAGGACGACATGGCTTTGGAAGTGGTCGTATTCTCGTTCCAGTTGCGCTTCAAAGTGTAACCGTTCGCCTATTCGTTTGAGGTTTCTTTTAAAACTTTGGTGGCTTTAGCGCCACTCTCCACCGCCATTTTTTTTATTCGCCCGACTTGTTTGAAAGATTTCCCTAAGGGTCTCAAACGGTTGCTGGCCGAATGCCATGCCGAATGAAATAACTTGCTGAATCTTATGAAAGTCCAAATTTTATTCACTGTCCTCTCGTTACCCACGCGTTCACTTAACCACGCTCGATTGAAACGCAATCGCTAAAGAGAATTAACGTTGGCGTTAAAAAAAATTGGACAAAAAATGCAGATTTTTCACCCACACTGACGAAACTACCCATGCAGCATCATTCATATTAGCCTACGACTATGACACGGCCGACGACCCTGAGCGACAAGAAGCTCCAAAGGATGCTGAAGAGGAAGACCGAGAGAAAAGTGACTACATCGCTGCATGTGCTTGGCCGGGAGGTCGGTTCAACCGGCCAAACAGTTAAAAGGTACCTGGCGAACATGAACATAAAGCTTGCTTCAGATAGAATTGGAACAAAAACAATTGCCTGTATTTCAGTTATTTATTATTGAATTCAAGATCTTTTTTATACAAATGTAGCGTTTTCTTCATACTTTCAAGAAAAAATACGGATTAAATTATTCGTCACGGTTTCGAAGGAATTTTCGAATTTTTCCTGTAACACGGCTCATTAGACGGCGCATACCTTCTTCGTCCATCGTTTTAGCTATCTTATTCCACCAGGTCTTCAGCTGATTGATGTCTTTGACAACCTTTCCCTTTGCCGTGAGTCTCCTCTTCATGATTGCCCAGTATTTCTTAATAGGGTGGAACTGGGGGCAGTTGGGTGGGTTAAGGTTTTTCGGAACAACCTGGACCCCTTTCTCTGCATACTATTCTTGAACGACTTTGCTGTAATGACAGCTTGCCAAATCTGGCCAAAACATTACGGGATGGTTGTGGGATCGAATGAAAGGCAAAATTCGCTTTTGGAAACACTCTTTTTGGTATAGTTCCGACGTCATTGTAACGAAAACTTTCGTTTTTTTGCCACAGCTGCAAATGCCCTGCCAAATCATGAATTTTCGTGCAAATTTGTCGGCAAAAACAAATTTAAATTTGGCTGGAACATCCTCCCGAGCCGTTTCCAAGTAAAAATTTTGACCTGAGATTTGCCCGAAGTCAGTATTGACATAGGTTTCATCGTCCATCAGAAGACACCCGTCGAACTTGGTCAGCACCTGGTCGTATAGCTTCCGAGCACAGATTTTGGCCACACTATTCTGTTTTATGGTCCGATTTGGCTGTTTGCTAACTCGATACGACTTGATTCCTTCCCGGAGTCGAGTTCTCCTCACGGTACTATGGGCAGCACCGAATTTTCTGGCCAAATCACGGTCCGACAGATTGGGATTCCTCTTAATCGTGTTCAAAATCTTACCACGCAGTTTCCGGTCGACAGTTCCACTCCGACGACTGGCTTGAGGCTTCCGAATCGTCGTCAATGTTTCCTTATACCGTTTGATAACGCGCCATACGGTATTTCTGGGCAATTTCAGCTGTTTAGCTAGCCTAGATGCAGACCACAATGGATTTTCCAAATAACTGTGCACATTTTTTCCCTTCTTTCGGCTTCCATGTTGATTGTTTACAAAGTACAGTCGATTTGCGGAATGTCAAGAATACATACGTGAAGCTGGCAAAAGTCCCGACACGTGGGCGCCAAGAACTTCCAAATCCGTCCACCAGGAGCGCCACAATATGAGCAAAAGTTTGTTCCAATTCTAAATTAAGCAAGCCTTACATGTCAAAAAGCGGACGTCGCGTCCACTTGTTTCGAAGGTGCAGGCAATGACGCAGCGGCAGTGGCCGATAAGATGGTCAACTCGATTTTCCCAGCAAATAGCAACGTGGCGGTGGTGATGGACGACGAGACCTATCTCACCATGGCTGCCAACAACTGGTAGGGCATTTCGTTATTCACTTCCTCCACGATCTAAACATGGTCTAAAATATTCCAAAAATAGTATCCTTTTGGCGTCCATGATAATCACGAGTTTCAAACAAATGTAAATTAAAAACAAACTTGTAAGCAGTATTGAATAAACTCTAAAATAAAAATGTGCAAACATGTCTGTGATCAATCCACCCAAAGTTACACATAATTCAAAAACACTAAGAGAAATTTCCAATAACTTTGTCGGTGACATATCTTAATACATATAAAGGGTGTCAATAGATCAAAAAACTGGTAGCAATGGTAAATTTACCCAGCCGGAAAAAATGGGTGCTTCGATTAAAATTTGGTCGAATTAAACCTGGCGCATTTCCTTTCAACGTGCATTAAAAAAAATGGCACATCCCTAATTTTGAAGATGTGTTTGTGTAGCATCAGGCCTTTATTTTGATTTTGAGATTAGCACTTCAGTTATCAAAATGTCGTCGAAGGAAGAGAAGCAATGCATCAAAATTTTGCACTTGCATGGCGAAAATCCTCTAACGCCAAGTTGGCAACCTGACAGGGAAGGGTGGCAGATATTTTCAAGCACATTAAACTGTCAAAGTTTGCGAAGGAATTTGTAGTGTGGCAGACCATCTATACCATCTATTGACCGGAACCGTCAACCAGGAAATTTATCTGAGCGAGTGCTTACAATAACGTCTACTGCCTTTCCTGAAGCGACACAATTGTTCCGTTCTATTTTGGCCGGATTTGGCATCTTGCCATTACGGAAAAAAGGCCATGGAGTGGTATGCTGCCAACAACGTTCAAGTGGTGCCCAAGGGCAAGAACCCTCCCAACAAGCCAGAGCTCCGCCCAATCGAACAATATTGGGCCATCGTCAAGCGGAACCTTAAGAAGACTCAAAAAGCTATTGTGAGCGAGTAACAGTTCAAGGCAAACTGGCGTTCTGCGGCAAATATAGTGGACAAGACTGTACAAAATCTTAAGGTGTTAAACGAAAGTTTTTTTTAAATTTTTTCCAGATATTGCAGTGGGAGCTCCTTTCGACGAGAACGGTGCTGTCTACATCTTCCACGGAAGTAGAGCCGGAATTGAAGCCAAGCCCAGCCAGATTCTGATATATCCTGGCCAACACCGTACCTTGTCGATGTTCGGCGCCACTATTGCCAAAGCTGTCGACGTCGATGGAAACGGATTCAACGACATCGCCATTGGAGCTCCAAAAGAAGAGTTGGTGTATCTGTTTCGAACCTACCCTATTATCCGACCGAACGTGGGGATGTTTCTCTCGAAACACTTCATATCGATTGAGAATGCAACAGTGCCATCCGGTGAGAACAGTTGGATTGAAGATGAGGTTTCCATTGAAATTTGCTATCTGTTTGAATGCTTGGAGAATTGCGAAGCAACTCGTACTTATGGTATGTTTTTTTTTTCAATTAACAATAGAACATGATGATTTCTAATGGGTTTCTCAAGATTTCAGACTGGAACTCCTGTTGGATGTTCCCTTTGAGCGAGCAAAAGTAGCTGGGAAATCAGCATTCGAAGCAATCGTTCAAATTTCCCAACATTCATCTTGTGTCAACTTGGATGCTTCGATTCATGCATTCTTCAGAAAGTTATCTTTTCCGATCAGGTTTAAGTTGGGATACTCAATCGTGAACCAAGATACTAGTAGTCGCATTTTCTGTGAAGAATGTGCTGTTCAGAAGATAGATCCGGAAATGTCAGCCCAAATAGAAGAGAAAATCATTTTCAAACCTAATTGCGAGGCGTTGCTGTGCCTTACTGACTTGAAGCTCAACGGTAAATTTCTGAATTTTGTTTCGCCATTCGTCATTAACAGCACCCGAACATTGGAGCTGCAGTACGAAATAAGTAATATGGGAGAATCGGCTTATGGGACCGGGTTGGAGATCACATTCTCTCAAAATGTCAGCTTCGTGAAAACTATGGATTTTTGTGTCATTGGAAATGCAAATCTCAGCTGTCTGATCAATAATGGACAAGCACTGCAGCAACGGATGAAGGTGTTGGTCAATGTGACCTTGGATGGAACTGTGCTGGAAAACTCGGTGCTGGAGCTTGAGGCCCGGCTGTATAGCGACGGAAGCGAGACATCCGAAGAAGATAACTATATATTCAGCTCGATTGATCTGGTTAGACAGAGCCATTTAGATATCTCCGGGTAAATAAGAGTGTACTTATGATTGAATGATCCTCTATGATATTTATTTTTAGGACATACGATCCTTTGTACGTGAACTTGGATGCACAATCCGGCAATTTAACGACGACAATTAGTGTAGGATTCACATTGGTAAACTATGGCCCGAGTAGTATAAAGGATGCATTGGTGTCGCTCCTCATTCCAGTGATGTTCAAACAAGGTGAACTAGTTGACTGGCAACGAGATAATTTAAAAGTAAAACGAATTTCTGCATATATACTGTAGCAATCATTCACCAATATCATATATTTTCTCATAATTACAGATACTTTACCAGGGAAATAGTTTAGAATGGAACGAGTCCCCGCCAATATCACTTTTCGAAACCAACCAAACCGCACCGTTCACCACATTCTACAGTTCCAGTGATCAGTTCCTCGTCAAGAAAAAAGGCATCGCACTCAGCTGCGCAAGCGAATACGTCATCTGTAAGAACGTATCCTTCTTGCTCGACGAACTTCCCACGATGGACGAACGGCTCCAGCTAGAACTTCAACTGACGGTATTCCCCAACGCGATGACTCAATCGATGCCAGAAGACGTCGAGGTGCTTTCATTTCATATCGCATTTGACGCGAACAGTCCGCATAATCAAGTGACTGTCAGCAGCAGTGGAGGAGTCCTGTTCGTCCGATCCATTCAAAGCATTCCGATATGGATTTACGTGACTTCTGCCGTTCTGGGAATGGCGATACTGACGGCAGTCACGTATGAACTCTATAAGGTTAATATGGGCATTGGTGGCGTCTGACCCAGCTTTGGTGTTATCAATTAGAAGCGATAAAACTGCCGGCAGGTCAGTCGCAGAACTTTTAATAATATTTTTTTTTCTCTTACAGCGCAACTTTTTCAAACGTATGACCGAGCTTGATATGGAGCAGAAATTTGCCAAGGGGGTAAGTGTTCAGCATATTTATGATAACGTGCCTAAACTGCACTCATCTCGGGTGTCTGGGTTTAATGCTTGTACTGATAGCTATTTTTAACTTTTATTATCTTGAATGAATCACAATTATAACGCTGAGCAATCAGTGTTCTATTTATTCACTCGATGCTCTTGTTCAAATGATTTAATCTCTAGACTGCACATAACATAAATTTATCCACCTACTAGCTGAACCCGCGAGCCTTGCAACGCATGCGATTAAATGAATGAAAAATTAATAGAACTGGCACGTTTATGGTTTTTGTTCTGAATGAATCTGGTTAAAATATTTTTGTTTGCTTGTGTGTGTTATTTATGCAAAAAAAAGGGTTTGTGTTGTTAATTTAACCCTTGGTATCCTGTCAGTTTGTACGTAATTTTCTCTTGCAAAACCTAAGATTACCTTCTTGTGCATAATGTAGCACTGATACTAACTCAACCAATTCTTGACTAAAAAGGGGTTCAAACTTCTATCAGAATATTCTTCTTACTCGAGAAATACACATTTTGTGTTTTAGTTGCATGGATAATTCTCATGTTTGGTTCAAATGTCTATTTCATTGGTTTGAGAGCCCTACCTCCTCTTCTCCAGAGGGCAAGCGTCTCGAACCACCTAAGAAAAAAATCCTGCCCAAAAACTCCCACATGCCAAAGTTAGTTCTATTTGAAGAACTCCAATTCCAAGTACTCGAGCTTTGCAGAAATTTGTGTTTCATTTCTATGGAAGTCCTCCCCTTCCTGGCGGGGAAGGAGCTTCAAACCATCAAAAGAACCTTCTCCGGTCTCAACAACCCCTACATATAAGTTTTCATAACAGTAGGTATGATTCTCATGTTTGCTTGACATTTGTGTCTAATTTGCATGAGAGCCCACCCCTTCCAGAGTGGGGAGGAGCCTCAAACCTCCATAGAAACACTTCTTGGTTCCGAAAACTCCCACATCCCAAATTTGGTTCCATTTGCTAGATTAGTTCTCGAGTTATGCAGAAAATTGTGTTTCATTGGTGTGGGAGCACCCCTTCCAGATGCGGGAGGGGTCTCAAACCATCATAAGAACCTTCCCCGACTCCAAAAATCCCTGCACAAAAATAGTCATACCTGTTGGGATAATTCTCATGTTTGGCTCAAATTCGTGTTTCATTTGCATGAAAGCCCCTTCTACCAAAGAGGAGGGGGTCTCAAACCACCGTAGAAACATTTCTTGCCTACAAAAACCTCCACATGCCATATTTAGTTCCATTTGTTTGATCAGTTCATGAGTTATGCAGAAAATAGTTTTTCATTTGCATGGGAGCCACTCTTTCTAAAGGCGGGAGGGGTGTCTTACTATCATAAGATCCTTTTCCGGACCCGAAAACCCCTGCATACAAATTTGCATAGCGGTGGGGATAGTTCTCACATTTGGTTTAAATTTGTGTTTCGTGTGTATGGGAGTCCCCATTTCCAGAGTGAGGAGAGGTCTCAAATTACCATAAAAACATTTCATGTCGTCAAAAACTCGCCCATACTAAATTTGGTTTCATTTGCATGGGGCCCCCCTTTCTAGATGCGAGAGGGGTCTTGAACTATCATAAGATGCTCTCCCGGACCTAAATACTTCTACATACAAATTAGCATAGCAGTAGGTATAATTCTCACGTTTGGCTTAAATTCATGTTTTACGGGGGCTCCTTATTCCAAAAGGAGGAGGTACTTCAAACATTTCTTCCCTTCAAAAACTCACCCATACCAATTTTGGTTCCATTTGCTTGATTAGTTCTCGAGTTATGCAGGAATTTGTTTTTCATTTGCAAGGGATCCCCTTTTCTGGAGGCGGGAGGGGTCTCGAACTATCATAAGATGCTTTTCCGGACCCAAAAACCACTGAATAAAATTTTGCAAAGCAGTAGGCATAGTTCTCATGTTATGCAGAGTTATGCAGAAATTTGTGTTCCAACTCCCCCCCCTCCCTCATCATATGGCGGAAGAGTCTCAAATCACCATAGAAACATTTCCCTCTTTCAAAAACTTCCACATGCCAAATTTGGTTCCATTTCCCTGATTAGCTCTCGAGTCATGCAGAATATTGTATTTCATTTTTATCGGAGCCCACCCCCCTTTGGGATGGGGAGGGGTCTCAAACCAATATAGGAACATTTTTTGTCTTCAAAAACCACCACATGCTAAATTTCGTTCCGTTTGCTTGATTAGTTCCCGAGTTATGCAGAATATTGTGTTCTATTTGTCCTATTAGGACGGGGAGGGTTCTCAAGCTACCATAGAAACCTTTTATGCCTTCAAAAGCTCACACATGCTAAATTTGGTTTCTTTTGCTTGATTAGTTCTAGAGTTTTGTAGAAATGAGTGTTACATTTGCATGGGAGCCCCCCTTTCCAGTGAAGGGAGGGGTTTCAAACCATCATAAGAACCTTCTCCGGCCTCAAAAATCCCTGCATACAAAATTTCACGCTGATCGGTTCAGTAGTTTTCGAGTCTATTTGGGTCAGACAGACAGACAGACAGACAGAAATCCATTTTTATATATATAGATAGATAGATAGATAGATAGATAGATAGATAGATAGATAGATAGATAGATAGATAGATAGATAGAAAGATAGATAGATAGATAGATAGAGATAGAGATCCAACCATTTCACTATGGTACGAATGAACAAATTTCGCGACAAAAATCGATAACTCGGAAACCATTAACCTTAGGTCCTAATTAGATTTAATTTAAAAAATAAGATCTATCTTTTAGTTTGGGTGGTGACTAGGGTGGTCCTTTTATGTTCATAATAAAATATTTCAATATTTCAATTTGATGAAACTTTGCTGAAACATTTTTTCAAAATACATGAAGGGAAGAGGCTCACGAGAAGACAATGACCTCCTAGCACGAGTTCAGATCGACGGTGATGAAATCGAGGTAGTAGACGAATTCGTGTATCTGGGTTCATTGGTGACCGCCGCTAATGACACCAGCAGAGAAATAAAAAGGCGCATTATGGCTGGTAATTGTGCCTACTTTGGACTCCGAAGGACGCTATGATCAAACAAAGTTCGCCGAACCACTAAGTTGACCATCTACAAGACATTAATTAGACCGGTAGTTCTCTACGGCCACGAAACATGGACATTGCTAGTGGAGGACCAACGTGCCCTTGGAGTCTTTGAACGGAAGGTGCTGCGTACCATCTACGGTGGAGTGCAGATGGAGGACGGATTGCACCAGTTGTTGGGAGAACCTCCCATCGTACACATTGCAAAAATCGGTCAGCTACGATGGGCTGGGCATTGCGTAAGAATGTCGGACAACAGCCCTGTGAAAATGGTTCTCGAAAACAAACCGACAGGTACAAGAAGAAGAGGCGCGCAACGAGCAAGGTGGATCGATCAAGTAGACCTGCGGACCCTCCGCAGGCAGTGAGGCTGGCGAGTGACAGCCATGGATCGAATAGAATGGAGACAACTTCTGTGTACACTAGAGGCCACGCCAGCCTTAGTCAGATTGGTAAGGTAAGGTAGGGTGGGACCTGAACAAACAGTATTTTTGCTGTAACTTTTTTATTTCAATTTGAATTTGAAAACTCTGCAGAGATGACTTTGAGGGTATAAAACGACGCACAATTTGAAGATACAAAATAGTTGCTAGTTATTGTATTAAAAAGTTGTAGGGGTTGAAGTGTAAAAAAATACGTTTTTGCAAGATTTCTTATTCCCTTATTTGCAAATATTTGCAAATACATAGAACTTGAACTGAAAGTACAAATTCCCATCTACAAGATCTATGTAAAATTGTTTATTTGTTTGCCTTTTTACCTTTTTTTTATATTAGCATATTTACATATGTAAATAAACACATGCAAATAGCAGAATGAAAATATATAAAGATAAATATATTAATGTAAATAAATAAATGTAAGTAAATGTGTCAACACAGACAAACAGACATAACTCTTGCAGTTTCTTCATCGATTACGCATTAAACGGTAAATTCAAATGTTTCTTAGTTGGTAGTATCGCCACTATACTCGATTTTCTTACGTTTACCGTTAACACACTACCGCGGTCTATTCAGCTTAATTTTTTTTTTTACTTAATAAAATGAGTATATTTCGTTGATTTTGTGTAAAAACTACAATTAGATTAGTTACAATTCAACTTGCAGATGAAAATTTAATTCACCAATGTCTACTATATTATCACAGTTCATGATAAAGGTGACATAATTAATGAAATGCTTCATTGTTATATGTTTTTGTGTGTTTCCTATTCTTTCTAAGACTGGATGCATCAATTCGTCGAACGAAAACCTTCTGCGGGTATCGGTGACCGTTGACAATACACTCTGTAGATGAGACCACGCCGCTGTCACTCGTCGACACTCACTTAGTTTGTGCCTGAGTGTTTCTGTCGTTACATTGCAGTGCAAGCACTGCTCACTGTCCGCTCGTCGAATTGTATACCACAATTTTCGGTGTTCCAACTTCTCATTCACTAGCAAGTACCAGTTGCTACGCTGGGCTGATGTCATCCTTCTGCTACCTATGTTGAGCCAAACTCGCTTCCAATTCACCGTTGTGTGGCACATCTCCACTCTCGGGCGTGCAGTCTGTTCGATGTAATACCGGTGTATTTGATCGGAGGAAGGGGATTGTTGGATATGGGGAGGCAGACTCGGGTATGTTTGCAGGATTGTTTTCAAACAAGGAAGATCTGAAGGGGAGCAAGAGGGACTGCTTGAGTGAGGAAGGATTGATAGAAGGGAATGGAACCGATCTCCTGAAGATGACGATTGATCAGCAAAGCTTTAGCCTTAAACGCCGGAAGATGAAGCTTCATACCTCCCTGATCTCTTGATCTTGTCAATTGCTGCATTGGAACACGTGCTGGCTGTCGTCTCCACAAAAAGGTTCCCATGGTAGCTGTTATTTTGGCTGAGTGGACATTATACAACGGTAATACGGATGATAGATACCAAACCTTGGAAGTGATAAAAGTATTCAGAAGTATCACTTTTTGGTGAATAGTAAGTGTTCGTAATGAATGCAGCCAAATCTGATGTGCTATCTTGCTCACCAGTGCGTCCCAGTTTAACGTGATCATGCGCCGAATAGAATTGACGAATATCACACCCAAAACCTTGATTTTGGTTTCCGTTCTGAGCCAATCCACATGAATCGGGTTTCCGTTAACGAAACCTACATCAATGGACATGGTTTTACGCATATTCAATATTGCTCCTGACACTCTCCCGAAACGAATTAACAAGTCACGCAACGCATGAACCTTGTGTGCAGATGTAGCGATAATGCTTATGTCATCCGCATACGCCACAACCAAATCAGTACCGCACTCACGCTCCAAAGCAATCAGTAAAGGGTGTAGGTATAACACAAACAAGTGCATAGATATCGGGTCTCCTTGTCGCACCGACCGCTGTATGGGGAATGCTGGTGTGAGATGTCCGTTTATCAACAGACGGGATGCTGAGAGTTGCGATATACGTGAAAGTAGATCCACTAATTGCGAATTCAAGCCGAGAGAGCGCATGGTCCCGAAGAGGAAAGAGTGCCTCACTCGATCAAAAGCGTGGTCCAAGTCGAAACTCACAAACTTTCCTACCTGCTTTCGCGCCGACAGTTGAGCGATCCGATCCTTTAATGCTAGTGTGGCTTAGAAGATGTTGTTGCTGGCATTTGAGCATTTTTGGGCGTTGCTGAGAATGCGGTGCTCTTGCATCACTCTTTCCAAACGAGATTTTAGTATGCGGGAGAGTAGTTTGTAGTCGAAGTTTAGAAGAGATATCGGCCGAAACGAGCCAACCGTGTCGCCAGATCCCCGCTTTTTAACCAGAACGATAATACCGTCCACGAATTTAGCTGGAAAGTCGGATGCCAAGGCCTCGTTAAGAACTAAGTTTAGTTCGCGGTGGATAATGTCAAAAGCCCGAAGATAGAATTCTTTTGGTATTCCATCTGGTCCAGGGGATTTCTTTGACGCGCTTGACTTGATCGCGCTCCATATATCTGCTGTGGTGATCGCATCCATGCATGCTTCGTTCGTTGCGTCGTTTTCTGTGATGATCTGTTCACACTGGAAATCATAGGGCTGCTCCATTTCTCTATCTGTTTCGGAATACAACTCAGAAAAGTACTGGAAGAAGTGATCTTGAATTGCTTCGGAGTTATCAATGGCTTCGCCTTGCTCTCCATCTAGTCGCATTATCGTTGTCCGTTTTCGTCTACGATCTCCGAGCTGGAACACAGAGAGTGGCTCTCCGGCTACGATGGGTTCGTTTATTTGTACGAAAGCATGAGTGAATCGTCTTTGTAAAGAGAGCATTTCTCCCTTGAGGCGGTTTATTGTGGTCAACATCCCTGGATTTTGATAGTAGCCGTTGTATGCCGAGCGCAGTTGGTTGTGAAGATTTTGTTGCGCATGATGAAATTCGTCGAATGCTTGTTTCGATTGCCATCGGAAAAAGCTGGTGAGTTTAGGTTTACCATATTCCAGCCACCAGTCCATCCATCTCTGATAGTTTCGCCTTTGTCTGGTCCAAAACTGCCATCGAATCTGCAGATCCGATAGTGCATCTACGGTGAGGAGATGAGGACGTAGAGACCAAAACCCCGCCCTGGAGCTTGACCTAGATCGGGTAAACATATGCGAGAGGTGACGGCCATGTGATCAGTGAATGAACATGCGTGCGTATTTATGTTCCGCAGTTGCTCGCACAAGCCACCGGTGACGTAGATGCGATTCAGTCGGGAAGATGAATTGGCAGTAATGTATGTATAACCCGCGTCCCTTGAGCGTAGTTTTTGCCACACATCATGCAGACGCAGTTGCTGCACGGTTGCTTGTAGAGAGGGACTCATGTTATGTCCCGTGGTATCGCATTGCCGTAGCACGCAGTTGAAATCTCCGGCAAGAATTACATTCTCCGTAGGATGACGAAGATAGAACGCCAGGGTGTTGTTGAAAAAGTTCTCTCTTTGGGCACGATAGGCAGTGCCGGATGGAGCGTAGACACAGCAGAGTGTAGTATTGTGAAAACGTAAAGCTATGAGGCGGCCGTCCAAGCTTTTCTCGACATTCGAATAGTGGATGTATTCTTTTAAAGCGATAGCAGTTCCTCTCCTCATGTGATCAACGTTGGTGATGACGTTGAAGCCTGGGAGTGATAGTTGCTCGTTTTCGACCTCCTGTATAAACACAATATCCAATTCCATAGTCCTAATAAACGTTCGGAGCGCGTTGAGCTTAGTAGTGTTCGTGATGGTATTCACGTTTATCGTAGCAATGTTATAGCTGGTGAAGAGGACTGTTTAGGAAAGGAGGTCGAGTGAGTCGTTGTCGTCACAGCGCATTTTTTTTGGCTGCTTGTGCGATTTCTTGCTGGAGGTGGACGAATCGGTTTCGTTGCCGTCGGTTTTTTTCTGCATTCTGCGTGTCACTCGTGTCCATTGGTCAGTTACGTTTTCTTGAAGCTGCTCGGTTGTTGGTGTTGGGGAGTCAATGACACTTGCCGGAGGGGGCATTAAACTGCTTGACGACGGCACGACAGCTGTCGGTGTATCTCGTTGAACTTGACCGCTTGGTTTCGATGTGGTGGGTTTAGGGACCAATTGTTTGGTTGCGAGTGGCTTTATACGGGGAGGTTGCTGAGTTTTTGTTGCTTCTGCATAAGAAACGCTGTTTGTTGCAAGCTTTTGCACTAGTAGTTTTTATTCTACACACACGAGACGCCGTTGTGTACATATTCGCTACAGTATTTGCAGGTTTGATGTTGGCCATAATAGGCCACATGTGTCATCTCCGAATCGATCGTGACGTATGAGGCAATGTTTTTCCTTACGACCATGCGTGCGACGCGAACACCGGATGGAAGACCGGCGAATAGATGTTTTTCATCCCAAAACTCCTCTCGAATGGCAAGCACTTCCCCGTACGCATCAAGAAATTTTGTAATTTTGTCGGTTGTTACGTCCTCAGAGAGGTTGAACAGTTTCACTTCGACCGCCCCGTCTTCCATCTCCAAGTGAAGCTTGTACGTCTTCCCGTCAACTGTCAACATGTGTTTGTCGTCGTGCTCTTCGACGGTTTTCTGTGCCACTTCCAGGCTAGTGGTCTTGATAAAATCGATTCCAAGGTTTCGGCTGTATTGAATCCTCATCACTTCTTCTCGCTTCAGTCCCAACGTTGCACCAACAAACTGGTGAACCTCTTCTGACAACGGCTTCTTCGGCACATTTGCATAATCGATGCGAAATGTGTTTTCGCGTCGTTTTACCGCAGACATTTGCACGTTACGGCGACAAAACGTGACACGAAACAATCGGTAGTACTTCACTTACTGAAACACACTCTACGTAAAAAAAAATCGAAAATTTGCCGACGATTGGCTTCCGCGGAGATAAGAACGCGTCTGATCAGCTTGGAAGTTGAGCGCAAACTCGCAAGATTTCTTATTCCCTTATTTGCAAATATTTGCAAATACATAGAACTTGAACTGAAAGTACAAATTCCCATCTACAAGATCTATGTAAAATTGTTTATTTGTTTGCCTTTTTACCTTTTTTTTATATTAGCATATTTACATATGTAAATAAACACATGCAAATAGCAGAATGAAAATATATAAAGATAAATATATTAATGTAAATAAATAAATGTAAGTAAATGTGTCAACACAGACAAACAGACATAACTCTTGCAGTTTCTTCATCGATTACGCATTAAACGGTAAATTCAAATGTTTCTTAGTTGGTAGTATCGCCACTATACTCGATTTTCTTACGTTTACCGTTAACACACTACCGCCGTCTATTCAGCTTAATCATACATCACAGTGTGCTCAACAGAGGGCACAGGTGTGTTAGTGACTATGACTTGTAGTGCAAAATGGTCGATGTGTTATGTCTGTTTGTCTGTGATATAAATGTTTATAAATAAATGGAGATGGATTATTATATGAATAAAAACATTTTTATAAAAAAAACTCGCGTTGTTACGCTCTTTAATGATAAAGACTGTATTCGATGAAATTTGGACACACGCAATTGTTCGTAACTGTTTAGCATGTGGGTAAAAATTATTGAACTTATTGAATTATTGAAATTTAACTGAATGTATTTCAGTGTGTTGTGTCATTGTGTAATGAGTTTCGTGAAAATCGGTCGAGTGATTTCAGTGATGGCTTCGAATGAAGAAATAGTGCGCCAACAAATTTTGGGCACTCACTTTGAAAACCCAAACGCTTCTCATCGATGGATCGGAAAACAGCTCGAAATCACACAACCAACCGTATCGCATGTGATCAAAACGTTCAAGGACCGTAAGACAACCAAGCGAAAAAATGATAGTGGCTTAAAACGTGGCACATCAAATCCAGAGAAGGCCAGGATGGTATTGAACCAATTTAAGCGTTATCCCAACATTTCGATCAGGGATGTTGCGAAAAAGGCGAACAAATCTACAAGGACGAATGCCTATAAAAACGACTTCTGCCCTTCTTGAGATCTCACGATGGCCCGACACTGTTTTGGCCGGATTTGGCATCTTGCCACTATGCCCGGCCCATCTTAGACTGGTACAAAGATAATAATGTAGTTTTTGTACCAAAAGACGTCAACCCTCCAAACACTCCGGAACTTCGCCCAATTGAAAAATTTTGGGAAATCACGAAGGCAAAGCTCGTTAAAACTCAAAAACTGATAGAAAATGAACTTGAACTGAAGAAAGTGTGGTTAAAAGTAAGTAAGCAAGTCGGTCCTATCATTGCACAAAATTTGATGAAAGGGATCAAGGCAAAGGTGCGGGCATTTGGGTTGTGAGAAGAGGTTCAATAAACCAATGATGTCAAAACTTAACCATTTAGTAATACTTTATTTCCGGGCTCAAGGAAAATTTTTGGTGACCTATTTTGTGTGTCCAAATTTCATCGAATACAGTCTTTATCAGATATGAAAATCGCACAAAAATACGCTGCTGCTCGCAGTACCGTTCGAAGAATTCGTTTTGCGTGCAACATATCGTTTTTATCGACCCAGCAAGCAACCAAACAGAACGTTGAAGCAAAGTTTCTTCACTAAAACTCGAGCTCGGAAATTGTACCAGCAGGTTTTGACGAAGTACAAAGGATGCTTGCTCATCGACGATGAAGATTTGGACAGCTTCCTGGCCAAACATTCTACATGGCGACGGCACGAGAAGATGTTCCTGCGAAGTTTAAGTTTGTTTTTATGGACGAATTTGCCCAAAAACTGATGATTTTGCAAGAAATATGCAGCTGCGGGGCAAAGACCAAAGTTTTTGTGACGAATAAGACGATGGACTCGAAGCTGTACAAGGGAGAATGCTTCAAAAACCGCGTACTTCCTTTCATTAAAGCCCATAAAGGTCCCGTGAAGTTTTGGCCAGATTTTGCGAGTTGCAACTACAGCCGGGAAGTCATCCTGTGGTTCCGCGATAATAACGTAGATTTCATCGATAAAAACATAAATCCACCCAACTACCCGTAGTTCCGGCCCATCGAGAGATTTTAGGCAATAATGAAGCGGAAGCTTAAGAAAAGCGAAAAAACGGCTGGTGACGCGACTCAGATGATCAAAATGTCCAGCGTTTGATGGGAGGAATAAAGAAGAACTTATGAATTTTCATTCGAAACGAAGAGAAATGATTTTGATTGATATTTTTTCCTTAAAGTACAGTAAATTAATTTCGTTTCGATGTATTAAAATTATTTGTACGTCAATCCGTTACCGAGATACAGATGAATTTATGATTCCGGATTCTAAACGGACATAGCTTTATGTCGTGCTCGCTCCGCTTTCCTTGCAACATTTTACTTTCGGATGTCTTCGCTGAATTTATAGAACTAAATGATGGTACAATAGGGATGTCCTTTTATTTTTCGTTCTCATCGTTAATTTTAGTCAAAAAAAAATGTTTTATATGTTAAACACATAAACACTGCAGAAAATCTTGACAAAAATCTTTACCTCAATCTTAGTGTTGTTAAAGAAGGATGAACACTCTTCAGGCTCCTGGATGCTAAACAATTTAGCATTAGCACACTACCGTAAAATTGTTTTTTTTTTCAGGAAAAGGGATCAGTATACTATGGATTCATGCTCTCGGGGGAAATCGATCATTGGATCGAGCATGGCCCTTCTGACAGACCAAGTATTGCCCTTGTAATATACATAGTACAGGGTGCGGCAGAAAATAATGCGAAAATTTGTTCTATTTCTTTCAAATCCCATGTTTAACTAATTCAAGCAAGAATATTAACATTAACGTAGTCATCCGACATTGACTGCCATGTGCGTGTTATGGTTGACTTCAGGGTTTTCACACTAGGGTGTGATGTTTTGTAGGCTCGTGCTTCAACATATGCCCAAATCAAATAATCTAACGGATTAAGATCTGGACTGCTAGGGGGCCACAAATCCTTCGGCCAAAACTTCATGTTATCGTTCAACCATTGTTGGGTTAGATGGTACGTGTGACACGGCGCTCCATCCTGCTGTAGGACAACGTTTTGGTCCTCGGAGAAGCTGGCCTTCAACCCAGGGAAGCACTTGGTCCTTTAAAATACCGATATACACTTCGGTATTGATTTTAACTCCAGCATCAGTGAAAACAGGCGGCATTTTCAAACCGTTGGACGCCACCAAGCCAAACATCATGACACCAGCCGGATGTTTGGTTTGAAATTTGAATTTCACTTTTTCCGGAACTTTATCCATTTTCTGCGGTGAAATGAACCGGTCCGTCCGGCTGTTGGCCACAGCATCGATACTGAAAAACTTTTCGTTGGAGAACAGGATTATCATTTTTTACTTCTTCAACAAGGAAAGCAATCTCTTGGAACGAGTCACTCGTAGTTCCTTGACCCGGTCCATAATCAAGTGGCGTTTCACTCTGGCTCTGGAAGATACATGCAGGTCTTCTTTGATGATCCTCCGCATGGATTTCTTCCATTGGCTTCCATTGCAAGTTTTCTTCGAGCAAGTTTTGCACGGACCGATTTGATCACATTCGGCGTGCGTGCAAAGCGCGGACGTCCGCTTCCAGGCTTCCGCTGCTTAGGACCATCCTGCAGGGACTTTTTTATGCGGCAAAAAGTTGCCAAATGGCACCCTACCACCTTGACAATCTCTTTCGGCTTCTTCTGGGCGAGCAACAAACTGGTGAACACTTCTTTCGCGAACATTTTGACGAATTTTCAATAAAACAAATAGAATGATGTAGAAGGAGATGTTCGCTCATCACCATGAGGCACCAAGAGTGAACATTAATGTTATTAATTATACTGGTGAGGACCAGTATCGCATCGCTTCACGGTGTTTCTCTACGAGGTCTCTACGTTGGAGACGACGAGAAAAAACACGTTAGTGATCGTCAGTCGGTGCGAACCAAAACAAACCCAAAAAAAGGAGAGAGTTCCTCTCCCATGTGCGCATCAATAAACAGAGTGCACACAATAAATCGCTAGAATAACTATACAAGCCACAGTGGTACATGAGCGTCTTTCCATGCGTCAATTTTTGCCTGTTGAAGTGGCGGACTTGTTCCGTTGCTACAACCTACCCCGCAGGGGGATGTTAGGCAAAGATTGACGTCCATGGTTCGAGTACCATTGGATACATGCCCTTCCGCTCAATTTTCAAAAAACATCCATTAAATTTTCCTACCTGCCGCACTCTGACGGAACTTTCACTTTCTCTTCACATCTTTAATTCTAGCCAAAAACATTAATGTTCACTCTTGGTGTCTCATGGTGATGAGCGAACATCTCCTTCTACATCATAATCGTTACTCCTCGCACGGAGAATAAATAACATAACAATTAATGTATGCAAATAGAATGGTTGGATGCAGCACTTGAAAGTTAACATAAACAAATACACTTTCGACAGAAATTAGTCACTAGCTACATGAATTAACCCAATACTCAAGTTTGAACATATTCGCATTGTTTTCTGCCGCGCCCTGTAGTGTGATCGATCTTATGTGCTTACACTATTCATACGTTGTGGTGGTGCTGCCTTCAACTTGATCAAAATTTTGATCATTTTCATTCTTCACTTACCATTCCTAAACAGCTGACAAACCGAATAATAATTATCACTGTTCTTTTCATTGTCTTTATTGCAGACTGGAATATCCGACTTCACAGCAGATGGAAGCATCATGATGATAAAAGTGTAATAAGAAAGTCATAGTTGACTGAAGATCGTGTCATCATAAAAAAAGTACTCGTCAACCCTGAAATGTTCTGCTCAATTTTAATTTATAATTTATTAATGTACTAAATCGTATTTACAAATATTTCATTAGAAAGCATTCATACACTCTTTAAATGCTAAGCACCATTGCTAGTCACAAATTGCTCAGAAGCCATGACATATACATAAAACTCTGTAAAGGCAAATCAAAACAAAAGACGCTTGAATAAAATGGAAACTTCTTCTTTAGAGTGGTACCAACATACCAAAAATCCCTTTGGATCATGTAAAGTGCTTTCTCAGTTGGACTCCCTTCCCTCGATTATGCGGTGGGCTAAACAGTGCGTTTCTCAACAGTTGCGAATAGTAACATACATATTCTCATGGAACTGTGACGTTCCGTCCGTTTGCCAGCTATCCTCAAGAGTAGCCAACGTGTTGCTGCTGCTGCTGCTGCTGGTGGTCATGGCCACCCATCGAATGGAGCCCCTCATGTCACACCATCAGATTGATGAAGCCATGATGGTTGAAAATTGAAGCCTTCGCCAGAGCGCACTCCTCCCCCATCGGCGTTCCTCCCGGGCTGTCGTTGCTGCTACTGTTGTTGTTTAAATCGGATCTCAGCCCATTGAACAGTTCTTGACCACGGGGCACTGCCAAAGACACAATCTGATTAGTTCCAAGCTCCTCCAGAATAGACGAATAAATCTCACCGTGCTTCTTCTGACGGGCTCTCGAGTTCTGGAACCACACCTGGGTCACACGCTTGCTCAGCCCCGTCGCCAGGGCTATCCGCTCCAAATCCTGTCCATCCGGATTGCTATCGATCTGGAAATTGGCCTGCAAGATCTGGATCTGCTCCTCGGTGAATGTTGTCCGGATCCGTTTGGTTTTGTTCTTGCCATTGCCCTCGGCATCACAACCATCCTCGCTGGACGTCGTTCCGTCGTCAATCAGCTCCATGTAGTGAGTCTTGCACAGCACCCTGTCGTCAATGATGGCAAACTGTTCCCCCGTCGAGAGCTGTCGGCCACAGGAGTCACACGCGAAGCAGGCCAAATGAAACACGAAGTCCCTCGCCCTCCGCACCCAGTCCGACGGCGATATCGAACGGGAACATTTGGCGCAACTGGCTTTAAATTTCCTGTGAAATGAGGGCTTATTGAGATGATCATGCGCACAGATTGGGGGGCGGGGAATACTCACTTGATGTAATCGGTTTTGCAATAGACTTCTCCATCCTTGAAGTAACAGGAGACTTGCCGCTCCAAAGGACAGTAGCAGATGCTACATCGAAGGCAGGATCCGTGCCACGCGCATCCGCTCACCTCGAAGATATACCGATCGGTGATTTGCTCAGCGCAGCCACCGCAGGATTTGAACTCAGTCTAAGGGAAGAAATAGATAATAATGGAAGTATGTGAAGATTACTTTCGGGTAGAGCTAAGAATTGAGTATTTATTCATAAGCATGCAATATTATATGAAAGATTTAAAATGTGTCTGTGAAGATCAGTAGTTAAGTGTACGATATTTAAAATTCGAAAACAATCATTGGCGCTCAACTTGTTTTCAACAGTTTGAAATATAATTGATCAATTCAAATGAATTTATTACTGTATGCTTGCTTGTGAAGCATTGGCCACTCAAAATACGTACAGAATAAATATGTATTGAATTTTGGTTCGGGGTGTTTTTTTTCACTAATTTGGATCGAATCTGTCAACATTTCGAATGAATTGCGGCAGTAGTCTAGTGTCTCAATACATAAGATAGTGTTAATCAACTGCGTGTACGAGCGCCAAATTATGAAATCGCAAATAAGATTGCTGACCACGAAGTTTTCAATATTGAGTATTACATCTACGTGCCCTTGCTAGATGTGGAGATAGATGGCGTTGCTTCCGTCTTTATTTCGAGGACCTGAAACGAGCTGCCGGTTGTTTTATGAACTATACTAAATGTACCTCAACTACATTCAGCATCGTTGCAAAACTGAAATAAAATACATCAACTTTTTGGCTACTTCGGGTGACCTCCGTCGGTTCAGTTCACCCAAACTATATAAAATTAGAGAGAGCTTTTTTTTCAGAAATATATCTATTGGTCAGGGTCTTCATAAAAAACGTCCAGACTTATGCGGAAATGATAAAATCAGGTCATGACAACCAATTTTCTATTTTTTCAGCTGAAGAATTAAAGGTATTTAAGGCACCCGAATCCTCAAAAAGGAAGCGTTCTTCTCCGAAAGAGCACCATAAGATAACTAAAATTCCCTCCAAATGTTCAGATTAATGGGGAAAAATCGACATCAACTACATAACTACTGAATGCAATAAGAACTTTTTGCCGTTACCCAAAAACAAAAATTATATTTGAAATTCAACTCCTAAATCTTTCCAATTCATGTCCGATTGCAAATTAATATCTTTTTCGGACAATCGTTTTTGCAATTCATTTCAGACAGGTAAAATATACAAGACTCACTTGAAAGTTTATGCCTTGCTTCTGAAGATGAAACCATTCCTTGAGCAATTGATTGTTGCAAGGCCCCTCCTAGCATCGATCATATCTTTCGATGGATAATTCATCGAATCAGGTCGGAGATATGATTATTGTACTACAGTAGAGCTATCGTTGGCTGGTGCCTAAACTAGACTCGTTCATTTTTTTAATTTCCTCAGAAAATGAACTCAACTTCCACTATTTTCACATTGTATGACTGGATAGAGACAACTCTTAAAGAGGAGTGCTCTAAGGAATCAAAGGATAAGATTTTTCTAGTGTAATCTAACAAAACTTGCTCGCGTTTGTGATAGTTTGAAATAGTGTTACAGTTTTTTTACTTTTTATAATTTTTTGAAAGCAATCTAGTGAAGTGTTAATTTTAGTTTTTTTTTACCGATAATAATCATTTTACGAAGCTTTTTTTTCAATGAAATAAGTGAAAACCTGGAATCTAATATCTAACTAAGTGCCCACACTATTGATTCTAGGTCACCTGAATTCCCATGGTTCTAGGTGGGGAGACCTATTGTTTTACGATTTGTGTGACGATTTCAATTTGCATACATAAACCTCCTGCTCAAGACAGCAGACAAAAATATTCAACTTTCACAACTGAGGCTCTTCAATCTATAAGAAATAAGAAATATTGGCCGATACACGGGAAATAATGTGTTCTTCAAAATGAGAAAAACAGGTCATGGTTTCATGCATATGTTGTGTTTTTGTGTTATGAATATACACCATGAACAATATTCATGATATCATGAACTAGTTTTCCACCGCAATGACTTCATGATTTGATCGGGTTGAAACCATGAGCTGACTTCATGATACTGAAAACTTTATTCATGAATCTGGCAAATCTACTTTATCGACTATAAATATAAACAAAAAAAATACTGCCATCGTCGAAATAAGAACCTGACGTTGATGTGAAGAGCTGTGATCGGACCTGGTGGACGTATTTTCTACATTATTGGAAGTCTTGAATAGATCTAGATTTATGAAGATGATTACACAACTTTAGATTAGAAGCAAAATAGATTTTCCAAAGTTCATGACTCGCATCGGTAATTTTATTCCTGAAACCATGAATAAGAGACATGAATTCATAAAATAAGATAATAGTTAGTTTAATGATTTTTTATTCATAAATACAGAAACAGGATTCTTTCCGTGTACAGATGAGTTACTGATATAATCACCAGATGTGTACTTAATAAGGAGCACAACACGGCAGCCAAATTAATGACCCATGGATTAGAAAAAAAATTCTATAAAAATATTTGTAATTGTTGACACCAATACTCTTTATGCTGTATGAAATGACATTTTCTCCATTGGCGCGACCCCAGCGTAGAGGTTAACATCCCCCGGACAAGTTGCGAAAATACCCAAAAAAGTATTTAAGAGACTACAACGGGAGATGAACCAGCCCAGGGCTGAAAATCTCGATAATAAATGAATAAAACAAAACATTTGCTCCAATAAATAAATAAAAAACTAAAATTTATAATATGCCAACAACATGAAATTAGACATGAGAGTATTATTAAGGGATATCACAAGGGCTATTTTGATTTTCAAAATATTCAAAAGTACCTAGCAGTCTCATAATTCTTTAGTGAAAAAAACTTATGAATCTATAATTTATAAAACTTGTAGAAAAGATAAGATAGAAATGATTCAAGATTAGTTAATTCATGTTTCTCAAAAGAAAAAGGTAACTGTTTTGGTGTGGCCATCTCAACTACCAACCTTAAATCCAATCGAGCACTTATGAGCTCGAACGACGAATTCATGTTCGAACATACAAGAATTCAGACGATCTTATGGCTACTGCTACGAGCTACTGATTCCCACTGATCGTCTTAAAGATGCCCCAAAAAGTATGGAAGTAGTCAGAAACCACTGCCATTTCGCAAAAATTGATAACTAGATCTTTTTATGGCAGCATATTGTTTACCTTTATCTCTCTGCACATGTGTGAAAAATCCGTGCGAAGTTCAAAGGAAGTTCAGTGAAAATAACACGTTTGAGGATAAATTTCGTGCTAACCCTCGTTTGGATAAACGTATATTAAAGGTATTCTAGTACAGGTTATAGAATAAGGTTTCAGAGTGGGATTTGGCAAGGGGTTTCCAACAAGCTTTGAAGTGACAAATAATCAGAGATTACTTTTATTTTCTCAAAGTAATCATATAATCGTAGGTAATCATAATAATCAGGAGTAACCGTAAGTAATCATAAGTAATCTTAACTAATTTCAACATAATCCAATTTTTTGGAGAATTTATATGGCTCATGCAAATCGGTATCGGTGCATGCTGATGTATAGCAACTAAACAAAGTTCTTCATTTGGTTAAAACCAGCTACCAGCTGATTTTGAATTTGTGTTTTTTTAATAAAATTTAATTGTTACACTTAATTGCATTGATTACTGCTTGAAATTGTGAGCAATCCTTTATGTCGATATCGTTTTCTGTGTTCAGGAACAAATCATTCATATTAATCATTAACTCCTCGTCTTCAAGGTTGGCTTGTTCATTCATATACGAAGCAGGATGTGATCTTTTAGCACTGATCGTAGTCTTCTTTGGTATTGTAGTTCTACGCACAGCAGGTCCTATGGTACATTCTGTCAGAGGATCGAATTGAATGCCAACAGCTTTGAGATAAGTCATGGCATCGAATTTGGCACCTTTTATCATGTCTACACCCAAAATAAAAAAGCAAGATTGTAATGCAATTTCGCATGATTTGGTTTCATTTCTCGTAATGGATCGCAACTTGGAGAAAGAAAGCAACATTGGTCGTGGGCAAAAAAGCAACACATCAATTCGATTAGAAAAATTCAATGTGTGCGTGATGTTGTACAGTTGATTAGTAGTAGTAAATTCAATGGCGCACAAAAAAAAAAGATTACCATCCGCTACCGAGAGTCGAACCGCGACCGTCAGCATGACGGCTCTTCATTGTAACCGTCCAGTCACCACAACAAGTTGAGGTGAATGGAATAAAGGTCCTACAGTTTCTTCGGTTTTTAAGGCACTCAACGTTACAACAATGAAGCAAATTTCGGTCGCACACACTTACATGGCTTCGTTTATTTCATAAACCGCATGGTGACTTGATGAGAGGGCGATAGGAGTGTGATGACGAGTGCTGATAAAAATAGAACACTTGACAGCGGAATAGCAACAGTGGAATATGGCGCAGCGGCGTTCTGTGCCATTGTCTCACCCATATTGAGAAGTTGTTGACGGTTGAACAAAAACCCAACGGTTGCTGCGATTGTCGAGGCACTAGGCACACAGCGATAACCACTTGCACACACTTGCATGGCTTTGTTTATACCATAAAAAGCTTTGTGGAACATGATGGGCAAATTTGCCTTTTCAGAATCATGCGGATTTCTCAAGATATGATTGCAAAAGCTGCAAAATTGCAATTTTGCATTTTTTGCTACAATTTCAACTTTTGGGTGTACCACTTCCAAATCAGTAGGTATCTCTTCAGGAACGTAATAATCTCGATTTATCATGGAATTGCTTTGTGATAACAATATATCTGATAACAATAAGAAGTCGCACCTTTTTATTCTATGCAATGACTGAAGAACCGAGAAGTTGGCGACTGTTGAATATATTGAACTTATAGACCGCATTTTAATAAAAAAAATGATAACCTTTTTTTCAAAATTAGAACTCCAAGTGTTTCGTTTCATCGTTTTTCGAAGACGCCTTCTTCGCGCGCAGACCGATAATTAAAACTTTCAACGCGTTTTTCTCAAAACAGCATTTTTGGAGTTTATGCCGTTGATAACTCAAAAACTAATTATTCGATTAAGATGAAACTTATAGGAAATTTTTAGTATAGTATTACCTTCTAGATGAATTAAAAATAATTGTAATATTTTATTATTAAATATGTAAAAATGTGACAAAATGGCGAAAAAATGTGGATTTTTTCAAAAAAGTTACTCCAAAAATGCAAATTTTATTTTTTAATTTATATTTTTAATTCATCGACTTCAATGTAGTTAATGTATATTTTTGGGTTAGCAGGTTTCAGATCAAAACTGCGAACAGGAGAGCCGGCATATGCAAAATACATCGACTCTCTAACGGCCTAACGCACTCCAAAGGCCGCCATTTTGTTGAAGAAAAAATATGAAAAAAATCTGTTTGCTTACTACATGGATACACTTATAATTGTAAAAAAAAAATCGATTGGTTTGAGTTACAACTTCCCCTTGAATTTTTGTTTTCAAAAATGAGTTTTTTTTCTCGTTCTAACTGTATATCCCCCCTTAAACATAACATGATTTCAACGTAATCTATTTTATAAAACGAGTTAATGATATGTTATGTAAAAAAATAGTCATAGTTCGAGCACTGACAGACTAAACCCCGAAAAAAATCGGAAATGGATAAGATGAACGTTCAATTAAAATTGTTTCTAAAATACACTTAAGCATTTGTCACTTTTAGTATCTTCCTTGATTATTTTACATTTCAAAAAGCTTGAACCGTGGTTCAATGATAGTGCGTGGGTGTGAAAATGTACATCAGAGCAGTACGTGGTTGGCTATTGACACCGATGCTATTTATGTGCTAGAGATTTTTACATCAAACTGTTCTGAAATATTCAAGGCACTACCAGCACTCATTTCCAACGAGCACTGATCAAGTCTGGTCCTCGTGGCACCGATTCACGCGTACACCAAAGGAAGCTAATTTGGTAAAGGTGATCAGCTCGCTTATTTTTTTTACCAAAACCAAGTGATCGACAGCTCATTATTCGTGGATTTTTATACCCGAAATCGAATCACTGACCGTCTTGATCTTCAATGCCCAACGGAATGTCCTCTGGAGAAACCTGTAATATGGATTATTTAGTTTTTGTACCAAAATCATCGTTTCAACGGCTCAATCTATGTGATTTTTCATGGTCATGATTTTGTTTGGTAGAAAATAAACCATTTACCACCATGGTCAAAAAATGTCCTCCGGAGAAACCCGTATTAGAGAACAAATCAAATTGCATATCAAAACTATCACTTCGACGGCTTCGTGATTTTCCATGGTCATTACTATGTTATCACTAGAATGGGTCACTAACCACCCTAGTCCTCTAGGGCCACCAAATTGTCCCTAGAATTAACACCAAAACCTAGCGTTTGATAGCTCAATCTTCGTGATTCTTAATGGTACAGATTATTTAAGCTCGAAAATAAGGTATTGACTAACCGAGTCTTCAGTGGCCACCTGAGTGTCCACCGGAGAAACTCGTTTTATAGGAAAATTTAATTTTGATTCCAATGTCATTCGTTTGACGGCTCAATCTTCGTGATTTAATGCTTATTATTCTATTATCACGGAAATGGATCACCAAGCACTCTGATCTTTTTGATCTTCGGAATATCCCTGTAA
Organism: Aedes japonicus; assembly: GCA_034211315.2. NCBI lineage: Eukaryota > Metazoa > Arthropoda > Insecta > Diptera > Culicidae > Aedes > Aedes japonicus. The sequence goes on along the minus strand of JASCZW010002954.1, from coordinate 416,312 downwards.
AACCCTGGAATATCCCCGTAAATTATGGGACTATTAATTTATTACACCTAAGCCTTCCCAAGTAGCACACTACGATCATAATTAGTTGTAGTAACTTGATTATGACTTAGCAAGTCATAATTATGTTATCTCAACTGAATGGCAACAAGTGTGCTACTGTTCACTCTGGTTCTCAGTGGCTATTAAAATTCCGAAGTTTTATTTTTTTTACATAAAAAAATATGACCTACTTTAGCAAACGGACTTTTCACTTGAAAACAGTTTTTGTCCAATTTAATGATTATTAGTTTGTATGATTATTATTGTGAATGATTATTATTTTGAACATTTTGGGACACATTGGGCCCTCAATGACACTATCCACGGCCAAGAATATAAACAAAATATTCCCAAGCATCGTTTGTGGCCAGCTGTATGTTATTTTTTTTTTTCATGCAGACCTGAGTGTTAAGTCAACACTTAAAAATTGAACCCTGCTGTTTATGTGAACACATTTTCTTTGTAAATCTTTATCGTCGTATTTGTGCGCTCGGAAATAAATTTGATCAATAATTTGAAATGAAGAAAGCTTTTGAAAAAAATAATGATTAGTGGAGGTTAGCCACCGCCCTGTTTGAAGCGGGAGGCCACAAATGTTCACTTTTCATGATTTAATGACAGTTGTCACAGCTTGTTGAAATTTGAAGACATTTGGTTGATATCAGTGAATTGTACTAGTACTATGAAGAAATGGAATAACGCATTTCCAAACTACCTCCTCTTCCCCCTTGTGTTTCGTCATATTTGATCAAACCCTCATGCAAACGGTCAATATTCACTACGCCTCCCAACATATAATTTAACCAAATTTTTTCATGTTAAACATCCGTTTTATAAACGGTGTCGGTCTTATCCCCTATGAGTAATGAGCTTACCCGCACTGCTTCAAGAACATCATTTTTGGATATTGATTTAATAACAAAAAGAAGTTACATATTAACAGTTTCAAACCATACTACAACACATGTGTTATTCATAACAATTTATGCAAGGACCTTGTGTTGAAAAAAAAAAATCATAAAAGCTTCAGTTTAAAAATAATCATAAAGCTTGAGGGGCCGGGCTAACCCCAACTTCCCCTACTCATCCAGCAGCAGTGGATCGAATTTGATATAACATATCACAACTTAATTGAATCGAACTCCCAAGAGCCAAGGTCAACAAGTGCATCACAGATTGTGTTCTTTTTTTATATTTTTCGATACATTACACAGAGCAAACTATTCGTACGACCAGCATAAGTTTTGCTTCTAGAATTTCAACAAGATTCAAATATGTAATAGCTATTAGATTTTCAAATGATTGTGCGTCATCTCATGAGAACACTTATTTTCATAATACCATTTGGAATGACAGATAGTTTTTAACAATTCAATACCAATCCCTTCTCCCTTGTAACTTTGTCACGACTCAATATGAAGCTTCTCTCCAGCCTTTAAATGCTAGGCATTTATGCTTTTCTTTGACTTTCTTTGATATTTATGCTGTTTTTACAAATCAACAAATAGTTTTGTAAACAAAGAAACTCGAATAATATCAAAAATTCTCGTGCGCTCCCAAATATCTTCCAAGACTGAAGATTGAGCCGTCGAACGAATGGTAACAGAGTAAATATACATTTATTTATGGGTTTCTTCTGGGTATATTCCGGTGGCCACTTAAGACCAGGGGTGGTCAGAGATCAATTCCAGTAATAACAGAGCAATAAGCATGAAAAATCATGAAAGTTCAGCTGTAAAACTGAAGTTTTTGGTAAAAACATTTGTTTTTTTATTTCTCCGGTTTAACGTTACGGAGGGCCACCGATGAACAGAGTTGTTAATGGTTTATTCACAACGTAACATAATTTTGAGCACGACAAATCACGAAGATTTGATCCTCGAAAGCGTGGCTTTGGTGCAAAAACTTGACGACCAAGATGATTAATTTCCAAGTTAAAATAACCACCTGCATCAATATCAAGGAATAATAAGCTGTCGATCACTTGGTTTTGGTAGAAAAAATGAAGGGAATGCATCACCGTTACCAAATTGACCTCCTTCCTTTGGAGTACCCTGAAATTGGTGCCATGAGTAACAGACTTGATGATTGAGAGAAGTTTGATGTAAAAATCTGCAGCACAAGAATAGCATCGGTGTCAATTGCATGAAAAGTAATTTGCTAAAAATATACTTTTCCGGTATTCCAGGTTTCCGGAACCGGTAGTTATTGTAACCATGGTATAAATATTTGTTTTCATAGGCTTTGAAAATACCTTTTCAACGGTACTCAGAAGTTCCCGATTACTTGACTGGTTACAGAGTTACAGGTCACCAAAGTTAGGGCCTCCAAAATGAGCTTCCAATTGGGGTAATTTCCTGGTGGTCATAAATACCAAATCTGGTTTTTCTGTACGTATTTAAAAACAGATATTTGTACCTATCATTTGATATCAACTGAATCGGAATTGATCAAAAATAGGATGTTTGAGATCAGTTTGAAGGTTGGAATCGAAAACGTCAAAGTATGTAACATTTTTTAATACCGAATGAAGGTCAAAAATACACCATTAAAAATTGTATCAGTCAAAAAACTTGGAAACCATTAATTTTTAAGTAATTAATTGAAAATTTATTATTACACTAAACGAATATCTTACATTTATTCAAAGAATAACAAATGAACACAGAAAAACATTAGAAAAAGTATTAGGAGACACGCTGTTCGGCTATGGGCGACTGCCTCCTACGTTTAGAGGTCATAGGGTAAAATTATGCTAGTCGATGTTATTTCCAGGGGAATGGAACATTATAGGGTGCAGCCCGGGAAACACGCAAGTAGTCATAAGTAATCATCAAGTAATCATGAGTAATCATGAGTAATCACAAATAATCATGAGTAATCAGCAGCAAGTAATCATAAGTAATCACAATAATCTTTGTAATCAATAATCAGAGAAACTTTGGGGGAAGTGACAAGTAATCAATGCTGTTGGAAACCCCTTGGGATTTGGCCCCAAAAAATGTCACTTCGAAGTCCAATGTTCATAGAGCCAAAGAACGTTTGAACCTTCGAACCTGTAAGGAGGAAAAGCAGCCGAAGCGAAGTCCGAAATAAGAAGCATCGATCAGACCCAGAGTGTTAAAGTTGTACGATACGATGCTTGCCGGAAATTCAAACTGTATAATCATGAGTGACATAACCTACGTGAAATTCGACTACAAATCCTTGCCGGGGCCACAATAACATACGGTTCGTGAAGGGCAAAGAATGGATCAGACTGAAACAAAAAAAGAGGTAAGAAAGCTGTTCTCTGGTGTGGCTATTTTAAGACTTCACCACGCTTTATAACAACTGGTTCGACGAATAGTCAAATAAACACTAACGAGTGCTTACAAAAACAACTTTTACCCAAGATTCGAAACTAGAAGAATCCTGTTGTCGTGTGGTCAGAACTTGCGGCTTGTCGCGAAATCAACGGTAGAATGGTTTTGTTGCATTCGTTTCAAAGGACACAAACTTTCCTAAAATCGTAAAATCGACCCAATGAATAATTTTGAACATGTACCTAGGCACTACTAAGGAAACATACCTCTCAACAGTTTGAAAAAAAAAATGGAAGAAAGTATCAAAACTTGTTGCTAAGATATATATGCTGAATCTGATGGAGATCGTTCGCAGTTAAAGACTGTATTCGATGAAATTTGGACACACGCAATTCATAAATTTTTAGCGTGTGGGTAAACATTATTGAAATTTAAACTGAATGTATTTCATTGTGTTGTGTCAATTGTGTAATGAGTTTCGTGAAAATCGGTCGAGTGATTTCAGTGATGGCTTCGAATGAAGAAATAGTGCGACAACAAATTTTGGGCACTCACTTCGAAAACCCAAACGCTTCTCATCGATGGATCGTAAAACAGCTCGGAATCGCACATTCAACCGTATCTCATGTGATCAAAACGTTCAAGGACCATAAGACAAACAAGCGGAAAAATGGTAGTGGCAAAAAACGTGGCACATCAAATCCGGAGAAGGCCAGCATGGTATTGAACCAATTTAAGCATTATCCCAACATTTCGATCAGGGATGTTGAGAAAAAGGCGAAAGTTTCAGTTTGTTTTGTTGGAAACAATGAAACGTTCTGGATTACATGTGTACAAGGTCCAGAAGGTACCGAACCGGAGCGATAAACAGAACTCGGTGGCCAAAACTCGTGCAAGAAAACTGTACAGGGAGTGGCTCACAAAACCGTTCTGCATTGTGATGGACGATGAGACCTACATTAAAGCCGACACCAAACAAATGCCAGGACAGGAACACTACGTCGCCACCTCTAAGTTGGCCGTTCCGGAGAGTGTACGGAAGAAGAAACTGTCGAAATTCGCCAAAAAGTTCCTTGTCTGGCAAGCGATCTGCGGATGTGGCAAAATGAGTCAGCCCTTCATCACCTCTGGGACCGTCAACGGACAAATCTACAAGGACGAATGCCTCCAAAAACGACTTCTGCCCTTCTTGAGATCTCACGATGGCCCGACACTGTTTTGGCCGGAATTGGCATTTTGCCACTATGCCCGCCCCGTCTTAGACTGGTACAAAGATAATAATGTAGTGTTTGTACCAAAAGACGTCAACCCTCCAAACACTAGAAATTAGAAGAAGAATTAGTATCTTCCATTTAATTCCAACTACCTTTGCTTATCTTCGACAGATACGCGTATTTCGTCTACAATGTGCAGACTTCTTCAGTGTCTCGTACTAATAACTCGACTGACCTCGGAGAGAAGTGTTGAAGTGGCGGACTTAGTCCGCGCTTCAACCTACCCCGCAGTGGGATGTTAGGCAAAAATGTCGTTGGTTCGAGTACCACTGTACACATGCCCTTTTCGCTCAATTTTCCTAAAAACATCTGTTATATTTCCAAGCCTGCCGCACACTAGCGGAACTATCAAAACTTTCTCTTCATATCTTTCATTCTAGCCAAAAACATTGTTGTTCACTCTTGGTGCCTCATGGTGATGAGCGAACATCTCCTTCTACAAAATTTAGTTGTAACAACATTTTCAGCCATTTTAAAATATTAGTCACGATATTTACAAAAAAAAAAAGTATGTTAAATGATAGATTATTGAATAAGAAGCCAATCGACATTGAGTTTTCATAAGGGCCAATGTCGCAAACGTAAACAATTGCTGTAAGTGAATTACCACGATTATTGTACAGAAGAGGAGTTCTCCTTTACAATAGAAGTTGTTTCTAGAAATTAGAAGAAGAATTAGTATCTTCCATTTAATTCCAACTACCTTTGCTTATCTTCGACAGATACGCGTATTTCGTCTACAATGTGCAGACTTCTTCAGTGTCTCGTACTAATAACTCGACCAGTCGAGTTATTAGTACGAGACACTGAAGAAGTCTGCACATTGTAGACGAAATACGCGTATCTGTCCAAGATAAGCAAAGGTAGTTGGAATTAAATGGAAGATACTAATTCTTCTTCTAATTTCTAGTTACAGGTATTCCACTAAACAGCTCAAACCCTCTAGGATTCAGAAGTTGTTTGTTTTTTTTTTTTTTTCAAGAAATTTGTGAAAGAAGCCATCGTTTACGTTTGCGACATTGGCCCTTATGAAAACTCCATGTCGAAATCTTTCTCAGACATGAAGGCTGCCAGCCTTACCCGTTTCAGTTTAGACGCAACGGAAGCGATACAAACTGATGCTTTCTGAAGTGTATGATCAAACTCTCCTTTTTTTTTTTTGCAAAAAAGGTTGATATATTGGGATTTTTTAGGACTCTTGTAGAGAAGACAGCAGACAGGTAATTTTTTATTTATACCCGTGTATGGAGCAAGCAAGTTCATTTTCAAACATGTATAATACTTTCAAGTATTGTAAACCTCTACCCAAATCGAAAAAGTTTGGTTTAGAGACTAGAAACTTGTCAAATGGTATTATTGAAAAATTAAGATCTTTAGGTTGTAAGATACCGTTGGATAATTCGATGTTAATCTGCAATAAGTGGCGCCCCCTAGTTTATCGTCCCCAACCAAAACCACCACCTTCGAATGATGAGGAATTGCCTTCTACCAGTAGTGTTCAATCAACGAGACCTGTAGATATGGAAAGTGAATCCATCTTCAATACCATCCCTTCCGGTACGTTTCCAGCTTCATCGACCTCAGCGGAGTCTATTGTTGATCAAATCAGCTTGTCATATAACATCGAGACTTTCAACATTGGCATGATGGGAATTCATGTTTCGCCAATTTTAACGATGAAAATTAAAAGTGCTTCCTACACCCAACAAAAAACCAACGAAATTGTGGATGTAGTTAGGCGTCACACCCGTACACCCAAAAGTTAAAAAGGTGGCAAAAATGCAATTGCACTTTTTGCAATCATATCTTGAGAAATCCACATGATGATGAATGAATGAATGACGCATGAATGATAGACAACTGAAAATCCCGATTTTTGCTAAAAGAGGAGTCAGGCGTGTAGGTGTTAAACCAGCTTTAAAGACAGAACTTCAGCTTTAAAAAAATATGAGGGTGGGTCCTATGAGAAAATTAATGTTTTCAGCATGAAAATGAAATAAAACATGCAAATTATGTTTTTTAAGCATGAATTAACGATTTTTTTAGTTTCAGTGTATTTTTTTTATTGAAGAACACTTTATTACCTACAACTTTTTCTTAGACTTCAATCCAAATATCGGTTCAGATGAGTCGTTCGCATTTTTTTTTTTTTTTAAATAAAATTCACATTTTAAGCACGCCCTTATAGAAAATTATAATTCCAGTATAATTTTGGATTTTTATATGTAAAATTTTATTTTGAATAGAATCAGATCGGAGAGAGCAGGGTCGAACCGGTTTGCTATTTTGGCTGGAAATGATCTTCTGGGACTATTTTGGAAAAATATTATATCAGGAGTGTCTTTAAAAAACTCGTACTATTCCTAAAAAAATCTCAAGGGTTTTTTCAATTTTGGACTTATTCTGTCTCATACCACTATACTAGGAACGTGTTTTAGGAATACGAAGCCAATAAAGTGCCTTTCAGACTAAATACACGAATCCTCTGAATTCACCTGAACTTCACCGTTCAAAACATGTTGGACTACCATGAACACAACACGTAAGAATTCCAAAATAATCAAAAAGGAGTTAGAATTTAAGAAAATCTGGATGAAAATGACCAAACAGATGGGAAAAGTGGACGTACAATACGTATTTAATGAGACAATTGCGAGCATTTACAATGAGTAAAGAAGACAACCCAAGTAACATTGCCCAAACGATGCAGCGTAATTAAGTTTTATTAAAGTCTTTTGATCGCCACTGGAAATCAATTTGGTTTTATTTATTTATTTATTTGTCGTCAATCAGTAGTAGACCGTTTTGTTACAATGATATTTACAATTTTATGCTACACTTCTTAAATATATAGTATGCCGTAAAAACATATCAGGTATATATTTGTAATGTTTAGGTTATCTGATTGCATTAAAGTATTGCTTCAGTTTTGTTTTAGTCCTAGTGAAGTCAACATTTTCTCCGTGCTTATTGTACGTTGCCATCATCTGATTAAGATGTCCAAATTAGGCGTAATTTGTTCGATGATGGCTTGTAGTAAATATATTTCTATTTCGTAATTTCCGGGACGGAATGTAAAAATTAAGTTTTGCTAAAAGTTCTACTGAGTCAACGCGTTGCGCAACAATATCATTTACGAATGAAACTAATGCAAATTCACGGCCAGCCTTGGTAAAAACACCCGACCGTTCTGCACGAGAGCAGAACTTGACTGCAAACACACCACTCAGTGGCTGAAATTCGCCACTTTGGTTGTGTGCTTACAGATGAACCCGCAACGTAATGCACGCGACACGAGTGTACACGCTCGTATATTGCTTTTGACACCGTGTTTGATTTTTGGAAAAATACACGAGCCAAGTGGTTACGATCACAAGAAAGCTCTCAACATACACCCAGTATGAAACTGGTTGCCACGGATAGAGCAATGCTCGTCGGATGATACTAAAAATTAGATAATTGGCTTATTGGTTTGTTTTCTTGGCTGTTGGGTGATGGGCGCATAAGTTGATTGAATTTAACAAGCACAGCCCGGTTAGAAAGTGAAAAAATAAACCACGCGTGTATTCTGCAATCGGACACAATCGGAAACACTCGGCTGTGGTGTTTGGCGAAGCATCAGTCACGGTGTCCAAAGCCAAACCACGAGCACTGACATTGGTGTTGTACCCACCGTGTTGGGTGTTAGTCTGGAAGCACGGAGTCATAGTGGCGAATATAATGCACGCGCTAGCGTGGTGCAAAGTAGCTAGGCGTGCAGTGTAGTGTTTGGACATGGCTGTTTACGGCGCTCTTTTAACGATCGGATGCTGATTAGCAAACAGCGTGCTTCATAAGATGGAAGAGGTAACCTTGTCCAAGCTAATTTACGAAGGGCGAATAGTAAAAACTGCTTCTGTACCGATTCTATTCGTTCTTCTTGTATGACTGAAAGGGTGACCATACTACGCTACAATATTCCAGTATTTACCTCACATATGCAATGTACAATGTTTTTATTGTGTATGGGTCATGAAAATTGTAACAAAAACGTTTCATAAATCCACGCATATTATTTCCCTAGTAGCACACTTGTTGCCATTCGGTTGAGCTAACATAAATATGACTTGCTAAGTCATAATCAAATTACTACAACTAATGTTGCTTGTAGTGTGCTCCTTGGGTTGCTCTGTTGATGATAGTATTGTAATGTTCAATGAATGTATGTTTGGAATCCAAGATAACTCCTAAGTCCTTTACTCTTTTACACTTTTTAACTGGCTGATTCCCTAAATTAATAGTTACGTCTAGGGTGCTTTGTTTCCTACTAAAAGTTATCGAATTACATTTTTTTACGTTTAGTTGTAAAAGACTTTTGTTACACCAGACATAGAAAACGTATATTTCTTGCTGGAATGTAATGATATCTTCTTTATTTCTTATTTCTAAAAATAGTTTCATGTCATCCGCATAAACAAGAAATTTAATGTTTTTAAGAATAAAGGAAACGTCATTTACAAACAAAATAAATAAGAGGGGGCCTAAATGAGAGCCTTGGGGGACTCCAGAGGTGACTTGAATAGGGTTTGATTGCTTCCCTTTGAATCTTACTATTTGTTGACGGTTAGTGAGATAGGATTCGATCCATTTAAGAATTCCTGGCTCAATTCCCTTTTTTTTGCAATTTAAAAAAAAGCATGGGTGTGTCAATGCGATCAGAAGCTTTGCTGAAGTCTGTATAAAGAGCTTCTACATGGTTACCATTGTCCATTGCTATCAGAGAGTAGTTAACGAATTCCATTAAATTTGTGCTAGCTGATCGTCCTTTGAAGAATCCATGTTGCTTTGTAGTCTGTTTTTGATTTGACTGAACAATTTTTTATTAATAATTGCTTCATAAAGTTTAGGAATGCAAGATAAAATAGCAATTCCACGATAGTTACGTACGTCAGATTTTTTCCCACTTTTGAAAATAGGTACAAGGTAGGAACTTTTCTATAGTTCGGGAAAGATCCCAGATTGCAATGACATATTAAATAGCCAAAAAAAGATGCTGTAAGTTCCAATGCAAAGATTTTCATAAATACTGTTGATATTCCATCAGGGCCAGAACCTTTAGAAACGTCTAAATTATTCAAACCTTGAAATATGTCTTGAAATTTGACTTGAATAACCCCAATGTCCCTTGAAAAACTTGGGAGGAAATCGAAATATTCGTAATCGCGATCTTCTTCAGCAAATGTGGTATATTTTTCTTGAAAGAATGTTGCAAATACATTGCAAATTTCTTCCGAGTTATTACCAACATTTGAGTAAAGATGCATTCTAGATGGGAAGTTATCAGAATTCAATTTAGTTTCAACATAATTGAACATTGTTTTTGGGCAAGACTTAATTTCAAGTTCAGTTTTTGCATTGTGCTCATCAAATGCATTTTTTATGATAAGATTCAGTTCATCACAAATACTCAAGTAGTTTGCCACGTTATTGCTGTTACCATCTCTTTTGTATATTTTGTGTGCTTTTTGCTTCCGATTTTTTATTATGGTATTATGGTTTTAATAATGGTACCCAGATGTGCCAATAGGTTTCAAATTTAAGTCAGGTTTAACCCTTGTCCCTTTGACAGGTTTAAACCTTGTCTTCTAAAATTCCCTTTACTCCTATCGAAGGTTTTATTTTGACTTTATGAACTCGTAAAATATTGTTATGAAATGCCGTTTCAGGACTTATTCGTATTATCTTATTACGGTCAGCTAAAAACCCAGTTGGAAACCATTTTGCTTTCAGTAAATGCATTAAGCCAACCAACCTTCAGTAATTGGTTTTTTGGAAAAACAGTGATTTCTTTCAATAGCCATGTTCAAGTATAAGAAATCATTGAAATGTGGAAAAATAAATACGCAAAATATTAAATATAATTTATATAAAGCGTAGATCGGAGACCAATTTCGGCATACTTTTAAATAACCTAATATCCAGGAAATTCATGATCAATTTATCGAACGTATTTGTTTCAATTTTGTTTTTGTTGTTATCAACTCGCATAATTTCCGAGGTGCATTAATTTTTGGCTGTTATCGTGCCAATATTCACCATAAAATTAAATGCGCATATGATTTGGAGCATGATACGCAATTTAAAATTCAATTTGTTTTGAATATTTTGCTCTCAAACAAAATTTCGCGCAACACTAGAACTTTTTTTTTCTTTTTTCTCAAACAAAGCAGAACAAAAAAAAACCAACCACGATACCACCGCAAAGTTTGACAGCTGTTGCCATTTGGCTCTATGCCGGTTTTGATGGCATCCAATAGGTTTTATGAAGGTTCTCAAGTGGTCATAACATCTTTCACTAGAACTTTTCTTCTTTTTTCTCAAACAGAGCAGAACAAGAAAAACTAACCACGATATCACCGTGAAGTTTGACAGCTGTGGCCATTTGACCCTATGCTGGTTTTGATGGCATCCAATAGGTTTTATGAAGTGGTCATAGCATCTTTCACTAGAACATTTTCAAAACCATTATGGTCTTATGAAGGTTCCATTAACATGTGTCACATCCGTCTATAGAGTGGGCCACTTTGAACACATTTCGGCTTTAAAGATGCATAGAGGAAGTGTTGGTCGACAAAACAGTTTTGAATGCTCTTTTATCAACAAAACCGGGAGGAGTGCTATACGGCTGGAATAAAACTAAAATTGGTTCTTGGGAACTGCAATAAATAGTACAAAGCAGTTGATCCTGTGTGTTTGTGTTTCTGCATTATCGTGATTATCAGTCTCGGGCTAGTTCATCACCCGTCGTAGGTCTAAGGTGTTATTCGTAACTTGTCCGGAGGTGAGATTTTAACTCGTGACTTGGCCGTGAGAGGTAAGGATGTTAACAATTACGCCAGGGTCACCCCCTTCCAGTTGATCCTAATTATCGACAAGTTTATCGAATTCTATAAGAGGCCAAATTCTGGTAAACATTTTAGTTTGTTCCATTCATCGCTAATACACTCTTTGTCGTCGGAAATCTACTATGAAATTGAGGCACGGCCGTTCTACAATGTGGTCATGAACTCATGACATTGTTTTGTTGTGATTGAATTCCGCCAACCTGATGAGGGTTTCAAACCGACGGTATTTGAATTTTTGTGCTAGACTCTAATGGCTGCAAGTCACTTTCAGCTCTTGTTCTGATTCGTTACCGAATTTGGAATTTAATTAAAGTTGCACTGATACCATCTTTGAGCAGACAATTTATCAGTTATCAGTTTCTGAGACCAGAAATAGTAAACAGAGTTCTTCCAATCACATTCGAACGTTTAACAAAAAAAAAATTACCTTCATGATTGCCGAAATTCCAAAACGTGACGATTCCGTAATATGTCCCGATCAAACTGTTCAGCTTTGACTAATATTGTAAAATTATCCGACTGACCCGATACGGTTTTTTACTCTTCAATCAAAACCACTTTATATCACAAGCTTTCTTCTCTTCGAGCGCACAACATTGGCCATTCACACAGCGATGGTTAACACTTTTGAACTGACCACACGAATCAACCTTCCCTTCTGTTGCTCCCCGTAGACTGGACACACCGAGCTCTCTTACCGCGGAGGTAGATTATCGCTCACCTTCTCCAGAAATCCCCCGAAAAGCCGAAATCGTGCTACCTATTCGCTCAGCATCCACTCGCGACAGACTTCAATGCCAGACTGAACCTGACTCTATTGATCGTTACCCGTGCCTTCTGCATGCCTGGCTACAACACACACACACGCACCGCTTCTGCTTCTTCTACTCCGCTGCCATGCTCTCAGTTCTCCGAAAGCACAGCACCAGCGGACCGGGGAGAAGTACATAACAACAGATAGGCAACCGACTCTCCGCATTATAAAAACCCAAAACCGGGCGGGAATCGCACCGGAATGATCTCTGCCAAACATAACACGCCCCTTGGATTTATGCTCGCTCGCACTCGCTACTTTATGTTGTTACCCTATTGTTCAGCTGCCGGCGTTCGCTGCTGACGACAGTGTCAATATGGTTCTCTCTCGCTCTCTTGGCTCGGGAACTTTCTCCCTTGGCGAATTGACTTCATCGCTCTACCAACGAAACACCCCACAACGACTTGGGTTTTCCCTCCGGCCGCCGAGTCCTGCGCGCATAATCCCTTTTAGTTATCGCCGTTGCTACATTATTATGTGTATTGTTGTTCACCCTCCCTGACTTGCGATTTTATTACCTTATTCTTCGTTTCGCGTTTTTTTTTTTTCAAGCGGGACTCCTTCCCTATAGGTAACAGACAGAGAGTGTCTCAATTTCACACCACCATCGATCGTCGTCGTCGGCGTCACCGGCGACACGGAAAAGGGAACAAAAGTTATGCTTTTTGAACTCTCTGCAGCTTGAGGGCCGACCGGTGCCCGGGTTGTTTGTTTGTTTTGTGCTTCATGTTCCTTCCTGGTGGTGCACAACATACGGTCGATGATACAATGTTGTGTGGGGAACGTTGTTTTCATTCTTCCTTTCGCTAGAGAAACTAGATAAGCGTAACGAATTTTGCTCTACGTGAATTTGAATCTGTGTTGCCGAGCAGAAGAGGTATGTTTAGAGTTATTCGATCATGTTTTGAAATATGCTTGCGTTGGAGAGCGTTTTGTAGTGGATTTGAATTATGACTGTGAAGCACAGAGTAGCCCATCCATTACTTTTTATCTATAAACTGGTTACCCAACTGATATATTATCCCAATAAACATTTAGTTCTCAACCGGCCAAATATAACAGGGATCATTAGTATTTTTTTTTTGACCAGGTCAATCTCAAAGGTAATATTATTAATCATAAAAAAATGGAAAATTCAAAAGTATTGAGACACGAAACTGTGATTTTGGGTGATTTATGTATGTCGTTTGGGTTTGTATTTTTTTTTTGTAAGCTTTCCGCTACATAATTAACACAATTTTGATAACGCCACCGGCGGAGGGCTTTCAAACTTTAGTAGCTAGAGTAAAACGTATTGCGAATCACTGAAAAGAATATTATTGAAGCAAAGAGTTTGATAAATTTTGGATATTTTTGAACCTATATGCAGGTTTCAAAAATTTAGAAAAAAAAACAAATAAAATGTATAAAGAAACCATACCTTCACTCTGTCCAGTAATCTAGAAATCACATTTTTTTAAAGCAGGACTCGAGTATTTTTTTTTCGATTCTTAGAGTTGCTTTGAATATTTTATGAAGTCCTCCTAATGTACGCATATTTCATATAGAAACAGCGTTTTTTATGAGCAAACCCATGCGGTTTTCAAATAGTAATAGTAATAGTAATAGTTAATAGTTTCTTAAATACAGCAGTTCTAGTACATTATCTTGGTTTTTTTTTTAATTAATATTTTCGAATAGTTCATAATTTCTATTGCGTTGTTTTTCATAATTTTTTGTTTTGTTTAATTGTTCAACTATCACTGAAGTTGTGAACTCAGATAAAAATATATATTTTTTTTTAAAACACCGTTTATATCTAGTGTTTAACCAACAAACTAGGGTAAGGGAATGTAATGTTAGCCTAGCTGCTTCATTCGGCCTATGTACCAAACATGTCATTAATTAAGCGATATTCAACAAAATCATGTTGCTATTAGGATGACCGATGTAATCAAAAGCAATTAAGATAATATTTATCAACTTAAAGTTGTTCACTTTCGCGTAACTTTCGATTTCTTGAACAGGTTAAGCTTGAAGTGATCTGAATTTGGCTTAATTGAATCGATGAAGCGAGTTATGCAGTCTGGATGTGCAGAAAATAATTACACGTTACAAACTAACTGTTAAGATATCTAAAATAATAATGATTTTACAAGAAAATTGTGGACCCAATGTTGGGGACATATTTTTTTGTATGTGCCCAACTATGGCCTGTTGTATCAATAACTAAGTAAAAAGGTTGTTATTGGTAAAATTTAAAGTGGAAATGGATGAATTTGTGGTTGTTTATATTCAAGTGGCTCATCTAAACACAAACCAAAGGATAAAATTCATTGTATAGTGAATTATAATATTTTTATTATTGAATGGCTGATAAATCATATATGAACATCACTTAAGTGTTTGGAGGCAGTTTTATTTTATTTTAATTTGCGAAATGTTGTATTGAGTAAATTTAATACAGCTAGCAATGCCTTAATTCATGAAAAACCCTACAAAGACTGCATTTAGTAATAAATCCATCGAATGGGACGAAGTTGCATCCATGAATAGACCCAATTTGGTGCCTGTAGACCGGCATTAAATCCATATCCCTCGAATGTTTCTGAATTTATAAAAAGAGTTGTGTAACTTTTCGTGATACATACTACCAAATGTCTAATCAAACTTATCTTAGCAAGTGTCTAACTAGTTGAATCTTGCTTGCGGATTAAAACCTGTATGAGTTATGATTAAAAAAAATAATCGATCATTGCATAATATGCTGAGTTAAGGGACACATATAACATAAAATAATGATAATAAACACACATGTCTTTAGATTTTTGCCCTGCTACTTACAATGCATTTCGTATCCATTATTGGTTGGTAAATGACTGGACAATGCATACTATTGCACAGTGGTCCAGAATGCGAATTTAGCTGGAAAGATACTAGAGAGCTTGAGCTGTTTAATGGAATACCTGTAACTAGAAATTAGAAAAAAAAATAGTATTTTCCATTTAATTTCAACTTCCTTTGCTAATCTTGACAGATACGCGTATTTCGTCTACAATGTGCAGACTTCTTCAGTGTCTCGTACTTAAATGGAAAAAAATAATTTTTCTTCTCATTTCTAGTGGAAAGATACGTTTTCAGCCTAAGTTTGAAGTTTTGGAGCAAAATCGTCTTCCACATAATTATTTTTAGGAACAAGGCGCTTCTTTTGGTGTAAATAAAATCTAGGGTGGTCCTTATTTTCAGAGAAATCTAGAATCAAACTTTTTTATTTGCAGAAATAAAGGCATACATTATTCGGAAAAGTTGTAGAATAAATAACTTTAAGCAATTCTGATGGTATAATTTTTGTATATACTTTTTGATATGACCAAACTAGAGCATTTTTTTCCTTCGTAGCTTAGGATGCCCGGGGCGTTTTCTACACATTTTTCAGTATTTCAGCATGGAGAAGCTGGTTGGCGTAGCATGGGCAACGTTGTCAACTTGACAATAGGAAAGTGAGTGGCTGTGACTGAAGCTCATGTTCAAGCAGGATGTATTTTCCATTCTTATTTAATTGATAATTTCAGCCCGCCTTGTGAAATCTTTGCATTTCAGGGCACAGCGCAGCATGACAATTTAAAGCTTGTAATACTCAATTTGTTTTTCAGCATTTCAGCATAACATTTTCATTAAAATTCTATTTCTGAACTACAACTACTACCCCATAAAAGACTGACATGTGATAGCAGCAGTATTAATTGTTTTCAAATATATGTGTTTAATGATATTACATTTATTTCAGAAATCATTGAACCGGGCTCTTCAATCACTAAAACTACTTTTTTCAACCTATAGTATAGTCTGTTAATTCTCAAAATAATAAAACAAATCAAATATCTTTTTGTTGAAATTTTGTCTTTGTTGAGAGGACAGATCTACTCGGCATTTCAGGTTGTCCAGGGCTATTCAGATATTAGTACATATCCAAATTTTATTTAGCAGCAACAATCCAATGGCTTTCAGTTACATTTTGTAAATACATATATTATATTCTATTACGTATATCATATACACATATTCCAAAGGGTAAGGGGGGAATGTATGGTGCCAGACGATGTAGGCTGGATGAGGGATTCGTGGTTATCTGGCCCAATAAATGGATGACAATTATGCCTTCCTTGATGGAAATTGTCAGATCGAGATCTGCGAAGGTTAATTATCTTCCGTCATGAGCAGTTCCTGAAGAGAGAGGAGGGTAAACAGTTCACCCGGTTCCAGATCCATTTTCTACTATACTACTTGAAAGTAGTAAGGTTAAGGAAGGAGGTAATTCACCTTCTTTGGTCTCCCATTTTGCAAACGAGAACGAAAATCGCTTTGTATTAGTCACTGATCTTTCAAGTTGCTAGAAGCATAAACATGGAAGAAAAATAGTAAAGCATTCGAAGTTTTCAACTACAAAGTGATACACATGTATCTAGAATTTCTTGATTTCAACATCGTTGAGAGTTCGTAGACAATTTTATGAGCTACCAAACTATTTTCTCAGTTTGGTTCACCACCAGACACTTTTCATTGATTGAGAATTCTCGCTCCATCCTTGCATTTTCGTGGAAAAATGTTATCAAATTTGTTCATTCGAGTAAGGAACAGCAGCGCCGAGATAGTCTTTATCTACACAACTCCAGAAGCCTTTAAGCTTCCTCCTTGATGCGTGTTATAACATTAGGATGACGTAACGCTTTAAAGACATACGGGATCAAGTCCCTATAACTTCGAAGTTTTCTGAGCAAAATCCTCAAATATTATAACACTCAGCGAAATAAACTTTCGATGTTCATAAGGTTACATTATGATTATTTGCTATAAGGAATCAGTATGAATTTCATAAATTTATCTTGTTGAAAGAATAAAAATATGGAGCAACCTGGATTCGAACCTTGAACGAAAAGGTTGTAGGTCTAGTGACTTGCCCACTAGTATATATCAAAACTTGTAATGAGGAAAGCCTAAAGGCATACAAGAACAACGTCGGGTAAAACCAAATTTATTCATATGCCTTCTGAAACTCCAAACTGGAGCATCCATTGAATAAGTCGAGTTATTAGAACGAGACACTGAAGAAGTCTGCATATTGTAACCGAAATACGCGTATCTGTCAAGATAAGCTAAGGTAGTTGGAATTAAATGGAAAATACTAATTTTTCTTCTAATTTCTAGTTCCAATTTCCATATTAAGGATTGGCAGAAGATTGCACTCCGTCAATTCACTTTCAATTAATGATTTTGCTTTGCACAGGCTTAAAAAATTGCAAATTGTTTAAAAGGTCTGGGACACGAATCGACTATTAATGGTAGCATGATGAAAAAATCAAACTTTGGTCCCAGCATCTTATCGTCTACCACATCAACCACAACAGCGAACACTTTTGATTGGAATACCGACGAAATGCTTCGTTTGAGATTCGGAAGACTTTCCTTCGGCTTTCTTTCTTCCTGCTTCCTGGCTTCATTATGTAAAATGTTACCGAAATCCGGTAATTTTTTTTACATATAACTGTAAAACGGTAAAATTTTACCGAAATCCGTAAAATCGAATTACGAACGTTCAGCTGTTGAGAATTCGGTAAAATTTTAAAGATTTCTGTAAAATAATCTGAGTGTGTACAAAATCAAATTCACCCATTTCGCAAATTTCTCCGGATTTAGTCTATTTAACAAGGGTTGAACAATGCACAGCTCATTTTTGAAAAGCACTCGTTTATCAAAATTGTCTGATGTATTAGTTGTCTTTGTTATTGCTGTAAGCTGACTGGCACAATAGGTTTCTGTCCACTGCAGTGACAAATATTTCTCAATTATGCAAATGGATTGAGACTTTATAGTATTTCAAAAAACGACAGCAATATTCCTACCCCTAAAATTGCAGTTAGGCATACAATTGTGATGCTTCAGTCAAAAAGATCATCTATGAAGTTCAAGTCAAGTAAAATAAAAACAGTAATTAGTGTGCGAAACCTCATCTGTCCTGTGACAGGTTGTAGTCAGATTTTCTAAACGGTACGTTTTTTAACAGGCTGAACAAAGCCAGCAGAAAACGGTTCACATGCAAAGCCAAACACTGTTGAATTCCGTTAATGAGATCGTTGGACCGAGTAGATGACAAAAACGCTACTCGAATTGTTTGAAAAAGGTGTGAGTATGGTTCCTTCTATATGACAAAAATTTAAAATTTTCCCGATGATTTAGGATTCCCGCATTTCACAATTTCCCCGAGTCTGTGGCCACTCTGTACGTACTACCAAATGTCTTATCAAACTTATCTTAGCAAGTGTATAACTAGTTGAATCTCGCTTACAGCTTAAAAACGTTATGGGTTATAATAAAAAATCTAATCGATCATTGCATAAGAGTTAAGGAATACATACCCTTTTTATCTGTAGTATAACAAATCTTATTTCTGTTAAGTCTCAATTCAGTATAAATACGAGTAGAATAAGAGAGAAATGAAACAATTTAACGATAAAAAAATCTTCAAAACCAAGCAGACTTAATTTAACTCCCAATACATCAACCACCTTCGACAGCAGCGATTCATTTGCGTTCAGCAACATAAGAGCCTTATTAGTTTTGCTACTATTTGGCTGACCATCCCAACTATCACTACGAAAACTACGGTTATCTTTTCCCAAGCCCAACCGCCCAGCCACATCGGGATATAAAGAAATGCGGTATTTAGTCGCATCACTGCTGCTGTTTCAAACATTACCTTTCTTCATTGTGACGAACTTTCCTGGTTCGCGTCGAAGAATAAACTAAATGCGTTGGATCTTCATACTTCAATGACAAAACCGAAGAACACTCAGGTCAATGAAACCACTCTGCTAGTCACGATGTGAGCGAGTCAGAGCCGAAGAGCATGAAGAACGAAGGTTCCCGTTTTGCTTTGCCACTCATATTCTTCTCAGCCGGGCTACTCACGGTAGTAAGCTGTTACGTTGGTATGCTCTTCATTAGTGAGGATTGTTTGTATATCGATGTTACGAAGATCATCGCACACGATGAGTGAATAAGGGGAAAACGATGCGAATATCAGCAAGCCTGGATGCCCCTATAAAAAGCAGTTATTTTGCTGTAACTTTTTTATTTCAAAATTGTTAAGCAAAGATATCTTGTCATTGATTTTAGAACAACAAAAGCTACAACTTTTGGTGTGCTAAAAGCGTCTTTATCGTATGGCAAACAATAGTTATTATGATTTTTATAAACAAAGTAGGCTTTTTTCAAATGTTAGTTTTTCTAGTTGGGGCAAATCAAAAAATTATTTCTTAACAGAATTTAAAAGTATTTTTATTATTGCATATCATGGCTGAAAACTGGAGATAGATTATTTTTTAAAACCAAGTAAAACACATTTGAAAAGTGAGTAATTTTATTGAAAAAATCGTTTATTACTCACTAACGGCAAGAGACATCGACGAGGTTTACAGGTCAAAATTTTTATATTTTGAAGTTATAAAAACTATCCGAAAGAATGTTGTTGGCAAATTAGAAATAAAAAAGTAAGAGCAAAGAACTGTTTTGTTTTCTGTAGATTCACCTTAAATTATCTAAGGAAAACTGTCATGAAGAAAGTGTTTACTTCCCATATTAATGATGAGTAATTTCCCTATAGGATTTTTTTTGCGGTTTGACCATAGTAGCTCAGCCGTTTTCAGTTAGTTAGAACTTGTTGATGAGAGCACAGTGGTCACAGTGGTCCAGAATGCGAATTTAGCTAGAGAGTTACATTTTCAGCCGAAGTTTGAAGTTGTGGAGCGAAATTGTCTTCAACAAATTTGTTTCTAATAACAAGGCGCTTCTTTTAGTGTAAATGAAAAATTGGGAGCCTTATTTTCAGAGAAATCGACCTGTGCATTGGTACTTTGCGTACCTGCAGGTAAAACATAGATCCTACTGCGATCCTTAGCTTCTTGTCCATAAACTTCTATCCCTACCTATCCGTGGTGCCGACTGGGGTATGAGTAACCATTGGAAAGATCGGGTAACCAACCCCGGTGGGACCTTGGTCATATGCTGACAGGGAAGAGAGGGCTGCCCTCTTCAAAGGGTGCAGTCTATCTGAGCGTCTGTTCTCCATGTAAGGAGTGACTGATGGTCCTCCGGTGAGATAGGGGGTTGAGTTAGGCCTAACAAGCCACCCTTAAAAGATTCAATGTTACAAATAATACAGAAGTTAATATGAACCGGAACAATCGGAACAGACCTAAGCGACGAAAGAAGGACTACAATTGGAAACTCGGAACATGGAACTGCAAATCGCTCTGCTTCCCTGGCGTCCCGCGTAACTTTGAAGTCGTAGCACTGCATGAGATTTGCTTAACAGGACAGAAGGTATGGAAAAGCGGGCATCGAGTGGCTGCTTTTTACTTTTTAGTAAAATTCATCATTGGCTACATGAATGCTCAAATAGAACGGGATGCAATGTATAGACCGGTGCGTGAACTTTGCGGCCTCCCGTGGTTTAGTAGTTCGAAGTACCTTCTTCCTCCGTAAAGACATCCACAAAGCCACTTGGAGATCACCTGACCAACGAAAAGAGAATCAAATCAACCATGTTCTAAACAACGGGCAATTCTTCTCCGATATCATCAACGTTCGGACCACTACCTAGTTGCACTATGTATGCGCTCAAAACTCTCGACGGTATACAACACGCGTCGCGTTCGGATGCCACGACCTAACATTGAACTACTACGGGAAACCGGAGATGGCCAGAAATACGCGCATCAGCTAGAAGCAGCCCTACCAACGGAAGGGCAGCTTAGCTCAGTTACTCTTGAGGATTGCTGGAGAGATATTCGAACCGCCATTGGTAGCACTGCAATAGTGACACTAGGTACTTCTGCACCGAATCTAAGAAATGGCCGGTTTGATGTCGAATGGAAGCAGTTAGTAGATTAGAAGAATGCAGCACGGGCGGGAGCGAATGAGGAACGGTATACACACTTAGAAAATTTTACAGTGTTTAGTAATTTTTTGCCGAATTTTCAACAGCTGAACAGTTCGGTAATCCGATCCGATCCGATCCGAGACAGTCACGGATTAGGCAAAATTCTATTCTTCCATGGAAAGAGCGTCAGAGGGAAGATCGAGACCGCGAAGAAATGGAAGCACTGTACCGTGCTAACGACACACGCAAATTCCATGAGAAGTTGAACAGCTTGCGCAAAGGCTACATACCACAAGCTGATATGTGCAGAGACCTGGAAGGCAACATATTCACAGGAGAGTTTAAGGTGGAAGGTGGAAGCAGTACTTCGACGTGCACCTGAACGGCAATATTACGGCGAACGAAAGTGGCCCGGCAATAAATCTTGGAACACGACAGGAGAATGACAGGATCCCGACCCCAACCCTTCAGGAAGTTGAGGAGGAAATTGGTCGGTTTAAAAATAACAAAGCTGCTGTAGTTGACCAACTCCCAAGCGAGCTATTAAAATACGATGGTGAAGCACTCGCCAGGGCGCTTCACTGCATAATTACCAAGATTTGGCAGGAGGAATGTTTACCGGAGGATTGGATGGAAGGAATAGTGTGTCCCATCTATAAAAAGGGTGACAAGCTAAATTTCTGCAATTATCGTGCAATCACGCTACTGAGCGCCGCCTATAAGTTGCACTCCTAAATTTTATGGCGCCACCTTTCACCAATTGCAATGGAGTTCGTGTGGCAATGCCAAGTGGGATTCATGAAAGCCCGCGCAACTGCAAACCAGATTTTCGCGATTCGACAAGTGCTGCAGAAATATCGCGAATATATCGTGCCCACTCACCAACTTGTCATCGATTTCAAATCAACTTATGATACAATCGATCGAGACCAGCTATGGCAGAAAAACTGACTTGGTTGGTCGACGATGGAACGAGTGATGTGTGTCGTCCAAGTATCAGGGACACTCTCGAGTCCCTCTGAATCTCGAATAGGGTTACGGCAAGGTGATGGATTGTAATTTTTTTGTTTAACATTGCATTGGTGGGTGTAATTCGAAGAGCCGGGATAGACACGAATGGCACGATCTTCAGGAAGTCTGTCCAACTCGAGTAACGATTACGATTTAGGAAGAGATGTTCGCTAATTACCATAAGCCACCAAGAGTCGACAGTAATGTTTGCTAGAATGAAAGATACGAAGAGAAAGTGTTGAAAGTACCGTCAGTGTACGGTAGGTTGGAAATAGAACAGAAGTATTAACAATTAACCGAAAAGGCATGAGTAAAGTAGTACTCCAACCAAGCACGTTACTATTGCCCAACATCCCACTGCGGGGTAGGTCGAGGCACGGACGAATCCGCCACGGTAAATATCAACCTTAAATATGATTGTTGTTTTATTAAATTTTAATTCCATATCCAAATGCACGAACCTTCTTCATTACACTACTCGGAAGGTCCTGTACAACATTTGGACCAACTTTTTTTGGCGTGGCAATCAATTTTTTCTTCATATCTTCCTTCGATATCACTTCAATAGGATGCTTCCAAAGTGCCTGCTTCATGATGGCCCAGTACTTTTCAATTGGCCGCAGTTCCGGTGCGTTCGGGTGTTGAGATGCTTCGGCACAAAATTGACCTCCTGAGCCTTGTACCACTCCAAAACCTCTTTCGAGTAATGGCACGAGGCAAAATCCGGCCAGAAAATCGTAGGACCATCGTGTGACCTCTGAAGAGGAAGTAGACGCTTTTGGAGGCATTCCTTTAGGTACAACTGCCCATTGACCGTTCCAATTGTCACAAACAGGGTGCTCCGAATTTCACACGAGCCAATTGCTTGCCAAATCATATATTTTTTGACAAACTTTAACATCTTCTGCTTTCTTTCGCCCTCAGGGACATCGAATTTATGATGAGCAGTGAAAGTGGAGAAAGTGTTGAAAGGTCCGTCAGAGTACGGCAGGTAGGAAAATTAACAGATGTTTTTGAAAATTGAGCGAAAGGGCATGTATCCAATGGTACTCGAACCATGGACGTCAATCTTTGCCTAACATCCCACTGCGGGGTAGGTTGTAGCGACGGAACAAGTCCGCCACTTCCGTCGCTACAACCTATCCCGCAGTGGGATGTTAGGCAAAGATTGACGTCCATGGTTCGAGTACCATTGGATACATGCCCTTTCGCTCAATTTTCAAAAACATCTGTTAATTTTCCTACCTGCCGTACTCTGACGGACCTTTCAACACTTTCTCTTCACATCGTTCATTCTAGCCAAAAACATTGTTGTTCACTCTTGGTGCCTCATGGTGATGAGCGAACATCTCCTTCTACATTAAAAATCTTAATTTTTCTAAAAAATCTGTAATCTCTAAATACAGATATTTGTGCGAAAAAAATTTAAAAAAAATCTGTGTCAATCTAGATAAATCTTTGCATGTGGCAACCCTGGCTGCCGAATGAATGTGAAATTATATGAACACATATGAAATCTTTGATAGTAAAGTACTAGAAAATTTGATAGTTGAATTGATACGTGGGAAAATTTTCAATCGATTGGTGTCCTGTAATCTTTTGAAATCTCAATAAAACCCGCACATAACAACCTCTATTAAGTGATAGAGAGTATCTTGATATCAAATGCCATGCACATTATTTCCGGTGAAAACTAGATGTATAGATGCTGATATCAAGATAGTCTATATAACGTTATATAAGTTATAGTGTGAACAGGGTGTGAAATCCATAGTATGGAATTTTTTAATTAATAATTTGAGTCAAATTCGTGTTCGAGCCTAGTCGTCAGAAAAAAAACAAAGTATCGAGGTTTGCAAGTACACTCTTTTCACTTCTTTTTACCTTTTATACATTCAGATTTTCAATCACACACAAGTTGAGCCCTTCAATACTATTCATACGGTTGTCCCTCTCACCGGGTGTCCCACTTTCAAAGACTCGCTCTTGAGACACAGTTACCTTTTCAAAGGCGCACAAAACCATTCAAAGCAGATCCGACAGAGAGAAGGACAGGAAAAGATTATGACGGTTTACCTCGTATTGATGTAGCGATTTGATTCTCGAGGACTTCCGTTTTTCCTGCTAGGAAAATCTACCAATCGGCACTTGAAGCTCCGTGTCTCGTGCGGGCGAAAGCGAAAATATTGAAATGGAAGTCACCATCAGCCGGCACAGAAGCCAGACGCTCGTCGGACACTCACAGTGATGTAGACACGTTTTCAATTGCATAATTGCACGCTATTCAAATGGTAATGGAGGCTTGGATTTCGGATGCTTAAAGAGGATGGCTGTGAGCAGTGAATTCCAGGACTTGGTAATGTATTAAATAAAACATACACCAGATGTATGTTTTATTTAATCCTCAACTTTTATCCGCTTTTTACTATTTCATCTGTCCGGAATCCAATTGTCAACATGTGCAGAACTTCTTTATGCTTCGAAAAAATGCAAATAGAAAACAAGTCTTTGATCCACCCGTTAATCTCACTACAGCGACAGATGTACAACTTGTTCGTTGATACTATTACGCCAACGAAACAAGATTATTATTTACGCTCAAAGTTGTGGAAATACGAAACTTTCCAACAAACACACCCCTCCGGCATCCAGATCATTCGACGAGTGTAGACATCAACACCCCCTCGTGAGCATCGATTCGGAAAAGTTTGAGCATTCAAACAATAATTATTATTTGTTTGTTTGCTGATTTACTTTTTCGCTTGGAACATACTTTTTCCGCTGGCAACCTCGGGGACGTGCTGCAAATCAAATAAAATAAATATACACACAAACAAAAAGACACAAACAGGCGCTAGGAGGAACCGGCGAAATGCGCACCCTTATTCTGGACCAACAAAGCAGCTCGGCAATCTGCGTAGGTGGGTGACGAAAACTGTTCTTCGATTCGATACACCAACACCGCACTCATTGAGAACGGCTCTCGGACGGACGAGGTGAGGGGTGGAAACGATTTATATTCACCTAATTTAATTACCAATTTGGCCCTTTTTCATCGAGGCGCATCGCTTGAATTTTCATCAAGGCAGCAACACACCGAAGAACGCACACGAAGACGAGGGTGGAAACTGGCGAACGTGCTTGGCATACTTCCAAATCTGCTTCGATGAGGAGGGCAGGAGGAAGGATTTGGCAAAACGTCCGAATCGCCGAATGCGGGTGCGTGTCGAGGAAGTGTGGAAGCCGAGAGGAAGGGATTAAACAATTCCTTTTGCATTTAAATGCTGTCTGGGGAATCGCTGGAGAGAAATTTCCTTTGATTTGAAATTAGGGATGATCGAATTGCATTTCAGGGATGGAAACCATATTTGTATTTTTTTTTTTGGAGTGTTTACTAAAATAACGTTTGCATTAAAAAATGGACTATTCGGATGGGCAGTAAAAAATATTAAAGAAGATAGTTTAATGGAAATTTTCTTTAAAGCCTTCGTTTTTTAAGCCTGCCTTGACGCTCTGCAACTCAGTCATGTAGGCCTCAACCAACGCTTCCGCATAAGCATGGTTTCCGTCATCAGCTTCCGTCCGACACATTCACTTTTCTTCAGGAGAGAGAGAGGATGTTATATATGCTGAGCCGTCTATATTCGGCGGTCACAAAGAGCCTCACGATCTCCAACTTCGAACAGTACGAACAAACCATCGAGCGTAGTTGCTTCACTGTAAGGTAATTGGGCTGTCAGGTAGGTATCCTCGTGGTGCAGCCTTGCTAAATGAACTAAAATCGAATGTCTACTTTCAGGTCAAGGACAGTTCAAAGCAGTGTCTGTTTTCTATGTTACCCGGTGTTTCCACTCGCATTTTCTGTCTTGTTAGATCTGTCTTAACATATGCCAAGCCACCTGACATTTTTTCGATGCTGGGCTTAGCTCTAACAGATATGTTAAGACGTTTTTATTAAATTTCAACAATTTCAGTACCCGATACGGATTTTTTAGGATCTAGAGCAATTATGGAGTCTCTAACAACAATTTTATGGAATCGAAAACTAAAACAAGCATTACATTGGACTTCGTCATATTTATTTTAAAAAAATGTCTGCTTAAAAGTCTAACATTTCTGTCAAGAAATATGTTTGAACAGATCTGTCTTAACATCTAACATATGTGTCTCCACTTGCCATATTCTTTGACAGTGACACAAATGTTAAGACAGAAAATGCAAGTGGAGACACCGGGTTCGGAGCAGCTGTCAACCATCCTGTATTTTTTCTCTCCGTTCGGGACATTGTACACAGAGAAACCAAATTATCCAGAATTAAGTTATTTTTCTCATCTTGACAGTAAAGTAAAACAAGTCATAATTGAGTTATTAACAAATTATCCAATTTTGAGTATTTCGAAAAAAACTCAATGCCGAGTGAATTAACAGTTGGTTAAAAACGAATCGACAGTAAAAATAATCCAAAATTGAGTTTTTTTTTTTAAATTGTGTTTTATACCCCGTTCACACTACAACCTATATTACGTGATATAGAGTATCTTGATATAAATGCCATGCACATTATTTCAAGTGATTCGATGTATAGATGCTGATATCAAGATACTCTTTATTACGTAATATATGTTATAGTGTGAACGGGGCATTAGTAAACTTTAATTCACTGAATTCAATAAAAGAAAACAATAACTTCAAATAAAACAAAATGTATTCGATTAATAAGTTCATTCTCGGAAACATCAAATCTACCGAGATTTTTTGTTGAAACGAGTGCTTTTCGTTTGTCAAGAACGGCTTTACTTTGGACACGATCGAGGATAGTCCTGAATGAAACTTATGGACCTCCTTGATCCATCATATTGAAATTCCGTGATCATTTCCATGATCTTTGCGAATAAATCCTCCAGAGAAACGTCATCCTGATCAAATACTGGGTTTTCACTAATATAGTTCTGCATTGGAAGATCTTCAAAGCGACAAGAATTGAAGAAAAGCAATCGAATAAGTCCAAAAATTATAATTTTTTGTAGCTTTCGAAGACTAAAATTTACTTAAATTGCTCCATATTACTAAAGTGCCTCGGACGCGTTAAATTTTAAACCAGACACTAGGTATGGTACGCAAAAAAAAACAATTTAGTTACGCCAAACAGCACCGGTTTTGATTAGATGGTGCTCAAAAATTTTCCGCCATAGCAAAAAAACTGCCCAACGCTCCGATTTACATGGCTTCGCAAAACGTGCCTCGCACGTGTACTGAAAACTTACTACTCTTAAAATACTTTGCTCTGAGTATTATTGACATTTCTAATTTATCTGCGAGATTGCGTTACGACTGCCTACCAGTGAGATCAAAATTAAATCCAAAATTGTAGTCCTATCAGAGTACTTAGTTCTGAGTACTATCACACATGATCCCATAACTATAACCATAACCATAACCATAACTTGAACTGACCACCGTTTGGCATAATGACTATTTGGCATAACACTTTTGAAATAACATAAAATCCAAGTGGTCGTTTTGGTACAGTGACCATTTGGCATAATGTCATTGGCATATTACCGATAGGAGCGAGAGCCCTGTATGATGAGATCGCATAGCATAAAGTTCATTTCGTAAGAACATAAACATAAAACTGTTTAACACAGAACTCCATAAGTCAGAAAACCTGTATCAGAAACCAATCCCTGAATTAATAATTGCGCGCTTCTTCTTCTTGTACCCATCGGTTCGTTTTCGAAAACCATTTTAACAGGGCTGTCGTCCAACATTCTTCCGACATGCCCAGGTTATCATAGTCGACCGATTTTAGCGATGTTTACGATGGGAGTTTCTCCCAGCAACTGATCCAATTCGGGGTTCATTCGCCTCCTCCACGTTCCGTCAACCATCTGCACTCCACCGTAGATTATTCGCAGTACCTTCCGTTCAAATACACCAAGGGCTCGTTGATCCTCCACTAGCAATCTGCATGTTTCGTGGCCGTAAAAAACTAATGGTCTTATTGATGTCTTGTAGATGGTCAACTTTGGAGTTTGGCGAACTTTGTTCGATCTTAACGTCCTTCGTAGTCCAAAGCAGGCACGATTGCCAGCCACAATGCGGCGGTCACCGATGATCTCAGATATACGATTTCGTCTACTACCTCGATTTCATCACCGTCGATCTGAACTCGTGCTAGGAGGCTAACATTGTCTCCTCGTGAGCCTCTTCCCTTCATGTATTTTGTTTTCAACGTATTAATCACAAGCTCAATCGTACCAGCTTCAGCCTTAAGTCTGATGTACGTTTCCGCCATCGTCTCAAAGTTACGTGCTACGATATCAACGTCGTCGGCGAAGCCAAATAGTTGGATAGACTTCCTGAAGATCGTGCCACTCTTGTCTATCCCAGCTCTTCGAATCACACCATACAGTGCAATGTTAAACAACAAATACGACAATCCATCACCTTGCCGTAACCCTCTCTGAGATTCGAAGTGACTCGAGAACCTCCCTCGGAGGACAAACATCACTAGATCCATCGTTGCTTTGATCAACCGCGTCAATTTTTCCGGGAATCCATATTCGTGCATGATTTGGCATAGGTGGTCTCGATCGATTGTATCCTACGCTGATTTGAAATTGATGAAAAGATGATGTGTAGGCACTTTGTATTCGCAACATTTCTGCAGCACTTGCCGAATCGCGAAAAGCTGGTCCGTAGTAGCGCGGGCATCCATGAATCCCGCTTAGTATTGTTGGGTTCCAGTGACCCATTTCAGAATGCCTGGTTACTCACGTCCATTCCGACTACACTTTCACTAACAACAAGCCCCGCATAAACACAGTACAAACATCAAATGGATATAGGTACTGTGCATACACTTCCATCATCAAATCTTATTGTTTTGAGGATAGCACGT
Source organism: Aedes japonicus (assembly GCA_034211315.2). Lineage (NCBI taxonomy): Eukaryota > Metazoa > Arthropoda > Insecta > Diptera > Culicidae > Aedes > Aedes japonicus. Next base: position 387,164 of record JASCZW010002954.1, on the reverse strand, counting down.
ATTTAGAAGTATCGTTCAAATTCAGATAGATCTCACCGAATCTTGTTGCTGATGTTCAGTCTTAATTTGGACGGCTTCCCTGTGATGCTAAAGGATGCATTTATGTTTATACAGAAGTAGCACTCCGCTATTCGGCAAATATTTTCACATCATCCTTTTCGAATTGAACAGCCCGAATACAGTTGGTACTTTACACATGAAAATCACAGGGAAAAAAACACTTACGAGATGAAATTTGAAAAATCCCTATCATTGTGCAACGAATGAAAAAAAAACTTCACAGCTCTCCATCTGTACACCACGTAGTGAGTGCATCTGAAATTATATGCCAACCACTCAGGTGCGAATGCGCGTTACCTTCGTTCTTTGTTTCTGACCAGCAAATGAACGTTCTACATTGCACTAGTTTTCTTTTTCTCTCTCCACACACTGCCAACAATCAAAATCCCCCGCTATGAGGCGACACTATATCGCCTTATAATCATCAAGTCACTCGCGACAAAGCGAAAAAATACTCTAATTTAATAATTTATGCACTAACAAACACAACTAAGCTGATATTAACTGTTCCTCCGGGAGCGGGGGCGAAGCACAATAAACAAAAAAATGGGAAAAACCTACCGACCATCACAAAATTTTGGAAGGAATTGATTTTATTCACTACATCTTACACAAAACACGTGGAGATTTGATGATTTCACTGTTCGTGTAGGTTAAACTACGAATATATATTTGATTTTATTTTTCGCGAAAATGACGCAGCACAAACAAAAAACGTCAGTTTCCAAGCACGGGTTACTGCGATTCATGAGGCATGTTACTTTTTGTTCTTGAAAAATGCGCAAGTAAGACATTACGTTAAGGGCTTATGCTGAATCATTCTTGGCGGTAGTCATTAACTCTACATTTAGAATTGATAAAACTCATAATAATATGGAAAACTAATATTGATGTTAAAAAAAATTAAATGCCGCCAATTTTGATATCTTAGCCTACTTTTCAACTCGCTGAAATCAATGCTATGCGGATAGTCAACGAGACTAAGTTGTGGAAAATGCTTGTTTAGAATAATCTATCTGAATATACAAATTAAACAAAACCAATAGATACCATTGCATTGTTCATACAAATCAATTATAAACTTATAATGAAATCGTATATCAAGTCTTCAGAGTGCTAAAATCTTGCTTTGGTAGTTAATATTTTTACTTTTGAAAGTCTAGTAAAACTAAAAGAAAATCCAAATCTATGAATGTTACCAGATCCACAATTCAAGCTTAAAGGGTGATACGGTCAAAATTTGGTCAAGGGAAAACGCGTGTAAATCGGTGAAATCGTTTATTTAAAAAATCAAATTAAATTTCTTTTTCAAGTTCAATTAGTATAAAATTCAGGAAAAATATTCAGTTAGGCTTCCGCTTTTCCAAATCCGAATTGCCGGGCCTTACGCTTGACCCCTGCCATCAGATTTTGTATAGCCACCTTGTCCACCTTCTTCGCCGCAGAAAGCCAGTTTGCCTTGAACTGCTGCTCGTCCTTAGCAGTTTTTTTGGTCTTCTTTAGGTTCCGCTTGACAATAGCCCAGTATTTCTCAATTGGGCGGAGCTCTGGCGTGTTGGGAGGGTTCTTGTCCTTGGGAACCACCTGCACGTTGTTGGCGGCGTACCACTCCATGGCCTTTTTACCGTAATGGCAAGATGCCAAATCCGGCCAAAACAGTACGGAACAACCGTGTTTCTTCAGGAAAGGCAGCAGACGTTTATTCAAACACTCTTTCACGTAAATTTCTTGGTTGACAGTCCCGGAAGCTATGAAAATGCTGCTTTTCAAGCCACAGGTACAGATGGCTTGCCAAACCAGATATTTCTTTGCGAACTTTGACAGTTTCGTGTGCTTGAAAATATCTGCTACCTTTCCCCTTCCTTTTGCCGTATAAAACTCCTGTCCCGGAAGCTGCTTGTAGTCGGCTTTGACGTAGGTTTCGTCGTCCATTACCACGCAGTCAAACTTCGTCAGCATCGTCGTGTACAGCCTCCGGGATCGCGCTTTGGCCGTCGTATTTTGTTTATCATCGCGATTTGGAGTCACTACCTTCTTGTAAGTCGATAGTCCGGCTCGTTTTTGGCTCGATGCACGGTTGTAGACGATACACCCAGTTTATTTGCGGCATCTCGGAGAGATAGGTTAGGGTTTCGCTTGAAACTACCGGCAACTCTCTTTGTCGTCTCAGCGGCTTCCGGTTTTCGATTTCCCCCCGATCCAGACTTCCTGGCTGTCGACAAACGTTCCCCAAACACTTTAATTACATTTGTAACGGTTGATTTGGCAACTTTTAGCGATTTTGCCAACTTTGCGTGCGAGTAGCTCGGATTTTCGCGATGCGCGAGCAAAATTTTGATACGCTGCTCTTCTTGCTTGGATGGCATTTTGACAACTGAAGAGTGAATTCCAAAATCAAAATAGGAGCAACATTCTACACACACACACCTTCAAAATGAGGGGTGTTCAGGTTTTTTAAATGCAAAATTGAAAGAAATACGTCAAGTTGATATTGACCAAATTTTGACCGTATCACCCTTTATCACCTTGCACTGCCGCCTAACTTTTTACTAACCATAATCGTACACCCCTAATACATTTGCACAATCCAGTTCCAACCTCGCAAAACGGTAGCGATTGTCTGCAGGTTACCGGAAATGCTATTCAAACCCTACTGCCACTGTTCCTCGAGAGGACGATTGATGATTATACAGTTGTTGTTCATCATATAGGGGTTAAAGCGACTGTTGCCTTCTGCCATCGTCAACACAACACGCCCTAGGATTACGCTGTGCAAGCTAGGTCGTCTTCACTCCAGCCTAACCGCACTTTAATGTCTTTATTAGTGAGTGACATCTAACGCCTCCTCAATATAGCGGCAACGAGCCAGCCTCAGTCACAAACCCAGCTCAGTGAGGGTGCTCGAAGCAGTCTTTGAAATACGAGACACCTTCAACTGCGCTACCCCTGGTGGACCATTTGCGCTCGTCGAGCTTATAAAGCGATGATCACCTGAGGCGCGCGGTCGGTTTAGCAGCACGATGAAATTGATCATTTATTTATCACTGCTCAACTCGGCGACGGACGGCTCAGGTTACTTATACCAGCAGATAACTCTTTCCGAATCCCAAGCCCAATTTACACCTCCTGCACATATATCTAACTACCCACTGATGCCGAGGCCGAGGCGATTTTGCTTCCAGCTGTTTGCTGTGCGGATTTCCACTTCGACGATGAAGGATAGTGCGTATAAATCGACCAGGAATGTTTGGTTTTTTTTTGTGCTCCGATTTTATTTGAGTCATATAGCAAGAGGGTTGTTGCATTTTGGGTGTCCGAAGGGAAATGTAATGCATCGGATAAGTATGTGGTAATTGAAACAATCACCCGGGAGGTGATTTGTTCTCTCAGGGGCATTTCATTAGTTGGCAATTCGAGTGATTCCGCTGGGATCGAAAGGAAGAGTGTGATGTTTACTTGTTGTAATGAATGTTTATATCGATTGATGGTGGGCATACTCGGTCAATCAACACCTAATTATGCTGTATTTAACCAGCATATAGTAAAGAGTCATCAAATGCCATCTTCGTACGGTTTCCTTTATCTGATATTCTGATATAAGGCTTTGCCAGCTGTATTTGCTCTACACAACACAAAATTTTACAAAACAAACTAAAATGAAACTGCTTTGAAGCACTTAAGAGATTTTCATGTATGATTTCCATTCGTCCATTTGATAATGAGAATATTATATTTTTTTATGCACAGATTTTGTTCTTTTGGTTTACATGAGCCATTTAAAAAAAATTGCAAACTCAAATAGGGAAACGGAACCTATTCTCACCATAGTACATATATCCATCACATTCTGCAGCCATCCAACTTCAAAAGTAAAAAAATGTTTAATTTCTCCAATTAATGGACGCAAGAACCAAGAATATATAATCCTGGCAAATAAAATTAGGTCTTGAATATAATTAGGAGCTACAAAAACGTTTCGGAGACCTAAATTTCGTAAGAATAATGTGCAGTCAGATTTTCAACACAATGTCTTACCTTTGCACTACAGATTCGTCGTATTGATCTAACCGTACTAGGGAACATACTCGAGCCAGACTCCAAGTTTTCTTTTCAATTGCACTTTATCCTCACACATTTTCGGTCCGTAATTGCACAAACCAGAAAAATCACACTCCACTTATTACACTAGCCACACTAGAATCTACGAATACTTGATAAAATACTATGGGATTAATTTTCACAATAATATAAATACGCTTGCACCTATTCTGAACCGTGTTTACAATCGACGTAATCGCTTGATGTTGCACAGCTCACATACTGTATTGCATACACATCAACGCTAGTATGTGTGTTCAATCATACATAGAGCATTATATGCCCCGCGTTGTGGTGAGTCTTGTTGTCAATATTCTCATGGGAGAATAACAAACAAACCCTTTCATATTGTCTTGGTTATATGCATGCTACCCAATACACGTGAAGTGCTGTCAAATGATCTACTTCATGTTTGGGTGTAGTAGTGAAGAGCGTTAACTTGTTTGTATTTTTTTTCTTGATTAAAATCAGTACGATTAACATATGTACACAGATGGGATTAATGTTTTTCGTCATATTATTAATATAGGTACATAGCAGTTTCAACTTTTCCGTATTAAATTAGAAGAAAATTATCAGAATCGAATGTTTTGTATGTTGCTAAACGATTGGACGTAAATGGACGAATAAATTGTGAATAACTTGTGTACCCAGTGTTCGGTATTCAGTGCATATTCACCGATTTCCACTGGAGGTCTGCTTATTGAGCTCAATATAGGTACCGCTTCCCTACTTCCATTAAAATTTTACCAATAACAACATTTTCAATACGTTATTTTTACAACAAGCCATAGAACATAGATAAAAATATGTCCCTATCATTGGGTTTACGGTTTTAAGGAATGTTCGTTAAGGAATGTTCATTTTATACAGAGGACACTTTTGAAACACGATAAAAAGCAGAAGTTTAAATAAACTTTGATGGAATTCGCTTCATCGCATCGTGTAACTCAATACACTGACACACGATTGTCATTTTTTAGCTAAATCAAAACAGTTTGAGCTTAGCAAAATGGAGTGAATTGATAAGCACACTAGATTTTGGATTATTGGAAAGTACTACGAGGGACTATCTTGTAGACACTTGCCACGGAATGGAAGAGCATCTCAGAACGATTCAATGACACGAAAAGTGAAAAATTTGGTTGTGTAAAAAGTATTTTGATTCTATTTGTTTCCACTCAATCTATTTTTACCAGGCCATTGACAAGCCTACATCAATAGCAGAGATTGACAGTAGACAGGATGTCCTAGGCCCAAATTGATTTGGGCCCGCTGTCAGCTGTCAAATAGAAGCCTAATCATTTGTTTTGGTTGTTTGTTTTGATGTAAAACACCACAGAAAGCGATCTTTCTGCTTTGTATGACGTGCACAACAAAAACGAGCAACCACAGGCAAACCGTAAACGACCTACAACAAACACAACTTACAACTAGAAATTAGAAGAAGAATTAGTATCTTCACTATTTACAATTCGCAACGTACCATTTGCTTATCTTCGTACTGATAACGCGATTGCGTTATTAGTACGAGACTACTGAAGAAGTCTCGCACTATTGACTAGACGAAATACGCGTATCTGTCGAAGATAAGCAAAGGTAGTTGGAATTAAATGGAAGATACTAATTCTTCTTCTAATTTCTAGTTACAGGTATTCCACTAAACAGCTCAAAACCCTCTAGGATTCACAACTTACAATGTTGACATTGTTTTGACAGTTGAGCTTGCTGCGATGTTGTCTACGTGAAAAAGTGGTCCTTGTCATAGGCCTGATTTTTACACAGCTAAGAAACGTCAAACCAACTGCTATAAGTGGAATATTTGCAGGAATATGATCATCACAGTACGCTCTGGTTACTTGAAAAAATAACAACAACACTTCATTTTATGATTTTTGCATTTTACTCTGTGATAATACTAATTACTAGTTCGCGTTCAAGTGTCGTGTACGTTTCGAAATGCTCAGGTGTTCCACGTCTACGGAAAACTTCAACCACGTCGGACTTTTTACTGCAATCCTCGGTGCATTGCTGATCCCACCATGGGGAAGGAGGTTTCCTGCGAAATGACGGTGGAACTGGTCGAGTTTGAGCTCGAAGCGCGCTTTCCAAAATCAGGTTGGCGAGGAAGTTATATTCCTCCAGCGGTGGAAGCCCTTCTACCTTTGTTGCGGCTTCATCTTTTGCTGTTTTGAACTTTGTCCAATTGCTATTACGAGTTAGGTCATACGTGACGTTGATGGATTCCGACGGATCAAACCCAGTGGCAATCGAAATTTTAATAGGTAAATGATCACTACCGTGAGATCCTGGATGATATTTCATGTGCAATCCAACGATAATGAATTCGAGCAAAGTGTGAGGTCTAGTCTACTGTCAACTGCGGATGAACCAACCAAGCGTGTTACTTCTCCATTGTTGAGAACTGTCATATGGAAACTGTCACAGAGGTCAAATATAAGGGAAGACCGGTTGTCATCGTACAGTTCTCCCCAGCCTGTGAGAGTTAAAGTCACCCTTGATCAACCGTGGAGTTGATTGAGGGTCTAGGATCCATGATCTATGATCCACACAGAAGCAATGCAAAGGCTCTTATTTTAATCCCACAAAAGTACTCCACCTCCACGAAATCCTCACGATCAAGACGAATTATATTCAAATCATGAAACGGAAGATCGATTTCGGAAGAGAGTCATGTTTCACAAATAGCAAATGCATCACAACCGGTATTGTGAGCTAAATATTTGAAATATTCCACTCAATTGTTTCAAAAAAGTTTTCACTGTGGGAAGCATTGCCATAACAATGCTTTTAAGAGGGTCAGAAATTTCAAGGTATTTGAAGATTTTCACAATATCATCGAATGCGAACAACCCAGATGAAGAGGAAGCTTCTGTTCTTAAAACTGGGGCAACTGGGGTCTTGGGAATCCTGGGTGTAGTTTGTACTACGAAAACCAAGAAGATTCGCAGGATTGTATTCCACTGGAGTAACTGATCAAGCGTGCTTTGGCAGCTGGCAATTCCCTATAAATCGTAGACAGTACGAAGCCACCTTTAGTAGATGGGAAAGCGTCTAAAAATCATGCATGAGAGAATCATTGCATTACAGCTACCGTTTTCCGCTGTTCATTCGTCTGCTGCTGAACATCGATAGTCGACAGTGAAATCACCGGATCTGGCCAGGAGTTCGCATCCTTCAGAAATAGGATGGTTCATGCCACCATAGTATATCGTCCTTGATGTCTTCCGGAGATACCGAAGTCAGCTGGATTTTGTTGGGTTGAAACGTGCCACCACTGGGAACCGACAGTTTTTAGACTTCCGATACCCGGTTCGAGACGAATATCTTCCAGGATAACGGCGGAGAACTTATGAAATGTAATAAGATCGACGTTGGACCAGAATGTAATTCGAGGCCGGTCCTTCGGCAACTACGTAGATGCACGCTCCATATCCCTTTGAAGACGTCGACAAAACAGTGCAACTCGAAGCGTGTAGCGTCGTCTCCGAATACCATCTAGACACTCGGATATCTCGAATAACTCGAGTTGTAGTTCGGAATGACAGCCACCATAATCGCACAGTCTCTGGAAGTTCTTCTTCCCAAGTCAATTTCTCCTACCACAGTTGCTGAACGAATATTTTTGCACTGGCTACTACTGGACCGATGAGATCCAAGGGATCGAACAGCTGAGATATCTCCGATTGTACGATACGTTTTGTATCACGTTGCAAATTTAAAAAATCGAGAACTTTGAATCCATATTTGTCCTCGTTCGAAAACAACAGTAGACCGAGGGTCTTAATGGAAGCAGACCGATCGAGTTCTAGTGATGACTGGTTCTCTTTGAGATTAACTGGAAGATGTTTCGGTATCATCTGATGATTTTCACTCCACTTTTGGAGGAAAAAGCCACATCTCTCCAGGAGCCCATCCAGTTGCGGGCTTCAGCAAGAGCTTCAATGGTGTTAACTCCGGTGAGAACGTCTTTGACGTAGAAGTCTTTCTTAGCGATTAAGGCGGCCAACGAACAGTCATGACCCTCATCGTCCGCTAGCTGACGTAAAACTCGTGTCCCATGTAGAATTTTGTCGGTACAAAAACGCCTTTCGACTGCAGAAAATCCACGGGCTGCTATGTTCCAGGTATATCCGATTGAATGAAGTAACTCCTGCCTGGACGCACAACGTACCGTCTTTCACTGTTGCGAGTGTGTGTAGATGTGAAGTGTACTTCGCATTGCTGTTCTTTGGCAGTGAAACATTAGCCGACTTCGAATTTTCAACTTCCCAGAACAGTTGTCGAAGGTCGATACCAGGCAGGTAACTGGGACCGATGATGAAATGGGAACCTTTCCAGAGAGAACGTATCCAAAACAGAGAGATCATAATCAATGGAGGAACTGTGATAAGAGAAGCGTACACTAGAAGAATTATAGCATGAAAGAATTATATCGGATGACATATAGTTAATATAGATTCACAAGAATCTAGACTTGGTACTCACTTCGAACATTTCATCGAAATTTTCAATCACAAGATTGTTACTGATTCCACACTTGATCAGTATTCTAGATATGAGCTCCCAGAAACGGTTCTTTAGGGGGTTTACTCCTGACAGAACGTCCAGGCTCATATAAGGCGTTGAACGCATACACCCAAGGGCAATACGTAAACAACGATATTCCTCACCGCCCGGTGTACGTAGGCCATTGTTCGTACTAACCGATTCCAATACGGAAAGAAACGGCGTCCTTGAAATCAACGGTTTTCTGGATCGAACGATGGTCCCGAATTCCACTTGGTGGCATCGTCCGCTACATTATGCTTCGATTTTACATAGTGCCATTCATCCTTACTGGTAAGCAAGCGTATTTCGCCGATCCGATACAGGATACAGGATACAAACTGATGATATCGGCCGCTGTCCGAGCGAAGCCATGCTAGTACCGTCGGCGATTCCGTCCACAAGAAGCGCTTTCGAATTTAAAGAGTCAACGCCCAACAAACGTTTTGCAGCAGACGTGATCCCATCATGAATGCTTGAAACTCCAAGCGAGGGATTGAGAGCGTCCGAGCGCTACCTTTGTTTTTGCTGCTACTAATTAACACCAGTAACTCCAGTTGAAGGACATCCTCAAATAGAGAACACACGCACGCGCCGCTACGCTGGCATCCGTGAACACATGGGTTTCAATTTCGTCGACATTTTGGAACAGGATACTTCCGAAAAAGCAACGTGGTAGCCTGACTTCATCAATTGTCGTGTACAGCTCGATCCATCTGCTCCATAGGTCATGTAATTCTTCTGTAATGGATTCGTCCCAGTTCAAAAACATGTTTGCCAGATCTCTTGCATCAATAGTTTACCCTGCCCCACAAAATGCGCCACGAATCCCAGTGGATCATACAATTTCATCGCGGTTCGTAGAACTTGCCTCTTTGTTGGAATCGCTCCGTTGCTCCACAAGACTTCTTCCAGCCCGGTCTGATCAAAAGTGAAACTATCCGCCGATGGGACCCACAACACTCCTAAGTCGAGCTCGCAAACCGTATCCTTGGCTAGGTTCAGAGTTTTGTTAGTTGAAGATCCAGTCTCTCCTAAATGGTTGAGCACCTCCTTTGAGTTGGACAAAATTTTCCCAAATTTGAAACCCGCTGCTGCGTGGATCAGCTACACTTGTTTGACGAGCTGTACTGCTTCCTCCACCGAGTAGACAATGTCGAGGAAGTCATCCACGTAGTGGCAGGTTTCAAATTTGGGAAAATTTTATCCAACTCGTCAAGCAAACTTCAACGCCTCCACGAAGGGAGCACGAGTTATTTCGAGAACAGGATCTTCTCATCCATATCCGTCGCTGAGCTCTACTTTTCCGTGCGTTTCGCTACCGGACGATAAGTCTCATGAAGTTATTCTAAAGGCCAACTTGCGGAAGAGTCTGCAAGTTGGCTATTCGTCAGTGTATCGCAGCCGAAATTCGCCGGGAGCGAGAACGCATGGAAAAGCAGCGACGAGAGGTATCGCTAAATAATCGTTTGTTCCCTTGCTCTTTCGGAAATCAAACTGCGTATTTGATAGCAGATTGATTGATTCAACTCAACGGTTAAGTCCCTTAAACATGAAAGCATAGAGATCGGACGGTAAAAATCAGACACTGGTTATCCAGGCTTTTGAATAGCAACTACTTTTACCTGCCTCTATTCGGGTGGAACTATATTTAATTCCATGAGGATGTTAAACAGGTTAAGTAATCATCTTTATGCGATACCGGGGAGATTTTTCAGAAGGTTGAATTTAATCATATCGCTTTCCGGAGCAGAGTAATTCTTTGCAAGAAGTGCAAGTGAAAAATCCAACATTGTGAATGGTTCGTCCAGAAAACGATTATTTCGGGTGATATCCCGTAAATTTGGTTGTGCTGGAACAGAGCCAAGTTCTAACGCTCGACAGCGCTTAATTTTTTATTTTTTATTTTTTTGGATTCCCGCCCATCCTAAGAACATGCGTGAGAACGATAAAGCAGCGATTAGATGTTCTTCGAGAATTCAATTTTATGCATAATACATTAACATGCATTTCATCTGATAAAAAGCAATATGAATGCTTCATTCAATAAATGAGACATTTGTTCTGAAGGGTGTTTCGATCAAAATTTAGTCGACTTAAACTTGACGCATTTCCTTTCATCGAGCATTGAAAAAATGGCGCAACCCTCATTTTGAAGATGTGTGCGGGTAGCATCATGCCTCTATTTTGATTTTGAGCTTAAGACTTCAGTTATCAAAATGTCGTCGAAGGAAGAGAAGCAACGCATCAAAATTTTGCACGTGCATAACGAAAACCCAAACTATTCTCACGCCAAGTTGGCGAATTTGATGAATGTGGCTAAATCAACTGTTACCAACGTATTAAAAGTGTTCAGTAAACGTCTGTTGACAGCCAGGAAAGCTGGATCGGGGGGAAATCGAAAATCGGAGGCCACAGCGTCGACAAAAAGAGTTGCCCGCTGTTTCAAGCGGAACCCCAACCTCCGGCCGAGATATCGCAAAGAAGCTGGGAGTGGCGCCTTCAACCGTGGATAGAGCTTAAAAACGAGCTGGCCTGTCGACTTACAAGAAAGTGGTTACTCCAATTCGTGACGATAAACAAAACACGCCGCCCAAAGCACGATCGCGAAAGTTGTACACGACGATGCTGACGAAGTTTGATTCCGTGGTACCAGGGTTGCAATTTCTCTGGGGAGAATCACCCGGGTGCACTTTTCTAGCTCTCTTTGGTGAACCTCACTCAGTCTCTACGGAGATTTTTTCCTGACACCACTGTAGAGATTGTTCGACACAGCACGGGAGAGCGAGAGAATTGACAGTTCGCTGCCTAAGCATTCATACACTCACTGCAGTGTGAACGACGAAGAGTGAAAGAGCGAAAAAGGACTACACCGCACTAACGTGAGTGAAACCTTGATTCAAACATTAAGAAAAAATCGCGGGAACAAGAAAGTACAGTCCGACGTTTTTTTTCGCGACTCCCGGTTCCTTTTTTGTGCTTTCAGAATATCCTAGATGAACATTACGAATTATGGGCCGCAGATAGTCCTGTCAGTAAAGGCACGGAACTACCAATCCAGTAGAGGCGGGTTCGATTCCCAGTCCAGTCGATTTAAATAAATATCGACTTCCCTGGGCATAAGAGTATCATTGTGCTTGCCACAAAATATACAAATTCATGCATAGGTGATTATCTTCGAAAGCTTAAAAACTGTGCAAGTGCATCTAGAACATTAGGTTGTGAGAGCCTGGAAATCAGCTAATTGCGATAAGCAATATGCTTGGATCCGCCGAAAAGAAGACGAAGAACATTAAGAAATCAGTAACATTGTAAAAATGTTCAAATTCAACTGTTGCGGTATAAAACTAGCAATGAATATTTTCACCAGGGTGACTCTCCCCGGTGAAATAATTCTGCTCTCTTCGGTGCTCCTCAGAGATCACTCACACGCTCCGGCCTATTTGTGTGGTGAGGGTGCAAACGACAGACACTTTGGTGTCACTCAACTTGTGGTGTCTAGCAGAGAGTGGAAACAAAACAAAAATCTCTCGGGTGAGTTTGCGTTTGCCAATCTCCGGAGTACCTTTTCACTAAGCACCCTGCTAGCACCGAGGAGAATTGCAACTCTGCGTGGTACAGGACGATGAAACTTACGTCTAGGCAGACTTTAAACAGCTTCCTGGGCAGGAATTTTATACGGCAACTGGACGGAAAAAAGTGGTGGATATTTTCAAGCACGTTACACTGTCAAAGTTCGCTAAGAAATATCTGGTGTGGCATGTCATCTGTACCTGTCCTCGAAGAGCAACGTTTACATTGCAACCGGAACCGTCAACCAGGAAATTTTTCTGAGCGAGTGCCTACAAAAACGCCTACTGCCTTTCCGGAAGTGACACAATTATTCCGTTTTATATTGGCCGGATTTGACATCTTGCCATCACGGAAAAAAGTCCATGGAGTGGTATGCTGCCAACTACGTTCAAGTGGTGCCCAAAGACAAGAACCGCCCCAGAGCACCGCCCAATCAAACAATATTGGGCCATCGTCAAGCGGAACCTAAAGAAGACTAAAAAAGCTGTTGTGAGCGAGAAACAGTTCAAGGCAAACTGGCGTTCTTCGGCGAATAAAGTGGAGAAGAAGACGGCACAAAATCTTATGGCAGATGTTAAACGAAAGGTTAGGCAGTTTGCATTCGGTAAAAAGGAAACTTAGCTGAATCTTTCTCCTGTATTCTGTATTAACTGAAATTGGCAATTGATTGACTCACACACTTTAGTGTATGACTAAATTTTGATCGGAACACCTTTTATATACAAATTCTACGTCCACGAAACCAGTGAAAGCTTATTTACGAAAATAAAATTTCAGTTTAGAAATTCATCAGAGAAGGAACCCACCTACCCACACTCAAAAAAATCGTTACGTTGTTTCCACGTGAAACGCACGTAATTTTCGTCCACTGCCAAAACCAGTAATAAACACGTGGAATTCACGTAAGTGCTACCTGATTTCCACGTAAATCCACATTCTACGTGAAAATCATACAATTGTTACGTGATTTTTCACGTACAATTCACTGGCACGTAATATTCACCTGATTTTACTGAAGAAGATTTGGTTACGTGTTCAGGTGAAAGTTACGTGAAATTTCATGTGAAAATAACGTGTCGATTTTTTTGAGTGCAAGTTACACACAAAACATCTTTTTACAATTATTATTCATTGTTTGTTATATGAATGTATTTTAAAAGTATTGTAAAACATTTCTAGTTTGGATCGGTCTGGATCTCTCGTATCTGTACATCAATCTGACTAACGATTTTGCTAAAAGTACTATTTACATACTTTAATCTACTATTGGAAGTGATTTATACTTTTTCATTGTTCCTAAAAACATTGTTCCATACATTTATAAAACCTGAACAGGACAAGATTTAATGAGTAGTTCTAAATACCGTTTAAATTACATTACATCAACCATGTTCTGCAAAACTGTTTTTTTTTTCTTATAAAGATGAATTTGTTGTACAAGATCGTGGTTTCACTGCCAACGGAAAGCATGTAATAGATACTCAGAGTTTACTTTTCAGCAATCGAAGTTGGCATAGCAAAGAAGCTACAAACCTATCACGTAAAGGACTATAGAACTATAGGACTATAGTGTTCAAATTCCACGGTTGGCGTTGTTCTAACTTTGCATAAGAATGACTTTTTTCCATTTTATTTTATATAAGGCCTCACTATTTGCGGTTTTTACGTGATATTAAAGTATGAAATACAGTATTTTACACTTATGTTTATTACCTGTATTTGTTATTTAACAGTACTTTCAACTTGTTTATTACAATCTCTGTTGCTTGTGTTCACAGAGCTGCTTGGATTTAAATTATCTAAGCATGTGCTCCTCTATCACATGCGCATGAAAAGATATAGTTTCATATTTTTAACCACCATATTCATAACTATTTATCGTAAGATTTTTTTTTAATTTTCTTGTGGATGAGCTCTGCCGAAGACATCAAATCTTTAGTAGTCAAGGTTACGTGTAATCGATTTATGTCAAAAAATTTTGTGTTTTCAACCATATTGCATCACCCCGTTCAGATATCCCTTTGAATTCCCGACTAGAAGCGTATAACATAAAAATAACAAAATTATGAAAAACCTCGTTATGAGTAAGTGATTATGATATAAATTTGTTAAAAACGTTTTCATCTGGATAATTGTATAACATACTTATAAAAAATTAAGATATAAACGTCTGGGAGGCATAATCTTCGCAAAGGAAAAAAAATTCTAACACTAGCTGATATGATTTTGCTACATCGTAACAAAACTGTTACAAAGTCTGTTTTCTTTATGTTTTGTCTAAATCATAGTTTATTATAGTTTTTTTACCTTTCGAGAATTTTTTCTTACAATTTCTGTAAATTAAACTACATCCGCGATCAAAATTCTAACAACCTCAGTTATAAAAACAGCGTTACTGAAAAACAAAACTTTAAATAACTTTGTTGTTTCCTTTTATCGGGTTATCACTGCCAACCTCGCAATGTCAATGCCCATCAGTTACTTTAAAAACATTTGAAATCTCAATATCAGAATATGAGCCTGAATCAGTGGATCGATCATAAATCTCTTATGTTTGCGAAATTTATACTTACTTTTGGTGATGACTTCATAGTTTTTGTGTTTGCTTCAGCTGATATATTATTTATAGCAGAAAAAGCACGAAGGGTAAAATATTGATGCTAGTTGAAAATACCGAGGAGGCCGGCGTCGGTGGTGTAGTGGTAAGCGCGACTGCTACTGGTACCCCAGTGGGTCTGGGTTCAATCCCAGTCGACGTCGGTGGTTTTTCTGAGGCGAAAAAATCTTGGTCACGTCTTCCTTCGGAAGGGAAGTAAAGCCGTTGGTCCCGGTTCATAGTCATGAGTCGTTAGGTAGGGTCCAGGTGGTGGAGTCGTCTCCCTGGCGTCGGTGATTGTCACTATGTGAGGAAATAGGCCGACGGAAAATAAATAAGAAAAAAAAAAGAAAATACCGATGACGTCGAAATAATAAAGTAAAAAAACGGATAACAGTTCAAAAACCATTGAAACTCAAAAAATCTGTTGCACCTATCAAAAGCAAAGTAGTCAAAACAAGCAGCCTCGTTGGTGAACTAGCCATAAACAGAACCACTGGAGCCCGTTGTGTTTCGGATTCAAAAAATAAACATACAAACACATTTCAGAACAATAAAAGATCCTTTTATACATTTATTTTGGTCCATTCGATATGGTACCTTTGGAAAGTTCATACATCTAGACTCAATTAGTTTTCTTATTTGATGTCCACATAATACAATAGAATAACATTACTGCTTAGATTAAAACCATTTTAATAATTGAAATTTTGATAAATACTAAAATTTAACTAAACGATCCTATCCACTATTCACATTATATGTCAGATCTTTGGTTTCCTGATTCCGTCCGTCCCCAGCGAGGACGATAACACCCCACACTCACATCTGCAGTTAAACTTTAGATCGTGATCGACTTCATTCCTCCTCAACGCATTTGATTCGATTTCCGTTAATTCAACTCAACGGTGCTGCAATCATCCATTGGACAGATTCCTTCCGCCGGGCGCTGTGGCGGCGGTGGCAGCTGCAACAGCGATTGCATGCCTATGTGTTACACCATCAGGTTGATGAGATTGACTGTTGAAGAGATTTTCCTTTATTGCATTACTCCGCTCAATGTACAATCATAAGACAACTTACCATGTTGATTGAACATGGATGGAGGTTTTCCCATGCCACTGTCGTTATCACTGAGACTTGTGTTGCTATTGTTGTTGAGATCCTGTCGGAGGGCATTAAACATTCCGGCGCTGTGGTCGCGAGAAACTGTTGAAAATGAAGACAATGCAAAATATATTTCAAATCCCACGATTAGGCCATCCCGTTCCAAACTCACCATGGGTGTGCTTTTTCTGTCTCGCTCTGGAATTCTGGAACCACACCTGGGTAACCCTTTTGCTAAGTCCCGTTAGTTGAGCTATCCTCTCCAGATCCTGCCCGTCCGGGTTACTGTCGATTTGGAAGTTTGCCTGCAGAATGTGAAGCTGCTCCTCGGTGAACGTCGTCCGCACCCGTTTCGATTTATTTTTATTGAATCCATCGGTACTGCAGCCATCTGGATGACCATGATGAGAATAAGAGTCGTTCGGGATCATTAAAAGGCTATATAAAATCATGCCAGCATTTCAGAGGATGCTTTTACCTACCGTCACTGGAGTTTGAATCATCTGCGTTGTCCATGTAGTGGATCTTGCACATGACTTTGTCGTCGATCAAGGCAAACTGTTCCCCGGTGGAGAGCTGTCGGCCGCAGGTGTCACAGGAAAAGCAGGCAAGGTGGAACACGAGGTCTCGAGCTTTTCGAACCCAGTCGGAGGGGGCGATCGATCTCGAGCATTTGGAACACTTGGCGCCAAAGGTTCTGAAAGGGGTGAGAGAGAGAAAACGGGGGCTATTTTATTAGAATACAACAGCTGCATATCTATTTGTTTGGGAATTGTAGAAGACGATCCATAATTTTTCTTATCAGATGATTATCAGAGTATGTAATTGCCAATCTCTTGAAATGAATTTGACAGCTCCACTATCATCAAGAGAGATCGCAGCAAGCACTGACCGCGCACGGTTGAGTTTTTGTGAATTGTCGCGTTTTTATCCGTTTACTCTACGATTTCAAAGTTTGAGTGATTTTGTGATAATTCTAATAGATGAATATCAATAATAACTATCGAGTGTTCTAAGGTCTATATCCGCAATAATCCGGACACCTCAAAACATGAATAAAACATAAATTTCGCATTATATTTCTGTCGTAGTTGTTTATTTCAGATTCATGGGATTTGTTTAAACAATAAGTAAAGACAAAACAAAGTTATTCGGTATTTGCATAAAATTTTCGAACTTTGCGATTAACTCCGTCCATTAGGGTTTGTGCAGACTCCTCAGAAATCGTAGAAGCCGTCTTTGTCCAAATTTGCTGGAAGTGTTTGATGTTTTTGATTTTTTGCTTCTTTCCAGAAAGCTTCCGCTTCATCTGAGCCCAATATCTCTCGATTGGTCGTAGCTCTGGGCAATTTGACGGGTTTGAGGTTTTTGGTACAATGTTCACTTAATTTGCTTGGTACCACTCCATCACAGTTTTAGCATAGTGGCATGATGCCAAATCGGGCCAGAACAATGTTTTTTTTTGTGACTTTTGATGAAGGGTAGCAATCGCTTCTGCAGACACTCTTTCTGATAGATCTTCTTGTTGATTGTGCCTGTAGTGTAGATTTACTCTTTTTGCCAAACGCTTGCCAAATTGCTTGCCACACAAGGTATTTGCCTTCTTCGTTCTGAAATGCTCAGCTGTAGCATTTCTGGCCATAGCAGAATAAAAAGCCAGCCCTGGAAGCTGCTTGAAATCCTCCAGGACATAAGTTTCATCGTCTATAACAACGCATGAAAACTTCGTCAAATATTCGCAGTATGAACGTCGAACCCGTGATTTTGCTGCCAAGTTCTGTTTGTCGTTGCGATTTGTTACTGTTTTTACTTTATATGACTCAAGTCCCAAACGTTGTTTTGATTTTTGAACATAACCAGGCGACATCCCTATTTTACAAGCCACCGTTCGAATGGAGAGATTTGGGTTTTTCGTTAATATCCTTTTCACATTTCGGTCCATGACAGGATCAGCGCGTCTAATGTTTTGTCACTTCTCGGTTTCCTCTCTACCGTCAAACGTTCCGAAAATGATTTGAGCACATTGTGGACAGTGGATTTAAACTCGCGCACTTGTTTTTCTTTCGTCGCCATCTTGAATTCTAAACATGAAATGTAAACATCAATCATAGTCTTTCTCATCATAGTCTCTCAGTTATACCACAGTGAACATACCTACGTTACCTAGTTTCATACCTACGTGCAATATTTCAAAAGATACAATGATATGGAGGTGTCCGGATTAATGTGGACACAGACATTAGAGGATTCTGGAGTTGTTCGTTAGACGTGAAACTGTACTTCAGTTATCTAAAATCATTTGTGTGCTAAGTAGGAGAAAGGTTTTTGTGTGCTCTGTATGTTTTTCAAGATTCAATATATTTTCTTCACATCTTTGGTTCTAGCAGAAATTGCTAATCACTCCTAGGATAGCATGTTGATAAGAAGGATATTTCCATTTCCAAACATTATAATTGATGACGTGCTTCATGCAACAACAACACATAATAAGTTGAATGCACTTTTTTTGTGTTTGAAATGTGAATAATTTCACTTGAAAACTGAGGATCCAGATATTTAGAATGAAATATTTCGTGAATGTAAGCTTTTTGAAATGAATTAAACTCGAGAAATCAATCTAAATTTGTAAAAGTGTCACAAACTCAATTGACCATGACCGTACTCGTTCGAATCAACATATCAGAGAGAATAAAAAATGTGCGCAGTTGTCAAAAGTAATTACCGTCGACAGCGCCATCTGTTGAGCTATTCAAGTATCAGTCAGAAGTATGAAACTTAGTGCGCGCCTACAGCGCCACCTATTGACATCATTTTGAGTGGAGAATTTGTTTTTAATAAACCCATGATTTGTTATGATTTTTAATGCTTTAATCACGTTTGGAACAGACTTTATTTGGAGAAAATGGTCAAAAATAAAGGTTAAAAAATGTGATGGTGGTTGTGGTAGTGGTGGTGGTTTTGGTGATGTTGGTAGCGTTAAAGGTTGTACGGAATCAAATTGCACCACTTTTAAATGGCTGTAACATTTTACTAGTTGGGTATTGTCTATTGAAATTTTTGGTGGAATTAGTTCAAAGTGTATTTGTTTACGTTGTGTAAGTTTCACTAGCAAACGTGCAATCGTTTGGGAAGATGGAGTCGGAAGAACAGCAGTGGCGCCAAGAAATGTTGTGCACGTACCTCGAAAATCCGGATCTTTCTCATCGTGCCATCCAGAGCTCGAAAAAAATGACAGCCGTCGTGAACGATGAGTAAAAAAAATATTCAGTGGGTACAATTTTCGCTCCCTTCATTTCGTTCTATCAGTCACGCAACCCGACCAGAAGGGCATAACATAAAAATAACATAATTATAACAAACCTTGTTACAACTAACTGATTTTGATATAAATTTGTTAAAGACGTTTTCATCTGGACAATTTTATAGCATACTTATAACAAATTAAGATAAAATGTCCCGCGAAGCACAATCTGCGTAAAGAAATAAATCAATTTTAACACTAGTTGATATGATTTTGCTACGTCATAACAAAACTGTTACAAAGTTTGTTTTGTTTATGTTGTATCTATATCATAGTTTGCTATAATTTTGTTACATCTTGAGGACTTTTTGTTACAATTTCTGATGTTTTAACTACATTCGCGATCTAATTTCTAACCACCTCTGTTATAAAATCAGCGTAACTGAATAACAAGACTTGAAATAATTTTGTTGCTTCCTTTTGGTCGGGAATATATTCGTGTTTACTATTTTGCTATGCTCAGTCATTCCGTTGTCCTTGTGTTCCACACAACTCATTCACACCACAGCAAAGGACACGACTATTCAAGCCTCAAGAAATTTTGGTTGCTTGACTGAATGTTCTGGTAACCAGTCATTCATTTTCGCGTTCGTGAGTGATTTGTTCTGCCACAGGATTTTAAGTATTCCAGAACATGGCTGAAGGCAAAGGAAGCCAAAAGGCTAAATGGACGAAATCGCTACAGAGTTTGTGGGGCATTTGTTCGAGAAAAGGCATTTGCAGGATCGATTCGAGAAGTTTTGTTTTTTTTCACTTCATTGATTCTCCAAATGAATGACTGTTCTTTCGTCTTCACGGTAGGACGTTGAAATTGAATGAGTTGTTTGCACTTACGTACATTCACTGCTTTCCGGAACGAATGAATGATCAAAGTAAAGCAACACAAAACAAGTTGACTCATCTTGCGCAAGAGATTCATGAAGGCAAATTTGTGTTTACTTCATGTTCGCTAAGAACAGTGCGTGATGACTAATATTTTAACTCAGTCAGGGTGCAGTTTGAGAATTGAATATGATATTTTTAAGCTCTGGTGCCATCAGCAGGAAGCTGGGAATGATACATTCTACGGTGTCTCGTGTTTTTAATTGGTACCACAAACTTCCATCAATCGAAGAGAAAAAGTGGCAAAAATGGATCTCCTTTGTATTAAGGATCACAAGCGAGTAGTTCAAGCTTTCAAGAGGAATCCCAACAGTTCAGTTCGAGATGTGGCGAAGAAACTGAATCTAACCAAAACTTTCGTGCAAAATGCGAAAAAACCTGAAGGACTTCCCACGTACAGACTTCCGGCAGCTTCCGAGGCTCCAGTTTATCACTGCTCATCATATATTCGATGTTATTCGATTCAGACGTTTGAAAGCAAAAGATGTGAAAGTTTGCCAACAAATATATGCTTTGGCAAGACATTTGCTCGTGTGGAAAGCAGAGCACCCCATTCCTGACAACTGGGCAGGTTAACCTAAAAGAATGTCTCCAAAAGCGTCTACTTCACAAGATGGTCCTACAATTTTCTGGCCGAATTTAGCCTCGTGCCATTACTCGAAAGAGGTTTTGGAGTGGTATATGGCTAAGGAAGTCGAATTCGTGCCGAAGTATCTCAACGCTCAACCCCGGAACTGCGGCCAATTGAAAAGTACTGGGCCAGCACGAAGCAAGCACTTTGGAAGCATCCTAAGGAAGTGAAATCAGAGGAAGATATGAAGAAAAAATGGACAGGACCTTATGAGGCGTGTAATATGGCGTGAATATGGAATTGAAATTGAAATTGAGAAAATATTTATAACATGTTTTATTTTACTCCCTGAAAGTTTGAAGATGATTGGTTAAACGGACGAATTTTGCCGAATATTTGTGTGTGTCGCAATTTGATTCCGTACACCCTTTAGTCAGATAACATTCGCATGACAAAATAAAAAAATTGATTGTTTTGTTTTGTGAATTCCGTTTTTCTTTTAAAAACTTTTGAGAACTGAGAATTTTCCAACTTTTCTTTCATTTTTAAACCTTTGTTATTCAAAACGGTACCAATCGTCCGAAGACACTGTCAAGATTCATCCAGCCGTTTTCGAGTTCAGTAAATGACAAAACTTTAGTATTTTAGATTTGCCCAAATTTGGCAAAAGCGTTCGGAATAACATTATTCTGGCGTGTTCTGGCATGAGGAACGGTCGTTTTGATACGAGTGTAACTTTTGAGAAAGGTTTAAGTGTTTTTGATACAACAGTCTTAGGGAAACAGTAACTTGGGAATCGTTCGTTTGAAAGAAAAAATGTTTGAGTAGGAATGGTAGGGAATCAATATGTCAAAAAAAATACATACATTAAAAAAACAAAAATATTTTTACATGATAATATTATAATTAAATAAAAAATATATAATCAAATAACTCAAGTTCCCAATATAAACTAATTTTATTGTTTTTTTCAAAATTTATAGAAAAATTTGAACAAAAAACATACTTTAAATGGTAAGAAGAATATGGACGAAAAATCGGTAAAAAAGTTTTCCCAATTGCAACTTTTGGAAGATTTTCTTAAAATTAGTTTATGTTTATCAGAAGCACTTTTCAATGCCAAGATACGATTTAACATCAAATTTTTGATCGAAATGTGTATAACAATGATCTTCCTATAAGTAACCGTTTTCGTGATATTCTGAATTTAATTTCATGAGTGGCTTTGAAACACGTTATTTTATATGTTATTCGAGATGGTGCCAAAACTGTGTTTGTTTCAACAAATGTAGATGTTCCAACAACATTTTTTTTTGACTATCACACGAGTCGAGTAATAGTTTGAGAGTTATGAGAGATCATAAGAAATTTTGCAATTCTGTGAGTTTTAATCAACAGTAGATAAACATGATTGCACTTTGACTACTAATGCTTAACTATCTCCATTCTTCTTTTACTGGTAATTGGGTACTTTTACATATCGTAATGTTTCCCAAGTGCCCACGATGACGTCAAACAAAATATTCATGGCGTAGAACATTGTTGTGGTTTGACTTCATCACTCGTCTATCAGCAATGTTTATACTATGTTTTCTACTGACAAACGCAAGTCATAACAGAAATGTACCTACTCAATACCATCTGTAGGTATGTACAATTATGTCATTGTAACAGATGCATGGCTCTATTTAAACGGTCTCACTTGGACAATCAATCGCCAGTTTATAAACCACAGTATGTGAAACAGGAAAGGAAAACAAAAATGGAATTTGAAATATTGTTGTTTTGAGATTCGTCTATTGTCTATTCGCACTCCCAAATCCCCTACCTGGGAGAGAAACTATCTCCCGCTCATTTTGGGTTTATTTTTGGCATACGACTTCTGCTTTACCTAACATCCACTCGTCGTCTATAACTTATAGACCTCGGAGGGGAAGGCGGAAAGCGTTGTACGTATTGATTCCCACCAGTACGGAGAATGGAAAACCCTATTATGGGCTTTCTACACTGATATAGTATAGACAGTTCGTTAGAACCATTTAAGCTATCGGTAGTATATGAGCACGATCAAGCGCACACTCTTTTGCCAGTCAAGGTGGTGCATTCGTTCCTGCCTTGACCTACTCCGCATGGGGATGCTTGGTAAAAGATTGTGTGCTTGTTTCAAAATACTACCTCACAATGCCCTTGTGAGGTTTCAAACTACTTCTATTCAATTTTCACTACTTTTCACTACTTCTCTTCAATTTTCACAGCCTGCCGTACGCTAACAGAACTATCAATACTTTCTCTTAACAACTTCGTTCAAGCAAAATAAGTACTGTCTACTCCTAGAGCCTCATGGTGATGAGAAATTATTTCCTTCTCAAAACAACATCATCACAGATCGTTACTTCGCGTATGGGAGAGTACAAAGAAAGTACTATATCAGTTTTGAAATATTGTTGAGATGTTATAGACCGTTTCCCAACAGCAATAGAAAATGTTCATGCGGAAAACGATTTTTTAACCGAAGTTTTTTGACATGCAATGTTATGTACCTCTTTAAAAAATTATTGTGTACCTATAATTAAAAGTCACTTCAAAACAACTACTTAAGTTTACACAAAGCTGGGTTTAGTTGTCGAATCGATCGAACCGTCGTGTGATTAATAACACTAATGATGAAGTAATCTCCTATAACTTTCGAGCTATTAGCACAGAGAACAGACATCCAGGCTCGAACTTTTTTCCTAATTTACTGTGCAAATTTTTGAAAGCAAACCCTTCTAAAAACAACACCGCCTAGTCTAAGCTTCACCAAACAAAAATTGACAGACAATCAAATTTCGATGTGGGCAAGTGGCGCCATCGACATACGATTCACCAGAACTTACGAAATCGAGCTGTAATTTTATAATGGCAGTTACAGAAATTTACACAAGGATGGCACTCCAGCTTAGATGTCTGTTCAGTGTCCAATCGTGTGAAAATAAAAAAAAAACATGGAAATATTTATGTTTGTTGATACAAACGTAGTTTTGGTGATGGACCATCTCGAATAACTTATAAAGAGGACGTGTTTCTTAAGTTTTTAGGCACTCATGAAATTAAATTCAGAATATCTCGAACACGGTTACCTTTAGGGACATCATAATTTGACACATTTCGATTGAAAATTTAATGTTAAATCATATTTTGGCATTGAAAAGATCTTTTACTTCTGGAGTCCAAATAATATATCCTTGTTTCAAAATACGTATTTTGTTATACTGAAGATGTGTGCCAAATTTCGTCCAAATTCAAGTGGCTCGTATCAAGTTTCGACATTTTAGAGCGTGTTTCGCCTGGAACTACTCATATAAAGATGACTTAGGGCATCTTCAGCGGCGGTCTATTTTTAGATCAACTTTATACCTGATTTGCATCAGCGAAACTTGAATAGAACTAGCTAAAATAGACCAACTTTGCGTTCCCCGGACTGGTGTTGTATTTCTTGTTGTTAAACCCGCCAACACCTGAAGTTTTTTTTAGAGATCGCAGATTTTTCACACACATTTTGCCATTGATTGGTTTGACCAAACAATGATTAATGCCAGTAGTGCGTCGTTAGCTGACGACAAGGAATACTTGTTCTTTCGTTTGGCTGAAGGTGAGAGTGTGAATGTATACATTTCATTAAAACGATATTAGATAATGCTGATTTGTAGTTTGGCACCGGATAAACAAGAGTCGAAACGGAGAGGGTCACATCCTGGATGACGCCTCAACGTCGGCCGTGGTTTCCGTTCCGGTCATCAGAAGCTGTTCCAGGACTACTTTAGCGACACGCAATCCTACAACGAGAAGCTCTTCTTGCGTTTCCGCATGCCAAGATAGGTGTTCCTGGACATTATGCGACAACTTGAGTCAACTAGAGGCTTCTCCAAAATTTATCTGTATGACCTTTTTGCAAGTGCTAATCATGACCAATCTATCAATAAACAGATTGTTTACTTTTCATTTCCAAGCAATCGAAATGCTATTCGGTATCTCGGAACCTCCGCATTTCGATCTAGTCAACGTTTTCCGAAAAATGCAGTGACTTTAAAAAAAATGAGACAAGCATTCGGTATTTAGAAATGCAACGAGAAGGCAATTCACTAGCACCGGGATCAACATGAGGTAATTATCAGCATCCGAGGCACTAACTTTTTACCAACTTTCTCTCCGCCACCAGCATCACACGCATCAAACACGGTTACTTTTTGGCTCACAAATATACCTCAGAATATACTCAATAAAACTGAGTTATTGTTTACTAGTATACTTTACTCAATAATTGGTATTATCAAGTAGCGTGTAGTGTTTTGGAACGGTATTTTTCTTGTTTCAAATTGCTACAAGAATAAATCAAAACATATACCAGTTTTAAAATGATGCAAAATAGATCCAGTATAAAACAAAATTTACAACACCGGTGCAGTGATGTTTTTGCTTTTGTTCTAAAAAAATAAATCCAATCCACGATTTGGATCGCCCTTGAAGATGCCCTTAGAATCGCGCTACTACGCACAGTGGCACAATTCTTAAAAAAGACGGTCAAAAACATTTGCACCCTTTTGTCATCATTTTATCGACTTGGTGCCTTCAGAAGAGATGCTCAAAATTTTATTCCGCATCTTTTGAAAAAAACACGCCTAACGAGTTTTTCAAAAGGGCCTATTTGATTTTAATTACATGTTTGTATACAAAATCAGATAGGTTCTTTTATCCTAGATATGAAGCTAAAACACGAGTGAAGGCATAAGATCTAAAACACCCACCCTTTAAGAGGCGGTTGGCTTAGACGTCACACAGACACTTCAACCACCATATATCAAAATATGGTCATCAGAGAGCATTAGTGTGTTCTGGATCGAGGAGGCTCTGCCCGCGGTCGGTTGGCTTTTCAAGAAGCTGTCAAGTTTTTTCCGTTTGTTTCCGCGAATTTAATTTCCAATATTAAAAATTACTGTGAGAAGTGAGTTTTAAATTGTGTAATGAAGTGTTAAGAAGAAAGAAGAGTGTCTTTTACAATTAGGAAAGAAAAAGAACCGTCTGGACCAGGATCGTATTCGCCAGGTTCCGGCTGTGGTGATGAAATTTCTGGCTAAAGATGTTCTTGAGCGAAGGAAATTTTTCATGTAACCTGCAGAAGGGCATTTACAACAACGTAGTAAATGAAATGAATGTGAGAAGACAAGGACAGTAATCGATACTGGACTTTTTACAGATAAGTACAACTAATTTTATATAACTCTGATGATCTGATGGCCTTATTTACTCCAAACGAACTTGGAAAGACATTGTTGTATAATGCAATCTTAGTCCACTCCCATGGCCCTAAAACATCAACCTAAGCAGCGCCAGACATGTACGGCCGCAAACGTATATTCACGTGTGTGTGTGTGTGTGTGTGTGTGTGTGTGTGTGTGTGTGTGTGTGTGTGTGTGTGTGTGTGTGTGTGTGTGTGTGTGTGTGTGTGTGTGTGTGTGTGTGTGTGTGTGTGTGTGTGTGTGTTTTTTTTCAGACAGCGAGTAATGGCGCTATAACCCTAAGCCATAGGGTGCTAGGACTATAGTTAATGCTAAAGTCCCAACCGTTTGAAGAGAAATGGAGCATCACTTAACCTTCTTAGACTAGATGCTCCCAACGACCATGTTTGAATATTTTTTTGTTCTGTACACCAAACAGAGCATTCTGTTTATCTATTCTCTTCGACTATTAATTTCCTTTTTCCTTTGATATCTACTGAAGGCTACGTGGGTTCCCCGTGTCTTCTTAAGGTAGATACCAAATCCTCCCTATCACCAACGTTTGCATGGACGTGGCCAGGTGAGCGATCGAGGAGTGTCTTCGTGGAGATTATTGCGTGAAGAAACGTAACAGTAACCGTAATTAGGTTTCGTTTCATGGTGACATGCAATGTCTTCAACGAATTATTCCTCATCGTAGCTCCATCCACGAGGTGTGCAAACGTCAATGCTAATGCTAATGCTAATGCTAATCAGAGAGCATTAGTGTGTTCTGCAAAAATGTGTATTTTAATAATTCCTACAATATCTCAAGACATATTGAAAACATCAAATTTGAAAAAAAGTACTAATTATCTCAAAAAAACAGTTTTCAGGAAGTATTGAAAGAAAACCATTTATATCTCTTTAACGTTAAGCTCTAGAAACTTAGTGTTTTCAGCCACTTTTCTTGAAATTACCTGCTCTACAACTTTGTCGAGGACAAAAACCCATTATCTCGTTGCTGGAAAAAGTTAGAATTTGAAATTGTAGTTAAGCCCACATGAAAGGTTAGGCGTGTTTTTTAAAAAGATGAAGAATAAAATTCTGAGCAACTCTTCTCAACGCACCAAGTCGATAAAATGATGAAAAAACGGTGAAAAGGTTTTTGACCGTTTTTTTTCAGAATTGTGCCACTGTGCTACGGACCAGATTTTCGTGATTCGACAAGTGCTGCAGAAATGTCGCGAATATTACGTGCCCACACACCATCTCTTCATCGATTTCAAATCAGCTTATAATACAATCGATTGAGACCAACTATGGCTGATTATGCACGAATATGGATGGAATATGGTCATCGCAACGATGGATCGAGTGATGTTTGTCGTCCAAGTATCAGAGACACTCTCGAGTCCCTTTGAATCCCGGAGAGGGCTACGGCAAGGTGATGGATTGTCGTGTTTGTTGTTCAACATTGCATTAGAGGGTGTGATTAGATCAGGAATCTTCAAGAAGTCTGTCCAGCTGTGTACGATCTACGGTGCCGTGCAGATGGAAGACGGAACGTGGAGGCGGCGAACCACGAATTGCATCAATTGCTGGGAGAACCTCCCATTCTACACATCGCTGAAATCGGTTGACTTCGATGGGCTGGACATATCGTAAGAATGACAGACGACAGCCCTGCTAGAATGGTTTTCGAAAACGAATCGACGGGTACAAGAGGCTGGCGAGGTACTGCCATGGACCAATTTCAGTTATCTCTATTTTTTACAAAATTGGCTTTCTGGAACTAAGATTTCTTTTGTGAGTAGGACCCGTGATATAAATTTTTGATGAATTGGTTTGTAGATTTGTTCATAAATGTTTCCAAACTTCTTTTGCAAACAATTTCAAACAATAATAAGCATTTGGTACGAGATACTACACCATGAAGCAGAGACGTAGTAAGAGTTGGTGGCGCCCCTGGCAACCCAAGAAAATGACGCCCCAACTCATATTGCTTTTTTGTATGTTTTCATCTTGCTGAAGCTACGTTCACACGATGCCACTGTAACTTGAAGCGTCAAAAAAATGTGTAGAGTCATTTCAATGTTAGGATGACCATATTGTAGAGAATATCCAAGGAGACAGTTTAATATATCTAACGGATGAGAAGAGCTCAGGTCAGGCAACATCTCACCAATTTGCCGTTTAAAAACTTCTACTTCAGATACAAGCTCTACTGTATCAATATCAGCCATAGATTTGAGTACGTATCTTGTCGAAAATGAGAATTCCAATGCTATATTCCGCTGTCGTATTACTTGGTAATCGTTGTCGATGCCAAGTTCAATGTATTTTTCTTTCGCATACTTCATTTCACGGCCAACTACATCAGTTTTCATCAGAGAATGTGAGAAGCGAGAGACTATTATACGCTCACAGCAGTTTTCGCGAGACAAGCAACGACGATTTTTAATTTTCGGAGAGCACGAGAAGCTGATAAATCGTTTCTTTTTCAGTGAATCCTAGATGCCGATAATTATTTTTCACTTACTTTTTGACACCTGAAAATTCACCAGTCTTCATGCATAAAATTATTTTGACGTTATAATTTAATAATGATGTTCCATGGCGGTACCAGTGTGCACCAACTTGGCCTTATTTTCGGTTTTTGCTCCTCGCATGTTGTCAATGAAAAATTTGACATGAGATTGTTTTGGAGAGAGATATTTTCGCATATGCAAAAGAGAGGATAATGAATTATCGGTGAAAAAGGAGAGATGAAAATGTGAACGGTTCGCTACTCACCGACAACCTGCTTGAGAGAGAGAGGTTATCACCCAGCTGAGTGAGAATTTCGATCTCTGGTTTTTATTTCGTCGAATGATGTCTGTGGGCCTCTGATTAGTTTACTGGACACGTCTAAGGTGATGGTTTTCGACTGCAGGGATTTGTTCACTTTGTCAATATTAATCAAGATTCTCTCCCATGTGTCAAGAAGACAAAGACACTTAAGGTGAATCGCTGCTCCATGTATTTTTTCCTATCTTTTATCTCGCTCTCGCAAATTCACCTTGCTATTTCAAATTGATAAATCTCGATTGTTTGTGAATGAACATCGAATCGAACTCCATCAGATTGCTCACAGCAAGTAAGCATACTAACTGATGTGATTGAATTTTCAATATCTAGTACCGACTCTGAGTTATATCAATTCTGAATGTTTTGAGGTAATGACTGTCATCAAGAATGATTCAGCATAAGCCCTTAACATTAATTTGTTTTAAAAGAACTTAGGCACCGTGTACCGTGGCACTATATTATATTTGGTCGGCTCAGTTAAGTCGGTCAGAATGTTAATCATGGAACAAATTGATACGGCTTGTCGTTTAGACGCCCATCTTGTATCAGAATGTCCTTTCAATAATATTCACACTACGTTGCTTGCGTAGTTGTATAGGAGAGCGCTGCAATGATTCTAGCAAGTAGCCTGGACAAAGAAAAGGCGCGAAAATTGAAGGAGGAAAAGAGCGTACCTTTCGAAGTTAGCATGTTATGTACATCAGTACACTGTTAATTTCTGTAATACAAATTTTTGAAAGTGAATTAAATAAATTTGTGCAAAAGTTTGCCACTACAAAATTTTGGATTTTAGCGCCCCTGTGCCTTGGCGCCCCTGGCCTGGGCCACTTTCGCCACGGCCTCACTACGCCCCCGCCAGGAAGGTTTACTTTTACTTTATTGTGGTAATCAAAAACCTATTAAGGAGATCCATTAAAATTGATTTTTTTTAATGAAAATATATTAAATTCTGGAAAGTGTGAGCTGTTTAGTGGAATACCTGTAACTAGAAAATGAGTAGAAAGATTCGTATTTTGCATTTAATTTCAACTACATTTATTGCTTATCTAGACAGATACGCGTATTTTGTCTACAATATGCAGACTTCTTTAGTGTCGTGTACTGATATTCTTATTGTTTAATTTGGTTTGTATTTGTTTTTGTATTTATGGCTCATTAAAAACCAGATGGCCCATTAAACGCACAAAAACATGCGGAAATTGGTTCATTATATCCAAACACAGTTCGGTGAAAAATTGGTTGCAGCAACGAATAGTGCCGTAGGGTTCTGTTCGGTACACCAAAGTTCAACATACATTTCGGGGGCATCAGCTTCGCCATTCAACAGTTTAGCAATAAACAACTACTGCTGTATTTTTTGATGTCGTTCGAGCGTGTCCAAACCTAGTAGTCAGCTTTTATCAGGATACGGTGGCAAGTTTTCAGGATCTCGCCATGGTCTGCAGTTGTGGCCTTAAAACCAATGCTTTCATCACATCTCACATAATAACGTCGAAGGTTTACATTTAAGAGTGTGTGAATAAGCGGATTTTACCCTTCATTCGGCAAAACAAGACCAACGTTATGTTTTGGCCGGATCTAGCCAGCTGCCACTACTCTAAGGAGGTACTAGAATGGTATGCTGCAGACAATGTTCATTTCGTCGTCAAAGAGATTAATCTTCCGAATTGCCCTGAGTTCAGACCGGTCGAAAAATATTGGGCAATTGTCAAGCGAAAACATCAAGGATGCGGTAAAGAAGTGACAAATGCACAACAAATGTGTTTAAAGTGGAATAAGTTCGCCGGGACAGTGTCACCAGCGACTGTGCAGATCATGATGGCATCGATCACAAGTAAAGTGCGACAGTTCGCTCGAAACGGTGAAATGTAATAACTTTCTCTAACTGTTGTGTTCTGAATTCTTCGTGCGTGGTGTACATATGTAATAATTTTCTATATATCGTTTTAAAACTGAATAAATACCCTTTCGTTTGACGTTTTGACCAACCGTTTATGTTTTTTAATTCTTGAGTTATGATCACTTGAATGCGTCCAAATTTACTATGAATCGAGATATTCTCTCTGTCACCCTAATTTACATACAGTTGTCATGAAAAAAAACATCAAGTTATTTGGATTGAATGCGGCTGAATAATAGTGACGATTGCCATAAATCGGTCCACAGCCGAAGTAGTGCTCTACCCTACCACGAAATGTACTCTCTAGAAAGATCAAACACGACACAAATCAGAATGCCTGAACCGCGCTCGGCATAACCTTAACCTGGCGCCTGGTTTGCACTCAGACAATCCACGGTTACATCAACAGTGCGCCATATCGCTAACATTCTGACAATAGCTGCTCGATTGACGTGTTTTGATTTCGTTCGGATTTAACCACTAATCCATTTCAGCCGCAGAGAGAAGCAAACCCAAAAAATCAAGAAACCCAGCGCTCAATGCATGTTATCCACCACCTTCCGACACAGCAACCCAGCAATTCAATCCCATAACAACACTTCTTGAATGTAACGTCAGATAAAATAGTTTGATATAATAATTTCATTTTCATATAAATAAATAACTGTCAAAACAAGTCACTCCGTTGAGCAGCTTTGTGCCTCTCGATTCATTCGACGTTCATCGTATTCACCTCTCTCTCGGCCGCCAATCCAGCCCTCCCCATTCCTCCTAGAAACTGATGGAGATCGCATTGACCACTGCGACCGATCGTCGTCGTTGAGGTCTCAATACAAACTCCCTGATGACTAGGACGCGACAGCCAGTGTGCGCAGCAGTGCATGTTCTGGTATGAATTTCCTTCAGCGAGCATAAACACACTTCAAAAGGGATTGCATTGAAACCGAACGATTAATAATCCTCTTGCCGAGTTGAACGGCGGTCGGATATCTACATTCGTCAGTCGGCCAGGTGAGGGAGGCCCAGCCACGTGAGAAGGAATGTGAAGCCCCCTTTCAGCAATTGAGCGCAAATACTGAACGGCCAGGAGAGCGGGAAACGAATATCAATAAATTATTCCACTTTATAAGCTCGGCAAAATGATTAATTTCCTTCGATCAATAAGGCACGAACATATCACACGAATTCACCACCAGTGAAGTGAAAGAGTTCAACTTTTTCCCCTCTCTGTGGCTGTTTGTCTGTTACTGTTGTTTGTGTTTTGAGTTATTGATGGAAATATCTCACTTCAGGTCAGGGAGGCGCGGTGAAATCGGATGGTCGGTGGTCATTTCAAGCCGGGAGGGAAGCTCGCCGTTGTTGTTGTCGCGTTGACTCTGTCGTTATTGTTGTAGTTGCTGTTGTTGTTGTTGTTTTTGTTTGCCACGTGAGTTATGACCAGCGCCTTTTGTTCGGTTCTGTGGCCTCTGGCGTGATTGACAGGTTCTGTGTGGTACCTTCGAACTTTAACGGTTATTAATGTTCCTAAATCGTTTAAATAGTTTCGTTGTTTGTTCGCGGGTGATTGAGTCGGATTAGTAACAGAGCGCACGACCGGTGATACGTGAAGCGTGAGTTAGATCTATATTTAAGTCAAGCGGAGTTCGGGCCAATGTGGTACGAAATCACACGGTCTAAAATCGATTATGGCTTGCCTTGGATACACAAGATCGATATTTTATAATAATTGAATCACGACGAGGAACGATGGGATGGAAAGCATCAGTTCGAAATGACAAATGTTCACCTGCCACGGGCTAAAGTAACCTTATGGATTGGAAAAATTGAAACAAATTGATCATTGGGCTCTGGGTACGAGCAAGTTTAATTTCAAATACAACCCAAATTAGCTGAATACTGACTTGAGATGTCATATAGCTGCGAGAGTTCAGGGAAATTATATTTAAAGTTGATGAATTATGAAGTTCCAAAAAAATTAAATGTTTGGAGATTAATTTAAAAATTCTAAGTATGCCTGGACTCAGTACAGGCTCTTG
The DNA here is from genome assembly GCA_034211315.2 of Aedes japonicus. Lineage (NCBI taxonomy): Eukaryota > Metazoa > Arthropoda > Insecta > Diptera > Culicidae > Aedes > Aedes japonicus. The sequence goes on along the minus strand of JASCZW010002954.1, from coordinate 354,387 downwards.
GATTAACTTGGCTACCTAGAAAAGATGTATTCCGGTTCCAATTCGATGTCCCTCCTGTTGACCCTAAAGAAATGCTTACCAAACGCAAGGTCCTCTTGGTCATCGCGAAATTGTTTGATCCACTTGGGTTCATTGGTGCTACGACGACAGCTGCAAAGGTTTTCATGCAGCTCTTATGGACGTTAGAAGACGAGAATGGCAAGAAGTTGGATTGGGACCAGCCGTTACCTTCGAAGGTGGGTGAGTCCTGGAAAAAACTGCATATTCAACTACCCATCCTAAACGAAATCCGCATAGATCGATGCGTGATTATCTCAAATGCAGTAGAAGTGGAGATCCATTGTTTTTCAGATGCGTCGAGAAAGGCTTATGGTGGATGCCTTTACCTCCGTAGTCAAGACAATAACGGAAACGTCAAGGTTCGGCTCCTGTCGTCAAAATCTAAGGTCGCTCCGCTGAAGACCCAATCCATACCAAGGCTGGAGCTTTGCGGTGCGTTACTGGCCGCTCAACTACTCGATAAGGTCCGTCGGGCTACTAATCTCCAAGTGCGGACCACGCTTTGGGTGGATTCCACATGTGCTCTACGCTGGATCCAGGCTTCCCCATCTACGTGGTCGGTATTCGTTGCAAACAGGGTTGCAAAAATCCAGGCGATCACGGAAGGTTGCGGCTGGAGACATGTAGCAGGTGTTGATAATCCGGCAGATTTGATATCAAGGGGAGTAGGACCGAAGGAGCTTATCAACAATGAATTTTGGTGGAGTGGGCCGAACTGGTTGAGTAAAGAGCAACATAATTGGCCAACGTTAGAAGCTGTTCCGGACTATGAAGGAGAAGAAGAAAGAAGGCGCACAACAGTCGTGAGTGTAGCATCAGCTGTGGCTGACTTCAATGAATCGTTTATTTCCAAATCAAATTCATACAAATTCATTCACATTTTGGAGGTTTCTGGGAAGCTGCCGTCCGATCGGCCAAGCATCACATCTTACGGGTAATTGGTTCGAACCCCATTTCGCACGAAGATATGCTGACATTGCTTGTTCAAGTAGAGGGCTGCTTGAACTCCCGGCCGTTGTCTCCGATGTCAGATTGTCCAGATGATCTTGAGCCTATTACTCCCGCACATTTCCTCGTTGGCTGTTCACTACAATCACTTCCCGAAACGGACGATCTCCGGTCGGAACCCACAAATCGCTTAAGGCATTACCAGCTAGTTCAACAACAACTACTACATTTTTGGGATAGATGGAAACGGGAGTACCTCTGCCAGTTACAAGGGAGATCCAAGCGTTGGACTCCACCGATAGAGTTCGAAGTGGGGAGACTGGTCGTCATCCAGGACAAATTTCAACCAGCGTATTGTTGGCGTATGGGTCGCATTGTGAATGTACATCCCGGCACTGATGGTGTCGTAAGAGTTGATAATCTTTGTCTGTTACCAGGAACCGATGCAGACACTAACGAGAACTAGATCGATCATCCTACCCTTTCCCGTCCCAATCGAAGAGGATTTTGTTGTTTTGAAGGTTCAGAAATCATCATTTCTGGGTGGGTGAGAATGTCTGAGAGGACCACCCTAACGACCCACCAACAGATCTCATCAGCAGCAGTACGGCAGACGGCTGCCTGTTCGAAGGACCAATCTGTTGGTTACCTGGCCCGTCCTCTGACGATCCTCGCAGCGGCCAATAGTTCGGGGGATGGTTGAAGGCTGGATGAGGGTTCTTCCAATAATTGGCACTATCAAACACACTTCTCAGCAGGTAAAACAACGGACACTCTACCAAAACATTTATTACTCTTATAACTAAACGGTAACGCAGGACCGTACACCACAACGTACTACAAAAAACTAAACTAAAACTAGGCTCAAACATACATATAAATCTGCTGTAAAATGAGCTGAAAATAAAGACCACCTTAAAGGACAGACTAACTATCTTCGTGAATTTGAATTTTGAAATGACAGTATTCTCTTGACCAGAGCAACCGATGAGTTTTGAAGTCAGTATTTGGTTTTGCTTATTCGTCGATGCATGTTCATTACCGCTTGTGCTGTTGTGGATATCAATATTCAATTCCATATAGGTGGGGATGATTTTAAGTATCGAATGAAGAAACAATTTTCGTTTCTTTTGATACAGAACATGATGTGTATTATTTTAGGCTCAGCTCAATATGTTACTATTACTACAAGCTGTTATTGTGATATTAGAAGGCAGTAAGACTCTGCAATTGACACTAATCAAACTAATTATTTTGCTTGAATTGTGATGAGTATCAAGAAACGAGAAGTCATAGAAGCCTAATGAGATATTTAAAACAAATAAAATTCATCAACACTCTTTTCTAGTAAATAATTCTCACTTTTTATTTGTAGCCATTCTTGAAAAACAAAAACCAAGCTCGCATAGATGAAAAATCCAAATAAATGGGGAAATATTAAACCAGAGGCTTGGAATGGAGGTGACAAAGTGAATAAGGTGCCCAAGCTATTATAGCAAGCAAAATTTCACTGCGAAAGTCATGCTCTGTTTTGGCCTGATTTGGCATAAGACACATTGAAAAATTTGTCCTGGAATTATAAAGAGTCCCACATCAAATTCACGAGAAATACAGTGTAGAAAATTATCTAATTGACCGATCCATTTCAAACTTCCAGGCAATAAATGATTATCCAGCTTTTTTCATATTTATTTCATTCAACTTCCATACCACAACCGTACATTGGGCCCTGTACAACAACTGGCTGTAGCTTCTTCTGAACGGAAACCCATTTTATCTTCATATCTTCCTCTGATTTGACCTTCTTGGGATGCTTCCGTAGTGCTTGCCTTGCAATAACTCAGTATTTTTCGATGGTCCATAGTTCCGGTGCGGGGTTAATGTCCTTGGGTACAAAAATGACTTCGTTGGCTTCGTACCACTCCAGGACTACATTTGAATAGTGGCACGAAGCTAGCTCCACCCAGAAGATCGTAGGGCCGTCGCTCCTGTAGACACCCTGTGAGGAAGACCTTCCCGTTTAAAGTCTCGGTTGTCACGAACGGCGCACTCCGTTTGCCACATAAGCAGATCGTATTCATGTACTTCTTGGCAAACTTTGAAAATTTCTACTTCTTTGCTTCCTCCGGAACACCAAACTTGTGCTGGCCCCGGAAGCTGCCGGAATTATGCCTTCACGTAAGTCTCATCATCCATGAGATGGGGCATGGGGCTTCGTCTGCTGCTGGGAGAACAGTTTCCGGGTCCGTGGCTTTCCCATCGTATTTTGCCGTTCGTCACGATTTGGAGCCTTCTGCACTTTGTGCGTACGCAGTTCCTCCCGGTCCTTGGCTCTTTAAACGAAAGACGTAGAACATTTTAGAACTTTTTTGGCCACACCCCTGACCGAAGCATTGGGATTCCGCATTGGCATTCACGACACGCTTATATGTAATCCTGATCACTAATGGAACATCCATTCTGACCACATTTCTCCTTTCGTTCGAGGCTCAGAGTATCGTAATAACGTTTAATCGCACGACTCATCGTTTACTGCACGATTCCGAGTTGTTTTCCGATGTTCCGATGTGAAAGTTGAGGATTTTCAAGGTGCTTGCGCAAAATCAATTCGCGAAGTGAAGCCATTTTTATAACAGCGATTATTGTCGATGATCAGGCAGCACGAAGGTCAAGTAGTGTTTTTGCCTGGTTTGGCGCCATGTAATTACGCAAAGGACACTTTAGAATGGTACAAATGTCAAAATGTATCGACTGTCGTGACTGTCGAAAGACATGAATCCGCCGAACTGCCCGGAGGCACGGCCAATCGAGACTTTTTGGGTTTTAACCAAAGCAAAGCTTCGAAAATTCATAAAATCAGCGGACGACATCCAAAGATTTTAAAAAAGATTGGCCAAAAGTGATCAAAATGGTGGGAAGTACCACTGTGCAGTCTTGGCTGTGATTAAATAGTTTGATTTAACTCTTTTGTTATTTTGAAAGTGTGCTTATACTTTCTGGAACAGTCTATATGTACGAATTAGGCGAGGCCATATTTACTATTCAGCAACGCGATTCTACGTGATCTTCGCTGTTATATCCCTGATATAACCCACCTCAATTTTTTTTACTGTTTATATAACTCTACTACACTGAAGTAATCAAACGGTTTAGTTGAATTAAGTCTTAATGTTTTTGCTGGCATTATCTCAGTGTCTGAAATTTAAGTTGGACAGACTCAGATTATCAGATTGTTGAGTCTGACTGTTGAGCAATGATCTACATCAACAAAAGCGTTTCGGCTAGCATAGAAAAATTTAGGTGTTTTTTTGTGTGAGAATTTTCGATCTAATGACATTAATGAATGCCTTAAGTCGATTGTATGATTAATGATATTAAGTAGTTTAATATGTGATGGAACCTAAATATGTCTATTCATCATCAAAAATTCGAAGGTATTGGCAACAAATGAACACTATGCAAACAAATTCCTATCCTTAAATTATCATTCAACACTTATTAAAAGATGAGTTTCGCGCCAACTCATCCAGTGGTTGGCAGCACCCTCTCAGAATCAAATGAAACTTTGTGGGTGTATACATTATGTCTTTTTAAGCACTTTAATTTGTTTTTTTTTCAAAATTTATCTTGACCACCATTGGAATAGGGATTAAACTTTTGATCGATTTTTTTAAATCAAAATAACTCAAAAAAATAAGACTTACAAAAAAGTGATGCGAAGGACTTTTAAAAAATTGTCAAAATTTTTCTGAAAAAATTGTCAAAGCTAAAAAATCTATTCCTTCACCCTAAAAAAGTCAATTCGCAAAATATTTCTGTCTTAGAATTGGACAATTTTTTTCTAAATAAATATCTAAAAGTCACTATATATTGAAAGATTGGCACTTTTAGGGATAAAATAGTTTTTCAAACAAAAACTTGTTCATGTCCTATTATTACCGTGTAATAATAATGATAATTTGGATTTAAAAGGATCTCTGAATGTTTGAAAAATCAAGGCTTCCATTTGAAAAGAGCTTATTTTAAATTTTTTTTTTTTTAAACTTTAGTGATAATACAGTTAATCTTGTTTATTACCAAAAACCTACAGAACAGTAAATTTTATCACTTGAGTGATCTTAGTGTAGATGTGAATGAAATACATTATTTCTACTCACATAATTTACTATTTAAGCAAGGCGTCATAATAACAGTGATCATAGTTACATTGTAAGTTGTAAAAAAGCTTTTTATAATAGAAAAAAGTGGTATCCCGAGCAAAGGATTATACCAAATTGATAACAAGTTCTATTGCCAGGTTATCATTTTTTGATCACTGAATATGTTATCATTCAGGATGAACAAACAGCCAAAATAACAGAATGAATAACAAAAAAATACTCGTTGAATATCATAATAATAACTTATTTTGATTTCACTGCGAACAACTTGTTAACAAATCCTATTATTGTAAGCAAACTTATTGAAATAGTATCAAATTCTGTTATCAACATGAAATCAAATTCTCATGCTGATAACTGAAAAAAAAAATTTTGATTAAGAGCTAAATTTCTTGTTCAAATATGCTGGAAATATTCATAGTTTTATAATTCAACTAATAACGTTCATAATAAATAGTGTGTTCAAAATGATAACATATGAAAACAAAATTTGCAAATAGTGATAACGAAATTTGTTATGTGATAACAGCGGAAAACAAGACGATAACTGGGATAACAGAACTTGTTACTTATATGATATCAGCTTGTTATTTTCCTCTGCTAGGGATAAGTATCAGAATTAAATGTTGTGCACGTATCAATAATCCCAGGCGCAGCCACAAGAATTTTCGTAACATATCATCCAATATGATAGAAAGAATACATTCCTGGAGATATGACCACAAGTTCAATAAAACAATGCGTATTTGTGAGTCATGCCGTGGAATTATGACGCACAATACGAATCCCACCACTAAAAAGAGGCGTTCAGATAGAAACGAAGCAAATTGTGATCAGGATTTCAGTACCCACAACGCCACAACAACCAAACATTGCAAGATTTCAGAAAACAAAATTCAATATGTTGCTCAAACATTATTTTCATGTCAGATGGAGCAGCGGCCCATTATAAGAACAGAAAGAACTTTGCCTGTTGTAGCAATTTCAAATTCTTTGCAACGTCTCATGAGAAAGGTCTATGTGATGATACTGGTGATTCTCTCAAGCGAATGTCAAAAGAGCAAGCCTTGCTCAAGATTATGGAAAAAAAAATTGGAACTCCTCGGAAAATACTGGGCCGTTGAACAGACAAATGAAAATATAATAAAACTGAATTTCTGCTTTATATCAGCTGAACAGTATGCAAAAATGTCAGAAGAACTTGAGGAGTTAAAGGGTGATACGGTCAAAATTTGGTCAAGGGAAAACGCGTGTAAATCGGTGAAATCGTTTATTTAAAAAATCAAATTAAATTTCTTTTTCAAGTTCAATTAGTATAAAATTCAGGAAAAATATTCAGTTAGGCTTCCGCTTTTCCAAATCCGAATTGCCGGGCCTTACGCTTGACCCCTGCCATCAGATTTTGTACAGCCACCTTGTCCACCTTCTTCGCCGCAGAAAGCCAGTTTGCCTTGAACTGCTGCTCGTCCTTAGCAGTTTTTTTGGTCTTCTTTAGGTTCCGCTTGACAATAGCCCAGTATTTCTCAATTGGGCGGAGCTCTGACGTGTTGGGAGGGTTCTTGTCCTTGGGAACCACCTGCACGTTGTTGGCGGCGTACCACTCCATGGCCTTTTTACCGTAATGGCAAGATGCCAAATCCGGCCAAAACAGTACGGAACAACCGTGTTTCTTCAGGAAAGGCAGCAGACGTTTATTCAAACACTCTTTCACGTAAATTTCTTGGTTGACAGTCCCGGAAGCTATGAAAATGCTGCTTTTCAAGCCACAGGTACAGATGGCTTGCCAAATCAGATATTTCTTTGCGAACTTTGACAGTTTCGTGTGCTTGAAAATATCTGCTACCTTTCCCCTTCCTTTTGCCGTATAAAACTCCTGTCCCGGAAGCTGCTTGTAGTCGGCTTTGACGTAGGTTTCGTCGTCCATTACCACGCAGTCAAACTTCGTCAGCATCGTCGTGTACAGCCTCCGGGATCGCGCTTTGGCCGTCGTATTTTGTTTATCATCGCGATTTGGAGTCACTACCTTCTTGTAAGTCGATAGTCCGGCTCGTTTTTTGGCTCGATGCACGGTTGTAGACGATACACCCAGCTTATTTGCGGCATCTCGGAGAGATAGGTTAGGGTTTCGCTTGAAACTACCGGCAACTCTCTTTATCGTCTCAGCGGCTTCCGGTTTTCGATTTCCCCCCGATCCAGACTTCCTGGCTGTCGACAAACGTTCCCCAAACACTTTAATTACATTTGTAACGGTTGATTTGGCAACTTTTAGCGATTTTGCCAACTTTGCGTGCGAGTAGCTCGGATTTTCGCGATGCGCGAGCAAAATTTTGATACGCTGCTCTTCTTGCTTGGACGGCATTTTGACAACTGAAGAGTGAATTCCAAAATCAAAATAAGAGCAACATTCTACACACACACACCTTCAAAATGAGGGGTGTTCAGGTTTTTTAAATGCAAAATTGAAAGAAATACGTCAAGTTGATATTGACCAAATTTTGACCGTATCGCCCTTTAAACAGCCACGTAAAAACAATGTCTGGCACACAGAAGCTTCATTTCCTTGAACCTATTTCAGAAAATCAAATTTCGGCTAAAATGTTTTCTGATTTACGTGATAATCCAAAGAAAATTACTTTGTATGAGAAAGATTTATAAATTAAATATATGAAAATGGGTTAGTTACTTATACGTGAAAATGTACATATAAAAAAAATATATAAGCAAAAACCTATGATTTTTTACTTACACAAACAGTATTTCAAAAATTAATATAACGTCATATTTCTATCGTCTTCAAATGGATATGCATCAAGTCTTATCTAATTAGAATTTTCTAATTTGATAAAACATGATGGATATCCATTTAAAGACGATTCAAATATGACATCCGCTATTTTTAAGATTTATCAGCCCCCCTCTATCACAATTTTTCCCATATCTTTTACACGTACTGTAACAAATCTTGACCTTCCTTTTTTTAAACAATTTTTTTTACCGTGTAAAAATCGATTTTAAAAATTTTGCAATTGTTTTCATAAAAGTTCAGACTATTATCTTACAGTCACCCATACATCACTTTTTTGTAAATCTTTGTAAGCCCTTTTTGAGGTATGTAATTTTAAGTTATTTCGTTGTTTTCTGTAACTAATCTGATTAGTTGTTTTTATGAAGATACCTTCGTAATGTTTGGCACACGAGTAACTGCCAAAAACATTACGGATTTTTTTATGCAGGAAGAATATTCGTGCATTATACGAAAAAAATACAAAGAACTGCGAATATTTTGTCACAAATTAAAAGGAAACGTTTCTCTGGCGGTTGCATAAATAACTGACAGACCTACTATATCGACTTGACATGTAATTGAAAATTAGAAGCGCAACCACGCGTTGTTGTCCAGCGTTTTTATGTTTATGTTTCTGACATAGGATTCGATCCTGGATTTTCAGAAAGAGCTGTTACTAAATCCGTGGTTGATCTCTCTAGGCCATGGTGACTTGTGAGAAGATTCTTGAATATAGAGTATGAAGTCATTACTATTTTAAGTTATAACAGCTGTTATAATTTATAACAGCGCTTTAATTATTATTTTGGGATGAATAAAATATTCCCGCTCATCCCAGCAGCAACATCATCATGCATGAGTACAATAAAAGAGAAACAGCGATTGGCTGGTATTTTCGAAATAAATTTCGTGCATTATGCAAAAAGCTGTAATGATAGTATTTCACCAGTTAAAGAGCAATATGAATGTTTCGTACAATTTACGAGACATTTGTTTTATGTACAAAAACCCATGTTTACGAAACGAGTCAAAGCTAACTTACGCCAATAAGTTTTCAGTCTGGCGACGTTTTTTGACGAACCAGATGGAAACTGCCTACTTTGCCAGGTCGCTGGTCGAAAGTTTCGGTTGATGCTTGTACAAATTCAACATCTTCCTTACCTTCACCGACTAAGCTGTTTTCGGTCTTCTGCTACTGCGTTACCACCATTGGGTCATCTGGGTCTCCTTGAATGATTCTTCACCCAAGACACCGTCGAATTTTGGAATCCCAGGTATTCTCCGATCCATCTGTGGGACACAGTCTGATTTTCTCTTTTTGGATCTACTCTTGTTCCGACACCATCTCCTTAACCATATTGTGACATATTGTGATGAAATTTTGCCGTAAACATTGCACATTTTGCTAGTTTCGGTCGAAATTGCGTCAATCCACACGCTATTATTTCCGAGTATAGTCTTTACAATGTGAATGTTGATTTTGTAGGGAAATAAAATAGTTGAGAAAAAAGATTGCTTCATGCCCTGTTTACACTCTTTACTATGCATTGGTTGATCCATTCTGACGATCCACGTATGTTCAATGTATGTGTGACTAGCTGAGAAAATCATGTTTGATACTATTTTTTTCTTCTTTTTTCTTCTCTTTCATGTATATGAAGTATAAAGTGTATGAAATGTCCCTCCTCATGAAAACTCTAGAACGAATCATGGGCCTAACATGGGTGAGAAATTATCTCCTGCTGTTGGGTTTATTTTTAGCATGTACCGACTATATCACACATTTATTCTTCTCGTCATACATTAACTTATACATCTCGGAGAGGAACGACGGTGAGTGGGGCACCCATGTTAGACAGTATTGGGAGAGGGACAAATCGCTAGAACCAGATCAAAGCAATAGGTAGTATAGGAGCACGATCGGTTGCATATTTTTTTACCAGTAAAAATCTGGTTGATATACCTGAGTAAACATAATAATATAATCACGATAATTAACTGCTACTGTTTTCAGAAAGATCTACATAGCAAAAAATAATGAAAATTACATGTGGTGTAAAACGTTCCTATTATAAATATACATCGATGCAATCAATTGTTTTATTGAATTTTAAACAAAAAATAATGCACATACCTGGAGCAAAATGTATATACTCTCATTTGAACATACATTGATAGGCAAAATGAAGTGCCCACCTCTTAGTTTTTTCAATTTCTCTCATTTACTTGGTTCAAATTAGAGTAAAAACTGTGTAGTTTTTTTTTCTTATTTTATTTTTTATACTCTTTTTAAGTTTCACTTATGAAATACTGAAAAAAGGAGTTTTACTTAAAGAAAAAATAAAAACAATTTGTGTTGAAAAAAAAAACAGTGACAAAATAAAGTGCCCACTTCAAAAATCGATATGTTTTCGATAAGTTTCCATTGGAAGACCCCTCGATTGTTTATGTTTTGATATTTTGACATGTTTTGAAGCAAATGGCTCAACCTGGTGCATTTGTATACGTGATCGCATTTGATTCAATTGAAAAAAATGGAGAACGCAGTGCTTTCGAAAGCAATTCCCTTGTGTATTTGAAAATTGGTCGTTCGTGATGTGCAAAACGGCGAATCGCACAGGGCTGTCGCTAAGAAGTACAGTATCAGTAAGGCAGCGGTTGGCAAAATTCTTCTGAAGCTTAAAACGTGGATCAGTGGTGGATCGCCCTGGCAGAGGCAGGAAGCGGAAAACGGATGCGAGAAGGGACACCAAGATCATGCGCGAAGTCAAGAAGAACCCGAAGGTAACTGTCCGCGAGATCCAGGAAACCCTTCAGTTATCAGTTTCCGGCCGAACTGTTCGTCGCCGTCTCGTAGCACAGGGGTTGAATAGCAAACTTGCCCGGAAGCGCCCATTTATCAGCAAGGCAAACAAAGCCAAACGGCTTAAGTTTGCTAAGGAGCATCCCAAGTAGCACACTACGATTAGAATTAGTTGTAGTAACTTGATTATAACTTAGCAAGTCATATTTATGTTATCTCAACTGAATGGCAACTCGTGTGCTACTAGGGATGCTGATAAGCTCCTAGAGTTCTGGAAAACGGTTCTCTGGACGGACGAATCAAAATTCGAGCTATTTAACCGAAAGCGGCGGGTTCGTGTTTGGTGCAGATCGGGAGAGGAGCTTCAGGAGCGCCACATCCAAGGCACGATGAAGCATGGAGGAGGAAATGTGATGGTCTGGGGGGGTTTTTCGTGGGGTGGAGTGGGAAGCATTGTGAAAATCGACGGGATGACGGCAGATTCTTACATCAACATCCTGCGAGAAAATCTGGAGGTTTCGCTGATCCAGACGGGGCTTGAAGAGAAGTTCGTATTCCAGCAGGACAACGACCCGAAGCATACTGCCAAGAAGACCAAGTCTTTCTTCCGGTCCTGTCGGATCAGCCGCTGGAATGGCCTCCACAAAGCCCGGACCTCAATCCCATCGAGAATTTGTGGTCGATTCTCGATGCCAGGGTTGAAAAAACTGATGTTACCAATAAAAATAACTATTTTGAAGCCCTGGAGCGCGCCTGGGAAGAGCTAGATCCACAGCACCTAAAGAACCTGGTCGAGAGCATATCGAAGCACCTGCAGGAGGTCCTGAAGGCCAAAAGAGGACACATCAATTATTGAAATGCTTTTATTTTACTTTAATTTATGTTTTCTGTAGCCTAAATGAAGTGGGCACTTTATTTTGTCACTGTTTTTTTTTTCAACACTGATGAAAAATACATTTGGATTTAATAATCGAAGATACGAGTATCTTAAGTATTTTATGTAAGATTCAATCGAGCAAGTATTACAACAAATCGATCAAAAAACTTAACCCCTTTTCAAATGGTAGTCTAGATTAATTTTGAAAAAACAAAATATGCAAGGTGGCTTGAAAAGACAAAGTCTATACACCCACAAAGTTTCATATGATTCTGAGAGGGTGCTGCCAACCACGAAGACGAGTTGGTGTGAAATTCGTCAAAAGCAGAAAAGAGTACTAATGAAACATATTAAAATGTCGATTCGAAGTTATCTAATGTAAGTCGAAACAAGAAGAATAATCGAAAATCATACCAGTTAACCTGAAACACTCCATAGAAAACAAATTGCGGAATGCCGATGTCCAACACGGTAGCTTTTCCTTAACAATATCGATTCTACTAAGCACTAAAATTTACCATCTTTCAAGTATATCACACAACATTGTCAAAGAAAGTATACTCGCGCCATGGTTCCCTCTCATCCCACCCTCCGGAGTAACTTAGGCTGGTCAAAACAAGCCCATAACATCGGCGATAATTCGATCTCGTTGTAATATGCAAATCGCGATTTGCAGGAGCAAAACAATTTCCAAACAAGCGCAGCCTCTGGACTCGACTCGACGCAAAGAAAACAACATGAAACAGATTTACACTTTCTTGTTCAAAGTCCTGCAGCGTGTTTTTTTTTTCGCGAAATGTTCACCGTCAACATGTATCCCGGCACCCGTTTGCTCTTGTCTGAAACTCTGTCAAACACATCCCTTCGAAAACCGCGACTTGGTAGCAGCACAGAGAGCGACTGAAAGTGCCTCACTCGAATGCCGTTTTCCAGCGCGTGTGGAACCACGTTCTCCTCAATTAAAATTAAATAAATAACAAATGGAATAAATAACACGAAAGCCTGCGCGGGTCGTCGAACAACCAGATTCGCAGCAGAACAATAATAACGAAACGAAGCTCGGGGTAAAAGTCATCAGCAACTTATTGGGCGCGCACTCCATCTAACCAGCCAGCGAGCGACTCACAGCGGGAGCAACAACATGTGGGCAAAGAAGAAAACGCTTACGATGTTTTGCGACAAAATTTATAATTAAAATTGAATTGAAATCAAGAATGAACAGCGGAAAAAGCTGACCATTCACTGCTCGGCGAAGTTGTAAAATTAGACAACGGTGCCAAACCGGTCTAGGGTGATTTTGCTCGTGAGTCTCCATGTGGAATTCTTATAGCCTGCTCGTTCGGTAAATTTTGCAGTTATTAGCGAATTATTTTAACAATGCTATAAGCAACCTCATAAGACCAGACCATTTAACTGCATTTTCAATAAATCAACTCCAGACAGGGTCGATGTTGTTGCATCACCAGCGTCCTTGTCCTTGAACAAAACCTGGTGCTTGCATGATAAATGCACGCAGATGAAACACGATACCAACGCTTATCAGCGACTAATCTACACGAAAGAAAAAATACGAACACGGGAAAAAGAATAACAAATCTGCTACAACAAAACAGCCCCGTGCACGTTCCCTCAGCGGAAACACACCAATCCTTGTCGTCGCATAATAAATCATAACCACATTACACGAGATACGAAACACATTTATCACTCAATATGCATCACTCAACTGGTTCAGCTGGTATGTGCCAACTTATTTTTTCCTTAGTAGCCACGAGCTTCTTACAAGTGCTATCTACAGTAGTTTCAAAACCGAACTATCCAGCAATTGATCACACATTTATTGCCTATCGAGATCACGAGTCCCAAGGAAGAACGATGTCTTTATCTTGTATCAAAAAGCTCTTCCTCACAAGCCAGCTGAGAAGAACTACCGTGTCGTATGTTCAGTTTGCTCATGCCATACTTGGGACTCCAGCCAAGTTCAATACCAGAACAAAATGATGCTACATGGAGCTAGATCTAATCTCGACCAAAACACATGCAATTCAAGTGGCCATTCCACAAGCTAGGCGTAATCGGTGTTAGGAGTGTAATAAATTTGTTCTGGACGATCTACGCTTAACAGCGATGTTTTTAAAAGAGATAGGATAAATATCCTAAGCCTAAGAAGCGAGATTGGCCTGACTAAAGGAAAAATGTACAGATTAAGCGCGAATACGTTTCCAATGGGTGAAGATCGTACAACTTATTAAATATCTGTGTTCAAGGATTAAGCTTCTTTAGGTGCCGGGGTTAATATGACCCGGAATGCTACTGAAAGCTATTGCTTTCTAAAATAAGCATCTAGAAGCTTGGATTTTCTCGATTTTTACATAACTAAGTTACGTTTCTGCATCGAACACAATTGTTTGAAATTTCCAAAGGGCTGTTAACAATAAGGCTTGTTCACGACAAAATCTGGACACCGCTAAATACGTATATCTCTACAGATACTTCATTAACGCGTGAAATATTTCGCAAACTGATGAATGCATGTCTGTTCATTGTATTAAATCAGTTTTTGTTGATACTACAAGCTTTGCGATCGAAGATGGCGTCGAAAGAAGAGCTAGTGCAAAAAGCAATTGTGTACAGTTGCAATGAAAATGCGGATCAGTCAGTAAGAAAACTTGCAAAAAAAAATGCTTAGTTTTAATGTTAGCACTGTCCATAACGTCCTTAAATCTATCGATACACGTTTGCCAATAGCCAGGAAGGTTGGAAGTGGTACAAAAACGGATCTCAGGAACCACCAGACGGACGCGAAGGTGAAGCAAATATTGCAAAAGAGACCAGATCTTTCGGTACGTACTGTGGCTAGAAAAATAAAAAATATTCCCATCTTTCGTGCATACTTCTATGCACCGGCAAGGTATGAAGTCCTTCAAGGTGAAAACTGAACCGAAACGTAATGATAAACAGAATGTGACAGCTAAAACCCGGGCTCGCAAGTTGTGTCGCGAATATTTGACGAAGTTTCCCTGCGTAAAAATGAACGATGAAACTTATGGGCTCATGGAAGACTTTAAGCAGCTTGGAATGTCTTATTATACTGCCATGAAACGAAACGGCGTAGAAGAGCATTTCAGGACGAAAAAAAGGCCAAATTTCCCAAAAAATATTTGGTTTGGCAGGCAATATGCAGCTGTGGTCGAGCAAGCCAAGGCTTCATCACTACCGGAACGGTAAACAAGGAAATATACCGTGAAAAATGTTTAAAAAAGCGATTGTTACCATTCCTACGCAGCCATGGCGCTTCCTCGCTATTCTAGCCTAATTTGGCATCTTGTCTCTGAGTCCATGTTGTACCGAAAGAGGCGAATCCACCTAACTGCCTGAGTTCTGACCTATCGAGCTGTGTTAGGCTCTCTTGAGGAGAGAACTTTATCAATATAAACAACAAGCTACAACTATAGAAAAATCTCGAAAATCTTGGACAAAAGCAGCAAGTTGCAGAGAAGTCTACACATACCCTAATGGCCATAGGCGTAGCCAAGGGGGGGCAGGGTGGGGCCGTTGCCCCCCCCCCCTAACTTTTGATTTTAGTTTTAGAATTTCATTGTTTGTTTGAATTTTTATTATATATTTTTAATGTTTGTGAGAATGCTCCTTTGCCTGAATGGAATAGCTTTAAGTTGTCTTGATTTTGTAACAAGAAGTAGTAAAAATGTGCAAAAAGTGTACATCTATGAGATTTTTTTTCAAATAGTAACGACTAAAAATTTTATTACACTCTTTTCGCTTTAATCAAGAATACAGTCTAGCTAACCTAAAGTATCCAAAAAATAGGAATATTTTACACCTTTAATGGTAACTTGACGAGCATTGACTGCTTTTTTCCCCGCTAGCTGAAACTTGAATAAGCTAAATTCAAATCAATTTTCAGTTCTTGGCAATCAACAAACTGCATATTTAAATCAATGTTATAGCTTTCGGAAGCCAAACAATACTTGATAAAGAAACATAATTCATAGTTAGAAAGTGTATCAATCGAAATTGTTTATTTAAAATATTCATGAGCCATCATTTGCTGGTGAGTTTAAAGCACATTGTGTGCATTGTTTTTTAATTATTGGAAGTATAAAACAGTTCTTTGATTCATTGTTATCTATTAGTACCATACATGGACATTCGAAATTTGTAAAAGTAAGTATAGTTATTTTCAGCATGTGAATGAAAGAAACATATGAACTTATTTTTTGAATAACCATGAAAACATTGTTCTATTGAAAAGTTGTAAGCACGGAGAGTAAAACACTGTGCTTTTGCGGTGTTGCTTTGTCAATATATGCACTGAAAATTTATTTCCGTACGTAAGCTTTCACTCGTTTCTTAAACATGGATTTTGTACATAGAACAAATATCTCGTATATTGTATGAAATATTCTTAATGGTTATCATATGCTATCATTAAACCTTTTTTATCAATGCACGAAATGAATTTTGTGAAGATCAGCCAATTGCTGCTTCGCTTCAATCGTACTCATACATGTTGGTATTACTGCTTGGGTGGGCTGGAATAATTGATTTATCTCAAAATAAAAACTAAAGCGCTATTGAGAGTTATAAGTTCATACTTAGTAATCAAGTAACTTGTAACGAGTCACCATGACCTAGTGAAATATTGCCATAAAAGTCAGAATTTCATGCCAGAAACATTACTAAATATGCTGAACAACTTCTCGCTGTTTGCGCTTTTTTTTCAATTATATACTGAGTCGATATAAAAAATCTGTCAGTCAATCCTGCATTCACCAGAGAGACGTTTCTTTTTTATTGGTCAAAACATATTCGTAGCACTTTGTGTTGTTTTCGTGCAACGAACCCATGTTCTTTCTGTGTCAACAAAAGCTTCGTGCTTTTGACAGTTACGCGTGTGGCATTGAATACGAAGGTAACTTTTTGAAAATAACAATTCAATTTCGTTGCAGGAATCATCAAATAGATGTGTTAGTTCTACTTTTGATTTCTTAATAAAAGAAAAAAATAATGTTCAGTGTGGGTGAGAGGGTCGTGGAGGAAGAGTACATTTTCAGTACAAACTGTTAACAAACTCGGTGGTCATCTTATACAAAAATCCAACACCACTGTAAAGCGAATATTTCGACACATGACAGTACCCGCTAGATTTTAGCATGGTAACTATTTAATGCGGTTCGGTTTTGAAACAGTGGAAAACCTAAGGTTTTTAAGATCCTTTCTGTTTATTTTTTAATTCCAGAACATGCCTAGAATTATTGATTCTTGTTGCCAAAATTTTACGGGTATTATAAAGTACTTTGGGTGAGCGCAGAGAAGGTAATCCAATCGTCGTTCAGGTGAGGGCTTGAATTCCAGTGGATGGAACTTGAAAATGTCCCTGCTCTAAAGGTCAACGAGGCGTTGGGTTGTCCTTGTGAAGTGTTCAGTGTGTGCCACAACTGGTTGAAGACGATGTAATTCTCTCTCTCTCTCTCTCCCTCTCTCTCTAAAAAAAGCTTGCCCTCCCCTATTTGAAATCCTGGCTACGCCTATGCTAATGGCTAGGGTAATCTCCAAAGTTCCCAGTTTCTTTATGCAGCCTGCTAAAGTAACTGTAATTAGTATTAAGATGACTAATAATGCAAAATTAAATTACTGACAGCAAATTTGTTTTATTCCAAATTTAATCTGTCCAGATTTAGTCACGTAGAATGTTTTCTGCCTTGACATGGACAATCCGCAAACTCCAAGGGAACCCTTTGGGAGGAGACAAATACGGATTTTCGCCGAAGCATGCTAAGCTAAGAGTCATTTCAAAAGGAAACGATGGAAATATCCCTCTTATCAACAAGGAACCCTAGGAGTGGGAAACAATTTTTGCGGGAACCGAAGATGTGAAGTGAAAGTACTGATAGGTCAAATGAAAGTCGAGTTCATGCCCTTCCAAAATCAGCTAAATGGATCCAATTGACATACATTTCTTTGTTTATCAGTTTTACTCATTTATAAGCACGCTGGGACGTTTTAGAATATGGGTCATTCCATATCAAGTGACCGGAGAAATGCATCGACCCTCTTCGATTCGAACCAAAATTGGCTGATATACTTGTTCTAGGCTATTAATCATTTTGAAATTTGAAAAATTTGAAAAATCAATATATTGTTTATTGAATATCTCGATGAATAAAAGAGCTACAAACAATATTAAATACTTTTCTGAAAGGAAATTAAGTTTGCTACCAAATAAATATTTTTTATATTTTTTACAGTGTTGCCAACATTGTTATTTTTGTGGTTGATATATTAAATTACATTTTTCTCTAAATTCCCCCACTTTTTTTTCAATTTTTATGGCTTCAATGTGTTTGGCAGATTTTTTTACATAAGAAACACTAATCAAGGCAAAACAATTTGCTCTGTCATGGAGATATTGATTTTTAAACATTTCATGTTTTATATTCAATGCATTAAAATTCAAAATTAGTGTTAACATATTCAAAGTGTTTTCTGCAAATGGGTCTAATAACAATCACAATAGGTGATTGTGCTAGCAATTATTTATTGCCAGATTCCAATTCGAGAGAAATCTTCAGTGTTGCCATCTTACGTTTTATTTGTGATTATTTTTCAAAACAGATATTCATGCTAGGATTCATTTTTTTTTGTCAATCGAATCATCAAGCTATCGATCTATCTTTCTAAAAAAATAAAAATAACATGGAACGGTATGTCACAAACTCAAGAACAGGTTTTCAGATTTCCTATTTTTTTAAATCTGTTCTTCTTTGGCTGCATCGGGTTAAAAAAAACGTACGAACTTACGGTACGAGGTTTGCCGGGTCAGCAGTTATGAATAAAAGTGCAATTTTATATTTCACATCTAATTAACAAATTCCACTTAAAAT
The DNA here is from genome assembly GCA_034211315.2 of Aedes japonicus. Lineage (NCBI taxonomy): Eukaryota > Metazoa > Arthropoda > Insecta > Diptera > Culicidae > Aedes > Aedes japonicus. Next base: position 335,849 of record JASCZW010002954.1, on the reverse strand, counting down.
TAAATATATATCAAATTTATTTGATTCTGCGTTTTGCCTTTGGAGTACGTGTTAAATTTTTAAGGTTTTTTCATAATCAGATCAAAAATGGTATCCGTTTCTGAGCTCGAAATACTCTTCATAAAAACAGTGGCATCGAGCATTAGCAAATCTGACTGCCAAATGTTTTTTTTTTTTGCTTCTTGCTCTGCCGTGATGCCACAAACTTCACATTCAAGTTGCAATTACAGCGTGCCCAATCATCATCATTTGGAGTTTGTATGGTAGTTCCTTGAAGACTAGCTCTCGTCGCCAATCGCTTTAGAGTTCCACCTAATCCATTGCTTGGACCTTTACCATATGCCGTTGCAAAAAAGTGCCATTCAGCTGGAACGCCAAAGTGATCTCGATGGTACAGTAAATTCAAGATGTTAAACCTGTTTTTGTATTGTGAACCCGCACCGTCAGAGAACTAATAAATTTTGTCAGCTTAGTCAGCTGAGATTGAAGGAATTCTATGAATTTCTTCTGGAAAGCGTAAAAGGTTGCTGTGTTGTGATCCAAGGTATCCAAAATGATAACACAATTCAATGGAACAATATTTCCTTGCTACGAGAAAAAGGCAGCAAATGGGTGAACGGTTGCTTGAGAATTGTTATAGTGGACCCCTTGTACACTATCCCGAAAAGCAAATGAAAAGTTTGCGTTAGTGTAAGCGTTAATAAAATACTCTTTGTAGATTTGATATTTATGTCAATCACTTTATTTTTAAAAATCTTAATCAGACTTCTTTAGATCTACTGCTGGGAGTGAACATTATTTCAAGTTTGCAAATGTTTTAAAAGCATGATTGTCACTATCCTTAGTCACACCTATCTTTACAGTAGTTGGAAAGAGGAGGAGGAAATGTTCATGTAATACCTGAAAAACAAATGAAAAGTTTTCCAAAAAGTCGGCCACAACCAGAACTTCTCCGTCGGTCAAGTTGTCCCGAGTGAACTGGTAGAACTCTCCCTGTTTCGCTGCAATATAGTCATGCTTCCTAACAAATGCGGCTTCTTCACTCTGGTGAGCGCAGAGTGTTTCGCTAAGGTTCGCCAGCACTAATCGCTTCTGCTTGAGGATACGAGATGTTCCCTCCCGAACACTTTTACACTCCTTCTTACCAGCCAGTTCTTTACTCACGTCTGCCTCACGCAAGGTTACCATTAGATTTTGAAAAATATCTGGCATGTCACAAATAAAAAATCTGCCAAAATCTGGCAATACACGGAAATGTTAAAATTTGAACTAGCAATTGAAAAGGGTCAAAAAGGTTTTACAAATGTTGATACGCCCTTTACAAGTGTTGTCCCAAAATGAGTCATTTTATGGCTCGTATACTCGCATTCTTTAGTAACAGTCAAGCGTGGAATAACACTATTTGACCAATGCCAAATATTTGACGGACTACCCATTCGTACAAAATTGCTACGAATCGTTTTCAGTGAACGAGGACTGCAGTCAAGCAGATCACTTAACGCTTTAGTGGAGTAGGATTGAATGACGCTTTTTTTTTTAAACTGTTCTAATTTCAGAAAGTCTGGCATTATGCAGGGTTTCTCTATTTGTCTTTTTGTCGATAAAAAGTCTGGCAGTGCCAGATAAATCTGGCATAATGGCATCCCTGGCCTCACGGTAAAACGCTTTTACTTTCTGCACTATGTCTTATGAAACACGATGGCCTTTCTTGAGGTTAGAGGAACAGATAATTCCTTTCTATTTAATGCACATTTTCATGGTTCGCACTAACCTCTCAGAGCACCGAAATTCTTCTAGTAGGCCACCGAAATTAGTAGAACATGTAAAACTGCAATTTTTTTTTTTATTTAAGCGGTGCTTTTTTGTTAGATCCACCTTGATGAAATATAACAGATTATATAAGAGTGGTAGAATAAACAAATTTTTAAGACATGAAATGTTTAAAAATCAATATCTCCATGACGGAGCAAATTGTTTTGCCTCGACAAGTGTTTCTTATGTAAAAAAGTCTGCTAAACATATTGGAGCCATAAAAATTGAAAAAAAGTGGGGGCATTTTGAGAAAAACGCAATTTAATATATCAACCACAAACATAACAATGTTGGCAACACTGTAAAAAATATAAAAATATTTTTTTGGTAGAAAATTTAATTTCCTTTCAGAAAAGTATTTAATATTGTTTGTAGCTCTTTTATTCATCGAGATATTAAATAAACAATATATTGATTTTTCAAAAATCTCAAAAAAATGGGGGCAGCCCATGGGCCGAGGGGTTCACCGATTGGTCTGAAACTTTGGATTTTTGATTAATAGCCTAGAACAAGTATATCAGCCAATTTTGGTTCGAATCGAAGAGGGTCGATGCATTTCTCCGGTCACTTGATATGGAATGACCCATATTTCAATGTGATTCGAGAACAACAATAGGAAAGAAATCAAATTTTCCTGTGATCTACCCTTGGTGCTCATCCTGGCCAAATACCATTTATTTTACTGCTGGTTTTTATTCATCTGATTATACCCATATATGGTGTGGGACCAATTACCGTTACCAATCGTTACTACTCAACCGCACAAAAAACAAATGACTTCAAGCCCTGTTCTCAAATAGTTACACATAGACACTAGTCATGTACCATAAATGGTGTCTCACATCAAATTGCACCACGGTAAAAACACTGTAGAAAATTACCCATTGGGTATTAACTCCTGCAAATTTGAGTAGTCTTCGAACATTGGAAAAAAATGCCCAACCCGAAAATCAACGTCACGAATTGATTTTGCGCAAGCACCTGGAACATCTTCAACTCTCTCATCGGGACATCGAAAAAACAAGTCAGAATCGGTCAGTCAACGGTAAGCATCGTACGGAAGGAGAAATGCGGTCAGAATGGCTGTTCTATTAGGATCACAAGAGTGTCGTGATAAAGTTGAATCCGTCCATTTCTTTCGTTCAAAGTGCAGAAGGCTCCAAATCGTTGCGAACGGCAATGTACCGTGGGAAAGCCACGAGCCGGAAACTGTACACCAAGTTGCTGACGAAGTCACGGCGGACTTCCGGCAGCTTCCGGGGCTACTGTTCTTCACCACCCAGCACAAGTTTGATGTTCCGGAGGAAGTAAGGAAGCAGAAACTTTCAAAGTTTGCCAAGAAATACATAATTTGGCAAGCAATCTGCTCATGTGGCAAACGGAGTGCACCGTTCGTGACTACAAGGTCCGTAAACGTGGAGATCTTCCTCAAGGAGTGTCTTCAGACACGTATGCTTCCTCTGTTGAAACAACACGAGGACCCTACGATCTTCTGGTCGGATCAAGCTACGTGCCACCAGTGATGGAATTCTCACAAAAATATCAGTTCATCGTGCGCTACCTTTTCACTTGGGAACTTCCCGTTGCTAGTTTCACACGCAAACGTTTCTTGAGTGAACTTTCTGGGATGAGAGAATGACAAATCGCGAAGTTTTTCTACTCGAGTCACCAACGCGAGAACACGAATAAAATCAGATTTTTTTACTCTATATCTTTACACCACATTCGTTCTTGAAAAGCACACTGCGCATTTCATGGAAATGAAATCTAGACAGAAAGATATCTCGCATAAATGACATCCCGCATGATGACTGTGTGGCCGGGGAGGTTAGGTTGAATTTGTCCTCAATGCCTCACGCAATTCCAGCAGAAGTTTCCTACCACTCGACTCTTGCGGCGGCACAATACTTAAAAAACAAACATCACAACTCACGTGAACATTGCCTACACATACTCGCTAGAGAAAAAGAACAACGCCGAGAAGATATTTTGTTGGCTCGGATCTCGAATACGAGTGAAACGTTGAGAGATGGAGAAACAAAAGATCTTTCGCGATGAGAACTGAAACGTTTCCTCACTCTGCGCTTTCATGAACTTTACATTGTAGTTCGTTCGCGAACTTTGATTGCGAAGTTCCTCGGTGATATATCATTGCACTGAGTAAAGAGAGAAAGTTTTTTGAAAATGATTTTTCCAACACTGCGTGCTCAAATGTTGCCCCAGCGTGATACAAAGCCAACAGGATCACTTTCGTACCCGAAAACATACCCCCCCCCCTCCCAAAACGCACCGGATCTAAGGTTTATAGAAAAATACTGGGCTATTATGTAGCATTACGGAAGTATTCAGGAGCGTACGGTTATGGTATTGAACTTGAATGAAAAAAATATGATGTTGAAGGAGATGTTCGCTCATCACCATGAGGCACCAAGAGTGAACAACAATGTTTTTGGCTAGAATTGAAAGATATGAAGAGAAAGTTTTTGATAGTTCCGCTAGTGTGCGGCAGGCTCGGAAACATAGCAGATGTTTTAGGAAAAATTGAGCGAAAAGGGCATGTGTACAGTGGTACTCGAACCAACGACATTTTTGCCTAACATCCCACTGCGGGGTAGGTTAAAGCACGGACTAAGTCCGCCACTTCAACAGGCAAAAATGTCCAGTTGGAAGACGCTCATGTACCACTGTGGCTTGTATAGTTATTCTAGCGATCTATTGTGTGCACTCTGTTTACTGATGCGCACATGGGAGAGGAACTCTCTCCTTTTTTGGGTTTGTTTTGATTCGCACCGACTGACGATCACTAAAGTTTTTCTCGTCGTCTCCAAGTATCGCATCGCTTCACGGTGTTTCTCTCCGAGGTCTCTACGTTGGAGACGACGAGAAAAACTTTAGTGATCGTCAGTCGGTGCGAATCAAAACAAACCCAAAAAAGGAGAGAGTTCCTCTCCCATGTGCGCATCAGTAAACAGAGTGCACACAATAGATCGCTAGAATAACTATACAAGCCACAGTGGTACATGAGCGTCTTCCAACTGGACATTTTTGCCTGTTGAAGTGGCGGACTTAGTCCGTGCTTTAACCTACCCCGCAGTGGGATGTTAGGCAAAAATGTCGTTGGTTCGAGTACCACTGTACACATGCCCTTTTCGCTCAATTTTTCCTAAAACATCTGCTATGTTTCCGAGCCTGCCGCACACTAGCGGAACTATCAAAAACTTTCTCTTCATATCTTTCAATTCTAGCCAAAAACATTGTTGTTCACTCTTGGTGCCTCATGGTGATGAGCGAACATCTCCTTCAACATCATAATCGTTACTCCTCGCACGGAGAATATATAAAATAACAATTAATGTATGAAAAAAATATGTCAAAAACTTACTAATGGGTTATTTTTTATTGTCTAAAAGCTTGAAAAGGATCGGTCAACTAGGTAATTTTCTACACTTTTTTTTCGGTGATGCAATTTGATGTGAGACACCCTTTAAATCAAATTATTTGGTTTAAATACGGTTGACCAATAGCGGTTGGCGATGGGAATTGATCCACTTCCAAGTTTTCACAGCATATTTACATTTTTGCGTTAAATACACAATTATAGCCACTACAACGGTTCAAAGAACAATTGGCCCCTTCAACCTCTTTTTACACCAAATTTTTTTCTAATCTTATTTTCTACTTCTTGGATCAGATTCATCAGTATAACACATAAAATAAAACCGTTTCAAGGCTAGAAGTGGACTACAATACTCATTAAAAATCATGAAGTTTTAGCCGTCGAAAGGCATGTTTCGGCGAAAATCCTCATGGGGTATCCGGATTGTCTCGGAAATGATCAATATGGGTCTGTTCATAAGCCACTAAGACTCATTTTTGAAAATCTCAAACCCTCCTCCCCCCGCATAGACTATTCTCCATACATGTTTTTTTGTAATTTTGTATGGAGTGTAGACTTTGGTCCCTTCCCCTCAGAAAAGTTAACGTGGTTTATGAATAGCCCCCATGGTCATTGGCCTGTTTGAAGGCTAGAAGTAGGCTATTTATGAAAAATCATGAGGTTTGAGCCGTTGAAAGGTATGTTTCGCATTTGTCCCCTCCTAAAGGGTTCATCTGGGTATCCGAATTGTCTTGGATTGGCCAATAAGGTCAGTGGTTCTTTTCAAAACTATAAGTTCACTACTCATGAAAAATCATGAAATCTGAGCCTGTTTCGGCGAAAATCCGCAATTGTCTCCTCCTAAAGGATTCCCCCGGAGTATCCGGATTATCCCGAAATTGACAATATGGTCATTGGTTCATTTCGAGGTTTGAAGTAGGCTACTCATGAAAGATCATGAAGTGGCGTACTTCTAGGCTTGACCTCAAGCAAGTATCGATGAAAATTTGTATTTATCGCCACCTCATGGATCATGACAAATCATGCCCTCTACGGGCACACATTCCATGCGGCCAGTCGGGTCTAAAAAGTGAACGGAATCTTAAAATTGGGACTTCAACAAAGATTTTGACTGCAAAAAATTGTTGAATTTGTTTATATGAACTTTCCCTAATGTGAGTTTGTTATCTGGGTGTCACTAAATGTTAACGCACAAGAAAGGTTATAAAGGGCGATACGGTCAAAATTTGGTCAATATCAACTTGACGTATTTCTTTCAATTTTGCATTTAAAAAACCTAAACACCCCTCATTTTGAAGGTGTGTGTGTGTAGAATGTTGCTCGTATTTTGATTTTGGAATTCACTCTTCAGTTGTCAAAATGCCGTCCAAGCAAGAAGAGCAGCGTATCAAAATTTTGCTCGCGCATCGCGAAAATCCGAGCTACTCGCACGCAAAGTTGGCAAAATCGCTAAAAGTTGCCAAATCAACCGTTACAAATGTAATTAAAGTGTTTGGGGAACGTTTGTCGACAGCCAGGAAGTCTGGATCGGGGGGAAATCGAAAACCGGAAGCCGCTGAGACGACAAAGAGAGTTGCCGGTAGTTTCAAGCGAAATCCTAACCTATCTCTCCGAGATGCCGCAAATAAGCTGGGTGTATCGTCTACAACCGTGCATCGAGCCAAAAAACGAGCCGGACTATCGACTTACAAGAAGGTAGTGACTCCAAATCGCGATGATAAACAAAATACGACGGCCAAAGCGCGATCCCGGAGGCTGTACACGACGATGCTGACGAAGTTTGACTGCGTGGTAATGGACGACGAAACCTACGTCAAAGCCGACTACAAGCAGCTTCCGGGACAGGAGTTTTATACGGCAAAAGGAAGGGGAAAGGTAGCAGATATTTTCAAGCACACGAAACTGTTAAAGTTCGCAAAGAAATATCTGGTTTGGCAAGCCATCTGTACCTGTGGCTTGAAAAGCAGCATTTTCATAGCTTCCGGGACTGTCAACCAAGAAATTTACGTGAAAGAGTGTTTGAATAAACGTCTGCTGCCTTTCCTGAATAAACACGGTTGTTCCGTACTGTTCTGGCCGGATTTGGCATCTTGCCATTACGGTAAAAAGGCCATGGAGTGGTACGCCGCCAACAACGTGCAGGTGGTTCCCAAGGACAAGGACCCTCCCAACACGCCAGAGCTCCGCCCAATTGAGAAATACAAGCGGAACCTAAAGAAGACCAAAAAACTGCTAAGGACGAGCAGCAGTTCAAGGCAAACTGGCTTTCTGCGGCGAAGAAGGTGGACAAGGTGGCTGTACAAAATCTGATGGCAGGGGTCAAGCGTAAGGCCCGGCAATTCGGATTTGGAAAAGCGGAAGCCTAACTGAATATTTTTCCTGAATTTTAAACTAATTGAACTTGAAAAAGAAATTTAATTTGATTTTTTAAATAAACGATTTCATCGACTTACACGCGTTTTCCCTTGACCAAATTTTGACCGTATCACCCTTTACATGGTATGGTTTTATTCAAAATTTCTCTAAAAGTTTTAAATTGAATGTTTTAAAACCAAAGGGTACAAAAAACGTGTGTTTGGTAGAGCTTATCGAAGCTTATTTATGCTATTTTGACAGTTTATACATATATCTGAATAAACTTTCGAGATATTCATAGGACACATCTTAATTCAATGTCGTGCAACTTTAGAGAGTATAGTTTTTTTTCTGCTAGATCTCGACCCAATGTGAACTGTAGTTTATTAAAAACTGAAACTCAGGAATAAGGATTTAATATAAATCCTACATTTTTCTGTACCTAACATCAAATTATTCTTAGTCACCTACAACAATTCCCGAATACGTAGACGGAAAGATTTAATTTCAGCCTAAGTTTGACATTTTAGTACAAAGTTGTTGTGCCTAAAAGCGAGGCCCCTGTTTTGGTATTAATAAAATCAAGAGTGGCCTTTGTATGGAATTATGGAAGAAATCTGTTTGCAACAATCTTTTAAGAGATAGCTCAATAGCAGATTCAGCCACCCATTTAAGAATGTCTGAAGAGCCACACCCCAAGTAACACGAAATGTTTAACTGTTTGCTTTAATGTTTCAAATAGTAATGTTGCCGTTTCGGTGATTGCCTTTAAGATACTACTACAGAATTGAAATAGCGCAGAAAGTGGAGCCTAGGAAACATGGTTTAAGTTTAAGTTCTTCAAAACCTGCTCGATGTAATATTCAGTGTTGATTTTTACGTTAGGCTCTATGAAAAGAAGAGGAAGTTATCCATTTCGTGAAACGGCGTCCTGTTCCATGATTTTCGAAAGCTATTCCATGATTTTTGAAGCTGTTCCATGATTTTCGAAGCTAGTTTATCTCTTGGAATATTGGCCAGACTTTTGTCATACACACGATCATTTTGCTGGTAATGACTGTCCTGAAGGATTTTCATCCGACAATAAAATCTCGCTGTCATCGTCCCGAACAGATTTCTGCTTCTTTGGACCCTGGCTTGCTTTTGACTGCTTGTCTGATTTAGATCATGTCTGAGCCTGTTCATTGAAGCAGGGGACATGTGAAATTGTTTGCTCAATTTACGGCCAGATACGGTCGGATTATGTCTTATTCGCTCCCTCACACATTCGATTTGTTTTCTTTGTTATGGCAGTTCGTCTGGCACCTCCTTTGTGTTGAATGTGGACATTTCCAGTTTAAAGTACAAAAAACAAAACGCTTAGTCACTCTGCACTGCTTGAGGCTATTGAATATCTGACCCGATCCAAGCTTTTGCGAATGTAATTTTAAAACTTGCTCCCGTATGGTTTCCATGTTCGCTGAAAAATATAAACAAACGAAATCGCTAAGTTATCTTCAGTGATAAGCTGTCAAAAGAATACACTCAAAACGGGTGTAATCAATTCCGCTGTTTTTAAATTACTCAGCTAGAATAAACTGAGACTGAAAAAAGGTGACACCTATTGTGAGACACACTGTATACAGTAAGTAAAAAAAGTGTGTCCACCCACACGAAAAATCGAAATTTTCCTGTTTTGCGGTTGAAAAGTGAGCTGTTTGTATGATTTTTGTTGTATGATTTATTCAATTTTAAGTGCTTATCATTTTTTCATCGAATTGACATAACATTTTTGGGCAATCATCGTAACGATAGAAAAAAAACGGAAAAAAGTGTATCCACCTGAATATAGTTCATAATATTTTAGAGTATACCTGCGTAGTTTATCGAATGAAAACATTGCTAAAAGTGCACATTCCGTCGTTAGGTGCATTTGTATACCAAAGTTTAAATTATTACGCTTAAAAATGCCTAAACATCAGCATATTTCGTTAATTTTCCGAAAATTGCTAATAGAATATCATAAATCCGGTAAAAGCTACAGAACAATTGCTGATATTCTACTAGTTCTAAAAGATACGTTTGCTAAAATAGTTCAAAGGTTCAAAAAATACGGTTCCATCTTACCAGCGCCACGATCAGAACGTCCATCAAAAACAAGTCCCCGCACTGACAGAGCTATCGCAAACAAAATTAAGTAAAACTGAGGCTTATCTGCTCCCAAAGTTGCAAAACAAATCGGAAATGAGTTTTCAATTCATGTGACACCTCAAACAGTGCGAAATCAGCTTCATGAACATGGTCGTCAGGGCAGAGTGGCACTTAGGGGCTACTTAGGTTATCCGCCATGGCTTAAACGGGCACAAGAGCACATTTCATGGACAATTGACAACTGGAAGAATATCATATGGTCAGATGAAACTAAAATAATGCTATTTGGGTACGCCATTAAGAAAATGGCGGAAGACCGGTGAAAGTTTGAAAAGGAGTGTTTAAGGAGTGTATCGAATATAAGCTATCCACATACATTTGCGTTGTACGCATGTATTTGTAATGGTTTTTTATGCTCTGAACACTGCATGCTGTGCGTTTGACTGTCAGCTCTCTTTTGTTAACTTGTTTGTGCGGTTCAAATTCTGCGTTTTCAAAATGTCGCGTATTGAAAAGGAAGTGAAAATTAAGGTTCTGGACACATGGCTAAGTGAGAAGGGTATTACTATGCGTAATTTGGCGAAGCGGTTTGGAATTCATCATGCGAGTGTTAAAACCATCATTAATAAGTTTGAGGAACACTATTCTTTGGATGAGCTACCAGGAAGAGGCAGAAAACCCGGTTCTTCCAACCCGAAACTGGAGCAGAAAGTGGTATCTCTAATCATGAAGAACAAATCAATGTCAATACGTGATTTGGCCAAAAAAGCAGGAACGAGTGTCGAAATGATCCAGCGTATCAAGAGGCGAAACCACCTGAAGACCTACAAGAAGCAGAAAATCTCGAAACAAAGTGAAGAACAGAAGAAGCGAGCAGCAACAAGGGCCCGGAAATTGTATTCGCGTCTTTTACAGCGTCCGGATGCATGCGTTTTGATGGACGATGAGACTTATGTAAAGGAGGACTCAAAAACCCTTCCAGGTCCACAATACTTTACTGCTGTCGTTGAGGAGGATGTGAGCGATGCGGACAGGTCGATTCAAGTGGAGTAATTCGGCCGAAAGGTACTGGTATGGCAAGCAATATGTTCCTGTGGTTTGTAGTCAACCATTTTTTACACTACCGGAACTATAAATGCGGAAATCTAACGATCTGAGTGTCTCCAGAAGAGATTGTTGCCTTTATATTATGGTTTCAGTTGAAAACCGAATTTATCGACTAGCGACAATCGATTTTACTCTTGTTCTGTACGTTATACCTAATGTCGGAAGTAGTGCGCTATATGGCGCATCAGATGCGCCGTACAGCGCACTACTTCCGACATAAGGTATAACGTACAGAACGAGAGTAAAATCGATTGTCGCTAGTCGATAAATTCGATTTTCAACCGAAACCATAATATAAGAAGCATAGTACACCTCCACTGTTTTGGCTGGATTTAGCGTCGGCTCACTATGCCAAAACCACTCTCAATTGGCTTGCGGAAAAGGGTATAGATTTCGTTGAGAAAAATATCAATCCACCGAATTGCCCTCAGCTTCGACCCATCGAACGTTACTGGGCAATCGTAAAGAGGGTCTTCAAGAAGACTGGTTGGGCAGCTGGGAACATGCAGGAGTTAACAAAAATTTGGGCTCAAACGTCCAAAAAATGCGATGCAACACTTGTCCGGAACTTGATGAAGAGCATTCGATCCAAAGTTCGAAAATTCGTGAGGGAATAACTTAAATTTCATCCGGTCTTCATTTATGATCAAGTTTAACCTCGATCAATTTTTTGTATGAATAAAATATCGGGTTTCAACATAATTTGAAAGAAAGCTTGTGGATAGCTTATTTTCGATACACTCCTTAAGACCGACAGTTAAACATGGTGGAGGTAAATTCCTTACAACATCATTATATGTCTAATAGCTCAGCCAGATTTTTCATTGTCTATGCAGGTAGGGTCATGATTTGGTGCTCGATGATATTGTCTATTGTTGGAGAGCTTGAATTCATTGACGGAATAATGGTAAAGGAAGTTTATCTGGACATATTGGAGCGAAAACTTCCAGTAACCGTCCGAAAACTGGCAAGGACTCAAAGCATACATCAAAACTGGTATCAATGAACTGGTTCAATGAACGAAACATCGAAGTTTCGGAGAGCCCAGCACAGTCACCTGACCTCTACCTAATAGAACATCTCTGGTCTATTTTGAGGTTCAAGAACAGAAACCAACAAGCATTCTGCAAATACAAGTAATTGCAACTGAATGGGATAAAATCACACCAGAGACGACTGCTTGTTGAATCTTAGATGCCAAGCTGTTATTGAAGCCAAGGATGGTCACACACAAAATTGAACAATGTTATGTTATTATCAGTTATAAAGTGGAAAAACATTTTTTTCGTATTTCTTTCTATCGTTTATTGATCATACCATAGTTTTCAAACGAGGGAAATTATCATGCGAATTTCATGGCAAAATGACAAGCACTTAAAATTGAATAAATCATATAAGAACATTCATAGAAATAACTTACTTTTCAACTGAATAGCAGGACAATTGCGAATTGGCGGATGGGATGGATAAACTTTTTTAAATACTGTATACATATACCACGATCTTAAAAAAAGATGTAACTCAAACAGATCCAGTGAAGTCTAGTTAGTAAAGATAATTATACTTGATGTGCCATCTGTTAAAAGTACCAATCAAGCTACTCGTATCTAGAAATTGAGAAGAAAGATAGTAATTTCCATTTAATTCCTACCACCGTTAATGCTTATCTTGACAGATATGCGTATTTCGTCTCCAATGTGCAGACTTCTTCAGTGTCGTGTAATAATACTCGACTGTACTATTACACGTTACTGAAGAAGTCAGCAAATTGTAGACGAAATACGCGTGTCTGTCAAAATACGCAATTAAGGCAGTTGGAGTTAAATGGAAATTACTAATGTTTCTTTTCAATTTTTAGTTACAGGTATTCCACTAAAAAGCTCACACTCTCCCGGATTAAAGCTTCTTATGTTGTTTGCAAACTATTAGATATGATCTTAGCTGCAAGAAATCATTTCATTTCAATCTATACACAATAAAACAGCATTCAGAGCATTTATTTCGCCTCAAAGTCAAATTCCCATCGCTCTGGTTTACACCAAACAGCACAGAAAACAATCGCAATGAAAAACCAGCTTTTCTTCTCAACGTTTACCAGGAACAAGTTTTCAGTTTTTCCTCGATCTTCCAAAAAAACCGACTTACACGCCAGTTGAGTGCATGTCGTCGGAAAGCACCGGGCATATGGGCAGTGGTGTTCGGTTGTGGCTGCTCCGTTCATCGAAACCAATTATCATATTTATCAATTAAACTCTATAAATAAAACAATATTCCACTCCGGGCACGTCACACGAGTAATAAAAAAATAAATCCATCAATCTTGTTCGAGACCCAGACACCCAGTCAGCGCCGAACGGACTCCACCACCGAGCACGAGGAAAGAAACGGATGAAATAAATATTCATAAGGAACCCAAAGGTGCAACCTGATGGGCAGCTTACATTCAGGCAGCATCCTTTAAACTCCCATGCCAGCAGTCGGTGGACCCAGATTTGAGGGAATCGTCCGAAGCCCGTTCACTCACTCACTCACTCACTCACGGTAGCGTATCTTTTTACGCAGTTGACGCTGATCATTGTTCTGGCTGTCTGATTCGCGAATAAGCGTAAGGAATTCATGCCACTGACTGACTGCGCTGGGTTCAAGAAGCTCGAACACATCTGCTACCACGGAAGTCAGCCGGTACAGCAGCAAAAAGGAGACAAAATTAAAGCTCATATCAAATTGTAATTAAGCAAGACATATCGCGCCTTGTATCGTATTGTGCGCCCATGTCACAACGAGGGTAGCATGGAGGCTGCAAACACGGGAATATAAGATTTTTCGCTGCGTGTGAGGCTTTGGGCATCCTCTTCGTTGCCTCAGTGCAATTCCAGGAGAAGCATTGTTGAAGATATGGCTGTGGTTTAACATTTCAAAACAACGATGCGGTCGTTTTTGTTTTCGAGTAAAGGTTTAGAATAAGAATGGTTAAAATTTCCTGAGCAAGGCTAGGAAGTATGGCACTAAATATGTGGGCTACTCAAGATGCCAAAACAGAACAAAGTCACACATTCAAAGACCGGCTAACGGATAACGATTGAAGATAAAGTGCAAATTCAAACACAGGAAAAAATCTTGTATTAAAAACTACCATTTCACCCGACTATGCCTATTTTAAAACTACCATGAAATTTCAGTCAAATTTACTATGTTTATGGTAAAACCTTCAACGTATGTAGTATATTTGACGGACCTCATATTGATATCAACCGCAACATGGTTGATCTAATCGCAGGCATGGTAAAATCAAACGCATTTAACCCCCGAAATGGTAGTTTCTACTGCGGTTTTTTTTTTGCGTGTACAGTTTGTAACTAAAGAAATCCTTCTCAAACACCAATTCAAGCTTAACAATGCATTAGGTCCTTAGTAACATTGAGAGATTCTCTTCGTTGATTTTCTCTTCCGTTAATGGCTTGTTTTTTAAACGATTTAAAGGGCGATACGGTCAAAATTTGGTCAATATCAACTTGACGTATTTCTTTCAATTTAGCGGGCGGGGATGCAAGTGGATGCACATGAAACCTCATAGGGATCAAAATATAGGATGTGTTATAGCATATTATGTTGGTTTCATGTGTATCCATGATTATCCCCAAGAGTGAACCTGTGTTCTATGAAGTAGCGAATATACCATTAAAACTATCATAAATGCTAATATTCCCAATTGAGAACCCCTATTATCGTGAAAAAAACTTGTATGTTTTGTATATTTTTATAATTTCATGCATAACTATTGCTATTGAGTTGTGCACATACCAGGGCCCACGCGCTCTTATGACAATACTCTTAAAAATTCAATATATTTCACACACACATATTTTAAGGAAATCATTTCACCCCTCACTTCATCCTCGCTTACTTCTATCCATGCACTTGCACTCACACAAACACACACACAGACGCACCTGTCAAATGTTTTCATTACCTGTTATGCCAGCCATTTTCTGTACTTGAAACACACTTTTATCAACACACGGTTTGCACGGTTTGCATTTTTTCACCTCATGATCCGCGATCCACAATCCACAGAGAAGTAAACTTTCTCGGCTGTAGAATAAAAAACATTTGACAGGTGCGTCTGTGTGTGTGTTTGTGTGAGTGCAAGTGCATGGATAGAAGTAAGAGAGGATGAAGTGAGGGGTGAAATGATTTCCTTAAAATATGTGTGTGTGAAATATATTGAATTTTTAAGAGTATTGTCATAAGAGCGCGTGGGCCCTGGTATGTGCACAACTCAATAGCAATAGTTATGCATGAAATTATAAAAATATACAAAACATACAAGTTTTTTCACGATAATAGGGTTCTCAATTGGGAATATTAGCATTTATGATAGTTTTAATGGTATATTCGCTACTTCATAGAACACAGGTTCACTCTTGGGGATAATCATGGATACACATGAAACCAACATAATATGCTATAACACATCCTATATTTTGATCCCTATGAGGTTTCATGTGCATCCACTTGCATCCCCGCCCGCTAAAGGGCTATGAAAAACTTATATTTTTCACAATAAAACTACTATAACTTCTCCCATAAAGGTTTTAGACGTAAGGTAAGTATAGAGAAAATTTATATTTTGATTATTTGTACAACTTTGTACAACATTATTTTGACCTAAAACTGCACATTTATTAAATAATCACAAAAACCTAGTTTTCAAGGCCCGCCATTTTAAAAAACACGTACCTCGGCACAGTGACCAGATAGAAGGTTAGTGTTTTCAGCAATGTTGTTTGAATCTACAACATTGCCGAAGACACTAACTCTCTATCTCATCATTTAAAAAAAATCAAGTTAGCAGCGGCACCTGTGGTGAAGCTGCGAACTAAGATTTGTCACCTTCAAATGCGTTATATTTTTTGAAAATGTTCATCTGAAGACACCAAAATGTTAAGAACACGTTTTTACGAGTTATTGTAAAAAGTTCATGTTTTTGGCGTTTCGTTCCACAGTACACTGGTGAAGTCCATCACTTATTGAACCCAAAACTGCTAAAATATTCGAAATCGGTTGGATATTTCCTTATTGATGGTCATTTTAGTTCCGTGGGTGAAAAACGTTTCCTGCCGGCCTTTTATGTAATAAAAAAAATTGGAAGACCCTCCTTGCGTTCCCCTAGCTAGCCCTCATTATTTCCCTCCAAGATGATAAGTATTAACGAGATATGAGATGTTACAAAGTTGAGCTATGAAAACTTAATGAAATAGGGTAACGGGATGTTATGTTACCCTAGCTCTTTGATTCGGCCTATGTACCAAATATATCATTAATTCGGTGATAATCTACAAAATCATGTTGCTTCAAGTATGACCGATACTTAGTAAATAGTAATAAGTACATTTTCAATCAATTTTGAGTAGGTTTTTTCCACGAAGCTAACGATTTCTTTAACTTTTTAGACCAATAACTGTGTTGGTTAAACTGAACAGATTATATTTATGATCTTCGGTCTAAATGGTCTAAATTTGGCTAAATTGAAGATATAGACCAAGTTATTCTGCCAATGTATAGAAAATAGTCACACAATGATTTAAGAAAGTCATTGATATTACAAGAAATCCGTAGACCCAGTATTAGAAACATATTTTTTCCTATGTTCCTAACTAGGGCCAGTTGTATGAAAAGTGTAGCAAAAATGTTGTCATTGGTAAAAATTTCAATAAAAATGTTTGAGTTTCGGTTGAATATTTTTCAAATGGCTCATCCCCTGCCTTTCGGTTCAGAATATGGGCGCGTTCTACCGAGTTGGTCGCGGCTGATTTCATGTGTGAATAGTCTGCCAGATCAATGTTTAAAAGTGACTGAACCAAATGTACAGCCTGAAATGATCCCTTGAAGATGCGAGGTTGGATCATTGCCCTGATATTGCTAATTTGACACGAAGTAAAATTTTTTGTCTTGTATAACTAAACTTGATGGAATTAGGTAAACTAGTGAAAATCAATTGGGAATGATCTCTAATATGCATTAATCGAACCATTTTGAACAACTGTTGTGAGAATATCACCATGAAAATCTCACATGCGCATAGCAGGCTACTAGTTACTAACGCTTTCTCTCTTTTTTCCTGAACTCTTCCCAATCCCATGATCGCGAGCAATACCATATGACACACCATAAAGACAACCTGAACATTACATCAAATGAAGCAATAACTAAAGAACTAACCTATTTTACTTTCAGCAAAATTTTCTAACACGAGTAATCAAATGACCACAACAAAACATACTGAATATTACATAACATACAACGGGGAAACAAAGGGACCATCAGAGCACCCACGTGAAACGATTTGGATAGGAAGCATGGGACTGCCTCCTCCCTATTGTTAACATTTTGCGGAACGAGGGCAGGCTCTTCGACCTCATCTATTACGTTTATTCTATCAACCGAGGGCTCGATTCTAGTGCTGTAAATGTGAACTTGCTTTTGGAAGGAGATTCTCTTCCCTACATTCGCGGGTTCCGCGTAAGTGTCTCTTGATGATCACAAACAACAATAGCATACAGATCAAATTGTTTTTAAGATTATTCCATTGCTATCTAAAGTAAGCTTGTATTTAATCATCATCATCATCATCATCATCAGCAGCAGCAATATTTTTCAAATGGCTCATCAAAATACAAACCAAAGGAACGACATCTGTTTTGAGTAAACAAGAATGTTTTCATTATTTAAATCGTTCATCGTTCATTCATCATTCATCGTTTTAATTTATTTTACTGTGTAAAACATGATGTAAGGTAAAGAAAATAAATCTAAAAATCAGATGAAAAAACCAGACGCTTAAATGTAACGAATAGACGACCTTGCATCCACAAATAGACTTAATTTTGGTGCTTATAGACCGACATTACATTCAATCCCTCCAAAGTTTCCGACTTTGTAAAATGAGTTCTGTAACTTACCTTGATACATACTACCAAATGGCTAATTAAGCTTACCTAAGCAAGTGTATAGCTAGTTCATTAACGCTTCCATCTTAAATACGCTATGAGTTATATTTTTTTTTAATTGATTACCTTTAGTTTTGACACATGAAGTATATTTCAATAGTAGATTTAAAAGTACGCTGTGGAACATTGTTTGAAGTATTATATTATGCATTCAAGAATGATGCTCTGACTACATCAAAATTGGCAAAAAAAAATGAGTCCGATTTAAAACAATATCGAAAATGTTTAAGAGTGTACTGGTTTTCTTTTAAATGCATAACAATCGCTATTTCCCACTTACTTTGCATAATCCGATCGACAGTAGACCTGTCGATCGCGAAAGTAACACGATGGCTGTCGCTCCAGAAGCGTCAGACAGACGGAACATCGCAGACATGAGCCGTGCCACGAGCATCCATCAACGTCGAAGACGTACTTATCTGCAATCGGTTCACCACAAGCCGTGCACGTCCTTAGTTCAGTCTGGAATAAGATCGAATAGAAAAAACATTTATTAGAGAGATTACATATTGCCAAAATTTCTCACGTTGTCACTGAAAACTATTGGTCTGTCGAAATTCTGTAACCCTCATTCCAATACAATCATGGAAACGCCATACCGGTAATGGCTTCCCTAGTGGCGCCTGTACCGACATCTCGAAAGGAGAGGCATATTTTCCAGCGTGATAAATTGCCTCCTACTTGAAACGCGTAGATGAAAAGAAACCAATCGACAAACCGGTGCGATCATAAGTTCAATCTTCCGCATCGTCGCGTTCTACCGTTTACCCGAGTGGCACCCTCCTGTTTAAAATGATTGTATACCGAAAATAATAAACTGTCACTTACGCAACAAAAGACACGACAGGCAAGGGCATAGACAAATGAATGTGTTTCCAGTCATGAGAAGGGCAGTTATGAACAATCCGGAGAGATGAATACAACGCTGACTTGATGGCTTTTTGCATATGAACGTCGCCGTTGAAGTACCATTATAACGTGAATCTCAGCTGACGATTTTCAGTAGAATTTTACGAAAAGATGGGATGATCAACTACAATGCTTACACCATTGCAAAAACCAGCAGATGAAACTGAAATTTCGGAATGATCATCCCTACCACATCCGAGCCAACCACCACCAGCTGCCAAACGACGATCGGAGCGCTACTGCTGGGTACGCAATGATCTAAGCAAAAATGTCCAGATTTCGCGCCTCTTCCTTTTACAGCTCACTCCCTCCTGGGGTTGGGCCTGGTTGGTTTGGTTGTTTTACGGTTTGCGGATATGTCATTCAGAACAAATTTATTATTTATTATCTAGATATTAACTACCAACCACGGATGGGCACAGATTCTTTCCCTCGCTGCTATCTCGTCGTCCCTTCGGTGTCTGTCATAAAACGTGTGAACAATAGGGCGCTCGGAGAGAAGGGTCTCTCCGGAGTCTCGTCCCAAGTGATAGATGGTTTTTGTATTGCCAAACGGTCGTTTTGTTCCACTCCATTACGGCCTCAAGAGGGAAAGTGTGCTTGCTCATAGAGGTGGTGCCAGCGACAATACCAACTACAAGCAGTTGTTCGGTAGAGCTCTCGAGTGCGGTTGGCCCCTTTTTAACGCGCCGGAACAATTATGATGGGAAAACATATGTTTGACTTTCTGATCGGGAAATGGAAGGATTTTTTTTGTTCTTGTGACATCGCATCGGGAAACGATGAGGGGATAATTTTGTATTTAAAAGAAAAATTTAAGAGATTTTTCAAAGCGAATCTAAAGTATGTCATCGTGTCCAATGAGCAATTTAACAGTCTTTGGATCATGTATTTATGAATTTCGTTGAAAAAGTCAAGACTTAAGATCGATGGAGGCTGTCCACTAGGGTGTCTCCAAATAAAATTGTTTCTCAAAACTTTCCATGAATCCTAGAAGAAAAAAATAGTCTATAAGGTACAATAGCTTCATGAACATTGGGTAGAATAAAATATATTTCATAAGAAACATAAGCACATTGTAGACGAAATCCGCGTATCTGTCGAAGATAAGCAAAGGTAGTTGGAATTAAAGGGAAGTTACTAATTTTTCTTCTAATTTCAGTTATATTTCATAAGGTTTCGTAATTGAAACTGTATAATAGTTCAGTATTTGTGCAATTTTTTCTCATACAATCAGGTAACAAGACAATTTTTTGGCGTGTTTTCTTTTCTGTGTACTAATCTATCATTTGCAGTGCTCTTTCACTTGCAATTTCCATTATTATTTTAAATTTTGATACACAGTCGATAACAGTATTATTGTGTCTTGAGGCGATCAAAATAATTAATTGCAATTCAAATATTCTTCTTTCTTAGGGTTTCAAGCTAATTGCTTGCTTTCAACTTAGTGTTCTAAATGTACTTCCACAGTTATTAATTAATTCATTGTGTGTTAATTAATTAATTGATTGTGGGACGAGCACAATCATACCCTATGTCCAGAGAGTCGGGAATTTTTCTTAACGAAAAATTCCTAGACCAGACCGGGAATCGACCCTAGCCACCTCCAGCATGGTGTTGCTATGTAGCTGCGCCTTTACCGACTCAGCTAAAGGATGATCACCATCATTATCTCTAATTCTCTAAGACCAAAAAAAGCTCCACATCCATCTAGGAAATTGATAAAATAACATAATCAAATCATGAGGCACCAAGAATGAACAGTAATGTTTGCTAAAATGAAAAATATGAAGAGAAAGTTTTGCAAGTTCCGTCAGTGTACCGTAGGTTGGAAAAAGAATAGAAGCATTGAAAATTGAGCCAAAGGGCATGGGTAAAGTACTAGAACCAAGGACGTTACCTTTGCTTAACATACCACTGCGGGGTAAGTCGAGGTACGGACGAATCCACCACATTGACAGGCAAAAGTAACGTGTTGGTACGCGGTCAGGTACTGCTAATAGCTTTGTGATAATTTCTAGCGGTCGTTTGTATGCACTCTGTTTTGATGCGCACATGGGAGAGGAACTCTCTCCATTTTGGGTTTGTTTTGATTCGTGACGTCTGCGATCACACAAGTTCTGATGTTGTTGAAAAGTTTACTGATTTATTGATTTATCATTTCATCAATGTATTTTTAAATTTATTATCTATGCATTTATAAATTTATTTTTTCAAACATTTACTTTCTTGATTTAAGATTTCATTTTATTTCAATGTTTTTCTATTCAGCTAATGCCTATATATTTTTTATATCCTTGATTTATATTTTTTTCATTTTGTATACTAATACACACTCGTCATGTTTTTATTTAATTTTTTGTTAATATGTTACTACCTATTTTGATCAAACTATATATTCATATATTTGTAATCAAACGTGACTCGAACAATATGTAAGGAGTCTTTAATACATTTAAAAAAAAATACTTTCGATGCCTGTTATTTTTTCGAATGAATTTTTGTGAACTTTTTTAAATTATTTAATAATTAATCCATGATAATTAACTTTTTTAACATAGTTTATTTAAAAATCCATCATCAAATTTAATCATTTCTTAATTCAATTCATCATCAGTTTGAGAATTGATCTATTGGTTAATTATTAAGTTTTATTTTTTGAAGGCATTTATGATATTCTTTACAAATTTATTTATATTTTAATACAAGCATTATTGATAACTTACTTTTTATTTATTTTAATTATTTATTTATCTCTTGTATTGTTATAGTTTTTTTTCTAAGAGTTTATTTTTTAAGTTTGTTTTTTTCGTTTATTTGTTTAGTGTATTTTTTATTATTTATTTATCTTTACATTACTAATTGTGTATTTATTTGGAAAATTTGGATGAATAGCAAAGGATTGCTTCGAAATTTTGCTTTACAAATAC
The DNA here is from genome assembly GCA_034211315.2 of Aedes japonicus. NCBI lineage: Eukaryota > Metazoa > Arthropoda > Insecta > Diptera > Culicidae > Aedes > Aedes japonicus. The sequence goes on along the minus strand of JASCZW010002954.1, from coordinate 314,199 downwards.
TCTCCGCTGAATTTCAACTGCTTCTATTCAATTTCACAACCTGCCATGTTCTATGTTCTCTTCTCATCTATGGTTTTAGCAGAAAATGCTGTCCACTATCATGATGATGAGAAATTATTTCCAATTTCAAAACATTGTTGATCTTTGTTCATACATTTTCTATCGCCGTCATAATTAAAAAAAAAACCTAAAGATTGATCACATTCTAAAAAAACTTTTTACCAATATCATTCTACTTATCCAATCTTCACGTACACATTTGAGAATTATGAAACCACATTCGTCACAAATGTGAGAACCTTCACCTCTCATTTCGTTGCTTAGAATCATTCTTTACAAATTTCTTAACTTTGACAGTTAATTGAGGCCTATTAAAGCTACCAGTGTCAAATTAGCTGTCATTTTTTTCCGTTTGTAGGTATGTTTTCAAGATAATTTACTCACTTGTTTGCAAATATTTGCAACACGGAATACGTGAACTGATAATAAAAATTTCCATCTACAAGCCTAACGTAACATTGTTTGTCCTCTTTTATCCCATTTTGAAATTAAACTCATTTTAAAATTGACAATTTTGCATATTTTCTGCATAAATTTCGATCAGCAACATCAACAATTATCATCAAAGAGCGTAACAACGTGAAATTTCTATGAATATTTTCAAATTTTTATGTGAACACATCTCCATTTGTTAATTAACATTAACATCACAGACAAACAGACAGAACACATTGAAAATATTGCACTACAAATTATCATTACTAACACACCTGCTCCATCTGTTGAGCACACTGTGATGGGTGATAAAGCAGAACAGCTAAAGGTTGTGAGCTAACGTCAAACATAAGGGAAACAACTATGTGCGCTACCTGTGACGATACTACCAACTAAGAAACATTTGAACTTACCGTTTTAGAATATTGCATGACCCACATTCATTCCACTGACACTTTACAGGTCGATACTGAACTCTAAACCGTCGTGTAACAAACGTTAGGCATAATCTTGCGGAGCAGTTGTACATGTAAAGTTCATTCAAATCAACGCATAAATAGAATTATTTCAAACAGAGCTTTTCATCACAGATAGAAAGAAACAATTAAATTTCTTCGTTGTGTAATGCACATAAGGGGAATGCTAGATTTGGCAGAAAATGATGAGATATTTCATGAAAATTCAATCCAGATAACGCCTGAATCTAGTCTGTTGTATAAAGATTGCGCATGAAAGATTACAAACAGTTTTGTTATTTACGCTTCCTTAGTGTTAGAATTAAACGATTGGAAATTTTACGTGCCTGTTAAAATTCATTACTTTTTTCTGGAATCTTTTAGCTAATGGTGATGCCGATTTGTATGGTATTTGTATGTAATTGAGCTATGTTTGCAAATCTTCTTACCGTTTTTTGGTACTGATAACCGATAACTTCCATTAATTTTTATTTATTATCATCCTAGAGAAGGATTCTTCGTGACTGCTAGACTGGTGTCCTGGTAAACACATGGTTAGCTGTGTTTCAACGACCGCGAATATTCAAGCAACGATCTTATACATCGTCCGAAATGTAGGAAATTCATCGCGCTGCTTTTATACATCAAAGTAAAGGGCGATACGGTCAAAATTTGGTCAATATCAACTTGACGTATTTCTTTCAATTTTGCATTTAAAAAACCTGAACACCCCTCATTTTGAAGGTGTGTGTGTGTGTGTGTGTAGAATGTTGCTCCTATTTTGATTTTGGAATTCACTCTTCAGTTGTCAAAATGCCGTCCAAGCAAGAAGAGCAGCGTATCAAAATTTTGCTCGCGCATCGCGAAAATCCGAGCTACTCGCACGCAAAGTTGGCACAATCGCTAAAAGTTGCCAAATCAACCGTTACAAATGTAATTAAAGTGTTTGGGGAACGTTTGTCGACAGCCAGGAAGTCTGGATCGGGGGGAAATCGAAAACCGGAAGCCGCTGAGACGACAAAGAGAGTTGCCGGTAGTTTCAAGCGAAACCCTAACCTATCTCTCCGAGATGCCGCAAATAAGCTGGGTGTATCGTCTACAACCGTGCATCGAGCCAAAAAACGAGCCGGACTATCGACTTACAAGAAGGTAGTTACTCCAAATCGCGATGATAAACAAAATACGACGGCCAAAGCGCGATCCCGGAGGCTGTACACGACGATGCTGATGAAGTTTGACTGCGTGGTAATGGACGACGAAACCTACGTCAAAGCTGACTACAAGCAGCTTCCGGGACAGGAGTTTTATACGGCAAAAGGAAGGGGAAAGGTAGCAGATATTTTCAAGCACACGAAACTGTCAAAGTTCGCAAAGAAATATCTGGTTTGGCAAGCCATCTGTACCTGTGGCTTGAAAAGCAGCATTTTCATAGCTTCCGAGACTGTCAACCAAGAAATTTACGTGAAAGAGTGTTTGAATAAACGTCTGCTGCCTTTCCTGAAGAAACACGGTTGTTCCGTACTGTTTTGGCCGGATTTGGCATCTTGCCATTACGGTAAAAAGGCCATGGAGTGGTACGCCGCCAACAACGTGCAGGTGGTTCCCAAGGACAAGAACCCTCCCAACACGCCAGAGCTCCGCCCAATTGAGAAATACTGGGCTATTGTCAAGCGGAACCTAAAGAAGACCAAAAAAACTGCTAAGGACGAGCAGCAGTTCAAGGCAAACTGGCTTTCTGCGGCGAAGAAGGTGGACAAAATCTGATGGCAGGGGTCAAGCGTAAGGCCCGGCAATTCGGATTTGGAAAAGCGGAAGCCTAACTGAATATTTTTCCTGAATTTTATACTAATTGAACTTGAAGAAGAAATTTAATTTGATTTTTTAAATAAACGAATTCACCGATTTACACGCGTTTTCCCTTGACCAAATTTTGACCGTAACTCAATTTGACTTCTCATAACTGCAGTGACATATGATGTACATTTCCGAAGGTTCAACGTTGTTTGGTGCGTGTCCATTCGATCAAATTTATGCAAAATATATGATTGCATGATATAATTTTGTAAGATATTTTGAAACAAACTATTGCTAATGTTCATATTATGTAATTCCGTGCAGAAAAAGCGGTAAGAGGATTTGCACACATATGCTCTTCAAATGCTCATTAAAGTTACCCATACAAATTGGCATCAACATAAGCTAAAATATGAAAAAATTGGTTTGCAAATACTTTTACTATTTTTTCCTTGTTTCAAAACCTCCATGATTTCCAATTTATGCGTGGGTTTGAATGAACATTCGATGATCAACTGTTCCGCAAGAGTATGCAAAACATTAATGTTGCCAGAAGCATAACAGTACAATGTGGCCAGAATCCGCGCCAGAAAACCGTATGATCAGGTGCTGACAAAATACAATGGCTGTCTCTTCATGGATAATGAAACCTATGTAAAGGCTGATTTCAAACAGCTACACTTTACATTTACATGGCTACGGCTCGGGGAAAATGTTACTGCCAAATTCAAGTTTGTGTTTGCAGATAAATTTGCATGTGAGTACATGATCTGTAGTTGCGAAAGGGAGACCAAGGTTTTCATCACTGATAAGACATTTAATTCAGAGCTTTACAGAACGGAATATTGCTATTCATCAGATCCCACAATGAATCTGTCCTGTTTTGGCCACATCTTGTAAGCTGCCATTACAGTAAACAGTGCTGGTATGAAAACAATGGGATTCAGTTTATACCGAAAGAACTCAACCCACCAAACTGTCCCCAGCTCAGACCGATAGAGAGATTTTGGGCTATTGTGAAGAGGAAGCTGAAGGTATGGCAGTGTCGTTCAAAGCATCAATGAAATGAGAACCAAGTGGAAAAAGATGGCCAAACATTTTCAACATAATAGAATACTATTTTGTTAATGTACCTATATCCGAAATGTGCACAATAGTCTAAAGGGCGATACGGTCAAAATTTGGTCAATATCAACTTGACGTATTTCTTTCAATTTTGCATTTAAAAAACCTGAACACCCCTCATTTTGAAGGTGTGTGTGTGTGTGTAGAATGTTGCTCCTATTTTGATTTTGGAATTCACTCTTCAGTTGTCAAAATGCCGTCCAAGCAAGAAGAGCAGCGTATCAAAATTTTGCTCGCGCATCGCGAAAATCCGAGCTACTCGCACGCAAAGTTGGCAAAATCGCTAAAAGTTGCCAAATCAACCGTTACAAATGTTATTAAAGTGTTTGGGGAACGTTTGTCGACAGCCAGGAAGTCTGGATCGGGGGGAAATCGAAAACCGGAAGCCGCTGAGACGACAAAGAGAGTTGCCGGTAGTTTCAAGCGAAACCCTAACCTATCTCTCCGAGATGCCGCAAATAAGCTGGGTGTATCGTCTACAACCGTGCATCGAGCCAAAAAACGAGCCGGACTATCGACTTACAAGAAGGTAGTTACTCCAAATCGCGATGATAAACAAAATACGACGGCCAAAGCGCGATCCCGGAGGCTGTACACGACGATGCTGACGAAGTTTGACTGCGTGGTAATGGACGACGAAACCTACGTCAAAGCCGACTACAAGCAGCTTCCGGGACAGGAGTTTTATACGGCAAAAGGAAGGGGAAAGGTAGCAGATATTTTCAAGCACACGAAACTGTCAAAGTTCGCAAAGAAATATCTGGTTTGGCAAGCCATCTGTACCTGTGGCTTGAAAAGCAGCATTTTCATAGCTTCCGGGACTATCAACCAAGAAATTTACGTGAAAGAGTGTTTGAATAAACGTCTGCTGCCTTTCCTGAAGAAACACGGTTGTTCCGTACTGTTTTGGCCGGATTTGGCATCTTGCCATTACGGTAAAAAGGCCATGGAGTGGTACGCCGCCAACAACGTGCAGGTGGTTCCCAACGACAAGAACCCTCCCAACACGCCAGAGCTCCGCCCAATTGAGAAATACTGGGCTATTGTCAAGCGGAACCTAAAGAAGACCAAAAAAACTGCTAAGGACGAGCAGCAGTTCAAGGCAAACTGGCTTTCTGCGGCGAAGAAGGTGGACAAGGTGGCTGTACAAAATCTGATGGCAGGGGTCAAGCGTAAGGCCCGGCAATTCGGATTTGGAAAAGCGGAAGCCTAACTGAATATTTTTCCTGAATTTTATACTAATTGAACTTGAAAAAGAAATTTAATTTGATTTTTTAAATAAACGATTTCACCGATTTACACGCGTTTTCCCTTGACCAAATTTTGACCGTATCACCCTTTATGTTCCGATTCTTACTAGGCCACACCTTTGTATAAAATCGTTCGTTTAATTCATTGTAACTTATTCCACGTTTTCTGCACCGGAATTGCTTTGTTTCATTTATGAAGCTGGCTTCGTTAGCAATACCAAACGCATTTCAAAAAGAATATTAGTGCATTAGCTTCTTGTTGCATGCATGTTTGAGATTGTTTGTTCTGCTTCATCGGCTACAAATGAACTTAAAAAAAGTGTATCCATCGAGAGGAAGAGGTTTAATCTTTGATCGTTCATCATCTATGTTTAATGTTTCTGATTTTGGAATTGATCCTGTCCTATTAGAAAGAGCAACTGAATCCGTGGTTCATTTCTCTAAGCTTTAGTGATCCATGAGAAGTTTTAATTTTAATTTTCTACCGACACAACAATAACCGACATAACAATGTTATAAAACAAACTGATATCAAATAAGTAAAAAGTTTTGTTATCTCAGACATCATTTTGAACTCAGCTGTGATCGCATAACAAATTTAGTTATCAAAATTGACAAATTTTGTTATCATCTATTATCAATTTTTAAAGAGGATTTTTGACGAACGTTCCTGAAATCTACCAGCATGCTGACGAATGCTGAATATTACCAGTATGTGATGGATATTAAATAGAGCTTCTCACCAGAAGCACTACTTCAGTTACCAGTGTATGAATTTGATATCATGTTGATAACATAATTTGAAATTATCTCAAGAAGTTTGTTCATATCTCAAAGTTTGTTATCAAAATGAACTTCGTGATAATAAAACGAGTTAATATTGTGATATCCAACAAATATTAATTTTTTATCTCTCTTGTTATTTTGACTGTTTATTCAGCCTAAATGATAACGTATGTAGTGATCAAACATTGTTAACCTGATATTAGAACTTGTTATCAATTTGGTATAAACATTTGCTCGGGAACAGCAACACCAGCGTGTTCGGGTCCGATAGACGAGGAGTAGCGATTGGCTGGTCTGCGCGAAATTCATTCCGTGCATTGTACGAATAAGATGTAATGTATGGAACCTGCGTTCAATGTACGAAAACAGAGTTTACAAAATCAGCGCATGCGAGATTACGAAAAAAAATATGTTCATTGAACAGATGGCACATTTGAAAAGAAAAAGCTATTTTTCCAACGGAATTTCTATATTTCTATCCCACATTCAATGGATCAGCAAAGTATTAATTTACAGCCAAATAAATTCAAATATTGAGAGAGATGTCCGATTCAGATTTGGGAACAATTGTCTAGGAGGAGCTAAGTAAATATTTTGATCCACGAGATTTTATATCGTTGTTCGAATGTGAATATTGAAAAACCCTTCCTGAACTCTTCATTCCTATTTTCGGAAAATAAAAAAGCGCTGACAAGCATTTTTTCATTAATTCTGTCGTGTTCACATCGTAAAAGTGGAATAAGTAAATAGGACAACCGTTTATTGTATTAAACATTCGTATTGCATGTTTTTGATAAATTCCAGCATTATGCAATATGCGTACAGTTTATGAATTGTGTTATGTATTGATTTAGAAGCAAATGTAAATATTACGGAAAGATTTGTGCATGCAAGTAAAAGATTACCAAGCATTCTTTAGAGGGCATAGTTTTTTTCAGAGGCTGTTGTGTTTTCCATTGCGTCGTGTCTACACAGATAAAAAGAAACACTGAATTTTCTACTGGCAGAAAATAATGGGATATTTCATGTATACTTAAGCCAGATAACGCCTAAATCCAGCCTGTTGTATGAAAGATTGCAAGCAATATCGTTGTTTACGCTCTTTTGGCTTGGAATTACACGAGGGGAAATTTTACGCGCCTGTTAAAATTAATTATTTTTTTCTGTGTAGTTGCATTCGTCTTTCATTATAAAGTTTTATTATTTTGTGTTCATTGTAAGTGTTTTTCGTATTAAGTGCATATAGTTCAGCGGCGATGTTAACGAGCCAACTGAGCGCAAATTAATTAAATAAATTGTTTCTTCCAAGATTTTTGTTGTTGTTGAATGAAGGACTTTTTGTGGTTTATGCTAGTTAAGAAAATAAAAAATAAAAATTTTACAGGTGAGCACGCATAAATTGATTAAACATTATTTGTTTACAAGTTAAGCAGCGGTTTCAACTCAAAGGTACAGTGGAAATCATGGGATTTTTTTTACAAACATTTGACGTAATCGACTTTAAATTTCAGCAAACTAGCGTATTGTCCGCATTCAGCAGCTTTGAGCTGGAAGAGTCTCGATCTACCAACAGAAGTACTAATAATAAAGCAGTAGAATCTTTCTCATTGAAAAGCATATTCCAGCAGAAAAACGAATTCATGGTTCTTTACACTTTGTCATCAAGTTCGTTGCCAATGCGAAGCTGCGCTTGCAGTGTTGTCGGATTCCAATTTAAATTACTTAGAGATACCTAGCTGGATGAACCTGGTTGATTATGGACAACACCGCTCCAGCGATTGACATTTCCATCACATGTTTCAATGTTTCTTTCTAACTGAATTAAGCAATATATTTAGCCGTCGCAGAGTGGGAAGAAAGTACATGAATCGCGAAAAAATTCGATAATTCAGCTCCAAGTAGCACAACGTTAGTGAAAAATAGCATTTTTTATGTGAAAATTCCTGAGAAATCGATTGAAAGGAGTCTCACTTGCCGCAAAATTTAGTGGAGATATTGGTCTTATTCTACCCAACTTCCCCCGTATTTTCAAATAATATCCAGTAATCTATGCTTAAAGGGGTCTGCGATAGTCAAAATAGGCCTATAATTATATAGAATTTTCCTATAAATCGAATGAAAGTAGTTTCAGCCACTACATGGGTCGGGTAAAAGAGATATTGCTGATTTTACCCCACTTCCCCCATTTTTCGAATATTGTTTATTAATCTATGATCGGAGGGGTATGCGGTAGTCAAAATAGGCCTATTCTTCTTATGTAGAAAACAAAGACGCTCATGTACCACTGTGGCTTGTATAGTTATTCTAGCGATCTATTGTGTGCACTCTGTTTATTGATGCGCACATAGGAGAGGAACTCTCTCCTTTTTTGGGTTTGTTTTGATTCGCAACGACTGAAGATCACTAAAGTTTTCATGCGTCTTTCCATGCGTCAATTTTTGCCTGTTGCAGTGGAGGACTTGGTCCGTCCTACAACCTACCCCGCAGTGGGATGTGAGGCAAAAATTGACGTCCATGGTTCGAGTACCACTGGATACTTGCCCTGTCGCTCAATTTTCCTAAAAATAAAAACATCTGTTCTATTTCCAGCCTGCCGCACACTGACGGAACTTTCAACACTTTCTCTTCACATCTTTCATTCTAGCCGAAAACATTAATGTTCACTCTTGGTGCCTCATGGTGATGAGCGAACATCTCCTTCTACATCATGTTGATTTTATTTATTCATTTTTATTTTTTTTTCGCAAACGACTCATCCGATGAAAATGTTGTCTTAAAAAAGTTGTAGGTAATGAAGTGTTCTTTAAGAAAAAAAAGACACTGAAACTAAAAAATTCGTAAATTCATGCTGTAACCGTTCGGAGAATTCTCACGAGGTTTTAGAAACAAGGTGATTTTAGCACCACTCCTGCAAGCAGGAGGCCACCTGTCGTTTGGTATTTGCCCAACCTCTCGGAGACAGACACCTCAGGGGACTCGTGAACGGCTATAAGCTCCAAGGCTCAAACACAATTGAAGTAACCGCTAAATAGGAAAAAGCCAATAAATCCTGCTTGATTCCCCCCTCTGAACTTAAGTAAAAGAAACCCAAATTTAAACTCGCTCAATCCGAATGAGCTAACCGGAACGGGAGAAGAGAAGCCTGATATTGAAACAAACAATGTAACTGAAAACGGATTTTAGGAGGAGTCAATTCTATCGGAACTGCCCAAAACGAAAAAGAAATTCAACTCAGTGCTTCAAATCAAAACATAATCAAATACATTTATTTCCCGGTTATTCGCGACTCATTCGGGTTGGACAGAACATTCAGCTACGGGAAAAAATCACTTGGAAACAACCATGGCCAGGTATAAAAGTTTCCACATACCTGTGCAGGTTTTCGGTGAGTTCTCGATGATAGGGGTACTGGCGACTTAGATGGCGGCAACAACGATGTAGATGATTACGAATCCCGATGATGATGGCGGGGTCGAAACTTGACCGCTGTCTCTGCTGAAATGACGTCCAGCGATGGCAGACGAGCTCGGGGAGTATGCCCGAATTACAGATGCGGAGGGAGTGGCGGCTGGACGGAAAGCTTCCGATTCGATATTTGTCGAGAGCGTCCGGAACTGACCGTCTCCCTCAATATAGAAGCCCGCTTTCCCAAGCGACTCGGATTCACGTACCTTTCCGCTATGACCCAGCGGGGTTAAGCTAGACTCCTATATTTCGGATAAGGTCCGATTTAGTGTCCGACACTTGACTACGAATCACTAAACCGCGCTCTCGGTAACCTTTCCACAGGGGTTGTAACTATTTGTGGAATTACGACGGATTATTGGCAACCGTCGGGTGAAATTTCACACAGTAGGCTTGCGGACTTCACTCCCCTCCGTTGAGCTACCTCGAAAGGCGGGCCTTAGTGGACTCCCGAGCTCAACTTGTGCGATCCGTGCTCCACGGACAAAAGTTGGTGATGATCATTGACACAGAAATCCAAATGCGTGGATCTCAAATTCCAGCCCGTACACAAAAAGCACCTGAGCGCTGTTTTGGTACGTTTAACAAACGGCGTATCTCGAAAAGATATCGCTTAGCCGGTCTCACAGACCGGAGACTACGTATACTTAAATTAACTTCGGTACGTAACTCTCAGAAACAACGTTTCACTTATTTAGCAAAAAACTTCCGAAACAACGCGATAACTTCTGTTCTCCAGCCGGTATCGTTGCGAAAAAAAATCGAGCTTAAACCCTCTTACTACTAAGAAATTTTGATCAAACAATTATCTTTTATGCTTAATGAAAGCGCCAGCAAACAATCCGCATGGCGAATAAAGATTCTTTTTGGCTTTTCTCCTTGTTTCGTCAAGATGGTTATTTCATGGTTTGGAGCCATTGTTGCATTTCTGATTTTTATAGCATTCAACTTAGCCGAGGCACAAACCATTTGACATGCAAAATAAATTTGTAGCGAGTCCTAACCTAACCTATCTTGTCAATATTTACATTTGGTATACGATTCAAATCTTATCAAACCTAATTTAACCTAACTCATAATAGTTAATTTAATTCAATCGAATATATAATATAAAATAATAGAAAATATATTATATAACGCCTAACGTTACAATGCTTAAAAAACATAAAACGTTGATTTTCTCAAAGAACTCCCCCTTCGATCTCCTAATTTTTTTATTTTTATTTGTTATCAAAAAAGTTGAAGTTATGTCCTTAAAGTTAAAGAAGACTTAAAGACGGTCTCTTTTGCATTTTTTTAAATTTTTGTTTTTGAACATTTATGATTTTTTTGAAAATGATGAACATAATTATTTTTTTATTAAAATTTACCGAAAATAGATTTTAAGCATTATTTTTAATTGAAAAGCGTCCCGAAACTTTTTTCATAATCCTAGCCGTTCTCAAGTTATTGCGAATTTTAAGAACAGAAATTTATGTTTTTGCATTTTTTTTGGCCTTTTTTGATTGTTAGTCGTGATTTTCACATCAAAATGTATTGTTCATAATAGATAATTGAAAAACAAGCATTTTTTCTCTAACACAGTGGAAATCAGACCCACCCAATCAGACTTGCGTAAAAACAAACCCGTATAGCTGGATCGTTCTGTCTCTTACGTCAACTGTGCAACCATGGGCAGTGTAGATCAAACCTCAGGTGGACGGTGGAGGTGGACAAACATTCATTTTGGTTGGTAAATAATTGCCCATTATAATTTTAGATGTTTTACAAAAACACGTATTGTGTATAACATTTTTAGTCCACTTCCAACTTCGGGTTGAACAGTCAATAAAGTATACGTTTAACACTATAACTCCGTGCAAACCGTTGAGATCAATGTTCATTACTTATTGAATTCCAAACTGAACTCAAATCGGCACAGTTTAAATTGAAAAAAAATATTTAAAGAAAATTGCACGGAACCTCATACTGTTACCGATCGCAACGCGACAATAACAATAATAAGTGATTATCGCGTAAAGCTTATACTTATGTTAATCCCGAAAGTCAGGCAGACATTAATCTTAATCCGGTCGGTTGGGGGATTATCCTTTTTCGCTTCTGCGCACACGCTTGTGACTCTGCTTCGTCGAGTCCCTTTGCTGCTCTTCGTCATCCTGCATTGGGTTATTGAATGAACCACAGGAGAGGATCTTGCGACGAAGGGGACGAGGTCGCCTCTCCATGTTCCAGTCTTGTACCTCTCTAAAAACACCATTGACGACGGACGGCGCGACTGCAGTATGTTTTACCTCCGCAACAAGTGGGATGGTCGTGTACAATGATTTTTTTTTTCTTTTTTCGAAAATGAAAAGCCGAGAAAGAAAACAAGCCGTAAGAAAAGATAAATACGGGATTTCGATCTTGACACTTTAAGGAGCCGGTAAGCCGAAAGGAGAGGTTGTTCGCGCTGCCAAAAAGACCACATCAAAAACCGTCGCACGGTTGTTGGGCAGACGAAGACGGCGGAGGAATGCGTGCCTACCTGCCCACAGAAAGAAATCCGGCATCATTCTCTTTCGTTTGACTTGACAGATGTTGCGTGGGTCGTAAGCTTCAAGTTTTGCACTCGCTTGCGACGCGGCACAGCTAAACCTACCCGCGACGAGGAGACATTTAAATCCCAATTTGAAGTGAGTGAGAATTGCTTCAGCCAATGGGGGGAGGGGAGTGGTTGAATGATCGAAAGAGAGGGAGGGGGAGGATTTAATCCAAAGTCAACGGAGAAGACTCGCCTGTGGTGCGTATGCATACAATGTGTCACACACACGTCAAGATGTCTGTTAGATCTGCTGAGGATTGGCGCGAGACTACTGATGGCGACTGGCGCGCGCGGTAAGACCGGAAGCTGCTTCTGCTTTACGTGATAGCTCGATGCGACAACCATATTGATCGGCATTCGATGGGCAGTAGCTGATTGTGAGGGTGATCGATCATGGCGTGGCGTATCGTTTACGGAGCCAGGAGACGAACGATTACAAAAATATGCGCATGCATCATTCCACTTACATCGGAAATCTCAAAATAAGAAGTCTGAATAATTCATGCAGAAATCCAGGTTGAACGACACCTGCTATCAATGGCTACATTCAGTAACAAAATTCCAATGAATTTCATCTTTGTTCTGTTTGATGAAATTGCACGTAAATATTTTGCTTCTCTACTGTAGTTGTTATCCGGCGTCAGCAATGACTCGAGGTACATTATTTCATCACGCTCGGATCCTCCTGCCAATAGATAAAGCCCGATTCAAAGTAAATCTGGACGCATTCAAGTGATCAGAATTAAACAACATGCATGGTTGATCAAAACGTCAAACAAAAGGGTATTTATTCAGCTTTCAAACGATGTTTAACAAGTTATTACATTTCACCGTTTCGAACGAACTGTCGCACTTTACTTGTGATCGATGCCATCATGATCTGCACAGTCGCTGGTGACACTGTATCGGCGAACTTATTCCACTTTAAACGCATTTGTTGTGCATTTTCACTTCTTTACCGCATCCTCGAAATTTCCGCTTGACAGTTGCCCAATATTTTTCGATCGGTCTGAACTCAGGGCAATTCGGAGGATTAATCTCTTTGGCGACGAAATTCACATTGTTTGCGTCATACCATTCTAGTACCTCCTTAGAGTAGGGGCACATATGCAAAGTTTCATTAAATTAAAATATCTACAATTCTGTACAAGCGAAAAAACCCTCTAAATCATATGAATAAAAAGTTGAAAATTTTATTATCAGTATAAAAGGACAAACCTAGTCACCACCCAAATCAAAACATAGATCTTATTTTTTAAATTAAATCTCCAGAAGACATCATCTGTCTAAAGTTAATGGTTTTCGAGTTATCGATTTTTGTCGCGAAATTTGACCATTCGTACCAAAGTGCACTGGTATATTATGCACCACATTAATGGGATAGCATGCACCGCTTGTAAAAAGTAAAAACACTGCTATAAAAAGTTACTCATTAGATGTGTAAAGTTGCAACATATCGCCACGTCCTCTTTGCTCTGTTTGGTTGTCAAGCAGCCAATGGCTATAAAATAAAGACGTTGTGCAAAACGTTGTGATATGTTGCCAACTCCTCATTATATACACGCTTAGAAAAAAGTACCCAAAGGAGCAGTTAAATGTGGGTAGCAAGTTGGGTTTATTTGTGTTTATCTACCATTGGGTTCAAATTACATACTTTTGAGTAGAATTTTACCAGAAGTAAGTTTTGTATACCCAACATTGGCTTCATACATTTAACCGCTCCACTGAGTATTTTTTTCTTAGCGTGTAGACGTATACATAACGACACAGTGCGTTCTGCCCCAGTTTTAGTTTCGCATGCTTTTGTCTAAATATTCTGAAAATACGTGGAATTATAGTGAAGTTTTGACACTATCTTGATGTTTTGTTGTGTGCGATATATGTGAAGTGGATTTATTATAAACCATGGATATTAACGCTTGTTAAAAGCTTATTTGAATAACACTATTATTTACATGTGAGTAACAGTCGGGACAATTTCTTAAATTTTGATCATATTTGGTGTATATAGTGCCTTAGCCTACTACCAAATTATGAGTTATGCTGTTTTATTTAAAATTTGATAATATATAATTCCATTAAATCTATAGTTTTAAAGATTTGAGCATATTTATTGAGTGGGTCATTCTACCCCACCAGTGCATTTTGTACTGTTCTCCCCTACTCGCTTTTTGACCACTAAATTTTGTTCCAGGAAGCGATTCGGATGTTTACTGGCACAAAAAGGCTTACATCCGCATCCTTCTCTTGAGAGGACGTTACGCACGGTGGAAAAGTTGGAATCGTATTTTTTTGCCAAATCACGTGTGGAGACACCTTAGTTGCCTTTCACGTGCCTTAACACCTTTCTCCTCAGCTCTTTGTCCCTAGTCCCTAGATGCGCTGTGCTCTATCCACACTCAGAGTATCCTTGTAACGTTTGATTACAAGACACACTGTTGACTCTGGGAATTTTAACACTTTTGCTACTTTTGAGGTAGACCACGAAGGATTCTCTATATTTTTGTGCACAATTAATTTTCTTTTCTCAAGTTCCATGATCCGTAATTTCGAGATGCGTCGATCAATCGAGAAACCACTAATTTTTTCGTCAATAAAACACCAACAAATGCCTCTCAGACGTTTTTCGTTCCAACCACTAGGGACGCGGTGGTGTATTAAACCGTGCGTCCAGATTAACTTTGATTCAAGCTTTATTAGGTTTCGACGCATTCACCTTCAATCCAACCTGTTCTGCTTCACGTTTGAGCTTGATGAACTGATCAGTCCCTGCCTGGAACGCTCGTTCGACAATGTCCACGTCGTCAGCGAAACAGATGAACTGGCTGGATTTATTGTAAATCGTACACCGCACGAAAACGTTCTAGTGCAATATTAAACAACAGGCAGGAAGACGTCTCGCTTTGCTGAAGCCTTTTGTGTTTTTCAAACGAGTTTGATGACGCATTCGATGTGTCCACACAACAGTACTTGATCAGTCTTAACAGTTTTTCTGGAAAACCCTTCTCAAAACTCTTCACGTTTAGCAGTGTCGTATGCGGTCTTGAATTCGATGAATAGGTGATGATAAGGACTGTTCATTAAATAAAATGGACACTCGTTTCTCAAGGGAAAATATTTTTTCGAACAAATTCGCAACAATACTGCAAAAAATGAGCGTTGTGGATTAACGTTTACCCCGTGCTTGGAATAGGGTCTTGAGGCGTTCCCTACCCTATAACCGAATTCACGTGAGTTTGAATATTCACTTCTCATTTCTGCAGAAGCCCATTAGATTCAGCACAACTTTCTCCGTAACTTTTCGATGTGCTGCAGACCAAATTGTCTTGAAGCATTCAAAAGAGCTTTTGCTTCTCTTCCGTCTTTCTTAAGATGCCACTTTATTATTGCCCAGTATTTTTCGATAGGATGAAGTCGCGGCCATTTAGGGGTAATTCGGCAAAATCATTTATTTCCTTCTTGAGCATCCGCAACGTAGCAGACGCGTGGTGAGCAAATGCCAGATCCGGGTAACACAATGAAAGTCCATATGCTTTCGGCAGATGAGTAGAAACCGATATTTGATGCATTCTTGTAAGTAATTTTCACCGTTGATTGTGCCCGTTGTGAAATATGAAGAACTCTTCAAGCCTTAGGTTCATACGGCTTGCCACACCAAAACTTTTTCCCCATTTTTTTTCGTATCGAATGTATCGCACATCATCAGGCACATCTATTCTCTGCTCGGCGTTGAAAAAATTGCGGCCCCGGAAGTTTACTGGTATCCAATTTGACCTACGTCTAAATTCACCGGTTCAGCTTTTGGAGGAGATAGTCATACAAGTCACATAGTCACATTTTTGAATAACCTTTCTGTAAATCCGCCCTTTTGAATAGGTTCTGATATTGTTACGGATTTTAATATTCTGCACAGCTCCGCCGCCGATTTCAAAAAGCGCACTGAAGACGATGCCACATTTTTGCATCCAGATTTCGGTAAA
The DNA here is from genome assembly GCA_034211315.2 of Aedes japonicus. NCBI lineage: Eukaryota > Metazoa > Arthropoda > Insecta > Diptera > Culicidae > Aedes > Aedes japonicus. The sequence continues at coordinate 298,268 of JASCZW010002954.1, read as the reverse complement.
TCTTCAAAAGAACGTTTCACCACATTTCTTAACAATCTTGAACACTGCAGATTTAGTGCACTTCACGCTTTTAGCGCAGCGACAAATTTTCAGAAAACCATTTGTGCAGAATTAAGTTGAGATTTGATAAGCTGATCCGTCGCATCGTTCGAAATTGCTAACTTTTTTCGATTTTCCAGGTTCGTTGCCAAAGTTTTTTTACACACTGAGCAAAAATTCAGAACAGAATAATATGCGTAAAACTGTCAAACATGGCCATGGGTTGGTTACGGCATCGGGTGGTATGTTCTGTGCTGGTGACCATGGAGTATATTTAAAGGATAATTCTTAAAGAGGACTATAGGAATATCCTGGACCGCGAAATAATCAAATCCACCTCGAAACTTTGGCTAGGAACTAACTTTGAGCTCATGCGCGATAATGACCATAAGAACAAATCAACGCTTTCCAGGTAACCAATAAGCATTGGCATATGCAGTAAATCCACCCTTAATCTGCATTTCAGATGCTACAAGCATTATGTCATCATTTAGCAATTAGCATTTAGCAAAATAGCATTAATGAAGCATTATCAAAGCATTGCAGCAAAGCAGTCATATGTTGGGCCAAACGCGGCATTTATGTTGCATTTCAGGTGACTCAATGGCTTGATAAGCTGCCGCAAACACGCTTTGGAACTGCATATTGGTTATCTGGCTTGTGACAGATTATTTGGCTGGGAAAATACAAATGTGCTTTACCAACCCAAAATAAGTCCGGATTTAAACCCAATCGAACTCCAAATGAAACCTGTTTTTTTTTATGAAAGAAAACAGATGATCAAGGGATTAGAGATGCAGTTTCCAGCAGGAACTTCAAAAAAATGGTTGAATTTCAGTGAAAAAAAATCTAAATTATGTTTGCAAATTCTCTAAATTCAAGTTTAAAATTCCATGAGTTCCTATCAAAAATTATTTGAATTTCAGTCAATATTGTTCTGAATTCCAATAAACTCTATTTTTTCCCAATTGTGGTCCGAAAATGATTTAATATCGGACAGAAATGTCCTAAATTTAATTCAAAATTTTTCAGTTGTTCTCAATTTGTTCAGTTTTGTACTGAAATTACCTGAAATTCACTAAACTTGATTTAAATACTCCCAGGATTTTGCATGCCATGAATTTCTGAAAGGAATGTGTTCAATTTTTAAAACTATATGAATTCCTCAATTTCGGTGTGAAAATCCTTAAATTTTGCTCAGAAAATCCTTAAATTTCAATTAAAAATATTCTGCACTCGATCAACAACATCGATCGAATATTCTTTAAATTTTGGATCAAAATTTCCTGAAGTTCTGAATTTTGATCGAACATCCCCTATTTTCGGTCAGGAATTGCATGAATCACATATTATTGGTCCAAAATTCCTTTATGTCTGAAAATAACTACACAGAAATCTAGTCAAGATTCCTTAAACTTCAATCATGATATCTCAGGATTCTAATCAGGAATTTCCGTCTGGAATATCCAAGAACTGCAGTCACAATTTGTTTGAATGTTGGCCAGAAATTCTCAAAATTTCGATGACAAATTCACTGAATTTCAGTCAGAAATTCTCTCAATTCTATAAAAAAAAAAATCTCCATTGCAATCGGGAATTCCCTTAAGTTCAGTCAAAATTTCGATGATGATTTCAATTTTATTAGATATGTAAGAAAATCTTTAAATTTTGATCCAAAAATCTCTCAACATCAATAAAAAAACTTTCATGTTTGAGGATTTTTTTTTTTATGTAAAATAAGTTGATTTTATTTGTCAGTTTTTAGATCACAGTGCATATTCACAATTTTATTCTAATTTATATCAAGGTGAAATTTTAGTGCATCTACATCAATTGGATCGTTACATTCACAAACAAAGCAGATGTATTTATAAAAAAGTATCAACACCTCCACACGCCTTCTTCTGTCTGTTCCTGTTAGTGCAGGTCTCACCAAGTCTTCAAAAGAGAGTCGTCTCCATCCATCCATGATGACTGTCATCCTCTGCAGTAGAACCATCCAGGCCGGGGCGACACGAACGCAAGCACAAAATTTGTGGAGAAGAGATTCAGTCGCTTGGTCGTCACAATGAGTGCATAATTGGTCCGGAACTCTCCGCATCACAAACAGTAGCTCTCTATGGTCGATTTTGCCATTAACCATCAAATATAAATGAATCCTAGAGGGTTTGAGCTGTTTAGTGGAATACTTGTAACTATAAATTAGAAGAAAAATTAGTAATCTCCATTTAATTCCAACTACCTTTGCTTATCTTCGACAGATACGCGTATTTCGTCTACAATGTGCAGACTTCTTCAGTGTCTCGTACTAATAACTCGACTGAAAGAAAACCTTCGCCACCTGCCGTATATATACTATTTTCTAAATACAAAACGTTTACCTATCATTATGTTGTAGATTACTAATTTTTCTTCTAATTTATAGTCATCAAATATAGTTTCGACCGGTGCGTTCATGGAAGTTGCTTCGCTGAGATGTTTTGCCACGTACGTGGCCAATCGATTCCTGGACTGTCTCGTTCCACCTTCGGCAGTTCTGTTTGGTTGACGAAGTGCTGGTGGATTTGATCGGCGGAGGGGTTATGTTGGATTTGGAGGGGAATGTGGGATAAATTTGAAAGGATCAATTTAACGTCAGGAAGGTCTATTGGCATTGCTGGGCGTGGATTATCTTGGACAAGAAGGAATCTATAGCAGGGAAGGGATTCGATCTCCTGCAGATGTCGGTTTATCGCGAGCGACTTACATTTTAGCGCTGAATTATGAAAATCAATTCCCTAAATTTTGGACAGAAGTTGCTTGTATCCTTATATAACTGGTAAAGAATTTCATTAGGCCTGGTAGTAAATTTCTTAAATTCATGTTAGGGATTCATTAAACTTCAGACAAGAACTCCCAACAGTCCCTGAATTTCGGTCAAAAACTTCTGCAATTTTCTGCATACTGATCAGACATTCTCTGAATTCTAGTCGAAAGTTCCTGGAATTGCAGGAGGAAGCTTCCTGAAGATTGATTCAAAGTTTTCCTGACTTTGGTACCAGAAAATAATGAATTCCTAAAATTTCATTCTTGTTTGAATAACCCTTTCTTCCTATAAATACGATAAGAAATTCCCTGAGTTCAATGATCGGTCAGTGATTTCATGAATTTCGATCCCAACGGTTTTGAATTTCCATTAAAATTGTTTACAAAAAAAAATCAAAATTGTTAAGTTGTTTACAGGTTGCGTTTGGTGAGATCTATCTTTTTCGAATGATACTAAATACGTGGCTGGTTTGGAAACTTTAAAATGTTACACGGCTTATTATTTGTGAAAATAAATGCTTATTATATTGGAAGGGCCAAATCTTCAGACATTCTGGAATGGGTTGCTAGATCTGCTATCGTTGCGCAACAACATCAACTGCCACCTGCTTTCGAGCTTCCAGTTGCAGTTTATCGAAGCTATCGGAGGTCAAGTCGACTCTACCGTCGGCCCTATCACCATCAACGCGGCCTATAGTCCCAAGCAAGCCAGCTCCACTAACGGAACAATAACGATCCTACGAAACGACATCCGCAAGCTCACTTGGAGGCAGGGTGAGTTTATCATCACCGACGACCTGAACGCAAAACACGAAACCTGAGGGAACACCCGGTGCAACCGAAACTGCTCCATCCTACAGGAGGACCTGGAAGAGGCCCACCGTCTTTGACCCGGATACTCCCATCAGGTTGAGCAGATCCTGTGCCCACTTAACGATTGACATCTTCCTCATCAACATGGGAAGCAACATCGCCCAGCCGGTCGTGCACCGAGAGCTCAGCTCGGACCACTATCCAGTGATGGCAGAAGTTAGCTCCACGATCATCCGGCAACGGATCACCAGATGGGAGAGGTTAACGACTGCATCGAATTCGACGTGCACCTTGTGTCGGTTGATGACATTGACCGGTAACTCCAGAGTAATCGATCTCCCAGGCCCCGGAGCAACATACCCCAGTGATAGATCAGGTGAGCAACTATGTACCCACGGATAGGCCCACTAAAGATTTGATCCAATTGCGCAACGCCTCTGACAAAACCAGAGAGCTCATTGTAATAATTGTAATCGAATGACTAAAATTATCTATGCCAGAATAGTGAGGTTCAGAAATAATCAATTTGCTGACAAGCCCAGTGCTCTTCCAGATTTTGCAAAGCCCCTTTGGAAGTTGAATGAATTTTAAAAACTAAATCAAGACCTATGCCACCAAAGATTCCGCTCTAAGCATCGCATGATAACTCCTGCTGAAAAGGCTGCTGTGATAGCATATAGCAAACCCTCAAAGAACATGACGGGCTCAGGTTTCGACAACATCCTGAACTCGGAGCTCAGGTTATTGATCCTAGAGTTCTACGGTCAACTGGCGATGATCTTTAACCAAGATCAGCTCATGTTGGAAGTCAGCTAAAGTATCTCCCATCCAGAAACCAGGGAAAGATCCTTCCTCTCAAGCAATTAGTCTTCTCTCAGGATCATCAAAGTTGTTTGAGAAAGCAATCTACTGTTGGCTTCTCTCATCTGCCAGACATAATGCACCTTTGTATCTCTCTGCTGGTGTCCTTATCGGTGGTGACCAATGAGCCCAGATACATGAATTCGTCTGCTCATCATAAATTCGATGTCCTTGAGGACGTTAGAAAGCAGAAGATGTCAAAGTTTGCCAAAAAAATATGTGATTTGGCAAGCGGAGCACCCCATTCGTGACAACTGGAACGGTCAATGGGCAGGTGTACCTAAAGGAATGCCTCCAAAAGCGTATATTTCCTCTTTTGAGGTCGCACAATGGTCATACGATTTTCCGGCCGGATTTAGCCTCGTGCCATCACTCGAAAGAGGTTTTGGAGTGGTACAAAGCTAAAGAGGTCAATTTTGTACCGTAGCATCTCAACCCCCGAACGCACTGGAGCTGCGGCTAATTGAAAAGTTCGGAGGCATCATGAAGAAACTTCGGAACCATCCTAAGGAAGAGAAATCGGAGGAAGATAGGGCATGTGTCCCTTGACTCAGCCCATTATGCAACCATCGATTACATTTTTGATTATCACCCTTAATGTTTTCAAGCTGAAGGTGGAATTCAACTAGTTCTACACTTACTAAGATAAATTTGATAAGACATTTTGTAGTATATATCACGAAAAGTTACACAGCTGTTTTTATAAAGTCAGAAACTTTCATGGGATATGGATTTAATGTCGGTCTACAGGCACCAAATTGGGTCTATTCATGGATGCAACTTCGTCCAATTCGATGGGTTAATTGGAATGGGTTAAAAACCACTATATTTCCACTTGAAATTTTACCAATAACAACCTTTTTACTACGTTATTGATACAACAGGCCATAGTTGAGAACATACAAAAAAATATGTCCCCAACATTGGGTCTATGATTGTCTTGTAAAATAATTGTTGTTTTAGCTATAAGAACAGTTAGTTTGTAACGTGTAACTATTTTCTGCACATCCAGACTGCATTACTTGCATAATCGATTCAATTTAGCCAAATTTAGATCACTTGAAGATCGTTTTGATCATCTGTTCAGCTTAACCAGTAAAATCATGATGCCCCAAAAGTTCAAGAAATCGAAAATTACGCTGAAGTAAGAAACTATAAGTTGATTAATATTGTCTCAATTGCTTCGGATTTCATCGGTCATCTTAATAGCAACATGATTTTGTTGATTATTGCGAAATTATTGACACATTTGGTACGCAGGCCGAATGAAGGAGCTAGGCTAACATTACATCCCCTAACTCTATGAAGAAAAAATGGATTGCCACGCAAAAAAAGTTGGTTCAGATGTTGTACGGGACCTTATGAGTAGTGTAAAGTAGGAGGTTCGTGCATTTGGATATGGAATTGAAATTGAATAAAACAAACATGGCAAAATATTCATGACATGTTATTCCCTGGAAGTTTGAAGATGATTGGTTGAACGGGCGAATTTTGCCGAATATTTGTGGGTGTCGCAATTTGATTCCGTACACCCTTTTTTAAGACTCCTTCTTTTCTTTCTTCAATATACGATTTCGTGATCGTGATTTGGTTTATTTTTTTTCCTAACCTGAACAAGATAGATCGAAAAACGGCCCAGCATGCTTTATAATAATTTAATTTACCTGAGAAGAAAGCACATAGTATATTGTAGGTAATGATCACGTAAACAAACTTTATAACCGCCAAAAATTCACCCTGCATCAGTCGACAAACGCTCCGCCTCCTGTCCAGCCTTAGTTGGATCTCTTGGAAAATTTGGCGTCAAGGATTTGCCATCAAGAAGGCATAACCGCTTAGCAATTATTAGCAGTACAAGTTGAGAAATTAGAGCAATAAAAACAACAGCAGGTACTATTGACAATTCAGTACGAAAAAGACAAAGCCTTCTGCTTGTGTTTCAAATCATCTTTACGTAATCCTTCAGTTGAAACTAACAGGCGAAGGACGGATAGGGGGCGGCATCATATTGTTATTTAAATCAGACTTAAAAACATCATCATCATCCACTGAAGGTTTTCCCGTAGAGCTGAAAAGTGCCAACAATAAGAAAGAAACAAAATCGGTCAACAACAGTGGACGAAGCCAATACATTGACCAGCTGATGCGACGGCCTGCCCATCTACAACAGGTATCGAAATCAAAACAGAACGCTAGTTTTTTGGATTCTCCAAAGGGGTGTGGATGAAGTTACCATGGTACACCTGAAATTTCCTATGTCGCTAAAGAATCAACCTGGTAACCCTAGGCGTGATAGCTTTGAAAAATCCTTCCCACCGCTTACCTGTGAGCGACATAAATAGTGACCATGCCAGCCCGAAGAACGGCGATGCCGAAACGAAATCCAATAAAAATCGACCTGAATTCCTACGTCCACAGCGCCCCGGCAAGAGCCAAAACCAAGAATACACCATCGGACATGGGAAAAGAGAATTGAAAAAAACAACAGCTATTCCGATGAAGGAATTTGAAAATAACATGTGAACAGGTTCAAAATTTATGACTAAAATATTCTAAATCGTTTTGTCTTTGCTGGGATTTATGAAAAATGTGAAACTTTGATCCCACTACCATAAGGAAAGCCGGTTGTCTTCCTTTCTGTTTTGTTCTGCCCCAAAGAAAGAGAAAACGAATTGGACGCTGTGTTCCGTATAAATCATATGATTTCTTCTTCCATCCGATGGGAATTAGTTCGACGTTGCTCGCAGAAAGGGAACAATATATGCATACACTGTCGGGCCTGCGTCGATGAACGACTGTTTCGGAAATCATGACCGATGATGGTCCAGAACATTTGGCGCTGGAGAGGTGTCAAATCGATTTCAGAAATCGTCATAATCCCTAGTTGTGCCTTCGTCTTCTTGTTGCCGACGAGTGGGTCCTCTTCTGAATGTCAATCTAGCAAAGCAAACATTCTACCTATTAGCATAAAAGCATATGGACAGTGAGCCATTGTGATCTACATATTATTATGATGTCCACCGGCAAAGCTGACATTGATGAAAAATCAATCACCCATGGTCGGCTTGATCCTCTGTCGGTAATCGCTCAACGTGTCGACGTATTGACCGTTCTTGTTCCTAGGTTTTGTTCCGATTGGCATTTGTATGAAAACCGGTGAATTCTTTTCCTTTGTCGTATTTTTCGCTTGCAATTCTCTTCTTAGGCTTTTGCAGTACTGAGCGATTTCTGATTGGTTGGAATTGTTTGGAGAAAAAAATGCTTATTGAAAAGATTACCGTCGAGAAGTGCATTTTATTTGGCATCTGTTTTTACAAGTAGCCTGCCGTCATAATCTGTTTAACAACAGCTATTCCACAGCAAATTATGTATACATCAAACATGGCCTTCTACGTTTAGCATTTTGGATATTTGCTGAGTAATGAGGAGTGTATCGAAAATAAGCTATCCACAAACTTTCTTTCAAATTATGTTGAAACCCGATATTTTATTCATACAAGAAATTGATCCTTTATTGTTCAAGGTTAAACTTGAACATAATGAAGACCGGATGAAATTTAAGTTATTCCTTCACGAATTATCGAACTTTGGATCGAATGCTCTTCATCAAGTTCCGGACAAGTGTTGCATCGCATTTTTTGGACGCTTGAGCCCAAATTTTTTTGAACTCCTGCATGTTTCCAGCTGCCTTACCAGTCTTCTTGAAGACCCTCTTTACGATTGCCCAGTAACGTTCGATGGGTCGAAGCTGAGGGCAATTTGGTGGATTGATATTTTTCTCAACGAAATCTATACCCTTTTCCGCAAGCCAATTGAGAGTGGTTTTGACATAGTGAACCGACGCTAAATCCGGCCAAAACAGTGGAGGTGTACTATGCTTCTTATATACAGGCAACAATCTCTTCTGGAGACACTCAGATCGTTAGATTTCCGCATTTATAGTTCCGGTAGTGTAATAAATGGTTGACTACAAACCACAGGAACATATTGCTTGCCATACCACTACCTTTCGGCCGAATTACTCCACTTGAATCGACCTGTCCGCATCGCTCACATCCTCCCCAACGACGGCAGTAAAGTATTGTGGACCTGGAAAGGTTTTTGAGTCCTCCTTTACATAGGTCTCATCGTCCATCAAAACGCATGCATCCGGACGCTGCAAAAGACGCGAATACAATTTCTGGGCCCTTGTTGCTGCTTCTAGATTATGGCAGGCCAGATGCGCTTGTGAAAGTGAATCAATCCTGACCAAAGGAAACACAACCGTGCGGATGCACTCGGAGATGGTCAAATCATGAACTTAATTGTATCTCGCCATAAATGTTAACCTTATTCAAAAAGAGGTCGAAGTATGCTTTGCTCGACGGTGGAAGCGAACATTTTTTCATCCGTCAATTTTTGTGATTTTTCCTGATTTTTCGGATTTAACGTACTGTTTGCAAATTTATGAGTGATTGTGATTATTTGTCGATCATAGTTTCATCGTGGTATTAAGCTGTGGTACTCAAATATCCCAAATCTTCAAACGAGGCCTTTTCTGGGCGTTTTCGACCTTCAAATGATCCAACCGACCGATATAATAGTCGCTGTTGATTGTTTTTCCATGTTCCAAGTAGTCAATGAATAAAATTCCATGCGAAAACCCAAAATACAGAAGCCATTACCTTCCCAGCCAATGTATGAGTCTTTGGACGCTTTGAACTTGGCAAACCATTGTTTGATGGTCATTTTCGAAGGGGCAGAGTCCGGATAACATTTTTCAAGCCAAGCTTGGGCTTGAACGATGTTTCTTCCACCAAAAAGCAATGATGTATCGACACCGGAAATTGTTTTGAATCCATCGTTCTTTAAGCTGTCATAGCGGCCGAACACCCGTGACCACGTGGGCATTGACAACGGCACAACGGGGGCCGGCGACGAGGCGACGGTGACGAATGTGGAACGCATTGCGATAGCAAAGTCGCTAAAGGTGAACAAAGCGCCGGATCTGGATGGTATTCGGAACCTGGCCATCAAGACGGCTGGATCCCGAAATATTCAGGGTGGTGATGCAAAAGTGTCTGGACGAGGGCGTCTTCCCGGACGCCTGGAAAATTCAGACCCTTGTGTTGCTACCAAAGACAGGGAAGCCACCAGGAGATCCATCGACATATAGACCTATATGTCTGTTGGATACAGCGGGTAAGGTGCTCGAGAGGGTAATCCTCAACAGACTGGCAACATACACGGAGGGTATAGGCGGTCTGTCTAATAATCAGTGTGGCTTCTGTAAAGGGAAGTCGACGGTGGATGCCATCCTGTCCGTCATCAAGATGGCTGAGGTGGCAATCCAGCGCAAGAGACGAGGATTACGATACTGTGCAATCGTCACCCTTGACGTGAGAAATGCATTCACTAGTGTCAGGTGGGTGGCTATCGCCGACTCGCTCCAACGCCTTCAGGTTCCTGGATACCTGTACAAGATTCTTGGAAGTTACTAATAGAATCGCGTACTGGTATACAACACAGAGGCAGGCCAGAAACGTGTGCAGATCACCGTCCTTCAAGGTTCGATCCTGGGTCCGGTGTTACGATGTGCGATGAGATACTACGGCTTAAGTTCCCGAACGGCGTGAAGATAGCCAGGTTTGCGGACGACATCACCCTAGAGATATGTGGTGAATCCATCGGAGAGGTCAAGTTAACGGCCTCGCACTCCATCGGCATTGTGGAGAGATGGATGTACCCCAGACAATTGGAGCTAGCCCATCATAAGACTGAGCTCATGATGGTGAATAATAGGAAATTGGAGCAACATGCGACGATCAGCGGAGGTAACTGCACAATAGAATCGAAGAGGTTCTTGAGGTATCTTGGGGTCATAATCGACGATACGCTGTCCTCTGTTAGTCACGTCGATTACGCCTGCAAGAAATCCTCTATGGCAATATCGGCATTATCTCGTATGATGTCGAATAGCTCGGCGGTGCAGGGGAGTAAGCGTAAACTCCTGGCTAGTGTTGCCCTGTCCATACTAAGGTACAGCGGGCCGGCATAGATCACCACCTTGAGTACGAGCTACGTTAGTAAGCTAGAGAGTACGCACAGGCTTTTGTGCCTAAGAGTGGTTAGTGCATACCGAACGGTATCACGCGCCGCGGTCTGCATCCTAGAGGCGATGATGCCAATACGCATGGTAATAAAAGAGGACGTAGAGTGCTTCGAACAACGTGGAGCAAGAGGTATTCGGAAGACCACTAGAGCCGCATCCATGGTTAAGTGGCAAAGGGAATGGAACAACTCCACCAAAGGTTGACTAATCCAAGAATTAACCGGGTGGGTTGGTAGGCGACACGGTGAAGTGAACTTCCACTTAACGCAGATATTGTCTGGCCACGGCTGCACAAACATGGGCATGCACAGTCCTACGCATGCCGCGAGTGCGCGGGAGTTGAGGAAACCGCGGAACATGTGTTCTTCGCATGTCCTCGATGATTGTTGTAAACGGTCACGACACGATTCCGGATAATTTGGTCCAGAAGATGTGCCAGGACCAGGACGTCTGGGACGCGGTTTACGTAGCAGCCTCCCAGATTGTCCTCGATCTCCAACAAAAATGGCGAAGCGACCAAAAGCAGGTCGCAGGGACCACCTAGCTACTAAAGCCTCTAGTAGTTAGACATAGTGGGTGCTTAACAAGCACAATAGCCCCCTCCCCAAAGTTATACCGAAAGATGGTTCCGGGAAGGGTCCAGGGCGTAAGGCATGAGTGAGTTTTTAGTAGGTCGAGAAGTTAGCACCCTCATCCCCACACCCTGAGTTCTTCAGGTGTCTGGTTGCAGATTTTTCAACCCGTCTAAAAAAAAGACAATCAGCAATCGTTCGGAAGATCATACGTTGCGCCAATCAGACACAGAAGCTTTACAGATAAGGATGAAACAATATCAGCAAAATACTGATACTTTTACTTCGAAGCAGTAGCGAAAGAAAATATCGATACCGGGAGAATATCGAATCAAAAGTATCGATTCCAACTGGGATCAAATTAATACTTTTCTTTCAGTTAAAAGTAAACTACTGAATTTATCAAATTTGTAAAGCAATAAGAATTGATCTTTTTTGATCTGAACATATTTTGAAAATTGTGTTCATTAAAACTACAGTAAACAGACATACAGATTTTAACGTGTGTGAAGTATAAAATTGAATTACATAAATGGTCATTTTTGAAACTCAAAATGACTGGAAGAGTTTAGAATAACTCGGTTAGCAGTCATATTTCGACATACGTCGCCATACAATTTTAGACTGCAAATGAGGTCTATCACCTCCTTTTTGAGTGTTGAGGATTAGTATTTATGAATTTAAGGAGATACGCCTAGGATTTACATCAGTGGCTAAAGTTTTCATTAGCACTCATTGAAAAGAGTATTCATTTGAATCAAATATTTTCAATTCATACTTTCTTGGTATCGTTTCGTTTGCAATTATATTATCCCTAACTACAGGAAGCAATAAACTGGCTTGAAAATACCACTCATTTAATTTACCATGCACGTGTTGGTGAATTAGGCTGATGGAAACCGTGGAAGACTGGATAAGTAATATGCACGAAAGCCATTGTCCGACTGATCTTCAATTCCCGCTTTGTTCAAAACTGTCTGGAGAGACTTTTCTCAGTTATAAGATCCAAGCAACGCCAACCTACACCACGGGATTTTGTAAGGACCTTAAAGGCAGTAACGTTATCGCAGTATATGGCTTCTTTTCCGAATTCATCATACTCATTTGACGACCAGTAACATCTGGTAGGAATGGTGGATTTTTTTTTCCAACGTCGCAAGCAATCCAACGAGCAAAATACGAAAGATCGACAGATTACAGTTTTCGACAACAGTGATGCAGTAGATATGGATTACGACATGCTGCAGGAAGTTTCCGGTGAAATGCTGGACCGAGGAGAGCTGAATGCGCTCTTCTACGTTACGGGCTACGTGTTTAAAAGTCTAGCGAATAAGGATACTGTTTGCAAGCAATGTAAATCATCAAAATATCAAATCAATTATCAAAATAACGGAGAGGCCAAAGGGTGCTTACTCCGACTATCACAGCTTCACTTTCTATCAAGCGAACGCCATTAAGAGAATCATCCACTTCCCATCCAACGATATCTTCATTTTTTTTCAAAGCCCTGGAAATCGCGTATCGCATTTCCAAAAACTATATCACTTCGAACAAGGATCAAAACACTGTTGAACAGAAGCAGTTGGCACTCCTTCCGAACAATTTCCACTGCTCAACCTGCAAGATGACATTGGTGTGACGTTACGTATCATTCCGCCTAAGGTCAGGGCAGAGGCGTAAGCAACGGAAGAAAAAGTTTGATAGCACAAGTATGCTATCGTAGAAGCTGGATTGGTAAAATGAGTCTGTTTCATGATTTGTTTTATGATTTTTAATTTGTTCCCGAACATATTTGAAATACATGGGAAGTACTTATCTATTTACAAGTATAAGGATCATTAATTTTCCAGTTTCACTTTTTTTAATCCTTAAGTGTTCCCATACTAATAATACTTTCTGGAAAAAATAAAGACCAAATATAAGCTTAAGAAGATTCACGGTAACGTGTATTTTGTTTTGAATTTTTGATACTATCCTTTTCTTCCCTGTAAGGCAGTTTTGTATTCTTAGAGCCTTAAACTCTTGAACCTCTCCGTACAAAATATTGACAATTTTCAAACGTTTACTTAATTGAATAGTACCAGGTACAACAAAAATTGACAAATTTCATTTTTGGTTTTATTTGTTTTTTTTTAATGGAATTACTATGTAAGCATATCTGACAGCACTGGAGGGACCTCCATATCATAGCAAACATACATTTATAAGAGAGCATCTCTTTCTGAACTGGCAGGGCCTGTCGTAGGTGTAATTGAACTTAATAAAACCCCAATACAAGTGGCTTTATATGATGACATTAACTTAGACTTTCCCATATAGATAGAGGCAAATAAAACTATTGGCGCTGGTACATAGCTGCACAAAATAAAAACACAAAAGTACCCACATTTAGGGTAAAATGGGAAAAATAGCCTCCTTTTGGACTCGGCACAGAACGAAGCTGACAGCTAAACAATATCTAAAGAAATAACAAAGGACCCCTTTTCAATCAAGTTAAAACTAACACAATAAACCATTTTAATCATACCTTAGTTATTTCCAGATTAAGAATAGTAATATTCAAATTAGGGCATGCCATATGCACTTGTGAATTGAACCATTCGTGACCAAAGGAACGACAACCATGCAGATTGTGTGCGGCTAATTCTGTGGATTTTATACCGAAAGACATGAAATCACTAAGGTGTCCTGAATTTTATCCGGTAGAATCGCGATGAAGCGCGATCTTCCAAAAACCAAAGGAAAGACGAAGGACTAAAAGAAAATGATAATAGTTTGAAAAACTAACCGAAAAAATATGTACGGAAAACAACTGTACAGGCTCACCTAAACTCACCCTAAAATTTGTTCGACATATTTAAGCTGAAATATGTATATAAGGACTGTATCGTTAATTATAAGTACACCTAATAAATTGCTGTATTTAAGTATGTTTTATTAATTTTGCAACTACATTATTTATTTTGCAAAAAACATTGTTTATTTACCATCTAAAAAGCCCATTACATCAGTATTCATTTGATTTTTCGTAGATCTGGCCAGCTCTCGCACCTTCTTCTTGGTGTTCCTCATGATGATTTACACAACCGCTCCGTCGATGGTTTTGCTTACGTTTACCCAGTCTTTTTTTAACTGGATGATGTCATTTTCTTCTTTAGCCTTCTTCCGCGGCTTTCCTTTCATCAAAGCCCAACATTTCTGAATGGGCCTTATTTGTGGACAATTTGGAGGATTCATCACCTTATCTACAAATTGGACGTTGTTCTCTTCATACCAGTCCAAGGTGGCGCGCGCATTGTGTTAGGATGCCAAATCAGGTCAAAATAGAGTCGAACCTTTGTGTTTTCGGATTAGTGGCAGAATTCGTTTCTGCAAGCATTCTTTTCGGTACACTTCGGCGTTCATATTTGCGGTAGTGAAAAAAGGTGTCGATTTCATACCGCACTGGCAAATCGCTTTCCAAACCAACACCTTTTTTCAAATTTTTCGCAAAAAATCGATTTCTCCGAACTTGAGACATCCGTTCCACGCTTCACGGTGTAAAACTGTGCCCCTAAAAGTATCCTGTAGTCCAATTTGACATGTCATTTTTCCAGACTCTGAACCCAAGTTTTTACGGAATCCGCCTAACTTTGGCTGCGTTTCGGACATTTTCAGGCAGGCAGGTCTTCAGAGAATTTCGCTCCTTTGCGCGTTGAACCATTCCAGTAGTCGCTCCATATATTTTGGGCAATCTCTGATGAATACCTTTTTTTTCCTGCAAAAACTTTGCAAGTTTGTTTGTCCAAATGTGGGTTTGACGCATCTGTTTTTCTACCACGGCCGGGTAAGTCCTTCAATGTTTTATGCTTAACAAACCGGTTGATCGCATTTTTGACCGCACAGACACTAACACCTTCTTCCTTTGCTAATTTTCTTAGCGACAATCCCTATTCAGTGCAGTACTTGGTCACAATCGATTTTCGCTTTTTACCCTTCTTACATCAATAGAAGGGTATTAAGATCGTTGGAAAACTCGACTTTTTATCCGAAGCCCACAGGGCCGAGTGTCATATACTATTCGACTCAGCTCGACGAACTGAGCACATGTCTGTGTGTATGTGTGTGTGTGTGTGTGTGTGTGTGTGTGTGTGTGTGTGTGTGTGTGTGTGTGTGTGTTTTTTTTTTTTTTTTTTTTTTTTTGTAATAAGGTTGAAAAAAGCTTCAAAAGCCTGGCCTGTAGTGTATTTGGCACTGTGTGGGACTCACTCAAGCGGTAATGGGACTCGCTTCAGTGCCTAATCACTGAAAAACATTCCTTATTTCTCATTGCCGTCTCCCCCCGGGACCACGATGAAGCGACTACTTCAGGGGGCGGCTGTGCTCATACACCTCTCTGTTGTCTTGGCTCTTGCCACTCTTGCCATTATTTTGTGCTGCTTTATGTGCCCATCGAGACGTGTACTGATATGGAGTAGCCGGCTGTCATAACGTGCCTTCTTTCACAGTCCCCCTCGTGGGACACCGACGCTGCTTGACCGCTGATGTTTCCTCCATTCGCGCTGCAGCTCAGTCATAATTTGCGTCACTACACTATTAACGGCATTCCAGGTGCTCTCCTCTCGACACATTTCCTTGATGATGTTCTCCGTATTAAGTACTGGCATCTCCTCCGAACTTCCTCAAACCTTGGGCAATCGAAGATCACGTGCTCCGGTGTTTCTTCTACGTGTCTACACGCTGGACAGACGGGTGACGTTGCGTGTCCAAACCGATGCAGATACTTTCTGAAACATCCATGACCAGACAGGAACTGTGTCAAGTGAAAGTTAATTTCGCCATGTTTCCTGTTTGTCCAAGACGACAGAACCGGTATAAGCCGGTGTGTCCACCTACCATTTCTCGCCGTGTTCCACTCCTGCTGCCATTTCGCCATCGATGCCGCTCGCATGATCTTCCGAACACCATTGGTTTCCTTCCTCGTGTAGCACTCACTGTCCTCGACCAGGATAATGTCGATAGGAATCATTCCGGCGATAACACATACTGCTTCCAAAGAGATGGTCCTATAAGCGCTCGCAACTCGCATGGCCATGAGACGATGCGTTCTGTTTAGTTTAGCACGATTTTTCTTGCTTTCCAACGCCGAGATCCAGGCTGGCCCACCGTACCTCAGTATTGAAGAGGAAACGCTAGCTAGTAGACGCCGCTTACTACTGGTAGGTCCGTAGCTATTCGGCATAATTCTGGCTATTGCGTTAATAGCCTTTGCCGCTTTTTCGCAGGCATAATCGACGTGGCTGTTGAAGTTCAGCCGGTCGTCGATCATCACTCCCAAGTACTTCAGTGCTCGCTTCGAGGCTATGACATGCCCTCCAACGACGATTTCCGCCCGTTTCACCGCTTTGCAATTGCTGACCACTAGCAGCTCCGTTTTGTGGTGTGCTATCTGCAATTTAGCTTCGCGCATCCAGTTCTCAACCATGCCAATCGCTTCGGTCGCCAACATCTCCACTTCCTCTAGCGTCTCGCCTGAAACTGTCAGGACAATATCGTCTGCAAAACCAACGATCTTGACTCCCGTTGGCAACTGCAATGTTAACACACCATTGTACATTGCGTTCCAAAGCGTCGGTCCAAGGATGGAACCTTGTGGCACTCCCGCCGTGATCCTTGTCGACTTCTGGCCCATTTGTGTATCGTACAGCAAAACCCGGTTCTGGAAGTAGCTACTCAAAATCTTGCACAGATAGTCAGGCACCTTGATTCTGTGTAGCGCTTCGGCGATGGCTTCCCAGCTAGCGCTATTAAAGGCATTCTTGACGTCTATCGTTATCACCGCACAATATCGATTACCTCTCCTCTGCTGCTTGTGTGCCTTATACGCACTGTCGATGACAATCCGAATTGCATCCACCGTTGACTTTCCTTTCCGGAACCCGAATTGGTTTGTTGACAAGCCATGCTCGTTCTCCGTGCACTTCATCAACCTGTTTAGGATGATCTTTTCCAACAGCTTGCCAAGTACATCCAACAAGCATATGGGTCGATACGATGCTGGTTCCCCTGGCGTCTTTCCTGGCTTTGGTAGTAGCACCAGCTTCTGAATCTTCCACCTGTCTGGAAATCTCCCTCTTCTAGACAGTTCTGCAACACACTCCTAAAAATGTCGGGATACCTCTGCAGTGCCGCTTTCAATGCCACGTTGGGAATTCCATCCGGACCCGGAGCTTTGTTCACCTTCAGCCCTTTTGCCACTGACAAGAGCTCATCGTTGAAGACTCGTGTACCACCAGTTGCTCCTGCCACTTCATTGCCGTACGGTGTTGGTGGCCATGCCGTAGGGTCGTGCTGCGGGAAGAGACCATCCACGATCGTCTTCAGCTTGTCCGGGCATCCTTCAACCGGTGTCGCTTGACCCTTAAACTTTGCCATAACTACTCGGTAAGCGTTGCCCCAGGGGTTTGCATCGACATCTTGGCACAGTTCCTGGAAACAGCTGGACTTGCTTCAAGTGTGTGTGTGTGTTTGTGTGTGTGTGTGTGTGTGCGTGTGTGTGTGTGTGTGTGTGTGTGTGTGTGTGTGTGTGTGTGTGTGTGTGTGTGTGTGTGTGTGTGTGTGTGTGTGTGTGTGTGTGTGTGTGTGTGTGTGTGTGTTACAAATAATGTCACATCGGTTTCTCAGCCATCTGTGAACCGATTTCAGTTCTGTTGACGGCAAATGGAAGCTACAACATTAGAACGCCCATAGAACGCTATTGATTTTTTTTTCATTCGGACATTTCGTTACGAAGATATGAACGAAACAGTACTTGAAGGCCTATTATAATAGTAATCAAACAGTTTAGTCTCCGATTACATACTGAGCTATTTGTGTACCGATTTTAGTTTTGTTGGTGCCAAATCAGCTATGAAATCTCCAAATAACTGGTCAAAATTTCATTATGATTGGATAATCCTTCATGGAGATATGACCAAAACAATACCTGAGAGCACATAATTGTGAGATGAAAATATACTCGTTGCAGTGCAAAACCAAACAAGACCAATCACACCAATCGATGCCGCTTGCATTCTATTGTGTGCATCTGTTGCGTTGTAGAGCACATACGGCGGACTAGCCACACTATGCGACTCTATAGAATTAGAGCAGCATCGATTGGTTCGAGTGGGCTGGTTTTGAACTGCAACGAGTATATTCGAAAATGCTCCATTTACTATAACTACATAATTTTCAACGAACATGTACTTATTAAGCATCTTGAATCCATATCAATAATCAAAATTGACGCTTAGGATTGTCTTATAATTTATTTTATGGACTGATTATACGAAATTTCTAATATTTTTGTAATTTCCCCTTTTATATAATTAACATAAACAGGTCGTTAAAGACTATTTATGGCAATATTTTAATCACATCGATGAACACTATGTTCAGAATTGACAAATAGTTCATTTTATAAACTGTATTTATGACATATTGAATATTCCTGGATCTTCCTGGAATTTCTGATGAAAATATGTATCCAGTACAATATTGACCACATTTGAGTTCGTAATTCTGGTGAAGTGTAAGAAGGGTTCAGTCTCACCGTCGGTGGATTAATGCGGGTTTTTTCCGTAAGACCTCGCATTAGGCCATATGAATAAAAATGAGTAATTGCTCACAAGCACACCAGTTTGAGTAAAGTAAACTGTTTGAGCATTTGCTCAAATTCGTATGAATAAAGTTGTACTTTACTCGGAGTAAGTTCGAATTTCGAAAATAGCATTTGCTCCGTCAAAACAAATTTCTCTTGCTTTACTTAGGTACACGCAGATAAAAAATACCGTCATAACAAACATATTACAGGTAAATCCAAACATAAATCTATTTTATTCTGGCCGAAAACATAAACTTGCTTTATTTCAAACATATTTTATGTTTAAAACCAAGTATCACCGATGTTTGAAATAAATTATATTTGGATATTTGAAATAAATTTATATTTTGAAATATTTGGATTATTTTGGTTGCGTTCTAAATTTGATTTATTCTATGCATCTGAGTTACCTTAATTCTGGTTGAGGCTTGAATGCTAACAGGTTCAAAGAATCGAACAAATAATCTACCGATTAATGTGATGATTGGCTCATGTTGCAACGGCGATTGCTTGCCTCGGCCTCACAATCTGGAGAGGGAAGTACACGTTAAAATTCCCGATAAATGTATTGTTGATATTAACATGCTTTGAATTTGATTCAAAAATTGTTATTTTTGTTCGAAACATGCTTTCTATATCCTTTAAATAATGTTTATGTTTCAAGTTGAACATCGACAGTTTTAATTTAAATGGACGAAATTTGTATCCGTCCAGCAAAGAGGATTGTTGGTAAACAAAAAAAAAAGTCTGAAATATCAATACGGGAAGATGTAAGACGATTCCTTCAACGAGGAGTATCTGGAGGATGAACAGAATCACAGTAAGTCTATTTTATTTACCATGGAGGATAGGTAGTTGCCATAGTGAGGATAGTGAAAATGGTAATCAGAATGGAACGGGCAGCAAAACTACCGGCAAAAAAAAACTGCTGATGATACGAGGTTTGTGAATATTCTGGCATCCTTTGGAAAACTCTACAGGGAAAATCTCAAACGCCGTCAGCGAAACAGAAAAATACATGTCCGTTCAGTGACGATAAAAATTAACAACATGACGCAAAGCAAAGTCGGACCAGAAGCAGATTGCAAACCGAAAAATTGTTCTGAAAGAATTCGAAAGAAAGTTTTTCCAGTCAAGGCTATGACAGTTGTATGAACATTTTTTAAATTGGCTTTTCTGTTGAGATGTAAACTTAAACCATGCAAATAAATCGTTTCCGCAAAAATATTTATTTGTTACTTGGAGTTAACCAAAAACACTTCATCCTTTGTATATCTGATAATACTCCTCCTCGATGCTCAGAATCATCTTCCAAAAATTTTGAGCAACGAAGTTCACATTTTCTTGAAAAAACCGCCCGCATAATCATAAACTATTCCTAGACCATTTTCCTTAATGTTGATGACCGTTTCCGTTATTGTTACCACATTTACCTTTATATTTGATAACTATCAACCCGAGTATAAACCAACAATTTCCTTTAAAGTTTTAACGATATATGAGATAGTAAAAAGTCAAATAACAAAATGCTGAATAATGCCTTGTACATACATACAACGTACAGCGTTGTACTCCTTTAGTCTAGTACGTGTTTTTTAGTACTGGATTAAAGTATTTGACAGTTCGTACAACGCTGTACGTTGTATGTCTGTCCCAGGTATAAGCGGTTAAATTTAATTACTCTATGTGCTCTATGCTAAAAAGTTGTTGTATAATCCAGACCGAGTGCAGACAATTAAAAACCTTTCAAAGACAATCTGGCATACATTAACAATATGTGTTAATGCAGAGGTTATATGGAGTACATTAAACTATTCGGTAACAATAACATAAAATGTCCTAGAGGGTTTGAGCTGTTTAGTGGAATACTTGTAACTAGAAATTAGAAGAAAAATTAGTATCTTCCATTTAATTCCAACTACCTTTGCTTATCTTCGACAGATACGCGTATTTCGTCTACAATGTGCAGACTTCTTCAGTCAGACTACTAAAGTCGAGTTATTAGTACGAGACACTGAAGAAGTCTGCACATTGTAGACGAAATACGCGTATCTGTCGAAGATAAGCAAAGGTAGTTGGAATTAAATGGAAGATACTAATTTTTCTTCTAATTTCTAGTAACATAAAATGTGATAATATATCTATCTTACAATCGAATTATAGTTTTGACAGTATAGCAAAATGTTTTTCGTTTTGTGAAAGTAGAGTTGCTTGAAGTTATCATCGTCGCCGTCTCGTCGTGTTTTATAAACTTTCATTGAACGATCAAAACCTTGATAAACACTTTTACGTCAACTACCATTGGAAATGATAAATAAACACAATCTCCCACGTACATTCTATGTTGTTCCTTCCACGAAACACATGATTCTGTTAGCTCGATTTCAACTGAGTATGCTCAACAGCTGACTCAAGATTTTGTGAGCATTTACTCAGATTATACTTTTTATTCATATGGATTTGGATGTTCGAAAAGTAAATACTCAAATTCTTGCTTTTGTCATATCGATGTGAGTAAATGCTCAAGTAAAAGGTTTGACGTATGCATTTGAGCAAAGTAAAAGCTTTTACTTACTTTATTCATATGACCTATTGTTCCGCTTGAAATAAAACTTTAACTTCTAATTACCGTTTTCGTTTGTTTACAAGGCACAACACATTGACACTAAACAGCTGTAAAAATAAGTCATAGTCTTTTTCATACCAGAACCTCGAACGTGTACTCATAATTAAATATGCAGTCCTTACGAGTATACTGAACTAATGTAAAAATTTGGGGTTCGTTTCGATAATTATAGCCAATTTTTCAGACATCAATCTAAAGTGTTTGGTTCAGTTATCGAGTCACCCTACTCAGAATTCCAGTTGAAAATAAAATCCATACGATCCCAAACATCCTATCTGACAAAACTACCGTTTACTCTAGCCATTACCGGCTACTTGAAAGCTCTATTCATCGTCAATTCTACGGATCAACCCCCAGAAATTTCCAACTCCTCATCTCAAGTTGTCACTTATAGAGCCAGTCGAACAAAATCCCTTTGCAAAACTATTTGAGTATGATGTCAAACTGTGCTTGATCCCGACAGAGGAAACATCGTCTAATCCGATTAGGTTGTTATTAGTTGGAATTATTCCTGTTCTGTTTTCTTTCTGGTTGTAACATTGTGAACTACTTCTCGCATTGAACTGAGTTCACAACAAACTTTCGGTCAGGTCTCAGGAATCCACCACAAAACTACGACACGTTTCAATGTGTTATCGAGCTCTTTGCAAAAACTTCCAATATATCGTTCACAAATGTTGCTATCTCATCTTGAGTGTGGATCACCCAATTCACACGCCAAACCCGGAGAAACCGCTAAACGGAAACAGAATTAAAAACAAATGAAAAGACGTGTTTCAGCCTT
Source organism: Aedes japonicus (assembly GCA_034211315.2). Classification (NCBI taxonomy): domain Eukaryota; kingdom Metazoa; phylum Arthropoda; class Insecta; order Diptera; family Culicidae; genus Aedes; species Aedes japonicus. Next base: position 276,053 of record JASCZW010002954.1, on the reverse strand, counting down.
CTCACCGGGATCTCGCACATCAAATGGGCATAACCCATTTCGCCTGATCTGGTGGCGGCAGGTTATCCAGAAGCAGCAGGGGGACTGGACCATTTTTCTCGGTGTTTATTTTCTGTGTGACCGTCTCGCGTAACTATCACCACTGACTGTGGTGTCTTTTCGAAATATCATGTAGAAAGAAATATATGAATGCGATTATCATTCCGATGCCGTCCCGAGATGGTGGGGATGTTCATAAAGTGTAAGCAACGTAAAAAACAATGAAAATTGTGGAACTGTTACTCACGATGATCTATAGATCTTTGGACTCGCTATTGATGGCCCTTGGAGATTACGACATAATCGAAATGTCATCCCTATTCGAAACTAGCGAAACCATCCTATCATCACCATACTGCCAAAACGATACTTGATCGACCGTTGTCATGCCACGGGGTGTATTCGCAAGCCAAGGCGCTTCGATGGCAACAACATTCACAGATTCCCAATTCCAAATATGCTCACACAAACGGGCAGGCCAAGTCGTCGTCGCAGAGGGAATAAACTAGTCACGGTGAGATGATGATATTTCTCCCCACAAGCCACAAGTGCGCGGCTTGCAGTCCTTTGGTCTTTCGGGGGATGTCGCTGATGATGATCTTCATCGTTCAAGAAAAGATCGTTCACAGCGCAGTCAGCTTAATGGAGGTGCCATTGGAGTAAACGCACAAGAACGAAACGAGATTGGAACCGATCATCGCGGTGTGCCTCCGGGCCCCGATCGGACTTGAGCTCTTCGATATTATCTAAATTTATCGGTAATCGTCACAATAACTTGCCACGATGGTTAATAACTGTCATGGGACAAGGTGTAGAAAGCCGGCCGGTAAATAAACGCGGTCGGGGGTCCACTCTCGGGGCATACTGAATCCGAACGGTGATGGGTTCGAGCGTAGGTGAGGCGGGTAACGACTAGCGGCACGGGGAGGACCGGGTGGAACGAAGACAACAAACCGATTGGTGTTATTAAAACATAAATGCTTCGAACTTTGTCTCACCGGGAGCGCGGATCAATCTTGCTTTATGGTGGGATTTAGTGATTCCGAGAACCTTGACTTTTGGTAATCTTTTGAGGAGATTTGGTTGTTGACTCTTATTGATGTACTGATGCCAGTTGATACGTCAATCAGAGATCGAGGATGGCGTTTGTAGTCATTTGATGGATGAATAAATGAAAACGAAAAGCTAACCATTCCGTAAGTAGAGGTCACGAACGAGGTCGCTGTCTCAGCTATGAATTTGAGCAACGTGAAACGGACATTTTCGCTGCCCTGTGCTTTAACCATTTTAAATTAAGGTTTTCCCAAGTGTAAATTTTGTCGAGTATTTATATAGAATTCTGCAACACACAAGGGGCCTGGGTTCAATCCCACGAAGTCGGCGATATTTTTCTGAGGCGCAAAAATCTCTGTCGTTTAGCCCTGTTCACGCACTGATTAAAAGTGAACCCAGGGCTGAAAGCCACTTTAATTTCGGAAGAAGAAAAAGAAACATTCTCCAAGATCAAGTAATGGTGTACAGACTTTTAATAAAATTCAATTTGATACTTCCAAAATTTGAAATCATTCTGTTTGATCCTGACTTTGCCTGGACAATTTGTGTGAGCATTTCTGATGTAGTTTTCGTTATTAGAGAGATTTTGGCTCTGTAAAGGTACAATTGAAGCTGTGCAAATAAATAAAAAAACATTATTATTTTTTGTACCATATTTACGTGATTCTCATCCCTTGCGCTGAACTGGCTGGTTTGTCGTACCGCAAAGGCTCAGTAAAGAACCTTGGTCAAGATCCAAAAATAAGAGCCAGTTCCGTTGTGGAGCACATCAAGTAGTTTTTCCACCTGCTACTGAGGATCGTGTGCCGAGATAACACATAGAGAATTTTACTATTCACATTAGCTTCGAAGTTGTAGCGCGCTTTGTGATCATCCTTGCCTTAGATCCATCCTAATAACATGGAAGGACATTATGGGAAATAGAAGCAAAATACATATTTTAATGTTTTTGCTAACGTTGTTGTAAGCAACCCTAGGAGCACACTTGTTGCCATTAGGTTGAGATAACATAAATATGACTTGCTAGGTCATAATAAAGTTACTATAACTAATTATGATCGTAGTGTGCTATTTGGGAATATGAGGTTATCGAAATATGTGATGTTCTGTCTTTTGCATGATGTAGGTCTTCCAGGTCATCAAGTATTGTCAAATAATTTAAAATTGTTTTTTTTTAACTGTCATTCATTGTTAAAATTTGCTGGTTCATAATGGACGTAAAGGGTGTTTCGATCAAAATTTGGTCGAGTTAAACTTGACGCATTTCCTTTCATTGTGCATTAAACAATTTTGCACACCCCTAATTTTGAAGATGTGTGCGTGTAGCATCATGCCTTTATTTTGATTTTGAGATTAGTACTTCAGTTATCAAAATGTCGTCGAAGGAAGAGCATGGCGAAAACCAAAACTATTCTCACGCCAAGTTGGCGAAATTGTTGAATGTGGCTAAATCAACTGTTACCAACGTATTAAAAGTGTTCGTTGAACGTTTGTCGACAGCCAGGAAAGCTGGATCGGGGGGAAATCGAAAACTGGAGGCCAAGGCGACGACAAAAAGAGATACCCGCTTTTTCTAGGGGAACCCCAACATCTCCGTCCGAGATATCGTAAAGAAGCTGGAAGTGGCGCCTTCAACCGTGGATAGAGCTGGACTGTCGACTTACAAGAAAGTGGTGACTCCAAATCGCGACGATAAACAAAACACGTTGGTCAAAGCACGATCGCGAAAGTTGTACACGACGATGCTGATGAAATTTGATTGCGTGGTGCAGGACGATGAAACTTACGTCAAGGCAGACTATCAACAGCTTCCTGGACAGGAAATCTGTACGGCAACTGGACGGGGAAAGATGGCGAATATTTTCAAGCACATGAAACTGTCAAAGTTGGCGAAGATATACCTGATGTGACATGCCATCTGTACCTGTACCTTAAAGAGCAACGTTTACATTGCAACCGGAATCTTATGGCCGGATTTTGCATCTTGTCGGCCATGGAGTGGTATGCTGCCAACAACGTTCAAGTGGTGCCCAAGGACAAGAATTCTCCCACGACGCTACAGCTCCGCCCAATCGACCAATATTTGGCCATCGTCAAGCGGAACCTTAAGAAGACTCAAAAAGCTGTTATGAGCCAGAAACAGTTCAAGGCAAACTGGCGTTTTGTGGCGAATAAAGTGGACAATGAGACTGTACAAAGTCTTATGGCAGGTGTTATACGAAAGACCCGGCAATTGGCATTCGGTAAAAAGGAAGCTTTGCTGAATATTTCTCCTGTATTCTGTATCAACTGAACTTGAAAAAGAAAAAGAATTTGACTTATTAATAAAAACTTTGATCAATTCACACACATTACTGTTTGACCAAATTTTGATCGTAACACCCTTTTGTTTGTCTACGATTGCAACAAAACACTAATCGGCACTCATGTAATTTTTAGATCATATTATAATAGTCCTTCACTATATATGTTACCTTATATGACATTATTTATTCATTACCATTACCATTCGTATTTATCATCACCATTACCATTTTTATCATCACTTGTGTTTTCGTGATTTATATATTAACATAAAAATAATTTTATGAATTTTACCTATTAGGTTATATATACTATTAATTATTATGTCTAATATGTCCAATTATTATTTTGATCCTTTCTTCTCCCCTTCTGATTTAGAAGTATCTAGTGCCTTGAATAGAAGATGCTCCAAAGGGATCTGTGGTAGGTGAAACAAAATCAAACGAAATTGAATAATAATCTTGCTTTTTTATATTGATTGTAAAGAGGACTTCTTTTGTGGAATAGTCCGCCGCTTTTCATAAAATCGTAATGTTTTTAAATTTAAATTTTAGATTTGAGAATTGTAGTGAGGTACTGCATTTTTGGACTTTCTCAGGATAATTGAGATGTTGATACATGCCTTATTTTTGTTTTCAGTGACTCGCCAAATGATGTCAGATATATTTTGTACAAACATAAATATATTATATTCTCTAACTATTATTTTGAACAGATCTATAGTTACTACACCGGCTGGAATCTTTCAATGATAGAGGGATATTATCAGCTAAATTGCAGATAAACATGCTATTATTATTTACTGTCGTGCTCATATTTTGATCATTAAATAATGAATTGACTAATTAATTTTTATTTAACGTAAAATCATTCTCTAACTGTTATGGTTTGTATTTTCCGTGCGTGGAGTAACGATTATGATGTAAAAGGAGATGTTCGCATTAATGTTTGCGAGAATGAAAGATATGAAGAGAAAGCGTTGAAACTTCCGTCAGTGTACGTTAGGTTGAAAATTGAATTGGAGTATTGAAAATTGAGCGAAAGGGCTTGGGTAAAGTAGTATTCGAACTAAGGACGTTACCATTGCCTAACATCCCACTGCGGGGTAGGTCAAGGCACGGACGAATCCACCACCTCAACAGGCAGGTCATGCAAGAGATTTCAGCTGAGAAACTTCACCGCAAACCAAGTTATTATGAAATTAAAATGAGACCACGATGGCAGGGATTCAATGTCATGTTTGTGTACGATAACAGTCCAGTTAGAAGCTAATGAAGCAGAGTAATCGTGCAATAAAAAATGATTAATAAATTTGATTTGTTAATTTGATAACCTAATAATTCTTCATGCCACATTATTGTTTGCCTGTTGTCGGTGTCGAAGTGTTTCTTATTAGACATGGAAAATTTGTTGTTAGAAAGACTGCTACTCAAAGTAAAAAATATACGCATTTCTGAGATAGTTTTAGGTAATGTTTTTTCTGTGTCGTATTACATGTTTAATGTTTAATCTTTTTTAATCAAAATCCAGAAAATTTCCTGTGTGTGTGAGTGACTTTTCAGTCCAATTTCTTTGTTAAGTCGATTCAAAAATAAGACAATGAGTAACTTCAGTCCTTTGTAAATGTCAGTTTTGATCAGTTTGTTATAGAAAAACAAAGGAGGAGAATACCATTTTCCACGAATTTTATGCATAGGCTGAACTCAAGATTCCCAAACCAAAATTAGAGCCACTTCCCCAATGTTAAGTTGCTTTTAATTACAACTGCTAGGACACATTGGTAGCATATGGGTGAAAACAATAAATTTTAAGTGGGAATTATGAGTAACAGCAACAATTATGCATAGGTACTTTTAATTTATGATGTGCCTTCTCCACATTGAATTTATGGCTATCTTACGAAAGACTTGTTTACCTTGAGCAATTCAAACAAGTTTTATTCAAGCGTAACTCATCTTTTTCTAGAAAAGAACAAATAAAGCTGAACTTGTCGCGCTCTTCAAAAAATCTTGTTAGTCTTGTGCCAGAATTATTAGTTTTATTTGTGCTTACCATTGAAAAATTGGCGAGCGTGGCCATTCTGGGTTCCCTTGGAATGGTAGCCATTTTACATATTTATGCAACAAAACTCTCGTTTTTCCAATGCTACGAACAATTTTTGCTGTTTAAATTACAATTTGAAACCTAAAACAGATTGTAGACACAATTTATTCAAGATCTAACAATTTATTAGCTTTGTCAGCTAATTGTTGAATTTTGAAGCATTTTTATTTGTTAAATAAATCAATGTTCTAGCATAAAACACAGAACACAGAAAAAAATATCATTTGCAGGCACAAAACTCATGCATTTATGGTCAATTTTACAATCAATTTACATACGTATCCACTTTGGAAAAGAAACGTCATATGTATATCGATTTTTTTTCTTCCTTAACAGAACGAATCCAAAAAAGGAATCTTCGAAACATATTTGTGACGGACTGGAAAATCATAAAACTATCAAAACTTGAGGTAGTTTTATCATAGTTTTAAGAATGTCTTGAACGTCATTACAAGTGTATACCGATGAAACTATCAAGTTTTAAGCGAACCTTGCGAAATAGTCTTGTAAACCTCCTGTAGTATTGGCCTTTTTGAACTTATGAGGGTTTTGTGGATGTTTCATCGATGTTATGTAAAATGTCTAGTGTTATGCGTGGTTTTATCAAATGATTCTTGAAAACTTCTTCAACCTTCTGCCTTAAATTTGAATTTGTTACTTGGGTTATTCACCCTTACAACCAAAAATGATAATTTAATAAAACAATAAAAATGTAATGAATACTTTGAGTGGCCATATGAGAGTTGTGTATATTTTAGTCCTTTCCCATCGATTTCTATTCTTAAGACTGTACTCTAAAAAAATGAGACACTATGATTAGCTAGTAACTTTTTAGCGTGTGGGTAATAATTGATGAAATTTTGGTTGAAACTAGCTAAGCGTGTAATGTTAACGTAGGAAAGATTTCATCACAACTTTTAAAGTGGTTATCGATATGGCAACGGAACAAGAGCAGATCCACCGAAAAATTATGTGCGCCGTCGTGGAAATTCCAACTGCGTCAGTTGCTGGATGAAAACCTCGGAAAACCTGAGATTGCATCATTTGACAGTGTCCCGGGTGATAGAGTCATTCAAGGAGACCCAGACGACCCAGCCGTGGTCAGGCAGTGGCAGAAAACCGAAGACAGCTGATCCGGTGAAGGTAAGGAAGGTGTTGAATCTGTTTAAGCGTCGACATATTTGCCAACGATTTCTTGGTTTTACAGGCCATCTGTAGGTGTGGAGAGAAGAGCAAGCCCTGCATCATGGCGGGCACCATGAATGGGCACATCTACCGAGACGAATGCCTCCGGCCGGGGTTAGACTGGTACAGAGATAACAATCTTGTTTCTTACCCAACTCGCCTGGGTTTTGTTGAATTGAAAAGTTTAGTCAAGATCAAACTTCATAAAACAACTCAATTATTCGAGAACGAGCTGGAAGTTAAGAAACAGTGTTTAAAAGTATCAAAAGAAGTCCGCTCAACTAATGCCTAAAACCTTATCAGTGACTTTAGGGCAAAATGCAGGAATTCGGTCACCGAGAGGTGATCCAATAAACCAGTGAAGTAGAATCCTTAGCATAATGTTGTAGTTTGTACCTTAATAGAAGAGAATCCAACTAAAATTGAATTTTTGGCTATTATTTATGTGTGTCTCATTTTTTTCGGTTACAGTCTTTTCCTCCACTGCCCTGCTAACAACCGTCTATAGCAGTTGCCGCCAAGAAGGTAGATGCCAATTATCGAAAAAACTATAACCATTATTGAGACAGTAGACATATGACCATTCATTCACCAACAAAACCTTCCCAATCGTACAAATCGACTCAAATTAATTGCAATCAAAAACAAATTTTCACTCAATCATAACAATGCAGTCCTCGGCGGGGTGACAGTAGTAGCGTGGTGTGACATTGTCTGTTTGTCTCTCAATCATCAAGGCCGCATCCTCCCATAGGATGCCGCCGCCCGTAATCTATAAAGACAGTTATTAATTCCTATATCATAGTCCAGGGGTGACCCGATGCGTGAGCTTTACCGGCTCGGGAAGGTGACCGATCTGAAGAAATTAATTTATTTCATTTGATTTCCTGAACCCGACGACGCCACATACATCGCTCTCGATGACCGCCACTCAGCGGGCTTCCTCCGATTCTCGCTCTTTTCCTATAAAGCAGTCTCTATTTTCCATTTCCTAACGTTTGTGTTGTGTATTATAATCTCCCGAAGCGATTCGTGAGACCTGACCGCGGCGCAACTTAAGGTCTCCGTTGATAGCATTATAAAAGAAGTTAATGTTTTGTTCAGAGAATCGGATGGATTGCGCGGGCAGCCACAAGGAAGGGTGAATTTGGGATCCCAAAGCCGCTAAAGCCTGTCCATATGAAGACCTTTCGTGGAGCGTTTTTATTGATTTATTGTTTTATTGAAATCATATATTTCATGTTTTTATGATAATAGTTATTAATCGCTGCGGTGGCTGTCCGGCCGGCACTGAATGGTTGAATAGCGGAGGGCTCACGTTCGTTCGTCGTTGTACCATATTTGAGTAGGATGTGCCGGATTTCAGCGATTCGAATGGTTATGGGTGAACGTGTGGGAAACTGGGCTGCCGAAGATTTCATTCGAATGTGAATACGTTTAACTATAGGTTGGGGAGCAAACAGGTGGCGATGATTTTTATTCGTATGTATAAATCATATCAGTGATCGTGATTGATGGTGTTTATGGGTCTCTAAAAGAGGGAAATTCATTTTCAGCAAATGCACAAGGAAATGCGTGGGTGCTTGTTTTACCTGTGATGATCCTTCAGTGACATTCAGAAATTGGAATGCATCCTACTTCCCAAGATCGAAGCAGACAAACCATTAAACCAAAGAGAATATATTTTATAGCACCTGAAGTCATTGTGCAGATATCAAATGTGTTCTGCTATACTCCCGATGACATATGAATTCTCAACCCGTAAATCAATAAAACTGTATTTTATTCACATTCCATCTTCGATGAATAACCTTCCTGTGAAAGTCAGTAGCTCTCGGTTTCTTTTCATGATTACTTTTAAACCGATTGGCCAATGATTTAAATGGTTTCTATACGAACAAACACGTCATGGACTTCGTAGATTTTTCAGAAATATCCTGCAGCTCTATTCACTTGGCAAACACTGGCCAATGATTAATGACAATTAACTGCCGAAAGTATTTCAAAAGAGCTCCAAAATATCGAAACGGCTACTTCACTGCAACCTATTAGGGTGTAGCTTAGTAGTAGCAAGTGATCAGCAAGCTTCCACCGATAGATCCATTATTGCACGTAACCGATTTTCGAAGCCGACAATTACCATTGATGCCACACAAGAGCACAGTGGTCCAGGGTGTGAATTTCGGACGACATTATACTTGAGATCGCTCGATGGTTTGCCGTCAACTAATCGGTAGGAAAAGAAGCAAACTATCATTTCGACTTAATAATCTACTTGATAGAAATGAATTCCATGGACCTTGATTAACAAATTTGAAAATTAGCTGGAAAATCATAACATGTTTTGTGGCTCCTGTATAGGCTGTTCCAAAAAATATAAATACACTTTTTTTCTCAAAGAAAAGAGACTGATTTTTGATTATTTTATTCTCAAACATAGTAAATGACAACGTTTTCTTCATTTCAATTTGCTTGAGTTTTCGTAGGGTCTAATTTTTCCATTAACACTACAGGGTGCGGCTGAAAATAATGCGAAAATGTTCAAACTTGAGTATTGGGTTAATTCGTTTAGCAAGTGACTAATTTCTGTAGAAAGTGTATTTGTTTATGTTTACTTTCAAGTGCTGCATCCTAACACTCTATTTGTTTTATTGCAAATTCGTCAAAATGTTCGCGAATGAAGTGAGCACTAGTTTGTTGCTCGCCCAGAAGAAGCCGAAAGAGATTGTCAAGGTTGTAGGGTGCCATTTGGCAACAGTTTACCGCATAAAAAAGTCCTTGCAGGATGAGCTTAAGCAGCGGAAGCCGGGAAGCGGACGTCCACGCTTTGCAAGCACGCCAAACGTGATCAAATCGGTCCGTGCAAAAATTGCTTGCAACCCGGTGCGTTCCATAAGAAAACTTGTAGAGGAAGCCAATACTTCATCAAAGAAGACCTGCATGCATCTTCCAGAGCCAGAGTAAAACACCACTTGATTACGGACCGGGTCAAGGAACTACGAGTGTCTCGTTCCAAAAGATTGCCTCCCTTGTTGAAGAAGGAAAAAATGATAATCCTGTTCTCCGACGAAAAGTTTTTCAGCATCGATGCTGTGGCCAACAGCCGCACGGAACGGTTCATTTCACCGCAGAAAATGGAGAACGTTTCAGAAAAATTTAAATTCAAATTTCAAACCAAACATCCGACTGGTGTCATGATGTTTGGCTTGGTGGCGTCCAACGGTTTGAAAATGCCGCCTGTTTTCATTGATGCTGGAGTTAAAATCAATACCGAAGTGTATATCGGTATTTTAAAGGACCAAGTGCTTCCCTGGGTGAAGGCCAACTTTTCCGAGGACCAAAACGTTGTCCTACAGCAGGATGGAGCACCATGTCATACGTCCAATCGAACCCAACAATGGTTGAACGATAACATGAAGTTTTGGCTGAAGGATTTGTGGCCCCCAAGCAGTCCAGATCTTAATCCGTTGTATTATTCGAAACGCATGCTTTGGCTTCCAGCGTCGGCAATGGAGGACACATTGAATAAATTTGTTTAAAAGGACTTTATAAAGATAACTGCACTCGAAAGTGTTGATATTATTGCTTGAATTAGTTGAAAATGAGATTGAAAATAAATAGAACAAATTTTCGCATTATTTTCTGCCGTACCCTGTAGTAATAAGCTTCTGCACAGTGCTTTATGCTACGATTTTCACCACTTTTGGAAATCTTTCTTAAACTGTTCAACACTATCCGCTGGTAAGGAGTGTATCGAATATAAGCTATCCACATACATTTGCGTTGTACGCATGTATTTGTGATGGTTTTTTATGCTCTGAACACTGCATGCTGTGCGTTTGACTGTCAGCTTTCTTTTGTTTACTTGTTTGTGCGGTTCCAATTCTGCGTTTTCAAAATGTCGCGTATTGAAAAGGAAGTGAAAATTAAGGTTCTGGACACATGGCTAAGTGAGAAGGGTATTACTATGCGAAAATTGGCGAAGCGGTTTGGAATTCATCAGGCGAGTGTTAAAACCACCATTAAAAAGTTTGGGGAACACTATTCTTTGGATGAGCTACCAGGAAGAGGCAGAAAACCCGGTTCTTCCAACCCGAAACTGGAGCAGAAAGTGGTATCTCTAATCATGAAGAACAAATCAATGTCAATACGTAATTTGGCCAAAAAAGCAGGAACGAGTGTCGAAATGATTCAGCGTATCAAGAGGCGAAACCACCTGAAGACCTACAAGAAGCAGAAAATCTCGAAACAAAGTGCAGAACAGAAGAAGCGAGCACCAACAAGGGCCCGGAAATTGTATTCGCGTCTTTTGCAGCGTCCGGATGCATGCGTTTTGATGGACGATGAGACCTATGTAAAGGAGGACTCAAAAACCCTTAAAGGTCCACAATACTTTACTGCCGTCGTTGGAGAGGATGTGAGCGATGCGGACAGGTCGATTCAAGTGGAGAAATTCGGTCGAAAGGTACTGGTATGGCAAGCAATATGTTCCTGTGGTTTGAAGTCAACCATTTTTTACACTACCGGAACTATAAATACGGAAATCTATCGATCTGAGTGTCTCCAAAAGAGATTGTTGCCTGTATAGTAGAAGCATAGTACACCTCCACTGTTTTGGCCGGATTTAGCGTCGGCTCACTATGCCAAAACCACTCTCAATTGGCTTGCGGAAAAGGGTATAGATTTCGTTGAGAAAAATATCAATCCACCAAATTGCCCTCAGCTTCGACCCATCGAACGTTACTGGGCAATCGTGAAGAGGGTCTTCAAGAAGACTGGTAAGGCAGCTGGGAACATGCAGGAGTTCAAAAAAATTTGGGCTCAAGCGTCCAAAAAATGCGATGCAACACTTGTCCGGAACTTGATGAAGAGCATTCGATCCAAAGTTCGAAAATTCGTGAAGGAATAACTTAAATTTCATCCGGTCTTCATTATGTGTAAGTTTAACCTCGTACAATAGAGGATCAATTTTTTGTATGAATAAAATATCGGTTTTCAATATAATTTGAAAGAAAGTTTGTGGATAGCTTATTTTCGATACACTCCTTATTATGCGTTTTCTCAGCTTCGCCTTCGTCAAAGCTCAGAAAGTTTCGATAGTGCAAATCTCTGAGCAGTTTGGTAGGTTCATCTTCTTTGGTACAAATACGAAATGACACTCCTCGGTCGCTCACCTGACCACGTCCATGCAACCGTTGGAGATAGGGAGGATTTGGTATTTACTTTAAGAAGAAGCAGGGAACAACCGCAGTCTAGAGAAATGAATAGTCGGAGAGAATTGTTAAACAGAATGCTCTGTTTGGTGTACAGAATGAAAATTTATTCAAAATTGGTCGTTGTGAGCATTTAGCCTAAGAACGTTGAGTGATGCTTTGTTTTTCTTCTAACAGTTAGGACTTAAGCATTAACTATTGCCTTAGTACCATATGACTTATGGTTATAGCACAGCGATCAGACGTTCATCTTCGGTTGTGTAAAACTATAAACCGACATTTCAAATGTATGTCGTTATGCTCCTGGTAGACGACGCTGCAGTTATGTGATAACTGTCATGTGAATGTTTATCAATAAAAAGCCTAGCACATAACTTAACAAGTTATGTGCTGCTGCCCATATTAACTTTTACACGCGTTTGTCAAGAAAAGGTATATGGACATCAATGTCTGTTCTCTGTGGTTATTGCGCCAATACTCGCTCTCCGAAAAAAGAAGAATGTTTGAAAATTTAATTTAGGGTGGCATAATAGAGCTTATCAGCATCTAGTTGGTTATAAAGAGATGCACAGATATTCATTTATAAAGTAGTACTGATTTAAGCCCACGGAAAGGATGCTGTTCGCACCACTCAGAAACAGTGATAATGGCTATCTTTATAGGAAAAATAAGACTCTCAACTATGCTTAAAAACCTAATTGATCCAATTCAAATCAACGGTAAGGATGCCATTTGTTGCCACTCACTTAGTGTGAAGACAAGGTAACCGCCAACAACGCTGAAGAGTCGATCTGAACCGATTCGCACAGCAAGGATGCCGTTAATACCACTCACGAAGTGTGATGGTGGAACTTGATTTCGAAGATAAGACAACATAAAACGACCGAGGGCTGATTTGGTCAGATTTCAACCACCAACAATGATGCCGTCAATCACAAATTGTGACGGTGGCTGCTCATTGGATTTGCAGACACGACTTCACGTAGATTTGACCAGTCATTGTGTCTGTCGAAATGAATGGACGAGATATTTTTCCAGGGACATCCTTTCCCTGCGGCGAGGTACAAAACTGTAGTCCCGGCAGAGTTTCATAATCGAGTTTTATGTAAACTTAATCGTCCATGATAACTCAGCCCGATTATTTGTTCAGCAGTTTGTCGTACAGCTTTCGAGCCCTCGGTTTCACAGATTCAGCCTGTTTAGTGCTTTGTTTTGGCTGCTTCTGCATCCAACATGTCTGCAGGCCCATTCTCTTTTTGGTACGCACAACATTAGTCGCCTAAGTACTTAGCTTGTTTGCCACCATAGTGACTACATCAGATTAATTTGGATGTAAACTACAGGACATAGTCAAAAGTTGGTTGAATACTGCTGGCATTTTGAATTGACGATTAATAAGTAGAGTTGAAAACCTGAGAATGATTTGAAAAACCACAGATTGTTATACAACAAAGCGGAAGGCACTGCCTATGTGTTGTTGAACCCTGAGAGTTAAATCTATAAATTTATTTGTCATAAGATATCAAAAAATATCACAAGTCATCTCCACCATACATTCCAGGATGCCATCTGCTGTTTACAGAAGTTGTAAATATCCATTCTAATCGGTCCATGACTGAACTTCACCAGCCTCGAAGTCTGCGAATGATCCACCGTTCGTCTTCTACTTGATCTATCCGCCTTGTGCGTTGCAAGCCTCTTCTTAAGCCCGTCGGATCATTATCGAGAATCCTTTTAACTAGGCTGTCGTCCGATGTTCCTCCGTCTGCCCAACCCACAGTACTCAAACGAATTTTGCAGTGAGCACGACTGGAGGTTTTCTCAGCAACTGATGCAATTCGTGCTTCATTCAGCTCATCCAACTTGCTTCTTCCACCTTAGATCGAACGCAACACCTTCTGTTCAAAAGCGCGTTTGTCCTCCTCTAGCAATGTCCATGTTTTGTGACCGTAGAGGACTACCGGTATGATTGATGTCTTGTAAATGATCGATCTCAGCGTACTTCGGAGTTCAAAGTAGGAACGATTGTCAGACATAATGCACCTTTGTATCATTCTGCTAGTGTCGTTATCGACGGTCACCAAAGAGCCCAAATTCACGAATTCGTCTACCACCTCGATGTAATCATCGTTGATCTGAACTCTTGCTGGGAGGTTAACATTACCTTCCACTATGGTCCTCAACGCATTAATGACAAGCCCAATAAGGAGTGTATCGAATATAAGCTATCCACATACATTTGCGTTGTACGCATGTATTTGTGGTGGTTTTCTATGCTCTGAACACTGCATGCTGTGTGTTTGAATGTCAGCTTTCTTTTGTTTACTTGTTTGCGCGGTTTTCAAAATGTCGCGTATTGAAAAGGAAGTGAAAATTAAGGTTCTGGACACATGGCTAAGTGAGAAGGGTATTACTATGCGAAAATTGGCAAAGCGGTTTGGAATTCATCAGGCGAGTGTTAAAACCATCATTAATAAGTTTGGGGAACACTATTCTTTGGATGAGCTACCAGAAAGAGGCAGAAAACCCGGTTCTTCCAACCCGAAACTGGAGCAGAAAGTGGTATCTCTAATCATGAAGAACAAATCAATGTCAATACGTGATTTGGCCAAAAAAGCAAGAACGAGTGTCGAAATGATCCAGCGTATCAAGAGGCGAAACCACCTGAAGACCTACAAGAAGCAGAAAATCTCGAAACAAAGTACAGAAGAAGCGAGCAGCAACAAGGGCCCGAAAATTATATTCGCGTCTTTTGCAGCGTCCGGATGCATGCGTTTTGATGGACGATGAGACCTATGTAAAGGAGGACTCAAAAACTCTTCCAGGTCCACAATACTTTACTGCCGTCGTTGGGGAGGATGTGAGCGATGCGGACAGATCGATTCAAGTGGAGAAATTCGGTCGAAAGGTACTGGTATGGCAAGCAATATGTTCCTGTGGTTTGAAGTCAACCATTTTTTTATCTGAGCGAGTGCCTACAAAAACGTCTACTGCCTTCCCTGAAACGACACAATTGTTCCGTTCTATTTTGGCCGGATTCGGCATCTTGCCATTACGGAAAAAGGCCATGAACTGGTATACAGTCAACTACGTTCAAATGGTATCCAAAGACAAGAAGCCTCCCAACACGCCAGAGCTCCGCCTAATCGAACAATATTGGGACACCGTCAAACGGAACCTTAATAAGAATCGAAAAGCTTTTGTGAGCGAGAAACAGTTCAAGGCAAACTGGCATTCTGCTGCAAATAAGGTGGACAAGGAGACTGTACAAAATCTTATGGCAGGTGTTAAACGAAATACCCGACAATTCGCATTCGGTAGAAAGGAGCTCAGCTGAATATTTTTCCTGTATTCTGTACTAACTGAACTAGAAAAAGAAAAATAATTTGACTTAATAATAACAACGTTGATTGAACACGCTTTAGATATCTATAACAGCTATATTATAGTGAACTATAACATAGATTTCAAGCGAAGTTTGGCGGCACCTTTACAACAATTCAATGCGCGCATGAATGAACCTTTGCACAAGTTAGAATGATGAAAACCACAAGATTCCTCTAATTGGTCACAGTAGTTAAAAAACAAATGGGACGCCGTAAAAAATCAGCACCAGCTTTTACGAATGGACTTCTAACAAAAATCGGCGATTTTTGATCGTGACTGTTCATGCCTGTAAGAAAACGTGGAGCCTTGGACTGCGAAGAAAAATAGCATCGATGGATGCGGAGCACTGTTTTACATTACAGGAGCAGCATTTGAGAAAGTTCAACATTTTATGACAAAAACTGATGGTTTGGCAAGAGATATGCAGCTACAGACCAAAGACCAAAGTGTTCGTGACGAATAACACGATGGACTCGAAGCTGCACAAGTGGTGCCACGATAATAACGTAGATTGCACCGATAAAAACATAAATCCACCCAACTGCACGCAGTTCCGGCCCATCGAGAGATTTTGGGTAGTAATGAAGCGGAAGCTTAAGAAAAGTGGATTAACGGCTCGGGACGCGACTATGATGACCAAAATGTGGAACCAATGTGCCAAGGAAGCTGACTCCGGGGGTGTGCATCATTTGATGGGAGGAATAAAGAAGAAAGTGAGAATTTTTATAAGAAACAAAATGAAAGGATTTGTATTGTTTTTTTTCCTTGAAGTACAATGAATTAACTTTGTTTTGATGTATTAAACTTATGTGTACGCCAATCCGTTACCGAGATACAGATGATTTTATTATTCCGGATTCTATATGGACATAGCTTTATATGAAGCCGAAGTGGCGCTCCAATTTATATTGGAGCAATTATCAAATCAAGCCACAGAAATTGCCTCCAACTTATTCGTGGCTCGCAAAGAACGAATCCAAGAGAGACGAATCAGACGGCCGTAAAGCAATCGATCAGAAACGATTTTGGCATTTTCTTCAAGACATCTAGAGCTGCTTTGGTTAAACAAGCGGGCGAGATCTTGAAGCGTCTAGGTGTATCGGTTAAAAAACAACTCGTGGAAAGACTGCAGCTGAGCAAAACACTGCGTCGCCGGTGGCAACCACGTTGACGCCAAGATTGTTGCAAGCAATCCGTCAATAATTCACCTACTACGAATCTAAAGGGATTAAGAGCAAATACTTGACACTGATATTCGCCGCTCTTGGAACCATTCGTCTAGCTTCAGTTGAATCAGAGATTGCTTTCTCAGCAGCTGGCAACATTGCCAACAAAATCCGATGCGTGTTGGAAGATGAATCGCTACTTAAGTTTCACTTTGTCCGGCTCCAAGAGCAATCACTATAACAATTGGAGTTTGTCAATTAATATAGTTTTTCACACAAACGTCCAAATGAACAGTTTTGGTTCACATCTGGAATTTTCACCAATACCAGTAGTTTACCGGTTTGACTCCATCAAATACCGAGTACCGGTAATTTTCAAAAATGACCAACACCAACCACCCTAACAAATACTAGACCTGCTGCATGTCAAGCACTTGATTCTGGAAAAGTCTGTAAGTCGCAGACGAAATAGGCCTATCTATCAATAGAAAAGGTTTTTATAATGAAATTTAGAAGAATTTGTTCGCGGAGTGATCGCTTGAGAAAGTGTATCAATTATAATTTTTTTTTCCAACTTGCCGAAGAACATTTTTCGATAGAGCATTTTTATGGACACATCCGCCATTTTACAGCTACAAATTTGTGTTTAATAACAATTTCTAAAATTAACACTTTATTTGATCACTTTTTTAAAATAAAAAATAACACATTGACACACTTTTTCAAATTATCGCTAGAAACGCGAGCAAATTCCTTTAAATTCTATTAGAAGCTTATCTTATTTCGTCGCCTATTTCGTCTGCTACTTACAGACTTCTTCAGTGTTGAGCACTAATTTTAAATTCTCCTAAATGCCCAATCACAATCGTTCTACTAATACGCGCAAAAAGTTTTTTAAATAGTGTTTTAAAAAAAGTGAAAGTGAACAGTTTCTATAAAACGACAACTCTGCCAAAGAAACCCAGTGTTCATGCTGAATAAATGCATCAGCTAAAACCAACAATGTTCTATAATTTTCGTTTGACTGAGTTCACATCCTAGACCATTGTGCAGTGGCGTAATTACCCTACAGCTGACCACCTTGAAAAAGCAACTACAACGTCGACCTGTTTTTTTTTCTTAAATTCATTCATGTTCATTCCGTATCCATCGCACTATGACCTCTCTCATCGATAACAGGCCCAAGACGCAACTCGATACCATAAACGGGAAGTGTTGTTAGTTTCAATGGTCTATGACTTCGTGCAGGCAGAGTTCAAGGGGCCAAACAACACCAAAAAAAACAAAACGAAACCGAAAACTCTGCACTCAGCTGATCATGTTAAAAGTCCCTAGTTCGTCATCATTAATCAAACCGAATTTGTGGCAGGAGGACGGACGTCTGACCGACCAGCCAACCATCGGTAGGTCTCAGGCGAAACGAACACATTAAAGTGATAAAAATCTGTAGTGAAAGCTTGGAGCATCCAACTTCCAGCCACAGTTAGTTGGTAGTTGCCAGAGTACCTCCAATAAACCGTTTTGTTTTTACGATATCCAATTTGTTGATGGGATTTTATAGATGCTTGTTGCTTGCAGATGTACGGTCTGCGTTAGGTCGTGTTCAGCACGGTGTTTATTGCAATGAAATGACGAAGGCCTGGTAGGGAAAAGTAAAACAAAGGTGGTAAATACTTACAGAAATGAAGTTTGCATCCGAACCGACCACGGAGTGTGGGCTTTCCAATCTTAAATGCTGTTGAATTCTTTTTACTGATATACACTCTGCCCAGTTAGTGTAAGACCACCTGATATCGTTCAGATTCAATAGGCATTTCCATCAGGCATTAGGCAGTAAGTTTATATTTTTGTGCCATCCTATGGCACTCTACTTGTATTGGTGGAAGCAGTCGGATGAACTAGTGGTTGTTGAGGTTGATTCGATGATCAATGTTAAGTTGGTTTCCACATATATTTGCGGTGTACAGCTTAAAAACTGACTAAAAGTAAATTGATACACCCATTGCGCATCGCTAGCATGCCTCTAGTGTTGGGAATCGAAACTCTTTGACAGTTGGTTGTTAACACTTTTATAGAGGATAACTGGTGCAAGTTTGATCAAAGTAGTCGATTGCGTTCAGAAATAACGTCAAATGGAACTCGAAAGAAGAAAAAATATTGTGTACAAACATTTGGAAAATCCAGACAGGTCCGGTTCCAAGCTGGGTAAAGTGCTGAAGATGCTGAAAACAACAGTTTGTCGAGTGCTCAAAACCTACATGGAAATCCTGAGTGTGAAAAGAAATCAGCGGACCTACGCAAAACCAGGGATCGTCAGCTAGCAAGGTACTGAGGTGCTATCTAATCAACCCTGGTCTTTCGATCCGAAATGTGGTCAGAAGGTACCAGGCTAAATTTCAAACGGCGCGGAACATCCTTGCCTGGAAAGGATACAAGTCGTACAAAGCCAGCCAAAATCCAAACTTGTACATGATGCAGAATTCCGTGGCCAACAGCGTGCAAGGCTCTTGTACGACCGTGTTTTCAAGAAACATAAGGGCTTTGATCGATGACGAAACATGTGTCAAACTCGATTTTAAGCAGCTTCCCGGTCAAAAGTTTTAAATCACGACTGGACTGGATAAGCCGGGGATATTCAAGTTCATGTTTGCCAACAAGTTCGCGAAGAAGGCAAGCGATTTGCAGTTGTCGCCTGAAAAAGCGCGTATTGCCGTTCATCCGCAAGCATAGGGACAAAGCCATCTTTACGTCCGTTTTGGCCTGCTGCCACTAGAAAAAAAATGTTCACTCATCACCATGAGGCCCCAAGAGTGGGTAGTTATGATTGCTAGAATGAAAGATATTAAGAGAAAATGTTGGTAGTTCCGTCAGTGTACGGCCGGCACGCATTCCCAGCTGCCACTACTCTAAGGTAGTTCTGGAAGGGTATGCAGCCCCAAGGTTATGAGCCTTCCAAATTGCCCGGAGTATCGATGATTTTACTGGGCAAATAAAGCAGCGACTTCGACAAAGCGGCGGGGTAGTCAAGGACATTCGGCAAATGCGGGATAAATGGAAGAAATGCGCCGATTCCGTGTCCGTTTCCACTGTCCGAACGTTGATGGGTCCATCAAGTGGAAGGAACGAGATATCGTTGGAACTAGAGCAATGTAACCATCTTATGCTGTAACTTTGAAGTTTTAATAAAAGTACTTGCTATACTTACTTTAATAAAAGAGGTTGCTTTACCATTGATGGACTTTTTGAACTTATTGAATCACAAATTACTGGTCTTTTTGTGCTTAACAATTTACTTTTAGTTTGCATTTGGTCAAGAGCATTAGTGTTTTCGTGTTTTTTACGATTTTTTTTAACGAACACAATAATGAAAACCCATCCACATTAAAGGGTGATACGGTCAAAATTTGGTCAAGGGAAAACGCGTGTAAATCGGTGAAATCGTTTATTTAAAAAATCAAATTAAATTTCTTTTTCAAGTTCAATTAGTATAAAATTCATAATAAATTTCCAAATCCGAATTGCCGGGCCTTACGCTTGACCCCTGCCATCAGATTTTGTACAGCCACCTTGTCCACCTTCTTCGCCGCAGAAAGCCAGTTTGCCTTGAACTGCTGCTCGTCCTTAGCAGTTTTTTTGGTCTTCTTTAGGTTCCGCTTGACAATAGCCCAGTATTTCTCAATTGGGCGGAGCTCTGGCGTGTTGGGAGGGTTCTTGTCCTTGGGAACCACCTGCACGTTGTTGGCGGCGTACCACTCCATGGCCTTTTTACCGTAATGGCAAGATGCCAAATCCGGTCAAAACAGTACGGAACAACCGTGTTTCTTCAGGAAAGGCAGCAGACGTTTATTCAAACACTCTTTCACGTAAATTTCTTGGTTGACAGTCCCGGAAGCTATGAAAATGCTGCTTTTCAAGCCACAGGTACAGATGGCTTGCCAAACCAGATATTTCTTTGCGAACTTTGACAGTTTCGTGGGCTTGAAAATATCTGATACCTTTCCCCTTCCTTTTGCCGTATAAAACTCCTGTCCCGGAAGCTGCTTGTAGTCGGCTTTGACGTAGGTTTCGTCGTCCATTACCACGCAGTCAAACTTCGTCAGCATCGTCGTGTACAGCCTCCGGGATCGCGCTTTGGCCGTCGTATTTTGTTTATCATCGCGATTTGGAGTCACTACCTTCTTGTAAGTCGATAGCCCGGCTCGTTCTTTGGCTCGATGCACGGTTGTAGACGATACACCCAGCTTATTTGCGGCATCTCGGAGAGATAGGTTAGGGTTTCGCTTGAAACTACCGGCAACTCTCTTTGTCGTCTCAGCGGCTTCCGGTTTTCGATTTCCCCCCGATCCAGACTTCCTGGCTGGCGACAAACGTTCCCCAAACACTTTAATTACATTTGTAACGGTTGATTTGGCAACTTTTAGCGATTTTGCCAACTTTGCGTGCGAGTAGCTCGGATTTTCGCGATGCGCGAGCAAAATTTTGATACGCTGCTCTTCTTGCTTGGACGGCATTTTGACAACTGAAGAGTGAATTCCAAAATCAAAATAGGAGCAACATTCTACACACACACACCTTCAAAATGAGGGGTGTTCAGGTTTTTTAAATGCAAAATTGAAAGAAATACGTCAAGTTGATATTGACCAAATTTTGACCGTATCGCCCTTTACATTTCGGACATTAAAATAATGTCACAAGAAAACCAAATAAACGTTATCAACATAACCGTTTATTTAAGTATCATAGAATTATAAATACAGTAAAAACAGTTAATTGAGATATTAATTCCACTTTCTGTAAAATTCTAGAACATTTCGTACAGTATATTCTGATAAGGTAGCAGTGGAAGTTCTCCATCTTCTCTTCAAATCGTCGATACCATTTGCTTTCTTCATAGTTTCAAACAGTTTCCGCTTAACCAGAGCCCAGTATTTTTCTGTCGAGTGAAGTTCTAGCACAGTTTTGGCAGGATTCTGTTCATCTGAAAAGACCTTGCTTTCACGTCATCCAAAATGAATAGCAACCCGAGCAGGAGACAACAACATATGAATATCTAATTTTGATCTTGATAACTGGCCTTGGTATTAAATAGCTTAGATTAGGAGGTAAAAAACCTAAACAAAATACTTATGAATTACAATCAAAATATCTCTTGAATAACAAAACTTGTTATTTCGGATACCTGGGAATACCTGAGAGGTACTATTTTGGTATTGTCTTGTATTATCCTCCGATATTTTACTTCCTAATCTGAGCTCTTAAATACCAAGGCTAGTTATCAGGTTTTTCGTTCCTGCTAGGGAACGAAAGACTACATCCAGATGATAAAAACGCGTTTTCAGCTGTACACGCGCAGATTACGATGCAAAAAGTTCAATTTTCAGCAGGACAACACCACAATTCACACAAGCAAGGAAACCAATTTGTGGTTAGAGCATCTTTATTCCTGATGAATATTCAAATCTGAAACCGAACCGTTTCAAAAATTTAGATCTTCTAGGTCAAGATCAAAATAACAAATGTTTCTCGAATCGCAGCTGAATCTCTCTGCCCTCGGCTGCATCACACAATCGCCAGATCGTTGAGTACCGTAAAACGGGGTGACTTCGATCACTTTTTGAAGTATTTCTTGAAATTTTCAATGATAATTATCCTTTAAATTTTGTTTTACATTTTTAAAACCAGTACTGGTATTGTAGTATAACACTACACAGAAATTTTAAAAATGTATTATGTCAGATGAACTTTAAAAAAATTGTTTGATTCCCGCGTCCAATTTTCAATGATGGGGTGACTTCGATCAAAATCAATTTTATCCATTTGAAGTGCTTAAATGAATAAAAAAACACCATATTTTTATGCAAACCGTTTGATGCAAATGTCTCCCAAATAGCACAGGGGTGGATTATTCCCCAAAGGGAACGATCATTAATTACGTCACGCAAAAAAGGACCATTTTCAAAACCCTCCCCCTTTGTCTTGTTTTTTATGGACCTTAAATTTTGTGTACAGATTATCACAATTCCCAAAGCTCCCTTCCATTAAAAGCAACAAAATAACAAAAAGAACATAACAAAACAAACCCTTTGACAGATTGGAAGGTAGTGCAACACTTCGAGAAGGTTGTCGCGTTTATTCGTTTGCTCCTAATTTTCGATCAAAATATTTTTTTTTATTCATTAATTTGTTTATGTATACAAAACTAATATTGTTTCGATTAGCTTAGAAAGACGAATGTTTAAGTAATCTGAAAATGTGGTTGTCGATTTTTTTAAAATCATTTTATTGCTTGAATATATGATTGTTGTTGGGCTTGGTAAAAAGTACCATAAGGAGCATTTTTTTTAATATTTTTTTAGAGCGAATGAAATAGAGAAATGCTAAAAACATAATGCATATATATTCCCTATTAAATGCTGAATATATATGGTTCATAGCTTAAACAATGCAGGCACTTGGAGAAGGATATTTTTAAATTGAATAAATATCGGACTTGGCGGTCGAAGTCCGTTGATCGAAGTCACCCCGCTCTATGGTACCTGGAATACTAAAAAAAAAATTAAATTTATTTAGGCTAATGACTATTTTGTATGCGTACATAACAAATACTTCTCATGCGTATTATCTTTTTGATAAGCCATAAACATATAATACGTTCATCTCTTACAAATCTAGACAAAATAGTCAAAAGGCCGAAAGTAACATTTGTAAACAATGACCTCTAGCGTATTTTTCTGGGATCTGCTTGCTTTCACAACCAAAATAGCACCAGAAACAGATAGAGGCAGTTATTACTTTCCCATTGGTAGTGGATACAGATGTTAGCAATCTGGCATTTCCAAGAAATTTACGTTTTAAGTCATTGCTTACAATTGTTCCTTTCGACCTTTTGACGATTTTGTCTAGAAATGATGTATCTGCTGTTTTAGTCAATCGTATTCAGCATACTTTTTGCCTGTTTTATACATTTGAAGTTGGAAGTCATTGGAAATCAACAATGGGCGAGCCAAAAGGCCAGTGCACACTGAGCCAGGAGCCGAATTTGGTGCTCCGCCACAATTTGGTAGTTCCAATTTCCACGGCTAGGAAGGCGCTGCGATACCAACTTTCTTATTTTACCTTCTAGAGGTTTGATGCTTTCGGCAAAGTTGCAGAACATAAAAGAACACGAAAGTTTTTCAAAGACATTAAATTTCTATGTCTTCAAACAACAAAGTTACAATTAATTTTGTAAAATTTGATTGAAATTTAGGTTTTTTGCACAAATTTTCATATATTTGTCAAAATGGTATATTGAGCCTAATAATTTGCCTATGTTTTGGAAAAGCTCATAAAGTTTTGGGACATAACAAGCGAAATGTTAGCCAAAACAATGAAAAATAGCTAGAAATGAGTAAAAAAATTTGTATTTTCCATTTAATTCGAACTACCTTTGCTATCAAATTTTTCTTCTCATTTCTAGTTACAGGTATTCCACTAAACAGCTCAAACATTCTAAGAAAATATCATTTAAAAATCAGATTTTCCAAAAAAATGCAAGTTAATCCAAAAACATAGAATTCTGAAATTATACCCAATATATATTTTGATGTATTTGAGATATCTTATTTTGAATATTTGATGATCATAACCTGAATATACATATATATTTGAGGCATGGGAAATACTGCGAAAACAGTAATGTAAAACATAGTCAACAGTATGCCAAAAACAGAAATCAATAAAAATGATCTCAAAAAACAGATTTGTTGGTTAACACTCAGCTTATTATTAGGAATTAATGTACCCAAGGATAACTTCATATAACACTAGCTGACCCGGCGAACTTTGTTCCGCTTTTCCGATTTCATGATTCAAATAATTCTGAGCATTCATGATTTAAGTTTTTTTAAATTAAGTAACTATAAGCCAGACTTCCCAAGTAACAAATTCAATTTTAAGGTACACTTGAAGAAGTTTTCAAGACTCATTTGATAAAACCACGCATAAAACTAGATATTCTACATAACATCGATAAAACAGCCATAAAACCTTCTTAAGTTCCAAAAGGCCCATTCTACAGGAGGTTCTCAAGACTATTGCCCAAGGTTGGCTTAAAACTTGATAGTTTTATCGGTACATACTTGTAATGACATTCAAGACATACTTAAAACTATGATAAAACTACCACAAGTTATAATAGTTTTATGATTTTCTTCTTTAAGAACACTTCCAGTCCGTCACAAATATGCTTCGAAGATTCCTTTTTTCGATTCGTTCTGCTGAATGGCGATTTTTTTTGTTTATGGTTGAGTGGAAGCTACTATAATTCTCTTCCAAAGTGGATACGTATGCAAAAAAAATTGTTAAATTGACCATAAATGCGTCTATTTTTTACCTGCCATTGATGAATTCTTCATACGACATTCAGTTTATTGGTGTTTTATAACATAAAAGTTCGAAAATTTTAACGCGCCTCTGAATTATTGCTAGAACATTGACTTATTTAAAAAATTAAAAATATAGTTGAAAATTCAACAATTAGGTGACAAGGCTGATAAATTGTTAGATCTTGAATAAATTGTGTCTACAATCCATTTTATGTTTCAAAATGAATTTTAAACAGCATTGTTTGTTCGTACCATTGGAAAAATTAGAGTTTTGTTGCATACTTATGAAAATGGGTACCGTTCCGAGGGAATCCAGAATAGCCACGCTCGCCATTTTTACAATGGTTTTATCTAAAACTACCATAAAACGCAAATAATACCTATATTTCTTACACAAGACTAACAAGATTTTTTGAGGAGTGCGATAAGTTCATCTTTATTTGTTCTACTCTTGAAAAAGATGAGTTACGCTTGAATAAAACTTGTTTGAATTGCTCAAGGTAAACAAGTCTCTCGTAAGATAGCCATAAAATCAGCGTGAAAAAGGCACATCATAAACAAAGAAAACGTGACGGTGCAAATCAAAAGTGCCTATGCATAATTGTTGTTCTTAGTCATAATAACAGCTTATAATTTAATATTTTTAATCACCAGCGTTAGTCGATAAAAAAAAACAAAAACAAAAAGAAAATTTAACTTGAATATTCTAACAATGGTTTTGGGAAGAATATCAATAAATATTGCCTGGAAGGCGGAAACATCAGTTGAGTGAAAAATGATTTTTCCTCTTGATCTATATGCTACAGCTATAGGTTTATAAATCTATCGTCGGTTGAAGTGCGCTGTGTAGTAGATCACTTAGCAATTCCAACGCACCACCTCCTCCACCTAACGGTGGTGGACATACGATAACGCATGGCGATAATCCACTGCCTGGAACGTTAGGTTTAACTTGCCCAACTGGCATAAAATCAATAATCATGAGTTATGATTCTCGTACACATTGCACCATTTAATTTGATTCGTTACAAAAAAATAGCACGCATAACGCATAGACCCTTCTGATAAGTAAGTCTCAGTAGGCTGCGATTCCAATGGAATCTAGCGATGAAAAAAAAAGGTCGTTGGTGGCTGAGATGAAGGAGTATTCAATATATTGGATAGGTTTTTATTGAATTTCCGCTTGAACGATCCACTATTTTATATTTTCTTTCACCTATGGGCGTCCATTGTCCAGTTTGTTTATTTTTCACATAATGTTCTTTCTCAAGAGTATGTGCTCTTAAAGAACTGTGCTCTTAAAGAACTGTTAATCAATTAAAACCACCTTAACTTGGAAAATGCCCTGATAAAACCAGATGATCTCCATAATGCTTTGATAAAACTACCATAAAACATGATTAAAACCAATTTGCATTTGAATTGTTACTTGGGTTAGCTTGCTTGTCACCTCAAATTTTTTATCGTTCATTCGCGATCGATAACAGATTACGAATTTCAAATCATTGATATCCTTATTTTTCGCTGTCAAAATCACACGTGCACTCAACCAAAATCAACCCGGTGAAAACGTCAACTGGTACTTCTCCATTGCCAACCGCCAACTATTGATTCGATAAAATCTCGGCAGACGGATCATTTTGCATGGCAATTCGCATATTTGTCCTCAATTGTAGCTTCTTTACATATTGCCACAAATACAAAAGCTTAAGACAAGCGTTGATTTCATCCACTAATTCCATCATGTGCGTAGAAGTGTCGAAAAATAGTGCAAGAAGACCAAAGTACATATTCGGATTGTTCGACAGTTCACACATATCATGGCTACCATATTGAATGCAATACTAATCTGATTGCAGAAATATCTCCGAAATTATCGAAGTTACGCAGAGCTTAACTTGAGTGATTGTTAACGAATAATACACTTTATTCAAAGCCTATTGATTTATTCTCCAAAAGTAATTGAAGCGAGCATCAACAGTACCAACAGCAGAAAAATATGAAAAATATGAGCAATATGCACGGGAAAAATCGGTTCACTCTATACTCATTGCTCACTCATACGCATACACCGCGAGAAGTGAGCGTTACCACGTTTGAATTAAAGACAGCTATATAGACCGGACAACGCAAAATCATACTATCTGCCAACCCTGAAAAATGTCCACTTGTATTAGTACAAACTTGAAGTAATCAGCGCAATAGGCTAAAAAAAGATTCGGTTTCGATATTGGTAGTTTGTTTTGATTCCGTTTGAAGATATTCATTAAAAAGCATAGTGAAAAGTGCCATGTACAAAATGAATTGTTTTGAACGAAATGGCTTGCATTCTGCGGACTTTCGGCTGATTTTCAGATTCTGTAAATACAATATACTATAATTTATTTTCTCCATTACTAAATATAACAAATATATCTGAATATGGAAGTAGAAAATCCCTTATTTGTTCATAATTGGCTTTTGTCAAAACAATCCTTGATCACAATACTTGCTCCTTTAAAGTGAATAAAAAGTTGACAGACCGTTTGGCTGCATTTTTTGACAGGTCGTTTGGTTGCATACGACAATTGTTTTCCGGTCTATATACAGTGTCTATAGTTTGAATTATTCCGATTCTATGCATTACTATTCTGCCTTCATTCTACACGGCCGAAAATTGAACTCAATGTGAGTGTCTGCTTTACTCAGTTGCATAGGAACTGCAACTCATTTTTGAAATAGGAGTCACTCGTAGACTGAAGGCTGGCCCCCAATTGATACGTTGCTGATGCGTTTGCGTGAATTTGACAGTTTTCCCATAGGTTTAATGTCAATTTTACATCAACGCATCCGCAACGTATCAATTGTGGGTGACCCTTGAGTAATTCCACTTTTTACGAAACTGAGTCGCAGTTCCCATGCGATTGAGTAAAGTGGCCTCTCAAATTGAGCTAAATTGTCCCACCGTGTATTTGTACAAAACAAAATTGAGAAAAACTGGCAGCTGATCGTATACTGATCGGACGGTAGCAGTGGTCTCTCAGTGCCTATTTTCCCCCTGCTGAATCGTTAGCGAACGCATTCAGTTTGATTCAGCTGAGCTGAATCACACTCACTTCCTTAAACCATACCTTAAACATAATTTAAAATTTCAAATAATAATCTATGATAATGTTGAGCAATCTAATGCAACATAAAAATATAGAGCGTAATTTTAAGGGGGGATATACAGTTAGAACGAGAAAAAAACTCATTTTTGAAAACAAAATTTCAAGGGGAAGTTTTAACTCAAGTGTATCCATGTAGTAAGCAAAAAGATTTTTTTAATTTTTTTTTCAACAAAATGGAGTGCAGTTTGATCCGAAACCTGCTAACCCAAAAAAATTACATTAATTACATTGACATTTAGTCGATGAATTAAAAAAATAAATTAAAAAGTAAAATTTGCACTTTTGGCGTAACTTTTTTGAAAAAAAAACACATTTTTTCCGCCATTTTGTCTCATTTTTCCATTTTTAATAATAAAATATTACAATTATGTTTGATTCATCTAGAAGGTAATATTATAATAAAGAAATCCTATAAGTTTCATCTAAATCGAACAATTAGATTTTGAGTTATCACCGGCATAAACTCCTAAAATGCTGTTTTGAGAAAAACGCGTTGAAACGAAACACTTGGAGTTTGAATTTCGAAAAAAAGGGTTTCATGAGCGTATTCTACGGGAAATTTACTAACTTTTTATGCAATAAAAAAAATTGATTTTTTCGGTTATTCTAACTGTATATCCCCCCTTAAGCCATATCTCTGCTCTGATCATTCCAGCTGATTGCATTCACTGAGTCAAATCAATCTCGTTTGGTGTATTCAAACCGCTTGAGCTCAGTGGCAAGGCATTCATTCAGAAATACCGTCTATATGAAATTTTGTTTTACATAATTCTGATTTCCTCGTTTATTCTTTCTACAGAATCATTTGAAAGGAAACATTGAAACAATAGTGATCTTCACTCTTCCGTTAACTATTTTATATCGTTGGTGCTCTTGCGAGAGAATGAATTTTCCCATGCATGATGTCAGGTCGACTATCAACGTCATCTACGGTGCACGTCAAGGATAACTCGATCAAAACGAAAGAAAACGACGCATAATGTGTTGAAAATCTATACTTTCGAAATTTAAATTTTTCTTATAAATTTATCCAACTTTCTCCTTCTATAAATGTTCCTTGAGCCTAGCCGAACAGAACAAAACACAGGCAACTTAAATCGGACGATCCGTTCTCGAGTTATGAGCGGTCTTACGTATGCCACTCTGTTAGATTAGAAGTAGCTTTAAAAATCTTAAAACGTGTTCTAATACTACATGGATGCTCTAAATTGAATTACGCAGAATGTATATAATACATTTATCTTGGACAGTATACACAATCCCTAGCAATACAAATCTGCCATAATTGGTTGTGACCCAATTGAGTTACACTGAAGTTACTTTAACTGATATGCAACAAGTGTGCTACTAGTAATATATACACTCTTTATACAGACATTGAATAAATGGTACTGGTTAATACAGGCATAGATGTTTACAAGATACATGAATTGCGTTGCCATAGATACGTATCGAATTGAAAAAAAAACTAATACCGTACACCCTTTATAGATCGATGTTTGCTTCAGTTCACGTGATGGCAAAAGATGATCAAAAAGACAGATCATCTATGATTGCCAGACCCTAACATTTGAAGTACATCAAATCTCATGACTCCAACTTTTTGCCATGCTTCGAAAGCGAGTAAAATCACAAATAAAATTCAGACTTGCCGACAAGTACAAAGACGGCAGCACCAACATAACCTTCAAAAAAATAAATGAAAAGCAAGTCAAAAGTGTTTTGAAAATGATTGATGAACGATTATCGAAATTGCTTACTTACTTCGAAACTCAAGCACAAAAGACGACGACCGTGACGACAAAGATGATGGGCCTATAGGTAGGCCAGGTGAGCAAGCGGAACCCAACGTAACGCCTAATCTGGGTGCCGACTACCGGAGCTGGCGCAACCAGCAATCGATTAAACCGGTGGCAGTTTTTTTTTTTTGTTGTGAGGATTTTTAGGGGGAAATGTGAAACCTCTATGGCTCGAGCCTAAATCGGTTTTGGGCGCTTTATCTCGGGTAGCAATGCTTGCGTTTCCATCGCTTCCATTTTCAAGATGTCTGTAATTATTGAAAGATGTTACAGCAAATTCTCCTAGGAAGTAAATTGACTTTCACTACTGAATTGTTTTCGATTCCTTTCGTTTTAAAAACGAATTTAAGTGACATCGCATTAACGAGGCCCCCAACGCGAACCACCCAACTAGAGCATCAATTTAATAGCGATTCCCAGTAGTTGTCATTAGCAAAAATAGCTTTTATTAAATTAGCCCGATCAACGCAAACCTAAAACCGCATGTCTTCAAACTCAAAACTAGTTTCCATCGTTAAGTGTTAACTTAATTGTCACACATCATCATCGCCTTCGAAAAGTCCAAACTTCCATTCGATTGGTTCGTTTGCCACTCGTTAAAGCACTCTTATCAATATCGGCAGATTTTTTTCCACACATAAACAATTCTCACAGCAGCAGCTGGGCTAGTTTGTCTTTAATCGCTTTCAACCACGAGCGTTTTATTGAGACAACCGAATTTGATGGGCTCAAAAGTGGAGTGACTATCGGAGGTGTTCAAATTCAGACCAGACCCATTATTCTGTTGATTAGGGGTCCACCCCCTCGTGCTACCACCTCTCGAAGAACCATCCCATTTGTTGCTTTATCAAGAAAACATTTAGAAGAAGAAAAACACAAACAAATTTGTCTCAGCCCTCTCACGAGCTTGGCTGCTTTTATTGACATGTTCAACCATTTTAATACGCTGTCAACGTTTAACGGCCCCGTAGTAAAACCTCGCGCCGCTGGAAGCTGTGTAATGTGAATGCGCGCACCCCTGCCCAGTTAACACAGCCACGCAGACCTTATGATTGCTGGGCTGAGGCAGAAAGCTATTAGAATTCAGGATTTTATTTCATCGGCAGGCAGCGAGTGGTCACATTTCGATTGTTTTAGGCGATTCATGTAGTCATCATCGACGAAATAAAGTATGCCAATAAAAATGCTTCCAAAAATTGAAATCAGATAAATCTCCTCAAGTCAGCCGTTGTTGTGGATGTGGAGTCGTCGTCACGATGATTTCCGATCCTTTAATCTCTGCCAGACAGGCGACGGACATTATCCCAGTAGACTTCGTCGACAGACATCACAGATACAGGCTGGACCAGCATTAGAGTGTTGTAAAATTGACATTTGTCTTTCGGTTTGGTTGGACTGATGTGCTCACTGTGGAATTGTTTTCAGGTACATTGATTGACTATGAGTAGACATGAATAGTCGCCACCGAAGCAAATCGGGAATAGAAAACATTAAATCATGTTCAACATCACATAAATGCTTATATGCTTAAAACATTCAAAACTGTTGTGTCCACCAACACCTCCACTATGCATCTTTAAAGCCGAAATTTGTGCAAAGTAACCCACTCTATTGACGTTTGTGGAAATAAATTTATAAAACCTATATAAGACCATAGAGATTTTGAAAATATTCTAGTGAAATATGTTATGACCGTTTAAGAACCTTTATAAAACCTATTGACTGCCATCAAAACCAGCACAGGGCCAAATGGCCATCGCTTTCAAACTGCATTGTGATATCGTGGTTCGTTTTCGATTCTCTGCTCTTCTGATTCATTTAACAGTAAACAATATCTTAAAAAAAGTTTAAGTGTTTTTGCCGTTTAATGCATTTACTGGATGGAATATGGTTTTAAAATGCTTTTTAAACTGACCATAATAAGATAATATAAATGAATCCTAAAGCGGCATTTCAAAACAGCTTTTTCGAGTTCATAAGGTTGAAATAAAACCTTTGATAGGAGGGGAACTAATTTAAGAAGACAAGGTTTCAAAATCTTGGTAAAGAAGCTGTATAGGTTCTCATAAACCTAAATGAAATATAAAACTTATTGGCACTTCTTACTGCGGTAATAAAACCAAATTAATTTCCAGTGACTTTCATAAAACTTTAATAAACTTAAGTAAAGCTGGCTGGTTTTGGTAATGTTACTCGGGAAGTTCTCAATATTGTTTTTGGTTGCAACCCACTCTTGTATTTCTAATTTGCTCGTGACCCAGTAATCTCGAACTATGAAATTGGGATAAAAACTAAGACATGATTTTCAAACATAAAAAAAATGATGATTCTGTTTTAAAAAGGCCCACAACAAAGCTTGACCAATGTCCGTAATTGGCCAAGAAAACTTAAATTGCGCTAGGTTATATAAATTAACATTTGATAAACGAAAAACTTGTTTGCTCAATGTCAGAACTGGGCTACTGCTAATAATTCGATAGTCGAATTTGGTTCGGTGTTCCAAACAAAACATGAAGATTGTATTACACAGAAAATATAATTAATTTTAACAAGCGTATAAAATTTCTCCTCCTTTAATTCCAAACCAAGGAAGGCGTGAACAACGAAATTGTTTGCAATCTTTCATGCGCCTTACAACAATGTTTGCAATCTTCCATACAACAGGCTGGATTCAGGCGTTCTCTGGCTTAAATTTACATGAAATATCCCATTATTTTCTGCCAAATCTAGATTTCCCTTCATGTACAATAGATAACGCAGAAAATTCAATGTTTCTTTTTATCTGTGTAGCTATGGTATTCCTGATAAAGGTAGTTAAAGTTTCGGTTATGATGATTCGAGACCGCAACTCTCACATTTCAACCAACTGGGATGTCCAAAATGTAAAAAAAATACTAACCCCTTGTCACTTAGCACACTTCCTTCACTTAACCAAACATGGGAACAATTAGTTCACTTAGCGCTAATTTTCACTCACACGCATAAACATTCAAAAGTAAGCGTTACCACGTTTAAATTATTCCGATTCTGTTCATTACTATTCCGCTTTCATTCTATTTGTAGAAAACAGAATTGAGCAAAACTGGCAGCTGATCGAACAGTGAATGAATCGGACGGTAGCAATGTGGACGATTTCTCATTGCCTATTGTCTACCCGCTCAATCATTAACGATTGCATTCAGTATGATTCCGTTGAGCGAGATTGATTGAATCACACTCATTTCTTCAAATCATACCTTAAACATCATTTTACATTTCAAATAATGATCTAACAATATGTGAAGCAACCTAATGCAACATAAAAACAAAAAGCGTCATTTTAAACCGTATCTCTGCTCTGATCCTTCCAGCTGATTGCATTCACTGAGTCAAAATAATCTCATTCGGTGTATTCAAATCGCTTGCGTTCAGTGGCAACGCATTCATTCAGGAATAACGTAAAGAAGAGAATTTGTTTCGCATGATTCTGTTTTCCTCGTTTATTCTTTCTACAATGTTCGTTTTCGAGGTTTCGTGTAGAATCATCCGATTGGAAACATCACACTCTTTCGCTATTCTAAAAGCAACCGAGGGTTGCTATTTTATATCGGTGGTTCTCATGCGAGTGGATGGATTTTCCCATGCTTGCACTTAACGGGTGGCACCAAAATTTTGGATTTTTTTTTTTTGAGGCCCCTATGCTCAACAACAAACGAGCTCAAATAGAAATGAGAGTATATATGTGTTTGGTCTCTCTCTTCTCTTTCAACTGATCTCTGAAAATTCAACTGATCACACAAGTGCATCTGCAAAAAAAATGAAAAGAGTCGGAATAAAATGCCGAACGAAAACATGAGCCCCGGAAGACACTGAATTTCAACCGAGTTTTTATCCGCTAAAGGCTCGGTAATCTATTCGGTTCAAAATGAAACCGTTAAATTGTTACTTTCTCACAATCTGTCAATTTTACCGAAAAAATCGGTTGACAAAAATAAATCCAATCAGCAATAACCCGTCGGTTTACTCAAATATTACCGAAAGCTGTCAAATAAAGCAACTTTCTGTTGCAGTTACGGAATTGGGTATTTTATGGCACTACTGAGATTTTTATTGAAATAGCTTCGAATTTCATAGCATTGAAACTAATTTTGTCAACGTGTTCATGATAGTAAAAACAGTCTATAGCGCAAGATGCCTGTAAATATAATTACAAAATTTCAACTAAACCTGTTGTAGCCTATTCGTTATTTTTTCCATTTGCACCTCCAAAACACAATACGGAAAATTTTCGCGCCGCACACGAGAGATCAAATGGTTGACCAATTTTCAGACCTTATGAAGTCAGCTAAGCTAAACAAGTTTTTCGGTGGCCGTCGCAGAATTGACTCGAAGAGAAGTGTTTGACGTTTAAGAGTATATAGCGAATGCTCGGTTCATTTTACCGAGTTTTCTCGGTTTTCGTGTACCGAACTCTTGAATATTCCTGCTTTACCGTACTGTTTGGTTCATCTTTTATTTTTATCTGTCAAATATATCATAAAGTAACCGAAATTCGGGTTTACCTCAAAAAATACACCGGAAAACAGTATACACAAACAATACATGTGTGAGTCACTAGCATCATCTGTTGAATCCTAGAGGGTTTGAGCTGTTTAGTGTAACTATAAATTAGAAGAAAAATTAGTAATCTCCATTTAATTCCAACTACCTTTGCTTATCTTCGACAGATACGCGTATTTCGTCTACAATGTGCAGACTTCTTCAGTCTTCTAATTTATAATCATCTGTTGGTTCTCTGGTATCAACATTGAATCTTCTGGAACGATCTTCCCTCTTTTTCAATATTTAGTGTAGCCGGGCTCCGCCCGTAGCTTATGAGGTCAATAAATGAGCCGACAGAGCCGGCTATTACCTAGCGGATGGGATTTACCCACCACTAGCAACTTAAGTACCGCCGATCCCCTCTCCATCTGGTCAAAAAAGGAAGGTACGTATTTTGTCAAATGAATAAATATATTGCGCACTTTACAGTAAACCTACTCCAGTAGATCCTCCATGAGTTTGACAAAAAGATCTTCTGCGTGGTCCTTCTGAAATTTTTCTAAACATATTTTTTTCCATGAATCCCTTTAAAAACTCCTATAGAGTTGCTTAAAATACCTTTCTTTTTTACGCCTAAAAGACCAAGGTCTTTTATGGCAAAAAAATAATTAAATGTTCAAAAAATGATAACTTCGTTGAATTTCAACCAATTTTGATAAAATTTTGGGACAAGTTCCAGTTTTTATTCTAGTTTCAGAAACACATAAGCCAAGTTCCAGTGTCCGTAACTATTCCGGATTCCCTTGAACTACCTATGAATCGACGTTTGGAACCTACTGGGTGTTTCTGGAGCTTTTGGGGCCTTGTAGGAGGGGATATTTATGTTTTTTCACCAAACCATGCCGTCCGACGCCTTTTTCTTCATGATTTCTCCTTGAGATCTTCGATAGGCATGAAAAAACCACTAATCACGTTGGTCTTTCTTGAAACCTCTGGGGTGCCCCAGGGGAACCTGTAGGAGAGGACACATATGTCTTTGCACCAAACCACATGATGCGACGGCTTTTCCTTCATAAATTCTCCTGGCGAGATTTTTGGTAGACTTGAAAAGAACGATAGGCCACTCTTGGAACCTCTGAGGTACCTCAGGGGAACCTGTGCGAGGGAAAACTTATGTTTTCGCACCAAAATTTGTCGTACGATGGCTCTTTCTCATGATTTCTCTTGGAGAGACGTTCGGTTGGCATGAAAAGAACCATAGGTTACATTGGTCACTCTGGGAACCACTGAAGTTTGCAACTAAACTATCATTTTCCTTTCTTCGCAAAATCAACTCAGAGGTTTCCGGAGGGATCATTGTGGTGAATGATTCTTTTCATACCTACCGAAGAACTCTCCACGTGAAATAAAAAAAGATAGAGCTGTCGCGCGACGTGGTTTGGTGCAAATACACAAATGTCCCCTCCTACGGGTGCCTCGTGGCACCTTAGAGGATCCGAGAGAGACCAATGTGGCTAATGATTCTTTTCAGGTCTACCAAAAGCCTATTGAAGAATAAATCATGAACAAAAAACCGTCGCACCTCGTAGTTTGGCGCAAAACATCTCCTACAGGTTCCCCCGAGACATTCCAGAGGTTGCCAGAGCGGCCATTAAGGTGAGTTTCAGTGGGGCGAAATCATAAGTGTTTAAATTATTTGATAGGGAAAATCAGTTTCAGCTATTATCAATACCTTTCATATGGTGCAAAGAAATTTTCGAAATATTTTGTAAATTTCGAGTCTTATCAAATTTGGTGACAGGACTTCAGGTGTTTCCTTCCTCTGCAGAATTTTAGTAAAGATGATCTTAGCTCACTTTGTGAATTGCTTTCAAAATCAGCGTGGTATGCATCCGAACATTGAAAGTAAAAAACAATTTTAGTTTGATCATCTTTGAGAACCATGCTGAGAACCAACTGGCTCTCCAGAAGATCCGGAACATCCGTAAAAGTGGCCAGTTCTTGGAAGTAGCCCCGAAAGGACTTTTTCTTGCAATCAACATTTAGTTTATGATGTAGAAGGAGATGTTCGCTCATCACCATGAGGCACCAAAAGTGAACATTAATGTTTTTGGCTAGAATGATAGATGTGAAGAGAAAGTGTTGATAGGTCCGTCAGAGTGCGGCAGGTAGGAAAATCTAACAGATGTTTTGAAAATTGAGCGAAAGGGCATGTATCCAATGGTACTCGAACCATGGACGTCAATCTTTGCCTAACATCCCACTGCGGGGTAGGTTGTAGAAACGGAACAAGTCCGCCACTTCAACAGGCAAAAATTGACGCATGGAAAGACACTCATGTACCACTGTGGCTTGTATGGTTATTCTAGCGATCTATTGTGTGCACTCTGTTTATTGATGCGCACATGGGAGAGGAACTCTCTCCTTTTTTGGGTTTGTTTTGATTCCCACCGACTGACGATCACTAAAGTAGACCATAGACTTGTTTTCTTTCTAACATATTCTATGTTTAAAACCAACCCTAGTAGCACACTTGTTGCCATTCGGTTGAGATATCAGAAATATGACTTGCTAAGTCATAATCAAGTCACTACAGCTAATAAAGGTCGTAGTGTGCTGCATGGGAAGTGACAACGATGTTTGAAATTAGAATCATATTGTGTTTATTTTCAACATATTAATGTTACGAATAAACGTACAAATTTTGGATTCTACTGGTTGCGTTCTTAATCTAATGTATGTATTCTATTAGTTTAGGTTATCTTAGTTTATTATTGTTTATTATACAATAACAGATTTATATCTACATAAGAAATGGATGATTAAGATGTAAATCCTTCTTTCTGTTAAATTCTCGAACTTCCAGTGGTACACCCGCGATCAGGTTCCGTACGGTATCCTCGGAAACGCCCGCCGTGACGATTCTCCATCTTCTCTTGAAATCATCGGTGCCATTTGCTTTCTTCTTAGTTTCGAAGAGTATCCACTTAACTAGTGCCCAATATTTCTCTATTGGGCGAAGTTCTGGACAGTTTGGTGGATTGGCTGTTTTTGGCACGTAGTCGACCTCTTGTACCTTATACCATTCCAGGACAGATTTCGCATAGTGACAAGCAGAACTGGAGAGTCGTTATTACTGATAAAAAATAGCAACCGCTTTTGCAGACATTCTTTCTCCTACACATCATGGATTTTCAACCACAATTACATATGGCCTGCCGAATCAAATACTTCTTCGAGAATTTGGACACCTTCTTTGTCCGGAAATACTTGGTAACGGCGTTCCTTTGCATTTCGGTATAAAAAACCAGACCCTGAAGCTATTTAAAGTCTTCGAGTACGTATGTTTCGTCGTCCATTGTGTTACAAGAAAAATTTTTGTAAAAAATTGGTGTCAAGAACCTTAACACGACTTTTTGCAGTGAAATTTTGCATGACATAGCAGTAGGGTACCTTTTTCACTTTGTACGGCTTCCGTCCTTGCCCCTGCTTCACTTTTTGAACGTATGATTTTGACTTCCCCGCCACATTATGCACAGAGAGATTGGGATTTTATGAATAATGGCTACCACCTTCATGTTCATTTGTCGGGGGCAGACTTTTCAATTTGTCCCACTTCCAACCTTCCCATCCAAAGTCATGCGCTGACCAAATGATTTACAAACACAAAACACGGTACTTTTTGGTTATTTTAGTTTGCGGTTAATGCGTTTGCGCACTTCCACTTGATTCGACGCCATTTTACTGAATGTAGCAAGAATGTAAGAATGTTGTATCACAAAATAAAGTGGAGAGTCAGCTGTCACATGAGTAAAACATTTTAGCGATCCGTGAAATAATTCAAAATCTACACAATAATAAAAGTTTCCGAAATTAACGTTGACAGGCTTTAATTTCACCCTAAATAATTTGCGTAGCATTTGATATCAAGATCTCACTGGCCCTAACATATGATTCGCGAGGCGAAGCACACCAGAAAGAAGAAGAAGAAGAAGATATAAAGATCGTAATGTAGGTTGCATTCTGAACGGGGTTTAGTACTACACGCTAAAATTACTGTCTCTAATTATCTTTTCGAGAGGAAAAAAGGGATAACAAGAGACAGTAATTTGAGCATGTTGGCTTCTTTATTCGTTTTTTTAAAACAGCGATAGCTCGAATGCATGGTACATATTCAATAGAAAGTCTATGATGTCAACAACCCAAGCAGCACATCTCTGTCATAATTGGTTGCAGAAACTTGATTGTGACTTAATTGAGGCACATTCCAGTTACTTCGACTTATTTGCAACAAATGTGCTACTAGGGCATTGAGCATTTTTATTTATACGTGAATGAGATGATATTTGATAGTTAACTTGCTCCCATTTGACAAAGATTTAACTAGTAGAGGGTTTTAGTGCATGTGGGACAAAGTAGAAAATACATTACGAGGTCTGGGAAGACGTCAACTTGCTTTGGAAAACTTTCAAAGAAGACAAACTGAACTTGATATCTAAAGTGAAAACAAAAATAGCCGCATATGCTTTTATTGTGGACTGCATTTTGTGACAAATGTGAACGCAGATCAACGCAAATGCATCCACAAGGCAAATATTTTGTCGAAGAAAATAAGGCCACTCAAGATTCTGTAGCAACACCAGGAAGAAATTATTTGTGATGTTGACGAGAACGGAGCTACGGAAGTTCTGTGGATAGAATCACGTTTTGTCGAAATTATTGGACTTGACATCCACGAAACAATTCTTCCGTTAGCTTCCGCTGATGAACTTTTATTATTGGTTCAAGCAGCCATGGTGTGGGCATCTTTAGCATTTGCATGATTGATTGTTGTTATTTTTTTTATTAATGCAGTATTTTTACCAAACAAAATAAAAATGAATAACTGAATAACCTGATTGCTTGAGTTTTATTTCATAAACCTTTCCTCAAACCGCCACAGCCACATATTGTAGAACATTTTCCATAAATAAAAAAAAATGATAAAGTCTACGTAGACTTTTAGGGGGGGTTTGGAATAAGTCGACGAAAGTCTACGATGAGGGAAGGGGGTTTGAAAGTGTCAAATTTCGGTCTACGTGGTTTATGAATAGTCCCTTACTTAAATAAAAAAGAGAATATTTTATTTATCGACATTGAATGCGAAAGTATTCCCTTTCTTCAACGCAATTGTTATGTTGCTAATCAAAACAGGAAACATGTAAACAAAGTTACTCATAGTAACGGCAGCTACAGAACCTAAAAAGAGAAAATTTGTGCAACTTGGCTTAAAACAAATCTAAAATAGCAAAAAGTTATAAATCCACACAAGATCTACTAAATCCTGAATTCCCCAAAGTTAACAACTAATCATTCCATTTAACCATTTTCCCTTCCCCATTCCACCAGGACGAGCCCACATTGAGAGCGCATTAGAAACCGATTGGCGATATCATCTCTCCCTTGGAAACGGAATAAACAAAGAGAAAGAAAAACTAAACATTCACACAAAACCATAAAATTGACACACTCGAGAGGTATCATCTGTTTCGAAGCAATAAATTTCGGCACCCGAGTACCCCCCGTCGATTAGCCACTCGAGGGTCGAATGAGCTTGTGAACGAAAGGAGCCCATCATAGTG
This sequence comes from Aedes japonicus, assembly GCA_034211315.2. Classification (NCBI taxonomy): domain Eukaryota; kingdom Metazoa; phylum Arthropoda; class Insecta; order Diptera; family Culicidae; genus Aedes; species Aedes japonicus. Next base: position 236,147 of record JASCZW010002954.1, on the reverse strand, counting down.
TAGTAAAGCAAAAAAAAATTGGAATACAACATCCTGCATCATCGCATCGGTTTCCCGGGCTGAGAGGAATGAAAAACGGCAAATGCCCACTTAACAACGCACCGCACCGAAAGTGAGGTTAGCGCTAGACAAAACGGCTTCGAATGATAAATAAACTTTTGATGTAATTTTTCTCTTGTCATTCACCTCGGATGGTGTTGTCCTTTCCGCATTTTTGGCTCACCTGAAAGGGAAGAGATGATAGAAAAAATATTAGTTTTTCAGAATGACTTCGGTTTTGGCAAATTTCACAACTGTCAGGTCCAGGTGAGATTAGGGTTTCATTGGTTTTCGGGCCTCCGTTGTGTCTCGTTTTCTCTCTCTATTTGTTATTTATTAACATTTTTATCGGAAATTAGTGTGAAAATCTGCAGTTCAAACGAGGACAGCTGAGGGCTCTCGAATCGAATGCCATTGGGACCATTGTTCGTCGTTTGTCCGTTGCACGCGCCCAACTACTTTACTGTTCCCTCTACGGAATACCTAGAACGAATCGTTACGCTTTCAGTAGACTCAGCAGGATTCTATTTGACTTGTAGGAGCCGGTATGAAGATGGGCAAAGGTAAATTTGAATCGATGAATGGTCATTTGTTTGTTTTTGAGAGGTGCGCCGCATGAACTCCAAACGCCAAAAGCTCCCCCCTCTCTCTCTAAAACCGGGCAGCGATCTAGTGTGCCCAAAGGGGATACCACCGTGAAATCAAACCGTCGATGTTGGAATCGGTTGATCCGTATCGACTCACCTATTACTCAATCTTGACCGCGGGAAGCAATCGGAGGCCCCAGAGCGTTTGCCCAAGCGTGGTCGAATCGAGAAGGCATTAAGATTTCATAGAAAATGTTTCAACATTATCCCCGGATCATTAATATTTTGTGTATGCGTCGTCGTCGATGTACGCTGCTTTGTTTTTCATTTTCAGCTGTTTTTTTTTTTGTTGAGCGGTGGCATCTATGGAGTTGTTCGTTGTTCCAATTTGGGATGTAAGCTGTGACCGTGATTTCTTCACGGCTAAATTCAAATGGTCAAGCCTAATCGTGTGTGACGAAGTAAGTCCATCATACGGGTATCGGATTATTTGCTGCGGAGACGATGAAGATTTTTCGTATAGGAATATCATAAACAACGGTACTTTACTACTATATCTTTGATTTAAAAATATCAGTTCAAGTTAACCGGTTTCCGTGTTTAAGGCCGTGCGAAGATTAAGATAGTGGATTTCGAACTTTTGCTGATAGCACACTTTCAGGTATTTCTGAGGCTGTTGCTGAATTGTTGCTGAATATTAAAATAAAATATTTGTTTCAGTATGTTTACAATCTCCAGTTTTTTGTACTCACAGAACCTCAATGTATGTTTTCCTATCTTTTATCTCTCTTTCGCAGATTCGTCTTGCTATCTAAAATTTATATATCACAATTGTTAGTGAAGGAACAGCGAATACAAATACAATACAAACTGATTTGATGAAACATTGCAAATCTAGTACAGATTCTTAGTTATATCTAGAGATGTGCAATTCATCTCATTTTAAAGAGCGGATTTGAGCTAATCAGCTCATCAGAATAAATCGATGCTTTTGACTAGCTCATTTGTTTTTTTGACGTCAACGTACGCACAAGTGTAAAAGTGGCTATATTAGGTTATTACTGGACTCAAAATATGGATAGAAAGAAGCTTTAGCAAAGAAAATACGTCACAATTTGTTTTTTAACCTTCCTAATGCATTAGAAAAAAGTTACACATTGGGCATTCAGGGTCGCACCCAAAAAAATATTTTTAAACCGATTTTTTTATATTTTGGTCTCAAATGAAAGCTAAATATTCAGCAAACAACATACTGGCCTGTTTAAAAAAAAACCTGGCAATTCTGGGCACATAAGAACCCAGAATTGATTCTGGTATGCATCCGAAGAGGTCAATTTTGTAACGCTCGGCTGTTTAAAGTTCACGATTTTGAATACTTATATTCAAGAATATCATACCAGAATATTTGGCCACAACCAGATACTCCGGAACCGGTTCTGGTAGGACCCAAAGAGGGCAATTTTGGAACTCCATATATTTGTCACGTTCGGCGGTTCGTGGTTTTGAATACTGAAATCCAAGAACATCATATCAGGTCATTTGGCCACATCCGTATACTCTGGAACCGGTTCCGGTTATACCCAAAGAGGACAATTTTTGAGCGCCAAGTATGTGTACCGTTTGACGGCTCATTCATATTTAGGAATACTGATACCCGAAAACATTGTGCCCTTGACCTACCATTGAATTTGGACAAATCCAGATTCTCTAGACCCGGTTCCGATTGGGCCCAAAGACAATTTTGGAGCCCCGAGTGTTTGTACCTGGAAACTGGTACCCGAAAACACCGTGCCATAGATCTACCAATTAAATTGGCCACATCCGGATACTCTGGAACCAATTCCGGTGGGGCCCAGAGATTCATTATCAGAATCCGAAAAAAATTTGATTGCCTTATATTCTGGTTCTGACGCAACTCCTTCATCTGAACATCAAAAATAGAAATCATCATTCATGGTGAAATTCAACTGAATGAAAAAAAAACTTGTCCAATTTAAAATAAACTAGCTGACCCGGCGAACTTTGTTCCGGTTTAACGATTTTAGGATTCAAATGATTCCGAACATTCATGATATTGATTGCATTAAACACTTTTCGAATTTGTTTGAATTTATATGCTTTATTTACATGCCTGTACCGGTTGACAGAATCTTGCGCCAGTTCAATTCAGTGCTTTGTGGTAGACTTCATTCTTTGTTCCATTATCCGGCACGTAAATAAACAAAGATTAATAAACAACAATGCCAGAAGCATGGGCATTCGAGATGATGATGGTCCCGCCCTTACCCCTACAAAGGTTTGAGCTAGACGATTTTATCTCTAAGATAATTTATTTGGTAACAATTCAAACCAGTTATGCAAAAAAAAAACGAACTGATTTCATCTACAGATATAAATTTCTTCAAAAGTATCCATTTGCTTCACAGCGACATAATTATGAAAAGCTTTGATGTTAACCACAAAAGTTCGCAAGTTTTCCCAGCGATCAGGAAAATCTGTTGCAATTCAGATCACAGAAATCAGTTAAAGGACATTATCAAAAGACAAGCCAATATCCGATCCTGCCCGCTACAGAGTCAGAGGTTCCAACACTAATGGAACCACCACCTTAGTTTTGGGCTGACCAAGGATATCCCCAATCAGGGAGATCGAGAAAATTTCCAAACCGAAAAAATCCTCGACCGGCCCTAGTCAAACTTTTACTTTCAACCACAAAAGAATTGACGAAGAATTCCCCGACATTCAGCCAGACAACTCGCTACTATTTCATAGTACCATCTAAAGCATCAAAGGCCAATTTTTTTTAAACGAATTTAAAAGAAGTCCATCATATCTGTATACCCCGCGCGAGGCTCAAACAATTGTAGACTACTTTCTTTATTAGTTTTTTTTAAACTAACACAACATTATACAAATTTCCATCATCATCATTGTGACGAACAAAATAGTGAGTATTGTAGTATTGTAAATGTGAAAAAATAAAATTGAAAAAATAAAATAGCCAACCAATTATAATCCGTTTGTAAAGAACTTCGTCAGATACATTCTTCATTTTTACAAAAAAAAGCAACATAAATGTACAAAAAATGGTCTACACAAAATAATCCGTTTTATAATAATAAAACATCGTCAGGTACAATCTTCATATATATTGAAAAAAAAAAAAATTACGCTTCCTGCTCAGAATACAGTTTTAACGTGTGAAATACATAGTCTTTTAAATTCTGAAAGTGTTGGTGCACGTTTAATGTGTCTTGGCATCGAATTGAAAACATTTATTCCTTTAAAATATAATGAGTTTTGTGAAGCACATGTCAAGAAATTCGGTGTTCTTGGATGAAATATCCGCGTTTCTAGTGTTGTATCTATGAAAATCACTTCCTCTTTCAATTCGATCACACAAATATCGAGGAAGCAAACCATTAACTACTTTAAAAATGAACACCATAGTTAAATACACAATTCTTTGCTTCACTGATAGCCATTGTAAAGCGTCTAACATAAAAGTCGAGGAAGTGAATCTGTTACATCTTAAAATCAAGCGCATTATTTTATTCTGCAAACGCTGTAACCTAAATATTTGTGTTTGGTTGGCCAAGAACAAAATGGAAGGGCAAAACTCTAAATGAGGGGAGATGATTGATTTGTATAGCTGTATTTTACTGCAAGTCGTTAAATCGTTTTTTAATCGGCATAGAATTCCATACTTCTTAGCAATTTTCTTGATGACATTGTCAATGTGAGCGTTGAACTTTAGCTTGTCATCAATAATCACGCCAAGATATTTAATCTCCCGAACGCGATCAATTGCCTCATCATCAATCGTAACTGAGACATTCTCATTTACTCGATTCTGTGAAATTACCATAAATTTAGTTTTACTTATATTCAATTTCAATTGCTTACATTTCAACCATCTACTTAGAAAACGCAAATCTTCGTTCAAATGGGTAACGGCTTCATTTAAATCTTTAGCTGCAATGAACAACACAGTGTCATCTGCAAACAGATTAATGTCACAAAATCGTAAAACACGTCGCATGTCATTAATATACATAATAAACAAAAGGGGCCCTAATACACTTCCCTGGGGCACACCAAGGTTATTCCCCACGGGACTGGAAACAGAATCATTAAAAACAGTCCTTTGAGTTCTGTCAGACAAATAGCTTTCAAACCATCTGTATGCAGTACTCGAAATTCCAAAGCGCTTTAATGCTTTTAACAACAAGGGCCTAGAAATTGTTTCAAAAGCGCGTTTCAAATCCAAAAAAACAGCAAAAATTGTTTGTTTACTCTCTAAGTTATCTTTCCATTTTGCTAATACTAAATTTAACGCGGTTTCACAAGAATGGCCTTCCCGGTAGCCAGATTGTTCCGAAATATAGCATCTATTGTGATCGGGTGAAAACTTTCAAATCTACAATTAATATTAACTGGCTGGTTTAATTCATCAGGTTCATCGACCAATTCAATTGATTGGTTGATCAATGAAACGCTATTGACGAAATAATCATTAAACTTAGATGCAATTGCTTGTTCAGACTGTTCTATTGTGCCTTCAAAAGTTATGGACCGCGGTCTGCAATTGCTAGGTTTCAATAATGATTTCAAAATTTTCCATAACGCTCTGCTGTTGTTTTGATGTTGATCAATTTTCCTCTGTATATATTCACAACGAGTTTTTTTAATGGATTGTGAATATTTATTCCGCGCGATTGTGTACTTATTCCAATGATTATCACTATTAGATCTACAAAACTTTTTGTGCAATTTATCCCTCTTACGTTTAAGACGTAAAAGATCCAAATTGTACCAGCTGTTCGAGTTCTTCAAAGAAACAAATTTTTGTTCAACTAGCTTATTTGTACACGTTTTCATGGTATTAGTAAGAACAGCTGCAGACTCATCTAAACTACCGCTCGCGATTGGAAAATCCACGGTTCTCTGAACAAGGTTAGAAACAGCCTGTTTTGAATATTTCCTCCAGCACTTCAATTTCACAAAATCATCGCTATTATTCAAGTTATTCTCAATTACGTTAATACCTACGGTCTCATGATCGGTTATTTTCAAATCAGTATCGACAACTGAACAAACAGAATCAAAGTTAGAATAAACATGATCAATCAAAGTTCTACTGTGCCTGGAAATTCGCGTATATTCATCTACCGTTTGTCTCAAATTGAAAAAGTTAGCTAAATGCTTCAAATGATTCGAATTATTATTATCACGCCAATTTATATTGAAATCACCAGCAATTATATTTAATTTACTCGAATCAAGAAATACCTCAAGCCAGTTCTCTAAAATTTCAATAAAACGCTGGTCACTAGAACTGGGAGAGTGATATAAAACACCATAGTTACCCATCATCATGCCACGTACAACTGTTATGCCCAAGAACCAGTTACCATCAACCATTTCGTTGTGGCGAAGATTGAATTGAACTGATTCTTTGACATAAATAGCAACACCGCCAGTATGTCTGGAATGTGATAAACAAGCAGCAACATTATATCCCGGAATGCAATATTGATCAAAGGCTTCAATTTCAACAATGTGAGTTTCTGCTAACAAAACCAAAAGTGGACGTTTTTCTTCTACAATCTGACGCAATGCTACGTAGTTTGTAGACAACCCCGCAATATTGAAATATAAAAAATTAAATTGATTACCATTCTGCCTGGAACTCGGTTGCTATTTATTGAAACGCAAGCTGCTTTTCTTTTGTTCAAAAAGTCTCTTGTACACCAAACATTGAGAGCTAAATGCGGCATGGTTTACGTCCAAGTTAAGTTTACGTTCTTTATTCATTTTCAAACAATTAACACATTTCAAAACAGTTGACGTACACTCCGATGTCTTGTGGTTTTGACTACACCGAGAGCATGTATCACAGTTTTTGCAATCAATGCTCTTATGTCCAAATTCTCCACATTTGAAGCATCTCAGAACATTAATGTCAGGATACACAAAGCACCGATCAAAATCTACATTTACTTCATTTGCTTTTAACATACAATTATATGTATCCAAATCGACTTCAATTACCGCACTAAACTTGTTGTAAATGAACCGTGGATTTTCGTAAACTCTAACTACTTTTACATCATTTATTGCGATGTTTTCATTTTGACTTTTCAAATAGTCTATGAAAACATCGGAGGATAATTGACGGCTCATGCCCACTACTTTCAATCTTGGCACCGACGTGGGAACAACAGCACTATAATTTTCACCCAGATTGCTTTCAATACCATTTTTCACATTCGATACATTAGTACCGATGGCACATTCAACAATAATGGCACCATCTTTTCCATTCCTAAAATTGCTAATCTTGTGTGTTTTTGGATCTAAATTTGTTTTCAAAAAATTACGAGTTTCATCGCAAGCTTGTTTGGACTCTTTTGGTTTGATCACAATTACCGGACGAGCCTTACGATTGCTTTTTTTACTACTATTACCTTTAATATTACTATTTTCTTTACTTTTATCATTTACATTTTCTTTTCGCCTCTTTACGACATCCGCAAAAGTTGCGTTGCCTTGAAAAACATCATCAATTGCATCGGTATCGCTTGTTTGAATTTTACGCTTTTTACCAATTTGCAATAGATCGGATTCAGAATGAATCGCCTCAGACCGCGCGCGGGCATCATTCATTACAGCTAAACTTTTTCGCGCATTAATCTCCAAAACTGAACTTGTCATAGCATCAAATTTCTCACAGATTAATTTATCAAAAGACTGATTGTCATGGCAGAATTAATGGCGAACCGGAAATTTTATTCGTTTGAACTCAACAGGTAAATCGTTTAAATAAGCTGGAATTCTAAATAAGTGGAATTCTTGGACACTTCCTCGCCCTTGAATTCGCCTTTGAGTATCATTGCTCGAATGACATTATTCTTGAGTTGCTTAACGACCAATCTTGTTCTATTACACAATTCTGGTTGATTGAGATTCTGGAGCATGATGATAACAGATCCAATCTTCAATCGTAAATTATATGGTGGTAATCCTGGTAAATCCAATGAATTCGGGAATTTTGTTGGATAATTGGTTACTTCGTCCGGATTAGTCGCACAATCAATTAAGTTGAATGAATGTAATTGTCCAGGAATAAAATTTTAAAATACGAAATTCAAATCCCCGGCATCCTTATTTTTTGCACGTGCACTTCCCAAGCAACACCAAACGATCATTATTAGTTGCAGCAACTTGATTGTGACTTCATTGAGTCACATTGAAGTAACTTTTACTTTTTTGCAACAAGTTAACTAGGGTTAACCAATCGTGGTTCTCATAATTCTAGATGGTGTTATGAAAACACTCGTAATGAGTTCCTCTTTCGTCGTTGTGAAATGGCAGACATTCGGCAGGAATGAAATCATTCCATTTCCAATCATCAACAATTGATTCGAAAAAATCACAGCACACGGATTATTTTGCAAAGTAACTCACATATTTCTCGTTAACTGTAGCTTCTTTACATATCGCCCGAAATACGAAGGCTTGAGGATTGTGAAATGACAGGTAGTGTTTGTCGAAAATAAACTGGCAACAAAATCATTGCGCCTCCAAAGGGTCAGTTGAAGATTCAACGGCAGCTTCAACGCAGATTGAGCCGTTCGACCGCCTTCCAACAATGTGGTTGCAATCCCTGAAGAGGCAACCGTCATCGCAATAGCTGATGATGGGCGAAACCAAGGCAATAGTAATGAAATAAGGTACTTTTTGCAAGTTGCGCAGGTATATTGATGAAGAACACGCCTTTATTTCAGTCGTCAATCGCTTTCATTAAAGTATCGTGTATACGTCCTCTTGCTGAGGAGTCACTGCCGCACATGAGTAAACACATGTATTCGACCAAAACCAGCGTCTCGTTGCGCATCTCATTGTTAATTTCCAGCTCGTAATTCACAGTGGTTGTGCGAGCTCGACGTAAAATATCATCAACTATGTCATCCTTGTATTTGTTCCACAATTCGACTACATTTGATGGAAAACATGTCGTGATGATGATCGCAAACAGAGTACGAATTTGATTGCTGGTACAGTGTCAGTGACATTGGCTTGTGCTGTATCCCAATTTGTGTCTTTTTCTAACAATTGCAATCGCTGACAGGCCTCTCGATATGTCGCACATAGTAGATCACCCACAGTCTGAAACGACTCGAACAAAGCTGGACCACGAACATTAACCAAAAGCAGAATAATAAAGACATCTGTGAAATAGAGCAATGTCATGTGGACTATCATCGTCAACTCCACTCCATGTCAAGGATAACTCGATCAAAACGAAAAAATACGATACATAATGTATTGAAAATCTATCATTTTCGAAGTTTTCATTTTTCCCATAAATTTGTCCAACTTTCTCTTTCTATAAATGTTCCTTGGGCGTAGCCGAACAGAACAAATCTTGATTAGCGTGAGCAAACTTCAGTTGGTAAGAAATTGTGATCCAACGTTTTGTTTACAATCGGTTAGAATATCCTCCAAAGTTTTGTTTACAATAAGTGTGTATGCCCTTCTTGCATGTATGTTTTGATTTTATATTCACAATCGATTTAGTTATATAAATGGTTTTACTTTTCGGTGAATAGTAGAACTAGTTGTACCATTATGTAAAGTAAAACGTAATACTCCCAATTTGTTGTCTTGTTGCATTTGTGGAATTGTCACTGATAATTAGTTTTTGAAAGTTGTTGCTTGACTTGCTACACAAAACTGTCGCTGCTAGAATCAGAAGTAACAATAGAAATGGGTAGAAACGAAGCTGTGTTCGTGCTTCTTCTGTTCGTGCCTGTTCAACTCAACTTCGAATCACTTCAGCTCGGTTGTGTGGTTAGCGACGTCAGTTGTTCAAGCGTAATCCCAGCAAACACAGGATCGTATATGATAGCGAATAAGAATGCAAAGTGGAGGCGATATACGTACACTTTTCATGCAGTCAAATGGACGCATGTACGTATAGCACCTCCACTTTGTACTCTTATTCGCTATCATATACGATTCTATGTTTGCTGGGAATATGCCTACCACGAACTGCAGTTTCAATTTCCTCCTGAAACAAATTCATTTTTTGTAAATAAAAAATATCAATTTGGTTTACTGGGTGTTATGTGCGGCCTTTAACAAAATAGAAGTTCAAGATAAAATAGAAGATTAAATTTTAGAGCCGTCGATGTGTAGTATGACCTCTGTGGTATTAGGTCTTAAATTTTCATTTTTGGGCCCTACCGGAATCGGTTCCAGAGTAACCGGATGTGGCCAAATGTCTTGATTAGTCTATGGTATGATATTTTTGGATATCAGTATTCAATTCCATGAAATTTGAGCCGTCAAACGGTACAAATACTTGGGACTCCAAAATGGACTCAGCCGGAACCGGCTCCAGAGTATTTGGAAACGGCCAAATTCTCTGGTTGGTCTGGCATGATGTTTTTGGTTATCAGTATTGAAAACACTTGGGGTTTCCAAATTAGAAGAGGGTTTCACAATCCTCTTTAGACCCTACCGGAACCTGGTCCAGGATATTCGGATGAGGTCTAATCGCCTCGTTGATCTATGACATGATATTTTTGGATATAAGTATTCAAAATCATGAATTTGAGGTTTCAGAATTGTCCTATTTGGCCCCAACCAGAACCGGTTCCAGAGTATCCGGATGTGACCAAATCCCTTGGTTTGTCTATGGCATGATGTTTTTGAAGATCAGTATTCAAAATCGTGAATTTTGAGCCATCAAACGGTGCAAATATATCCAAGATAGTCTTCTTCGGATGCATACTGGAACCGGTTCTGGGTACTTATGTTCGCAGAGTGGCCAGTTTATTAAAAAAAAACTGGCCAGCATGTCGTTTGTAGAACCCATGCCTTTCATTTGAGGTAAAGATATCAAAAATCCGCTAAAAATAAAGATTTGGGAGCGTGTCAAAGTTTTAGGTTATTTTTGACCCTGAATGCACTATGTGTAACTTTTTTTGAGGTGTCACCTCTAGAAAAGTGTTTGATAATAAAAGTTAGGAAGAGTCCGAAAATTTCAGATCCATAGTTTTTTTTTTTTTTTTCGTTTTGACGTAAAAGCTTTTTTGAGATCAAAAACGACCCCAATGCACGACCCCAATGCACGACCTCAATGCACAAGGAAGGTTAATCTAATCGATTTGATTACAAGATTTACTGAGTCTGCTTTGCGCATCGGCTGTGAACGGTTGTGTCGATTCTTTGTTGCGCACTATTCTATTATCAGACATAGCGCATTATCTATTGTTCAGTGGCGCGATTGTAGAATAGAACAATAAAGTTGCGGTCAGGTGATATATTTTTTTGCTGTGGGTGTAGATCGTAATTGATTTTGTTTTGACCCGTACTATTGGTTCTCCATAGTCGCCGAATCACCATATTGAGGATTTCCTTGTTTTTCTAATGAAAATAGTAAGATCTGATTGTGATTGTACTTTGAGCGAGTGGTTTGGGTCATTATTAATTAGCTAGTTAATTACAACCTATATAATTAGTTCACCATATACGTCGTATCACTTTGATGTCGGCTTTGTTATCGGGCCTAGCTCGGTATCTATTTGTTTTTTGAAGAAGTTGTGTGCGCTCTCGATCTGCACAAGCCGCTTGGTACATAAAGAATGTTCGTTCTGTTTTTCGCGGAAACGTTTCGATGTCATAATGTGGAGCGGTTTCAGTGAGAAACCGGACGGACGCTTGCGGAATTGGGTACAGGTGACTCGTGAGGTAGTGAGTGCTCTCAGGGAGCAAGACAGATAATTGTTACCCATTGCATCCATATCAATAAAATTTATTTTTAATATGTTTGCGTATCAGTTTAACTGGTTGAATCGTTTGTGTCGACACTTCGTTCCGCAAAATTTTATTATTGGGCGTAGCGTTTTGTCTATTGTTTCGGTTGCCTGTTGTTCGTTGCGCGAGTGATCGAGTGAGTATGAACAGTCGTGGTTCGCCGGGTAAGATGGGTCGGTGGTGAGTACATAATTAATTGTGATCCAAATTATTCGTTCGCCTTGCTCGTAGCCCACTGTCCCATTTTTAAAGTGACTACAGCGGCATCCGTACTGTTGGTGTAGATCGGTCCAAGTTTGGTCGCAGGTGTTGAGATGAATTGACTTGTTTTCCTAATGAAATACCACTATCACACTCAGTGAGTGGCCTCAGTAGCATCCTTACTGTTGGTTGAAACCGGTCAAAATCGGCTTTTCAGCATTATTAAAAAATCACTTTGTATTCCAATGAAAAACCACAATCACATTTTGTGAGTGGTCCCAATAGCATCCTTCCTGTTGGTTTAAATCAGTTCACATCGGATATCGGTACTAATTTTCAAATATTTGCTGCTACCCAATCCAGTTATCCAACATCCCAGTGATTTCTCATGGAAGTGCAGAGGGGTTCTCGACTTCCAATAAAGCGAGTATCACGTCAACATATTCCTACCCTTTCCTTACTTGTCATGCATTCGGACGGGGCCGGCACCGATATAGCCTTAGTTTGAGATCACCAGTTTTTACACATTGAAGATGTGTGTTAGTCCCAAGCATCATCTGTTGGCTTTCTGTGTAATAACAGCTGATTTGGCAAAACCGGAGTAGCAACACCATGCTCATGCCTATGCTCGATTTGATTACAAGATTTACTTATTCAATCATCCTAGATCCTCTCATGTAGATGGAAAATTATCTGCATCTGACAAATTTCAACATTGGTATATCAATGCGATCGAATGCTTTGCCAAAGTCTGTACAGAGAGCCTATACGTGGTTTCCAGTATCCATTGCATTCAATGAATAATTTATAAAATCAAGTAGATTTGTCGACTTCAAACGTCCCTTAAAGAAATCATGTTGCATGTGGGTAATTCTATTTTTGATTTGGAGGAATAATCTTCAAAAAGTTTTGGAATGCAAGAGAAAAGGGCTATACCACGATAATTACGAATCATTAAACTCGTGCAAGCTAGTGGACTTCTACCCCGATGTGGAATATGAAAATGACGAAGGTCTCGGAGAAGTCATGGAAGAAGAAGGAATCATCGACGTTAAGCAGATCGTTAAAGGGCAAGACGAGAACGAAATCTGTACAGGAATTTTCATTCTCACAGTAAAGGGCACGGTGCCTTCCCAGAAGATCAAGCTAGGTTACTCGCTACTTGAAACCAGGCCATGGTATCCGAACCCGTTGAAGTACTTCTTGCGCCTTGAGTTCGGACATACAGGGTGCGGCAGAAAATAATGCGAAATTTGTTCTATTGCTTTCAAATCCCATTTTCAACTAATTCAAGCAATAATATCAACATTTTCGAGTGACCTTTTAAAGTAATTTAGTCGATGTGTCCTCCATTTTTATTAATAACATCCTCGAGCCGGCGCCGGAAGCCAGAGCATGCCTTTTGGACGTAGTCCTCCGACATTGACGGCCTTGTGCGTGTTATGGTTGACTTCAAGGTTTTCACACTAGGGTGTGATGTTTTGCAGGCTCGTGCTTCAACATATGCCCAAACCGAATCATCCAACGGATTAAGATCTGGACTGCGAGGGGGCCACAAATCCTTCGGCCAAAACTTCATGTTATCGTTCAACCATTGTTGGGTTCGATTGCAAGTGTGACACGGCGCTCCATCCTGCTGTAGGACAACGTTTTGGTCCTCGGAGAAGTTGGCCTACACCCAGGGAAGCACTTGGTCCTTTAAAATACCAATATACACTTCGGTATTGATTTTAACTCCAGCATCAATGAAAACAGGCGACATTTTCAAACCGTTGGACGCCACCAAGCCAAACATCATGACACCAGCCGAATGTTTGGTTTGAAATTTGAATTTCACTTTTTCCGGAACGTACTCTATTTTTTGCGGTGAAATGAACCGGTCCGCGTGGCTGTTGGCCACAGCATCGATGCTGAAAAGCTTTTCGTCGGAGTACAGGATTATCATTTTTTCCTTCTTCAACAAGGAAAGCAATCTCTTGGAACGAGTCACTCGTAGTTCCTTGACCCAGTCCGCAATCAAGTGGCGTTTCACTCTGGCTCTGGAAGATGCATGCAGGTCTTCTTTGATGATTCACCGCATGAATTTCTCAGAAATATTGGCTTCCTTTGCAAGTTTTCTTATGGAACGCACCGGGTTGCGAGCAATTTTAGCACGGACCGATTTGATCACGTTCGGTGTGTGTGCAAAGCGCGGACATCTGCTTCCCGGCTTCCGCTGCTTATGCGGTAAAGTGTTGCCAAATGGCACCCTACCACCTTGGCAATCTCTTTCGGCTTCTTCTGGGCGAGCAACAAACTGGTGATCACTTCTTTCGCAAATATTTTGATGAATTTGCAATAAAACAAATAGAATGTTTGGACGCAGCACTTGAAAGTAAACATAAACAAATACACTTTCGACAGAAATTAGTCACTACCTACACGAATTAACCCATTACTCAAGTTTGAACATTTTCGCATTATTTTCTGCCGCACCCTGTAGTACGTAATTTTTGAGGCATTCTTCCTTGTACAGCTTCGAGTCCATCGTCTTATTCGTCACGAACACTTTGGTCTTTGCACCGCCGCTGCATATCCCTTACCAAGTCATCCGTTTTTTGGCAAATGTGTCCATAAAAGCAAACTTGAACTTCGCAGGAACATCTCCTCGTGCCGTCGCCATGTAGAAACTTTGGTCAGGAAGCTGTCCGAAATCCATTTTGACGTAGATTTCATCGTCGATGAGCAGGCATCCTTGGTACTTCGTCAAAACCTGCTGGTACAATTTCCGAGGTCGAGTTTTGGCGACGAAACTTGCAAAGAACTTGACAAGAAAGTTGCAGAATTCACAATAAAACTCTGTTAAACACACTTAAATCGTAGTCTCCGTTTGGGGGTGGATAGCTTTTTTGAGTAATTTTTACCCTTTTTTATAAGTCGTTACAAAAAATATCAACAAAAGATATAAACGCCGTATTCTCAATAGCAATAGAGGAACACTTATCAAAATGAATTGATTTTCACCAGAAAAACAAAAAATGATTAACCAAATCAAAGATTCTATTTTTCAAATATCTGTCAATTTGCGTTACGTATACCGTTTAAAATGTTTGATAGTTTACCGACAAAGAATGTCATATAGGAAGAACAGGTAAAGACTATTGGGTATCGAAGTGTTTTCGCAATTTGAGTTTATATTACGAAATCGAAGGTAGAACTGACGAATGTATTCGTTGTTTTCTGCAACGAAACTAATTTGTACTTTTTGCATTGCACAAAAAACAATACATAGAGCTACGAATATTTTTTCACAAATAAAAAAGAAACGGCTCTCTGGTGGTTGCATGAGTGACTGAAAGATCTACTATCTCGACTCAAAATGTATTCGAAAAACCGCATACACGTGGAATTGTCCAGCTTTTTTTAATGTTTTTGACATGGGATTCAATCCTATTTTTATGAGAATAGCTGTTACTGAACTCGTGGTTGATCTCACAAAGCCACTGTGACTCGTGAGAAGACACTTGAATAACGAGTATGAAGTTATAACTCTCGACAGCACTTTAATTTTTATTTTGGTATAAATCAACTATTCCCGCCCATCCCAGCAGCAACACCATCACGCATGAGTACTATAAAAGAGAAGCAGCGATTGGCTGGTCTTTAAGAAATTTTGTGCATTATACAAAAAGATGTAATGATAGCATTTCCCCAGATAAAAAGCAACACGAATGTTTCATACAATATACGAGACATTTGTTCTATGTACAAAATCCATGTATACGAAATGATAGATAGCTAATTCACGAAACTAAATTTTCAGTATACGATTTTCGATCGAACTTTGAGCAAAGGTCTTAATTAGTTACATATTACTTAACGTTCAAGAGAAGAAGCTCTATTTTGACAATTTCCGTAGCCCATAAACATCAGCTCCCCGCATCAAGCATAACGTAGCTATGACCAATCTATATTAAATAAAACAGACGACCGCGGCCGTACTCCAGTCTTGATGCGCCTCTGTCCAAACAACAGCTTGTTTACAAAACTACGTCAAAGACCATCTCGCACTCCTCAAGAAGCATTAGACTTGTCAGTCAGTCGGACAAGATGACAAATGCCCCAAAGCTCCGGCGAGGTTCAAAGCTTCAACTCGAGTACTGCTCCCCACCACAATGCATTGCATGGTTATCGATTCAAACCTGGTTCGGCCGATTCCAGCTCCCCCACCGCCTCCACCACCACCCTGCCCTCCTACCCCTACGCAGCTTGAGCCGGCTCAAGCACAAGTGATTTTTTTTCTTTCGTCTTTTGCCTATACCCGAAAGCAACAACTCGAGTGGCTGCGAGATTAGAAGAACCGCACATCTGTGAAACCGCGCGGACATCTTTATAAAATCTTTCCAAAAGCCTTCTCCACTAGTGTCGGTTCAAACACTTGAAACCCGAATCCGCTCGAAATGTTTGGAATCCATGGACCAACAGAGCCAACAAAACGGGGCGCTGCGCCACGCCGTGGCCAGTGGAAAGGCAGAAGTTGTTTAGAAGAAGCTCAAGTAGTAGCACTCAAGTGGCCCTATCGGTAACAGTTTTGTTTTGGATCCGTGAGATCTTGGCCGGTCCCTTGTTGGCGTGAACCGATCCGATGGCTGAGGGGGTTTGCGCACAAGTGCCGCAGCTGAAGGCTGTTTTCGGCCGTTTCGGGCTCGAGTGTGTTATGATCTCTGCCATCGAGAACCGAGCGGGACTCGAAACCAAAGTGAAAGGAGTTGCGTGCACACACACACACACACACCATGCCCCTACGATGTTGTTTATGGGAGAAATAGCTCGTTGCTATCGTGATTGGAGTTTTGGCAGCTTATTTTGTTGCTGCCTGCCTCAATGGAAAACAGCCACCGGATAACGATACTGTGATGGCGATGTAGGAAGTATTAATTTCAGCGCTGCTGATCGTATCGATTTGGGGAGTTTCGATGGAAGGACATTGACGTGCCTAGGGTGGACGTTGGCCGGGTTGATTTTAACTGTGGGAATTTTGAAATTTTAATTTTTTCATCCTCATCGATCGATATCAGTTACAAATTTTGTCGTAGTTTTTTTTAACTCGGTTTGAATCAGGAGCATCATATAACAATGTGTCAAATATTCAATTTTTTTACCTAACAACAAGAGATAATTTTGACGAGTGATACACCCGATATTCTCTCCCTCTACAACAACGATATGTTGTAACTTGAATGAATTACAACAAAACACGAAGGAACACAACAAAATGTTGTATCAATTATGGGAAAGAGACAAGTTGCTGTGAAAAAATGTTGTGTTTCGCACATATATTGAAACGACCTTGTTTTCAGGTAACAGCGACAAAAAAAAAGGTTTGTCATTGTTGCAACAAATTACTGAAAACAAACATTGCTTTTTCAGCAACTTGAAAAAAAGCGACAATCAGTTGTTGCTGTCTAACAAATTACTGATCTGAATAGTTATAAAATAATAGAACCTGAAGAAAAATGCTTGAAAATGAAAACTTGTTGCAAATTGGCTGTTCTACAGGGTGCGGCAAAAAATATTGCGAAAATGTTCAAACTTGAGTATTGGGTTAATTCGTGTAGCTGGTGACTAATTTCTGACGAAAGTGTATTTGTTCATGTTTACTTTCAAGTGCTGCATCCAAACATTCTATTTCTTTTATTGCAAATTCGTCAAAATGTTTGCGAAAGAAGTAATCACCAGTTTGTTGCTCGCCCAGAAGAAGCCGAAAGAGATTGCCATTTGACAACAATTTACCGCATAAAAAAAGTCCCTGCAGGATGGTCCTAAGCAGCGGACGCCGGGAAGCGGACGTCCGCGCTTTGCACGCACGCCGAACGTGATCAAATCGGTCCGTGCAAAAATTGCTTACAACCCGGTGCGATCCATAAGAAAACTTGCAAAGGAAGCCAATATTTCGGAGAATCATCAAAAAAGACCTGCATGCATCTTCCAGAGCCAGAGTAAAACGCCACTTGATTACGGACCGAGTCGAGGAACTACGAGTGTCTCGTTCCAAGAGATTGCCTCGCTTGTTGAAGAAGGAAAAAATGATAATCCTGTTCTCCGACGAAAAGCTTTTCAGCATCGATGTTATGGCCAACAGCCGCACGGACCGGTTCATTTCACCGCAGAAAATGGAGAACGTTCCGGAAAAAGTGAAATTCAAATTACAAACCAAACATCTGGATGGTGTCATGATGTTTGGCTTGGTGGCGTCCAACGGTTTGAAAATGCCGCCTGTTTTCGTTGATGCTGGATTTAAAAACAATACCGAAGTGTATATCGGTATTTTAAAGGACCAAGTGCTTCCTTGGGTGAAGACCAACTTCTCCGAGGACCAAAATGTTGTCCTGCAGCAGGATGGAGCGCCGTGTAACACATCCAATCGAACTCAACAATGGTTGAACGATAACATGAAGTTTTGGCCGAAGAATTTGTGGCCCCCTAGCAGTCCAGATCTTAATCCGTTGGATTATTCGATTTGGGCATATTTTGGAGCACGAGCCTGCAAAACATCACACCAATTTTCGCATTATTTTCTGCCACACCCTGTAGAAGAAAAAATATGCGTTTATGGCCTGAGTTTCAACTCCGAATATACTGAACATGAAGAAGTTCCGAACTTAGCATCTACAGTTGTACCTAAGGCTTTTCCGTACATGTAAAGTACATCGTAACTTCAACTATGTTCATTTAGTTTTCTAAAAGATCAACATATATTATGAGATAATCTGGGATGTTCTAGGTCGGCCAAACAACATGTATACAACCGCGTTCACTGAATCATATGGAAGGTCAAAAGACATTTTGAGATTATCTGGGATGTACTAGGTCATGCAAAGTATTCTTGAGTTCATGAGTTCGGATCGACAGTTGTAACTGTAGCTTTTATAGCTATACAAATTAGCTATATGTGTTCAATAAATTTCATCAAATCTTTTGAAAGGTGACACTATGACTTTTGATTGTTTTTTTTTTGTATTCACCCCAGCGCGGACGTAACGATCTTTGATGAAGTTTTCAAAAGTAGATAATTTCTCATCTCCATGCGAATCGGTAGGAACGTACAGTAATTTTATTGCTAGAACGCAAAGACATGAAGAGAAAGTGTATTGATAGGTCCGTATAGGGCAACGGCAGGCTTTTTGAAAATGAAAGATACAAGATTGAAAACGAGCGGAGGGCATTTGAATGGTAGTATCCGATCAGGCACATAACCCTTTGTCATACTACCCTATGCAGGATAGGCAAGGGGGGAAATCCCCTTGACTGACAAAAGGTTATGCAACCGATCACCGATAACACTATGAGATAATCTGTGATGTTCTAGGTCAATCAAACTGTCCTGGAGTGCAGAACTTAGTATATACAATAGTAACGGTAGCTTACCAGCTGTATTAATCTTCGATTTGTTCAACCATGTTCATTGAGGTCAACAGACATTTTGAGATAATCTGGGTTATTTTTGGTCATCTAAACAGTCCTCGAGCTCAGAACATGGAATCTACAGTTGAAACTATAGTTACAAGGCTAGGAAAATTTACGATATGTATTCAACCATGTTCAATGGATCTTTTAGATGGTCAAACGACATTGTGATGAATTCTGGGATGTTCTGGGTCATACCAGACTGTTCATTAATTCATAACGTAGGATCTCTAGTTAAAGCTGTAGCTGGATGCAAAATTAATCTGGAAATAATCATCAGTATGATTTTTCTGCGATGTTCTAGGTTATCCAAACTTTACTTAAGTTTAGAACCTCAGATCAACAGTTGTACTGTAGCTTTTACAGCTACATAAGATTTTGATGTATTTTGATAAACATATTGAATGAACCTTTTTCATGGTCAACAGTCATTATTTGATGATCTGCTAGGTTATTCCAACATTCCTTGAGGTCATAACCTAAGATCTGCAGTAGTACCTACAGCTTATTGGCCTTTGCAAAGTTACACTATGTATTCAACCAAATTCAGTAAATATTTTCGAACGTATAAAAAAACATTATGAGCAGAACTGGAATAATCTAGGTAATCCAAACTGTTCGGGAGCTTGGAACATAAAATCTGCAGTTGTAACAGAAGGTTTTTGGGCTTTATAAGATATTCAATGAATCTTTCGAAAGGTCAACCGTCAATATTTTATAACTTTGTAATCCTCTAGGTAATACAAACTGTCCTGGAGTTTAAAACTTGAAATTTACGGTTGTTCGAGCTATGCAAACTAACGTCACGTATTATAGCATATTTAGTGAATATTTTCGAACGTTAAGATACATAAGAAGATAATCTGGAGATGGACTTTTTTTAGACGGGATGAAAAATCTGCAACCAGACACCTGAAGCACTCAGGGTTTGGGGATGAGGGTGCCCACTCCTCGACCCACTAAAAACCCACCCGTGCCTTAAGCCCTGGACCCTCCCCGGAACCACCTTTCGGTATTACTTCGGGGAGGGGGCTATTGTGCTTGTTAAGCACCCACTATGTCTAGCTACTTAGGGTTTTAGTAGTTAGGTGGTCCCTGCGACCTGCCTTTGATCGTTTCGCCATTTTTGTTGGAGATCGAGGACAATCTGGGAGGCTGCAACGCATACCGCGACCCAGACGTCCCGCTCCTGGCACATTCTTAGGACCAAATTGTCAGGAGTCGTGTCGTGACCGCTTACAAGTTCCGCAGTTTCCTCGACTCCCGCGCACTCGGTGCATGCGGGGGACTGTGCATGCCCATATTTATGCAGATATAGTCTAAAACAGCCGTGGCCAGACAATATTTGCGTTAAGGGGAAGTTCACTTCACCGTGTCGCCTACTGACCCACCCGGTTAATTTCGGGATTGATCGGTGGGTCCACTGACCTTTGGTGGAGTTGTTCCATTCCCTTTGCCACTCAACCATGGATGCGGCTCTAGTGGTCTTCCGAATAACTCTTCTTTCCCGTTGTTCGAAACACTCTACGTCCTCTTTTATGTCTATGCCTTTTGGCATCATCCCCGCTAGGACGCAGACCGCGTCGCGTGATACCGTTCGGTATGCACTAACCACTCTTAGGCACATAAGCCTGTGCGTACTCTCTAGCTTACTTACGTAGCTCTTGGTACTCAAGGCGGTGATCCATGCCGGCCCACCGTACCTAAGTATGGACAGGGCGACACTGGCCAGGAGTCTACGCTTGCTACCTCGCACCGCCGAGCTATTCGACATCATGCGGGATAATGCCGATATAGCCATAGAGGCTTTCTTGCAGGCGTAGTCGACGTGACTGACAGAGGACAGCTTATTGTCGATCATAACCCCAAGATACCTCAAGAACCTCTTCGATTCCACTGGGCAGTTACCTTCACTGATCGTCGCATGTTGCTCCGATTTCCTATTATTCACCACCGTGACCTCAGTGTTATGGTGGGGTAGCTCCAATTGCCTGGAGCTCATCTATGTCTCCACTATGCCGATGAAGTGTGAGGCCGTTAACTCGACCTCTTTGATGGATTCACCACATATCTCCAGGGTGATGCCGTCTGAGAACCCGACTATCTTCACCCCGCTCGGGAACTCAAGCCGCAGTACCTCGTCGTACATCGTGTTCCATAACACCGGGCCCAGGATCGAACCCTGTGGGACGCCTGCGGTGATCTGGACACGTTTCTGGCCTGCCTCTGTATTGTATACCAGTACGCGATTCTGGAAGTAGCTTCCGAGAATCTTGTACAGGTACCCAGGAACCTGTAGGCGCTGGAGCGAGTCAGCGATAGCCACCCAACTGGCGCTATTGAATGCGTTTCTCACGTCAAGGGTGACCACTGCACAGTAGCGTACTCCTCGCCTCTTGCGCTGGATTGCCACCTCAGCCGTCTTGGTGACGGACAGGATGGCATCCACCGTCGACTTCCCTTTGCGGAAGCCAAACTGATTATTAGACAGACCACCTGTACCCTCCGTGTACGTTGTCAGTCTGTTGAGGATTACCCTCTCGAGCACTTTACCCGCTATATCCAACAGACATATAGGTCTATATGCCGATGGATCTCCTGGTGGCTTCCCTGTCTTTGGTAGCAACACAAGGGTCTGAATTTTCCAGGCGTCCTGGAAGACGCCCTCGTCCAGACACTTTTGCATCACCACCCTGAACATTTCGGGATCCAGCAAGATAGCCGTCTTGATGGCCAGGTTTGGAATACCATCCGGTCCCGGCGCTTTGTTCACATTTAGCGACTTTGCTATCGTAATGAGTTCCTCATTCGTCACCGTCGCCTCGTCGCCGGCCCCCGTTGTGCCATTATCAATGCCCACGTGGTCACAGCGGCTTCCGTCGCTATGACAGCGTTAAGGTCTGGGATACTGGAAGGCTGGTCATGGGACAAATCTACGGCGGCGGGGGGCCATAGACTCGAGTCGTGGCTCGGAAAGAGTCCCCCAACGATCACCTGCAGCAGCTCTGATGAACGCTCGGTTGAAGCCGCCGATCCTCTGGTTTTGGCCATTACTACCCGATAGGCGTCATTCCACGGGTTTGCATTGGCCTTCTGACACAGACCCTCGAAACAGGCTCGCTTGCTGGCCTTTATCTCCCTCTTTAGTGCGGCTTTCGCTGCGACTAGCGCCCCTCTACGCCCGATTCTCTCGGCGTCTGACCGCACTCTTTGCACCCTACGTCTTACGGTCGGCAATCGACTTTGGAGGTCGGCAATCGACTCCGTCCACCAATACACCGACGATCTTCCATTCCTCGGTTTGACTTCCCTCGGCATGGTCGCATCGCACGAGTAAGTGTCATAACGAGTCGTACGCCGCAAGGTTCCTGGCTGAGATGGCCTAGATCATTCAAACTGTCCTGGCATTCAGAACGTGTACAAAAGATATACAGTTGTACCAGTATATTTTAGGAACTACAAAGTGACGAAAAATGTCCATGTTCTAGGTCATTCAAACTATCCATGAGATCATAGAAACTACAGTTATAAAAAAAAGCTTCCTTGACGATACAAACCTACGATGTGTATTGAAACATATTCATTGAATATCTTGGAAGAACAACAGACATCATGCGATAATCTTCGGATTTTCTAAGTTATCCAAACTATCCTGAAGTTCAAAACTTAAAATCTACGGTTGTAAAAGTAGCTTTCTGAACCAAACAAAATAACAATATGTTATTGACCAAATTAAGTGAGTCTATTGGAAGTTTAACAGATAATAATGAGATATCATGGGATGTTGTAGGTCATCAAAACGATAGACATTAAAGGATAAGTTTCAGGTCATTCAAATAGTCCTTCAAAACTTATGATCTACAATTGTAACAGTAGCTTTATGGACTGTACAATTTTAAGTTAGTTGGTTTGGCATAGAATATCCCAAGATTATTAGTACTTTTTTCAAACATTTCTATGTTATTGAGCTCCAAATCAATAAGAATACACGAAATTGCTTCCATTATAATACTTCTAACCCTGAAAGGGTTTATTCAAAAGATGTTGCATTGCACTATGGTTCAGATCTCAAATTAACGATGAAACATGCTCCCTTATTTTTTTAAGAAAAACTTTAATAACTATTGATTGGTTGAAGCAAGCGGCAAACTACGCGCCTTTATAAGTTCTACAACTCGTTGGAACACAATTTTACGGTGGCAATTGAAATAAAAAAGTTAGGGCAAAAAAAAACATTTTTTTATGGTACACCCCAAGTTGATGAGGGAAAATTGCTCTAAATCGGTCAATTTTCAAGCTACAAAAAAAAATTATATATGAAAATTCCATGGTTAACGCTAAAACTTTGCCCAAGAATGCACACCAGTTTCTGCATAACTCTAGAACTAATCAAGTAAATGGAACCAAATTTGACAGGTAGAGGTTTTTGAAGGCAAGAAATGTTTCTAAAGTAACTCGAGACCCCTCCACCCTCTGTAAGAGCGGGGCTCTCATACTAATGAAACACAAATCTGTGCATAACTCAAGAACTAATCAAGCATATGGAACCAAATTTGGCATGCGGAGGTTTTTGGAGGAGAGAAATGTTTCTATGGAAGTTTGAGACTCCTCCGCCATCTGAAAGGGGGAGAGAGGGGGGTTTCCATACAAAAACAACACAAATTTCTGCCTAACTCGATAACTAACCAAGTAAATGGAACCAAATTTGGCATATGGAGGTTTTCGAAGGCAAGAAATGTTTCTATTGTGGTTTGAGACTCTTCCGCTTACTGAAAGAGGGGTTTCTCATACAAATGAAACACGAATTTCTGCATAATTTGAGAACAAATCAAGCAAATGGACAAATTTGGCATGTGGAGGTTTTTGAAGGAAATAAATGTTTCTAAGGTGGTTTGAGACGCCTCCGCTTTCTGAAAGGGGAGACTCCCATAAAAATGAAACATAATTTTTAGCATAACTCAAGAGCCAATGAAGCAAATGAAACCAAATTTGGCATGTAGAGGTTTTTGGAGGCAAGAAATGTTTCTATGGCACTTCTCCACCCCTCCCCACTTTAAATGGAGGGAGCAAGCGTTGCAAGCGTAGCAGTGCACGCACCGGGTTCAGCTAGTATACAATAAAATAAGGATAAAACAAAACATTGTTTTTTTTTTGCTAGATGCAACATGTGACATGATTGAATTTATTTTTGTTGCATACAAAGCAATATACGCCATGTATAGCCATGTCTCTTCCCACAAAAACAATCCGTTGTTATTAAACATTATAGTCTTGATTCTGCTGCCGAGGCATTTATCATTATTGTGTTGAGTGTGCAACAATAATAAAGATACATCATTTTTTGTCCCAACATTCAAAAGTAAGGACAATGTCTTTGTCATTCATGTATTCGTGAGTTTGGATTCACTGTGATCACAACTTGTGATACATTCAAGTTACAACATATCAATGTTGCAGAGTGAAAGAATAACGGGTTTATCACTCGTCATAATTATCGCATGTTTTTAGGTACCAAAAGGGGAATTTTTGACACACTGAAAACTATACATATAAATACTCATTTCATTTTGAAAATTTTATAAAATACACGTATAAAATGTAATATTTTTAATAAATAAGTTAAAGATGGACAATATGCTATTGTTCCATTGACGAGGTTACAAGCTTTGTAAAATCATACAATTCATTTGATAAAATGCCAATAATTAAGCTGTTGAGTGGTAAGGGTCCACAATCCAATTGAATCATAAGTGATTTTATTATTTTTAGATAGAAACTAACCACACCTACCGAGCCCCCTGTCCAGACTCCCCGTGTACATTCCGAAGGCCGCCAGACCAAAACATAACGAACAAGATTACTGCATCGGCTGAATCGACAACTAACAGCGTCATCTTTTCGGCTCACTAATTGTCATTCAAGAGGAGAAAAGTTTTTGTAACCCAATATTGAGGGACTATTAAAAAGCCATAAACGACCTCAACGTGAGAGCAGAACCAGATCCCTACTGGCAGTAGCTGCATGCAGCAACAATAACCGCGACAGATTGAACGTCAAGAATGACAATTCCACTGCCTAAAGAGCTCCGTGAAGCTGTGAATCGTTCTCAGATTGTTTTTCTTTTTTGTTTTCCTCAAGCGGTCGACCGGTCGGTGTAGTAGTTATCCGCAAACAGATTTCGTATGTAAATCATAGCATAAATAATGTAAAAAGTCACATCATTAGCATAAATATGAATAAAATGTAAATTATCTCGTTCGTACGTGCTCTACGGCTGCCCCGAGCCAGTAAGTCTTCTTAATACTCTCTTGACTCCGGCAGACGGGGAACAGCCAGCCGCCGTAGAATGTTGAAGATCTGTTAAGTAGAACTTTGAAAAGAGAAAACGAAAACAGCCTCGTTCAGATGGGAAGCCACTGGGAAGATTAGGTTGGCACTGGGCGGCATGTAATTTTGGAAAAAAGTTGACCGCTATTTGCAAATCCTCACAAACCCATGCTTCTAATAACAATATTCATCAGAACCAAAAAAAAAGTTTAAGCTACAAGACTATCAACGTCATCTGAGTCTCCGCTGCAATGCCATAAGAATCAATGACCAAATCTCTCGTCATGTTAGCATTTCAAATATTTTGACATGCCGCTCGTCAAAGGCACAATCCGTAGCAAGTTGGGTTTGTCTGTCGGTCGGTCGGTCGGTCGGTCGGTGTCACTTTGGTGTGATCCATCTTGACCATCGTGTTAGCTCGAGAGATGACTGGCGAGATTGCTGGAATCTGACAAAACATACGCGCTCGCGCACAAACACACACACAACCAAAATAATAACAAATCGATCAGATCGCAGAACCTCCGTGTCATTCATTCCCATGCTTCAACACCTTCGCGGCTTTGGACCACACTCGTTCCGAATATTTTCCACTATTACCTATGGATTTTAAATGCGCGCCACGCCGCCAACCTACACCAGACGGCCGCATTCGTGCGACGATGATCCCCCCCTCGAAGGGGTGCCCGCGCGCGAGCAACTATACAGATTAAGATTCGATCCGCGGTGAGATCTGGCGATGCGACGGATATGCCATGGCCCCAAAATGGGCCGATAAAATCAAATTAAAAGCTTAAATAATGAAAATGAAATGATTTGGTACTTTTTCGATCCACGCTCGCCGTTTGCACCGTGCAGTGTCTGCTTTCATCACAGCCATCGAGCCAGTCGCAGTGATATTTTTATTTTCCACATCTTTTATTGTTCATAAGGTTGAATATTTTCGACCAGCTCTCAGTGCTGAGCATTTTGGAGGTATTGCTTCAATAACCGCGGGTACTGATTTACGGTGATTTGCATTTTTGGCAATTGAAGGTTTATCAAAGGAGAAGATCATAAATCGAACTATTAGAAGGATCTTTACTGGTCGATGAAATATACGTTCCATCTTTGTGTCAAATGAAATCTAATATTCATCCGATACGTCAAAAGTGTCAACTGCATGGGAGACTATGAACTTGAGCAGTAGTTAAAGTATCACATGTGTAAAGCTTGATCGACTTAGTATTTGGCCGCACAAAATGAGACATTTACATGCCAAAAAAGTACATAAAAAGCGGTTCCGGTTTTATTCTTTCATAGGAATTACAAAGGAAAAACCATCAAAAATGGTTCATCAGAATTTCAGATGAATTCTCGGACTTTTCGCTCAATACCACCCAACATTTTTGCCATATTGCATCAGTTTGTTTGAAGATTGCCCCATAATTGTTATGAGAGTTTTGGTGGTGGCAAATACTACACCATAAATTAACGCACTCGTTATAAACTGTTCAATTTTTGTTATACCTAGCGTAATATTTCAAAAGAATTCAACTGGGAAGTTGAAACGAATCACAAATTGTAAAACTAAGGATCTGAAAAAGGCATCAATTTCCGAACAACTCGCTGCAACACCGACTTGTTGCCAGCTGAGAATGTCACGGCAAAAGCAACACGTAACAATGGTTTGTTGCAACTTGAACAGGATAGGACAAAAACGGCTGCTACTAAATAAAGGGAGATTTACGGTTTGAAATTATAATTTTTGATTACCATTGAATAACTTTCAAATATTACGAAGTAGAGAGATACTTTGATGCAATAAGATAAAATTTTGGCCTGAAAATGATCCTCAATTTACGACTTAAAACACACAACAATTAACTAGAAATGAGAAGAAAAATTAGTATTTTCCATTTAATTCCAACTACCTTTGCTTATCTTGACAGGTACGCGTATTTCGTCTACAATGTGCAGGCTTCTTCAGTGTATCGTACTCATAACTCGACTGTATGGAAAATACTAATTTTTCTTCTCATTTCTAGCTACAGGTATTCCACTTAACAGCTCAAATTCTCTAGGATACACAACAATTATTTTTTTTTTAATATTGTTGGCTTGTTTATTGTTGGCTGATGATTGGAACAAACACATGTCGACCTACTCGTTTGTTGCTAGTTTCGAATGAATTTTTTAGGACATACGGGATCCAGTCCTTATCACTTTGAAGTTTTCTGAGCAAAAATCTCAAATACGATTAGGCCTTCAAGCGAGAAATTTTCAAGAATTGTTTGCTAGAGTATCCATTGGTTAGCAATTTCAGCGTTGGTTGTTTTGTTTTGTTTGTGATTTTTTCTTTCAAAAACCGTAGAGTGATAATTAACCTAACCAATAAATCATATGGAAAAAGGACTTCCTCCAGTTTTAGCTAAAGAAACTTCATAAAGAAAATTAGCTTTTTAAGTGGTTGGTTCATTACTTATGACTTTTCTGAATTTGTTGATGCTTTTAAAAATTTGAAAACTTCCAATGAAAGTTTACTTTCGTTATGTATCTATAAACTCTAACTGTCGACAAAATTTCAGAAACGGAGAACCATCGCACAGTGGGCAAGAACTGATGAAAACTATGGAAAAAATCAGTAACTTTTGTCGCTTTAAAGAGCGGCATGTAAGCAAGGCCATCTCCGCTTGGAAATTATCTAGGAAATCGAATGCAATTAGTTTCAATCATCGCAAGGATATGGTTGTGGAGCTTATTTTACCCCACTTCCCTTTATATACTTGAATAATTTATAGATATCGTTGCATGGAGAGGCTCAAGATCAACAAAATAGTGCTAATCCCATGTGGAATTTCCTGGAAAATCGGATAAAAGCCGTTTCAACTACGGTAGTTGGTACAGTTGAAACAGCTTCGATTCGAATTTCCAAAAAAATCTCATGGGACTAGCACTATTTTGTTGATCTTGTGCCACTCCTAGCAAAGATATCTATAAACTATTCAAGAATACAAGGGGGAGTGGGGTAAAATCAGCCATATCTTCGTTCACAGATCCGGCGATAGTTGGAACAGCTTCTATTTGATTTTCCAGGACATTTCACATGGGACTGGCACTATTTTGTTGATCTTGAGCCTCTCCGTGCAAAGATGTCTATAAATTATTCAATAAAAGAGGGGAAGTGGGGTAAAAAAGCCACAATGTCTGAACTAACCATTCTGAAGGAATATTTAACAACTATGAGCACGAAATTTATTGAATAAATCACGGTGGCATTATTTTTTTTCTATTTCGATTGAAGTTTCGTCCAATTCGTTGAAGTTGCAAAATCAAAACGAAAAAAAAACGTCACCAAAGTAGACACCAAGTAGACGTCAATTAGTTTAAACTCTTTTTTAAAGTTCGAATTTTCACGGAAAAGTGAGATAACTCTTCAAATGAGTGTATTGCATTTACTTATTTATGAGTATACTGAGCATATGTCAAAAAGGGCACACTTTTTACTCATTTTTATAATGTGAAAAATACGTAGTTTGCGCGCCCGTGGCGAAGCAAGTTTAAAATGCGTCAGAGATATTTTCAATATTGGCGCCGATCTTTTTGAAAAATGCATAACGCAATTATCACCCCGATTAAAGTATAAGTATATATGCAATTATTTACAAAAATAGTAATATCCTGGTTTGAATAAAATAAGTCTTGTTTTGCTTTATTGAAATGGGTAAAAGTAATTCTTTTGTTTTTCCAAAAAAAGCGCATTTTGATGAATCGGTGTTCTCAACAATTAATATGTAAGTATTGATTTAAAATTGGTTCACTGTTGTAGAACCCCTTGGTCTGAAGTACACCTTGAAGCCAGCACCTTGCTATACATATTTGCACCTTTGTTTTGATTTGCTGTGTTATTTTGACAGAATATTTGAGAGTGTGTTCGTGTGAGTTCATTATTAGGGGCGAATCATTAAGCTTGGGACCGAGCGTGGGTCCGATGTGCTAGTACTTACTGAGCCAAGAAAAAAATCCTATATGTTCGGAACCTTCTGGTCTTACAGTTAGTCTATGGTGTTATTCTCAAAAGTGACCATACAGTAACATAAAGAGAGTATATTATATTAACCGTGGGTACACGTTACGATGAAGTCTACCAAATGGAAATTAAAAATAGATTTTGATTTCCTTTTTAATCACTAGGTGGTGCTGTTGGCAGTGCTACACGGGTCACCGATCTTGTGTATGTGGAAAATGGAAGTGACTTATATTGTTGATAAAGTATATTTGATAACATCCTGGCTGCGATGGCAGCTGGGAATAATTTGCTGAAGACATTGCATGTCACCATGAAACAGAACAAGTTATTGGAACGTTTCTTCACGCAATAATCTCCACGAGGACACTCCTCGATCGCTCACCTAGCCACGTCCAGTTATTAGGATTTTGCATCTACATTAAAAAGACGCAGAATGGCCTGTTTGGTGTACAGAACCATAATTTATTTAAAAATGGACGTTGGGAGCATCTAGTCTAAGAAGATTAAGTGATGCTCCATTTCTCTTCAAATGCTTTGGACCTAACCCTTAACTGTAGTCCTAGCCCCATATGGCTTATGGTTTTAGCGTCATTACTCGCTCTCTGAAAAGATACGAATGTTTGAGAATATCCATCGTCATCTAGCGGTTGGGACACTAGCATTAATTAATTAACGTCCTAGCTTTGTGGGGCTCATGGAGAAATTACGTGCTCTCTGAAAATAAAACATTTTATAATGGAAACACCACACGCAGGGTCCTCCCTTAGCTCAATCGGTAAAGGCGAAGATACAAATCAAAACCATGCTGGAGGTGGCTGGATTAGATTTCCGGTCTGGTCTAGGAATCTTTCGTTTAAGAAAATTTCTCGACTCCCTGGGCATAGCGTATTTCAGAACTTGGCACACAATCATACTAATTTTTGCATTAGGAACTTGGCATCGAAAGCTCTTAATTAATAACTATGGAAGTGCATTTAGGAATAAGGAAACCGTGAAAGCAATAAACTTTAAATGCAAAAGAAGAAGAAGAAAAAGCTTACGCAATTTTTATCCAACGTGATTTGTAACCCTACGATGTTTACTATTTTCGCCCCATCATGCAAAATGTATACATTAGTCGAAAGAGTAGTAGTCTTCGAATCATATTTATTGCAGTTTCTTTAGAACATACACAAAAATTAAACAAGTTATGTTATCATCGCCTTTGTATGGGTACTTTCTCATTGTTCGATTTTGGGCAATGAGAAAGCGGACTCGCTTGCAAAAGGTGGGCGCTATGGAAGGCGATATCCACGATCAACAAATCGCCTTAAATGTTTTTTTTTCCCAATTTTCCTCAACAGTCACTCGTCAGCTGGGAGTATAAATTGAGTAAAGGAGATTTAAGGCGATAGCAAGATTCATCCCTATCATCCCAAAAGTGTCGAAAAAAGGGACAACCCAATGAGGTTGTACGCAAAGGTGACGTAGGACTACGTAGCTACGTGTAGGACTACGTGTCCAATGAATGTTATTATCATTTGTTTATATTTGCGCTTGCTTTATATTTGCGCTTCGGAATAATATAAACACCGTTTGAAGTTCCGAGCCGTGTATGAAATTGTACAAAAGATTTAAGGTATGCGGCGAAACGACAGCTGAAACTATTTCAGCCACCATTGGTCCGAAAGGCCGATTTTCAGAAATAAAATAAAAAAATCACTTAGATGACGTGCAATCATATTGGTGTCTTCAAAAAGGTTTTTGGTAAGACAAAAGCGCATCTGAAAAAGAGGGCGTCCATAAACTGCGTTATTTCTATATCTTTTTTGTGTGACGTTCTAAGCTTTCGCAGCATTCTACAAAATTGTAGAACTCAAAATTTCCATAAACTTTGCAGAAAACACCAACTTGCTATCTTGTATTTTTTTATTGAGATATGAAGCTTTTTTTATCTGTATCGATACAATCGAATCGATTTTTTAGCTCTAACTTTTTTCTTTGATTTTTCCTCGGTATACTATGTTATACAAAGTTTTTCCTTTCAATTAAACACAAGACAGCAATGATAAAAGCGTTTCGTTGTTCAAAATATGCCATTTTCCAATGGTTATATCTCAAAAAAGCGAAAACATTTTGAAAATAAAATTTCATGACATGATGGTGAATGTTTTATTAAATATTTTGATGTTTTAATATGTAGGGGGGGGGTTAACTGATAATTACTAGGTAGGCATAAATCAAAGTAGTGTGGTTTTCGGTGAAAATAAAGTCTTCAAGGAGCTTTTCAATTGTAACCTCTTTCTTTGTTTTTTGCGCGGCATTCTATGGCGAAGAAAGTTTTTCCTTTCACTAAAACACACAAATTTTTGGATGTACTGTAGCTTTTAAATATGAAAACATACAGTGTTTTTCCATTGAAACATGCTGTTTCAACAAAAACAAATTTTGAGTAAGCCATTGAGTAAGGAAATTGAGTAAGCCATAAAATTCAAGGCAGAGAAAATAATTTACTGTCCTAGCAACCGTTGCAGGATACGGTTATAAAAAATTTACTTGCAAGTTTTCAATCGTTAGAAAAAACAAGTTTCTTTTTCTACACCGAAAATCGGAAAAGTGTTTGAAGAAAACTTCAAGCCGAGGAAATAAGCAGCTAGAAAAGGACAAAATCGATGTGCAAGCAAACTAGCTGAACAATTGATCCTCTGTCCAGGTGAGCTTCTTTTCGGGCCAAAGCCTAGCTGGAACTGAACACTATGATTTGGAATGATTGATTTGTTTCAAGATTACCAGATTTGTTTCACAAATTCAACAATTTGTGGAAGCAGAGCAATCGGCATCGGGAACGGTTTCAAACAACGAACTCGAATTGGTTAAAAGGGAAACTAGTTCTCAATACATTGAATGTCTTGAAAACACCACAGGGCCGCCCCAAGCAGCTTTTCTCTGCTACATCTGCGGCTGTTCAGGTAAACATCTCAACGGTGCCAGAAGAGTAGACGACCCTAAAGATCCAGAAATGTTCAAATTCGGAATGTCACCTCTGCACGCATACATACTTAGTACGAAAATTTCATTCAGGTAAATTCAGGTAAATTATTATAATTAAAATAGTTTTAAGATTTTTATATAGTATTTATTTCTAAGTAGACAAGTTTTGGATTTACCGGCATAAGCAGCGGGAATCAGAAGTACACAATATGCTCAAACAGTAACTCGATTTGCGGATAAATGAGCCAAGGCCTGCTGGAGGGAACACTTTCTCTGTAGCGTTTGATTACTACGAGTCTCAAAGGAATGAAAATTCAAATCAAACATGCAAGCCATGTTGACATTTGAATACACCCTAAAAGAAAAATGTGAAAACATGTCTGTAATTATTCCATCAAAAGTTAAAGGGTGTCCCACATCCAATTGCATCACGGAAAAAACGTTGTAGAAAATTATCCCTTGGGTATTCTCTTGAAAATTTGGGTGGAAGTAGTTTAGAGTGTTGTTTCTTGTATTTTTATCGCTATCAGTTTTTCGAAAATTGGAAAAAATGGAGTCACCTGAAAAGCAACGTCGCGAATCGATTTTGCGCAATCACCTGGAAAATCTTCTACTCTCTTATCGGGACATCGGAAAACAACTCGGAATCGTGCAGTCAACGGTGAATCGTGTGATTAAACGTTTCTACGAAACCCTGAAATGCGGTCAGAACGGATGTTCTCTTAGTAATCAGGATCACAAGCGTGTCGTGAAAGAGTCTAAGCGGAATCCCTATGCTTCGGTCAGGGATGTGGCCAAAAAGTTGAATCTTTTCAAGTGTTTTGTTCATACAGCCAAGGACCGGGAGGGACTGCCTACATACAATATGCAGAAGGTAAAATACGATGGGAAAGTTACGCGCCCGGAAACTGTAAACTCAGATACTGACCAAGCCTCATTGTCTCATCATGGAAGGTGAAACCTACGTCAAAGCGGACTTTCGGCAGTTTCCGGGACTACTGTTCTTCATCGCTCAGCACAAGTTTGATGTTCTGGAGGAAGCAAAGAAGCAGAAACTTTCAAAGCTTGCCAAGAAATACATGAATGCGATCTGCTCCTGTGGCAAAGTTTTAATCAGTAGTCACATTTACGAGGCAATCAATCTGAGAATAAATGAAGATTTTTCGTTATTGCTCGATTGTTAAAAATCGAAGCTATTAAACACTAAATTTTTGAACCACTGAAATCGGATTATTTGCGCACCTATTGATCTAACTCGACTCCCGAATAAAATCAAACTTTTTGAGAATTTGATGAATGAACGATTATTCCAATACTGAAAAATAAGCTTGACTACAATGGAGGAAGTTGGTATTTGAAGGAAAAAAGGTTAGATTCAAGAGTTCGGTTATCGGTTGGTTAAGAACTTATGCCTCACATTTTTTTCTGCCGAGTGAAAACTATCACAAAAGGTTTGGATTTAAAGCGCATCCATGTTGTTCTGGAATAGCGTGTGATCGATTCTTCAAAATATTGGATTCAATATCGCCCACTACTAGCCTCGATCAAATTGAATAGCCGGATTCATAAGTCTTGAAGTCTCAATCGATAACTGAAGCAGATGTATGTAAAAAATGCTGTAACCTGGTTGTAAATCCTATACATTGTCAGCTATACCGTGAACATACGTGCTTTAAGTGGGTGTTACTGTTTCTTTCGTAGACCGTGCTTATCATTGAGAATGTATGCTTTTTTCTTTAAATCGGTCGTTTTAAGTGATGAAATGATTTATTTTTTCCCCAGGAATAAAAATTGAACTAGGAAAAAATACGACACTTTGTTTTGGGTGTAACTTTTTATTGCGTGGGTAATACTAGTTCAGAGTGTTATGTTTATGTGTGCAAAATTTTATTGCGATCTATGAAGTAGTTTTCAAGATGCATTCGAAACAAGAAGAGCTGCGCCAGCAAATCTTGGACGCGGTGATCGATAATCCTGGTCAGTCGCACAAATGGATCGGCAAAAGGCTTGGAACCCACCATTCCACCGTATCCCGCGTTGTGAAGATATTCCAGGAGACGAAGACCATCGAGCGGCGCGCTGGAAGCGGCCGAAAACCGAAAACGGAACACCCAGAGAAGGCGCGGAAGATAAGGCAGTACGTTAAGAATAACCCAAACCTTTCCACCGGAGACGTGGCCGAAAAGGTCAATTCGTCGAAGTGGTTCGTCCAGCAGACCATGAAGCGGGCTGGGATACGTGTTTTTAAGGTCAAGAAGGTCAGGTACCGTGAGTGGCTGGTCAAGCCAGGCTGTCTCGTCATGGACGACGGGACATATATTAAGGCGGACACCAAACAAATCCCCGGTCTCGAGTTTTTTGTCAGTGCCTCCCGCATGGAGGTTCCGGAAGAGAAGGATGGACAAATTCGCGAAGAAGTACCTGTTGTGGCAGGCGATCTGCGAGTGCGAACGATACAGCAAGCCCTTCGCTACAACCGGCACCATAAACGGGCAGATTTATCGAGAGGAATGCTTGCAGAAGCGCTTGCTGCCCTTCCTACGCTCTCATCGTGGTCCCACGCTGTTCTGGCCGGATCTCGCTTCGTGCCATTACGCCAAGCCTGTAATGGATTGGTACGAAGCGAAGGACGTTAATATGGTCCCGAAGGAGGCGAACCCGCCAAATACACCAGAACTTTGTCCGATCTAAAAGTTTTAGGTGATAATGAAAAAGAAGTTGAAGAAAAGTGGAAAAACATTCAATACCGATGAAGCTTTGAAGAAAAACTGGGAGAAATTGTGTACGGAAGATGGACAAAGCATCGCCCAAGATCTCATGTTAAGAGAAATGTACGAGCATTCAGATTGGGGGAGGAAATTCAATAAATAAAGTATGCCAAAACATAGCTAATATATAGTTATTTAATCCCTGAAAATTTGAAAAGTATCCGATTTAAAATGAATTTTTGGTGCACATTTTTGTGTGTCTCATTTTTTTCCGTGTCCAGTCTTTACAAAATAGCCATTGGTTTCAATCGATTGCTAATCTATGAAGCACCATAGAACATCTGTATCGACACCCAAGAAATTGTCCAGTTAAGATGTATTTCCCCGATGTGTTTATAAAACCTTTGGCAATGCTACTCAGCATGTCATTTCAATACCTTTTAATAACCCGTTTGCTAGCAGAAAACAATCAAAAACAGAACATCAAGCCAATTTGCAGGTGCTAAACATTCGAAAATTAAGTCATCATAAGTAAATGTGCATAGTGAAAATAATACAATTTGTTCAAACAATGCAAACAAAACATCGATTTGCATTTTTTTAAACTCTCCGAAGGTGATCAACCATGGACACAGTACAGATTATTTCTGCCTTTCCATTTGTCTGTCGGATATGTCTATGTCGACTAGCAAGCCGGATTCCTTCCCTGATGCGTGGGCGACTTACCTTCATTGAAAACCAATGCAAAACCACCTCACCTCTTGTACTCCTTATGTCAAAAAAAAACAGTTCAAGCAACTATTCTCTTAGGTTATGTGCAATACATACACAGATAAAAAGAAACACTGAATTTTCTGCTTTATCTAATGCACATAAAGGGAATGCTAGATTTGGCAGAAAATAATGGGATATTTCATGTAAATTTAAGCCACCTTTGGCTTGGAATTACACGAGTAGAAATTTTACGCGCTTGTTAAAATTAATTTTTTTTTTTTCTGTGTAGTGTACTTCCAAATATAGCCAATCAAGCTCCGGGACCTAGTTCACATAACACTATGCGCTTAGTTATTCGAAAAATATGTTTTGCCAACGTGACACAAGCAGTGATTCTTGTGCTTACTTCTTACCTTAAGTTGTTCTATTTTGATGGTATCCATCATGCGTAAAACCCCCTGATGATTCCTTCACAATGCCAAATAAAACTTTAAACCCACACTCCAACTGCCTATCAACATCGCACCACTGGAAGTCGCATGCTCATATCAATCTCCTCCCTTCCAAACATTACTCAAAACTTCATCCTTTCTGACCCACTATCAATCACCTTAAAATCTTCACAACCGCTTCCTATTGAAAAAGGGAAGATTTCCTCGCCACTACAGACACGAAACACAACCACACCTTCCGCAAATCGAAACCACGGTCCGTCGCTTCGGCTGGCCACTCTGAATTCTGCCCCTAGGCCAGTACAAAACACGCACGCAAATGAAAAATCCTCACCACTCTGAAATTCCGCAAATTTTCTCACCCACCGTCACCGGAAGAGCAAACACCGTCGCTTCGCGCGAAACAACTCTACTTCGAAACACCTGATCCAATCCGACCAGATCGGTACGATTGACTGGAGGAAGCTTTGCGCGTGTTGGCAAATCTCGCGTCTCTCCCACCAACCTATACTCACTACTAGCAAGCCTTGCGCTGCGGAGGGGTCTTATGCTTATTTTTGGTCACCACAGCATCCATGTGCCACACGAGTGAGCATCCATTCATATGAGCCACATTCACAGTCTCCCATTCCTGTCTTCTTTCATTTTGAATCTGCCATGTGCCTCTTGAAACGGTTTGCTCTCGACAAAACGAGCGAGAGAAAATCATGAGCTTTCGTGAGCGGAGTCGATTGGTTCTCTCTTTTCGCTCTCTAGAGAGCATCGTCGTTTTGTAAACATAAGGCGAGCTTCCGAATAGATACATGATACAATCTTGAAATGGGCGTGGCTTACGATTACATCCATTGCCCATTCTCTATAATGAGGAGGGGACCGATTTTCCCTTCACCGCGAGTTTTCCATACCTACCAACAAGAGCAACAATGTTTAAGCATTGAAAATACACGGCAATAGTGAAATGAGCGTTCGGTAGAGGGGTTGCAAATGAATCCTCCAACGCCGGAGCCTTGCCGTGGGGAGAGTTTTGCACCACTCAGTAGGATCTTTTTTTTTTATTATCTTTATTCGCATTCTGGTTGAGTTTTATTTTATGTTATTATTACTGAAAGTTTGCCTTTTTATTGAGAGCAATTGAAATTGAATTACCATGCGAATGAATAATGACTTTACCGCTCACTCCACGTAGCTACTACCACTATAATAGGCAAGCCGAGCTTTCTAGAAGGGAAATTTTTCAACAAATCTGATCTTAAGGTTAGCAGACATCTTTTTGAAGTAACAGCACATTATCTGAATCACATTGAAACACCAAGGATAGATAATTGAACAATTAAATTAGGCAGAAAACTTTTAAAAGAGTAAAAACTCAAATCAAAATGTCAATCAGAGAGAAATGTTTGAGCCAGTCTACAACTATGTACTAACTGGTCTAGTCGAGGACAGTGAGGTTTTCTGGCTTTAAATAGAGAATTGTTATGAAAGAGTTATGATTTAAAGCTATCCAGCAACTAGATGTTAAATTGAAACTGGTATTGACGGGAAATTACGATGCCCCTGGCGTTATAATCATAACATGTACTTTAAAAAGTTTTTATGTCCTGAAAAATTGTGACTTCATCACAGTATAATGAAGCAAATGCTCATTTCATGTCAATTGCTCATAAGCTGGTCATCTTTCAGATGAGTTAGTCTAATGGATATTTCTCCGAATAAGAATCTAAATTTAAGATTCTTTGCTAAAACATAGTTTTGTTTACGTTGTAGGCCTATATCCACAATAATACGGACACCTCATAACTTATATAAAATACAATTTTCTCATTATATTTCAATTATTGATGCATCTATTACACTCATGAGATATGATTTAATAACCCACGAAGTCAAAACATATTTCCTCGGTATTTGCATAAAAATTTCTAACTTTACGCTCAACTCCATCTATTAAGGTTTGTACAGACTCTTAAAATACCGTGGTTCCCGTCTTTATCCTAATTTTTTGAAAATGCATCTTTGAATCTTTCTTATTCTTCTCTTTTAGAATGCTTCAGTTTAATCAGAGCCTAATATCTCTCTCTTTTTGACTCACCTCCCATTTTGCGACAATCAACATTAAATATTGCCCAAAATTTTTCGACCTTTCGGAGCTCTAGACAGTTTGGAGGATTAATGCCACGAGGTACCACAGGCTGCATTGAGGATGCTGCTTTAGAAGTGGCAAAAAGCACTCTTTGATGAAGATTTCACTGTCAATATTACAAGTTGAGATGAATGGTTGACTTATTTTACCGCACGTAAAGTTGGCTTGCCAAACGAGTTTTTTTTTCACATTTTTTCTATCTTCTGTTTTCAAACTTAGACTCTAGACTTCCTCTGTCCTACGTAAAATGAATTATCAAGGATTTGTGAAAAGTTTCCCTTCTGTCTTTAATGTCGTGCACAATTGACTTAGCTTAATCCACATTTTGTAACAACTCTGACCCACATGTTGGGCTTCCTCTTGTATACTTTCACCTTTTTTGTTTGTTAACTTGCGTGTTCTGCGACTGCTTGGTTGACTTCCACTGAGCCATTTTGATTTGTAGAAACTTACTGATGACATTCGTTTTCTGTGAACAATGAGGATTTTCTAACCATTTCTCAAAAATAAGATATCGTAGCTCCTGTTGTCGAGACGCCACTTCATTAAAACAATATGCACGCAAACGCGGAGGTGAAAAGATACACTGAAAGCTAAACCATACTCTGAAAAAAATTCTTACGTTGACTCAGACCACTGACACGTCAAAGTTACAAAAAATGTTTCCAGACACCCTTTAAATCTCCTTGTTGATTGTGTCTGTAGTCATGAAAGATCTACTCTTTTTACCACACATGCTTTCCTAACAAGGTGGCCCACTTTTCTTGTTTGAAAAGCAATTGACACGTGTGGTAGAGAAAGTAGACCTTTAACAAAAAGACTTGATTATAGAAAGGATAACTGATTCATTAATTTTGAAGGCACGTCATTTAAAAAATATATATATTGAATATTTGTACATGAAGTTCGACTTTTGATTCTTTCTATTAATCAGTTGTTTACAGTCTTTGGCTCTCCAGTTGTTTTAATATACCAGCGAACTCGAATATCCAAAAAAAATCTTAAATCGGGCGACACTGGGTAAATTTGTTGGATTGCGGTTTTTTTGTACATACGCAATGTTATGGCTTTCCAAGAAGGCTTGTGTTTTTCTTGCATAATGTGACTAGCTTCTATCTGTATGATAAAGACTGCATCGTTAATTATAAGTACACCTTTGAGGTTCTGTATGGAAAAGACTACACTGAAAATTTATTTTCGTAAATTAGCTTTCACTCGTTTCGTAAACATGGATTTTGTACATAGAACCAATGTCTCGTAAATTCCATGAAACATTCATATTGCTTGTCATCTAACAAAATGCTATCATTACACCTTTTTTGTACAATACACGAAATGAATTTCGTGAAGACCAGCCAATCGCTGCTTCTCTACAGTCGTACTCATAAATGTTCGTGTTCGTGCTGGGATGATGCGAAGCATTAATTTATCCCAAAATAGAAATGAAAGCGCTGCGAGAGTGAGAACCTCATGTACAATAACGGACACAATAACAGCTCTCCCTGAAAATGCAGAGCCAATAAAGTAGATCTGTCATTCGTTCATGCAACCACCAGTGAGACGTTTCTTTTTTATTGGTAACAAACTACTCGTAGCTTTTTGAATTGTTTTCGTAGAATGTACGAATGTTCTTTCTATGTCAACAAATGCTTAGTGCTTGTGACAGTTGCACGTGTAGCATTAAATACGATGGTAGCTTCTAAAAAAGTACAAATCAGTTTCGTTGCAGAAAACAACGAATAGATTTGT
Organism: Aedes japonicus; assembly: GCA_034211315.2. Lineage (NCBI taxonomy): Eukaryota > Metazoa > Arthropoda > Insecta > Diptera > Culicidae > Aedes > Aedes japonicus. The sequence goes on along the minus strand of JASCZW010002954.1, from coordinate 195,978 downwards.
TAGTCGTACCTTCGATTTTCGTATAAACGAAAAATAATTTTCAGTGTTTGGCACTTGTTTGACAGAAGTTTAATGTCAATGTGCTGCTTGCCTTATAAACAAACAAAAACCTTCATTAAAAGTTAAAGTTTTACTCCAAGTGGAATAATGCGTGGTCTTACGGAAGAAAAGCGAAAATCGTTTGTGATCAACTGCACTGAAAAGGAATTGTCGCTAAGATAATTAGCAAAAGAAGAAGGTGCTAGTGTCTGGGCGGTCCAAAATGCGATCAACCGGTTTGTTATGCACAATACAATGAAGGACTTACCCGGTCGTGGTGGAAAAACAGGTGCGTCGAACCTAAATTTGGACAAACAAATTTGCAAAGTTGTTGAAGGAAAAAAGAAGGTATCCATCAGTGATTGTGCCAAAAAGTGTGGAACGACGATCCCACGAACGACGTACGACGCGCAAATGAGCGAAATTCCCTGAAGACGTACCGGAACAAAAATGTCCGGAGGGTTCCGTGAAAACTCGGACTCGGAAGCTGTACGGCGACGTTTTGAGCGAAAATGTCATGTGCATTATCATGGATGACGAGACGTACGTTTTACACCATGAAGCGTGGAACGAATGTCCCAAATTCGGAGAAATCGATTTTTTGAGAAAAAAAATGGAAAAAAGGTGTTGGTATGGCAAGCAATTTGGCAAGTTTGGCAAGAAATCAACACCTTTTTTCCACTACCGCAAATATGAACGCCGAAGTGTACCGAAAAGAATGCCTGCAGAAACGAATTCTGCCACTGATCCGAAAACACAAAGGTTCGACACTGTTTTGGTCTGATTTGGCATCCTGCCACTATGCGCGTGCCACCTTGGACTGGTATGAAGAGAACAATGTCCAATTTGTGGAAAAGGCGATGAATCCTCCAAATTGTCCGCAAATAAGGCCGATTGAGCAATTTTAGGCTTTGAAGAAAGGAAAGCTGCGGAAGAAATCATCAAATTAAAAAAAGACTGGGTAAACGTAAGCAAAACCATGAACGGAACGGTTGCGCAATACCTCATGAAGAACATCAAATGAATTTGATTGACTAATCGAATCCATGTTATAAAGAGCACTATGGAGCAATCTAAGTTCATTCTTGTCCATTGCTTTAGCCAGTCTCCCACTACCACTCCTACGAGCTGTTCCTGAGGATGCCATGATACTATAGATGGTTGTAACTGGAATATTTTCAGCTTTAAAATGGTTCACAGGAACATTTTCCGGGGATTTATGTTCGTTTGGTATTACTTGCGTTCGGCATAATGCACGTCGGTGCTTTTGGAACTTTCGGAAAATTGGCCGGTGTCGGCGGATAAAAAGAGGAGCGCAAGCTATCTCCCGCTACGCCCGAACTTTCCGCCGAAGGGTTTCCGGTGAGTGATGCTCTCGAAATTTCGTCTCCAACAAAACGGATTCCGGAGCTGACTTACGCTCGTCTTCATTTCCCTAGATTAAATTTTTTGAGTAAATCAAGTGAAAAAATGCCCGCATATTTATTATTCTACTATCCCGGAAAACAGTAGGCTGTGGTTACAGAAGACTGACGTTTTAATTTTTACTTACACTTTTTGTCTCAAGAAATGATGTGTTGTTTAGGAACTGAAAGCTGATTTTTAGTTAAATAGTGCATAGGTATTAAACACCTCGGCTTTTTTTTGCACCGATATTTCAGCAAGGTCAATATTGGGTGAAAAGGGGAAATACTCATGTTGGTGCGTCAACTTTGACGCCAGCTGTAGTCCAAACCACTTTATGGAAACAGTTCAAATGTTGTCCACATAATTTTATGTATTGATTAAAGCTATGGAGAAATTTATTATATGCTTTCTAAATTTTTCACAGAAATACGAATTTTTGAAATTGCTATGTCCAAAAATGACTTTTTTCACATATGTTATGACAACTTCAAATTTATAAATTTTATCAACATGAAATTTTTTAGAAAAATTAGTATCTTCCATTTAATTCCAACTACCTTTGCTTATCTTCGACAGATACGCGTTTTCGTCTACAATGTGCAGACTTCTTCAGTGTCTCGTACTAATAACTCGACTTATCGGCGGATCAGTCGAGTTATTAGTACGAGACACTGAAGAAGTCTGCACATTGTGGACGAAATACGCGTATCTGTCGAAGATAGGCAAAGGTACTTGGAATTAAATGGAAGATACTAATTTTTCTTCTAATTTCTAGATACAGGCATTCCATTAACAGGTCAAACCCTCTAGGATTCATGAAATTTTGGTCACATAAAGTCTATACATTGGTTATAGTGTTGTGAAATTTTTAGCCAAAAATATTAATAATTGACAAAGTGACAGAAGGTTGACCAACGCGTTTTTTGGAAGGAAAATTTTGCTCGGCTTTTTTTTGCTACTGAGTGTACACAGAAATTGCTTCCATTGTCACAGAAAAACAATGAAAAATTATTTATCAGCATTTCGGATGAATTATCGGACTTTTTGCCTAATAGCTCCATAGATTTTTGCACACTAGAGCTGTCAATTTGATCAGCCATCATTTTGCACCACTTCTATAAATCAAATAGTTTTTTGATTACATTTGATCAATCATGTTTTTACTGCATGAAAAACGAAATCAATTACCCTCTCAAAGATCATGGTTGTCACCTTGTCGTAGGTGAGAGGGCTAATCCCATGCAAAAGGCCAGCATAAGAGACTAAGAACATGATCAGCAGTGATAGTATCACACTCTACTTTCTTTAAATTGCCACGTCGTAGTACGTTTATTTGAAGGCACTGAAAAAGGTGTTTAACTGGCGGGTTTAGCCGCAATTCACTCTTATACGAAGCTGGGAACAATCTACAAATTCCTTCAAATAATTTGGGGAAGCGACAAAAAGTGCACTTTTTATTTGCTTGACAACTCTTTCATTGCTGTTTACTCTCTAATTGTCATTGAATAAACAGCAAATATACCTACACACTTGGTATTCTTAATAATCTTATTGTTCCCATCATTATCGAAAAGGGTGAGTATTTTGATCATGATTGTGAGCAACTAGTAATATGATGTGTCAGGTGCAGATAATGCAAATATATATTATAATTAAAATGTACGCTCTATACGACAGCCGTGATCAAGGCACTGACTCTAACAACATATTATTTAGCTAGGGATCAGACCTTCTGAACTGAACAAAGGTCATTGAGAAATGTAACTTAGGACAGATGCTGACAAGGAGTTAAAGGCTGAGGTTTTATAAAAAGAATAGGACGCGGAAGGTCCGCCTAGGGAGACAAGTGGCCTTGAGGACAAAGAACAATTCTTCTCTATATCTTCTCTGTATTGTATGTCAGCTCCAAGATACCTGCAGTCAACTTCACGTGATCACTATTCTGGAAACATTAAATGTCCGTATAGAGCTTACCTCATGTGGTCGGTTTGAATTGACCGTATATGGGACAGCAAATTTATTCAAAAACTTGTGCTGAAATACTGTGGTATTTAGAACGAACAGTGGTCAAGTGGTCAACATAGACATAGACTGGTCATTCTGAGTATTCTGAATATCGGTACTAGCAGATATAATATACGATCGCAAAGGAATGGAAACTCGTGAGAAATAACATAGGTCATAAGTGAGTAAAAACTAACAACAAGCTTGCGCATCATCAAAGTAAGAACTTCATAATTAACTATTCTAATTTGCAAAATTATACAAATAATTGAGACTCACCACTCACTATCTTATGCGATGGGTCAACTTATATGACATTAAAAGACCATGACCGCCAAGACTAGGAAAAAACAGACAAATAAAACAGACACAATGAAAGGATAGTAAAAACACAATTCAATAATGTAGAACACATGAAAAGAATAGGGCGAACAAAAATAAATGAATCAGAAGAGGTAAGACGAAAAACGCCATAGACCAAATAACACAAAACAATGGCCATGAACATAATGCAAAGAAAGGAGAAGCAAACCTGGGAAATGTAACACCTTTTGAGGCAGTGCCAACAGCGTCTCTATGGAAGACATGATCCTTGCGCGGCTGGTGAAATGCTTCAAAGGCAGTTAAGTTATGTCAGTCTAACACACAAGGAACAATAACTTTTTATTTTTGGTTCGAGAAAACTGCTGCGGAAAACTTTCAAACAAATAACAATCCAACGGACTAGACTACAAAAGACAGAAGGAACTTCGAAACAAATCATTCAAGCTGAAAACGTGATACTGACTAACAAAATCACAAATAGACTATGGAAAAAAATAACAAAGAACAACATAACATAACAAAATTCTCAAACGTGGCTCCTTCCGAGTCATTTGCAACAGCGTCTTCTTGGACGACATGTTCCGTGTACGGCTGGCAAAATGATTCGAAAGGATCTACGCAACGAAATCATCAAAGGCCTGGCGTAGAGGTTTCTACTCTATTCAGAGTCCCGCCAGTAAAACTTACAAAAAAAAGGAAAAACGTAATCAATTATAATATTATTGAAATGGAAATATCATTCTTTTTTTTTTAATCAGTTCGTTTATTTGTTAGGCTCAGGCGTGTGCAACACTTTACGGAGCCGATATTCAATATTGTTGTACAAAAAAATTTACTTTTTGTTAATAGTAAAAGAGGGATGCCAATTACTCGTGGCTAGCTCGAAGTTAATGGGTCACATTTTCGTTTGGAAAGGGCTAGGTAGGTACTTTTTTTAGCCATTATTTGCTGCTTTTGGTTGCGACATCTACCAAATCCTCGATCCCTGTAGTCCCTTCCAGGAACAAAGCCACAGATGGGTGACCACAGTTTGCTGGGCAGGTACAAGTAGCACGGAAACAAAAGGATAGTATAACTGGGACACAATGGTAAGGAATTTACTGGAATTTAGGAAATTTAGTGGAAGGAAGGAGGGTGATGACGTTACACTCTTAGATCAGACAAACAAAGGAATTCGTAAATCGCTTGCATGTAGGGAAGATCACGCATTCCCAAAACATCTCTTATCTCGCGGAAGGGTTATCTACCTCGGGCCACTAGGGTATCCAATAGCCGTGCTCTGGAGGCATCATTATTCGGGCAATGCCGAACTGCGTGAGCGATGTCATCATAACCGGTTCCGCACCTACATAAATTGCTATCGACGAGGTTAATTCTGTAGATATGTGCGTCTAGCGAGTAGTGGTTGGACATTAGTCTTGACATCACACGAATGAAACCGCGACTTACATCCAGACCTTTGAACCACGATCTCGACGAAACATTCGGAATAATGGAATGTAACCACCGCCCAAGAGAATTACTTGTCCAATCGTTTTGCCAACTTTGAAGAGAACTCTGACGTACTAATGGGAAAAATTCATCATGTGAAATTCATCTTTCAAAAATCTCGCCTTCTTGTGCGCCCATCTTTGCAAGAGAGTCCGCCATCTCATTGCCTGGGATTGAGCAATGTGAGGGGACCCATACAAAGGTAATTTTAAATGATCTTTCGACCAACGCACACATCAGCTCCCTTATATTTGCAAGGAAGTAAGATGAGTGCCTCACTGTTTTCATCGACTGCAGGGCCTCAATAGAACTGAGACTATCTGAGAAGATGAAATAATGGTCTATGGGCATGCCGGAAATTATCCCCAATGCGAACTTGATTGCTGCCAGCTCAGCAATATATACGGAACAAAGTTCCTGAAGTTTCCGGAAGGCAGATGAGTATTCATTGTGAACACCGAAACCAGTGGATCCATCAATGCGCGACCCATCAGTGAAAAATCTACTATTGCAATTGACATGTCGGTACTTTTCAATAAAAATATGGGGAATTAAAATAGGCCGAAGTTGATCTGGAGCTCCTTTAATGGCCTGTTTCATGGAGAGATCATAATCAATGGAGGAACTGTGATAAGGGAAGCGTACACTAGGAGAACTATAGCATGGAAGACTAATAATGGATGACATATAGTTAATATAGATTCGCAAGAATCTAGACTGGGTACTCAATTCGAGCATTTCTTCGAAGTTTTCAATCACAAGGTTGTTACTGATTTCACACTTGATCAGTATTCTAGATGAGAGCTCCCAGAAGCGGTGAAAATATCATTCTTATCCTCCTTTTTTGCCACATTTCTTAGTTTTTTTTTTAAATATTTGCCCAATATTTTTTGATGGACAAAAATTTGGACAAGTTGGTGGGTTGGGAGTTTTTCAAAAACGTCAATATCATTCTGCTCATACGATTCCATGACATTCCGGCTGTAATGGCAGATGGTTTAGTTGAGCCAGAACTTTACCATACCGTCAGCGATTGAATGAATGGCAAAATTCTTAAGATGCTCCTCTTTGTATCCCTGTCCACTTGAACTCAATTTTTTTTAACAAATAACATTAACATAAAATCGGTTCAACACTTGGAATGAAAAAAATTCTCACAAGAAATTGACGAAATGATTTTTAACTCCCGCACAGGAGCTGTCCTGTGAGGTATTCGAATTCTAACAGGGACGTCCCGTCGAGGAATTCGAACCTACAGCATCTTAGGACAGTCTCCCGTAAATTATGATTGCTATTTTGGTATACTAACATACGCGGAGTAACGATCTATGCATGATGATGTTGCTTAGAAAGAAAATAATTTCTCATCACCATGAAGCTCCAAGAGAGGACAGTATTTTTTTTTGTTAGAACAAAGATGTGAAGAGAAAGTAAAGCACGGAAAGTTGTGAAAATTGAATAGAAGTAGTTTGAAACGGCATTTGAAAAGCAGTATTTCGAAACATACGGTCCTTTTCGACACATCTCCAATGCGAGGTAGGTCAAGACAGGACAAATCCTTGACCCTGACATTGATCACCTTGACTGGCTTGTTTGCGACAAAATCTGGACACCCCTTAATACTTTTATCTCTAGAAATACTTCATCAACGCATCTGTAAATTGTTAAAAATAAATTTTTGGTGATAACAAGCTTTTAGATCGAAGATCTGTCAGCAAGAAAACTTGCAAAAAAGTTTGGTTTTCCTGCAAGCACTGTCCATAGCGTTCTTAAATCTTTCGATACACGTTTGACAGCAATTAAGAAGGCTGAGAGTGGAACAAAAACGGATCTCAGAAAACCACGAGAATGACGCAAAGGTGAAGCAAATATTGCAAATAGTCAATCGTTAGATTGTGTTATACGTTAGTAGAAAAAGTCGATAAATCTGTGTTAATAAAAGCTTGGCTCTTTCTTGGAAATTGAAGCAGCGTTTGGCAATACATCTTATTTCTCAATGGCTCGAGCAGTAGACGGTTTTGTAGGCATTCCCTCAGATGAATTTCCTGGTTGACGGTTCCGGTCACAATGTAACGTTGCTCTTCAAGACACAGGTACAGATGCCCTGCCACAAGAGATATTTCTTCGCGAACTTTGACAGTTTGATGTGCTTGAGAATATCTGCCACCTTTCGCCGTCCGGTTGCCTTATAAAATTCCTGTCCAGAAAGCTGTATAAAGTCTGCCTTGACATAAGTTTCATCGTCCTGTACCACGCTATCAAACTTCGTCAGCATCGTCGTGTACAACTTCGCAATATGGAGTCACCACATTCTTTTTAGTCGACAGTCCAGCTCGTTTTTTAGCTCTATCCACGGTTGAAGGCGCCACTCCCAGCTTCTTTGCGACATCTCGGACGTAGAGGTTGGGGTTCCACTCGAAACAGCGGGCAACTCTTTTTGTCGTCGCTGTGGCCTCCGTCTTTCGATTTTCCCCCGATCCAGCTTTCCTGGCTGTCGACAAACGTTCACCGAACACTTTAAGTGCGTTGGTAACAGTTGATTTAGCCACATTCAAAACTTTCACCAACTTGGCGTGAGAGTAGTTTGGATTTTCGCCATGCACGTGCAAAATTTTGATGCATTGCTTCTTTTCTTCGACGACATATTGATAACTGAAGAGTTAATCTCAAAATTAAAATAAAGCCGGCCTACAATCGACAGCCTAGCAAGAGAAGGCTCAGCATTAAATTGCATTGGTTCAGAACCATTTTGTGGAGTCGCAGTCGTGTGCTCTGAGAACTAAAATGAAAATTTGGGAAATATCCATGCTACATGCGTACAACCCAAATTGTACCTCGGGCCATTTATAAAACTAGTAGTGCAGTAAAAGTCCGGTTGTTACTAAAACTTAGAAAAAAAAACCTTTGGGTTTGATGACTGGTCACTGCCCAAATAGGTATCACCGTTCTACAGAATGTCTGTTTTACCTATTTAAAACTGAAACTGCAGAAGATATACCCTCCAGCTGTGAAGCATTATTCCATCAAAGGATGTTAATAAATGGTGTCCACAGTTCTCAAAAACACGTCTCTCAACCGATTGTCATGCAATATTCAGGGAATAAAACACAATGTATAATCTTGGTTCAGGTATTTTTATTTCACTGTATTTCTCTACCAAATCCAAAAGCCTGAACTTTCTTATTAATACCACGCATAAGATTTGGTACAACACCTGAACCGACATTTTTTTCCGCTTTCAACCATGGCTTAAACATTTCCTTTCCTGTCGTGACAACTTTAGGATGCTTACGAAGTTCGTGCTCCATTATAGCCCAATATTTTTCAATTAGCCGCAACTCTGAAGAGTTCGGGGGATTAAGATCCTTCGGCACGAAATTGACACAATTCGTCTCGTACCACTCCAGAACATCCTTGGAGTAGTGACAAGAGACTAGGTCCGGCCAAAACATTGCAGGAACGTTGTGTGTTTTGAGAAACGGAAGCAGTTGTTTTTTTAGGCATTCAATAATATATACTTGACCATTTGCAGTTTAAGTTGTCACAAAAGGCTTGCTCCGTTTACCACACGAACAAATCCCCTGCCAAATCATGAATTTCTTGGGGAACTTTGACACTTGCTGTTTCCTGAGAGAATCTGGAACATCGAACTTGTTTTTCGCAGTCACAAACTGGTTGCTTATTGAAAGTGATGCAATTTAACTGTGGACACCCTATATTTGGAAAAGAGTTACTAGAACCCCTTTAAATTTGGTAAAGATTTTATTAATCGTCAATCAATAATGACAACCAATGTCCATCACACCTTAATAATGACAGGACATTTTACTGCACCAAATCAAATATGGGTCATACGAAAATATTCTTTATCAAGTGATACAGTTGTGTTTTGGCTCTACAGAAGGATAAAAAGCCATTTGAAACATCAATACTAATTGTTAGTTATACAATACTCCACTGGATTACAGTAAAATAACATAATTCCCAATCGACATTATAGGGAAAAAACAATAATCATGTTACCAACAACCACGTTATTGGATTAAATTTGCCTTTCTTTGAACATGCTTTGATCGTTGTGAAGTCTTTTACCCTTACCACAACAATGAGGCCAGATGTGGTATACCAGGATTTTCATAAACTAATGGCGGTAAGCTCCAACCGATATTATCCTCGGATTTAATCGAAATCAAGAATGCTCGACTGATATGATGTCCTTAGCGGACACGATCAAAAACCTTTTCAGCAAACGATTTGCAGATTTTCAAACAGGAACGTTATCCGAGTTGAAGCTTACCGCCATGACGGTCAAATAGACATACAAAACAAAAACATAGGAAAACCAAAACCGATGAACTGTAATGTTTGGACTCGACAACCAATACCAATGACATTAAGATTCCAATGCCAATGCAGGGGACGTAAATGTGCTTGCTTCAATCAATTTGCTTACCTGAATTCCAAGAACAGAATGCGGTCATTAGCACAGAAATGGTCGATAAATTCAATATTCCGCGGTAGCTAAATTACTCCGGTTGCGGAAGAGCTCCTAGTGACACAAGACCCTTATCGTGTCAGTTCGTAATCAGACATTTTTCGTCGACGATTAAGGCACCCTTCGAGAACGGAACACCACGAGCATGGGTTTGTTGATGTGCGATTCAGAATCGGTACCCAGCACGCAATTCAAATTAACGCACACTTTGTGGTTACTTCACAAGATCATGATATAGCCGTTATGACTGAAAACTGGAATAGTTTACTTGAAATTTAAATAATAACAAAGATAATATATTTGAAGTATTGAAACGTCATACGATGTACAGCAAAATATTGACAATTCCACTAGTCGCTTATTTCGATGTTTAGCTTTAACTCCTATAGCGACATATCCGGTCGGTTTTAGCTCCCTACACCAAATGAAGGGCTTAGGCACTAAACGCAACTAATCTGCAAGTTTATCACGACGCACACGCTCCTCCCAGTCTGCAGTGAGCATTTTAGGTTGGAAAGATTCTTTCGGTCGGTTCCTTTTCGTTCATTTTTATTATTGTGATAAATTAGGCCCATTAATCTTGGAGCTTTATGGGGAAATATAGAGGCAAAATTTATTGCACATTCTTCTGGCCGTATGTCCGTACGAACCACGAAGCCCTTGGCACCGCGTGGGGTGGGTGAAAAATAACGCACCAGGCCAAAGGCAACGCTGCCGCCGCCTCAGCGAAGAGCTCGACCTGTTCCTACTAGGGGGGGCTGCAAAACATGGAGGTGAATTATTTTCCTTCATTCAGGTGTGCAACATTGTGCCCTTCTTTCTCCACGGTCAGTTGTTTGGAGTTGATAGACGTCTGCCAATGGAGGGCAGATTCGGATTGCGATTTATCATGGCCAATCAAAATCGTGCATCACGGTACACACAAGCGAACCAAAGTGAAATTAATCGTCGAGGCAAGAAAGAAGTACTGGCAGAATGATGGATTCCAGGAGATTTTGCCATGCTCTTTGACCACTTTAATGTGGAGGTGCGAAAAGTTGTGCTATAATTTCGTTATTGTTGAACTACAATGTAAGACCGGGAGAAGTTTCTCATGTTATTTAGGGAACTGTTGAGGGATTTGTTGAAACGGATTAAACTTTAAGTAATTATTAAGTATTTTGAAGGACATGAGATCGTCGAGATAAGCAGATCCTGTTTGGCAAAACTGAGTCGAAGATACCGAGACAGCCTACTTAAGGTCTGTATCCGCAATAATTCGGACACCTCCGTCGTAGTTGTTTATTTCAGATTCATAAGATGTGTTTTAACAATTCGTGAAGACAAAACACAGTTATTCGGTATTTGCCTAGAATTTTCAAACTTTGCGCTTAACTCCGTCCATTAGGGTTTGTACAGACTCTTCAGAAATCGTACCACTCCATCACAGTTTTAGCATAGTGGCATGATGTCAAATCGGGCCAGAACAAAGGTTTTTCTTTGTGACTTTTGATGAAGGGTAGCAATTGCTTCTGCAGACACTCTTTCTGATAGATCTCCTTGTTGATTGTGCCTGTAGTGACGAAAGATTTACTCTTTTGGCCACTCGTGCAAATTGCTTGCCACACAAGGTATTTTTTGGGAAATTTCGATGCCATCATCCTTCTGAAATGCTCAGCTGTAGCATTTCTGGCCATAGCAGAATAAAAAGCCAGCCCTGGAAGCTGCTTGAAATCCTCCAGGACATAAGTTTCATCGTCCATAACAACGCATGAAAACTTCGTCAAATATTCGCATTACAAACTTCGAGCCCGTGATTTTGCTGACAAGTTCTGTTTGTCGTTACGATTTGAAACTGTTTTTACTTTATACGACTTAAGTCCCAAACGTTGTTTTGATTTTTGGACAAAACCAGACGACATCCCTGTTTTACAACCACCGTTCGAATGGAGAGATTTGGGTTTTTCGTTAATATCCTTTTCAGCTTTCGGTCCATTACAGGATCGAATGTTTTTTGTCACTTCTCGGTTTCCTCTCCACCGTCAAACGTTCCAAAAATTTTTGAAAGGTCCCGTATTGACAAGTCAGGATTTGCCGTACGTCCGCACAAAATTCGCTCGGGCACTTGTTTTTCTTTCGTCGCCATCTTGAATACTAAACATGAAATGTAAACATCAATCATAGTCTTTTTCATCATAGATTCTCAGCTATATCACAGTGAAATTTTTTATTCCTACGTGCAATATTTCAAAAGCTACAATGATTTGAAGGTGTCCGGATTAATGTGGATACAGACCTTAACTATCTCAAAGAAACTCGCTCACTGGGTTGATCTTTGCGACCGTGGTATATAATGGTATGAATTACAAACAATGGAAAAATCTAGTTCATTTCTTTTCCAGCCATCTTAAGTACACAGATTCCGGGAAGACCGTAGAATAGGTGAAGACTCTACGGGGCTGAGCTGCAAGCAACCCGGTGGGTCCACGGATCGCGGATGGTGGTGTTCCATCAGATATAATGGACAGCTACTAAGTACACGAATAAGTAGCCACGGACAAGCGGCGGGACTGTTTAGGATGTGGGGGGACTGAACAGTTGTTGGACTCTGTTGAGTTTCTTCCAAAAACCCACAAATATCCGAAAGCGAGCCACCCCGCTTTTTAAAAATAAGGGTAAAAGTCCAAGCATTCACCCATTTGAGCGTCTGTTCTCCATGTTAGGGGCGGCTCAAAACAGCGTCTGTTCTCCATGTTAGGAGAGGCTGAGTCACCGTCTTGTTAGTGCGCCCAGGACTCTAAATACAAAAGCCCAAAATCCTGGTGGTGCTTGGGACTGTTAAACAGCAGCATCACGATGGTCCTCCTGCGAGATAATGGGGTTGGTTGTGGACCTTGCGAGCCGACAACATTTAAAAGGAATTGCATCGAATAATACACAAGGAAGAAATTCGAACCGGAACAATCGGAATGGACCTAGGCTACGAAAACGGACTAACGATTGGAAACTCGGGACGTGGAACTGCCGATCTCTCAATTTCCTTGGAAGTAGTCGCTTGCTTTCCGACGAATTGAAGAACCGCAAGTTCGACATCGTAGCGCTGCAAGAGGTGTGCTGGAAAGGATCCACGGTGCGTACAGCTTGGGAACAGCTTTCATCGTGATGGGTGAGATTTAGAAGCGGGTGATCGAATGGTGGCCGATCAACCCCCGAATGTGCAGGTTGAGGATCAAGGGCCGGTTCTTCAACATCAGCATCATTAATGTGCAAATCCCTCACCTCGGAAGTACCGATGGCGACAAAGATGAATTCTACGCGCAGCTGGAGCGTGAATACGACCGCTGCCCAAACCATGATATCAAAATCATCATCGGGGATTTCAACGCTCATATTGACCAGGAGGAGGAGTTAAATCCAGTGATTGGAAAGTTCAGCGCACACCAGCTGACCAACGAAAACGGCCTTCGACTTATCGACTTCGCCGCCTACAAAAACATGGTCGTACGTTGTACCTTCTTCCAGCACAGCCTCCCACATCGGTACATCTGGAGGTCACCGAATCAAACGGAATCACAAATCGACCACGTTTTGATAGATGGCCGGCACTTCTCAGACATCACCGACGGCATCAACCAACCGAGGCGCTAATAACATCGACTCGGACCGCTACCTAGTGATGGTTAAGATGCGCTTAAAACTCTCCGTAGTGAACAACTTTCGGTACCGTAGCCACAAGCTTCGCGCAATCGCTCGAAACTGCGCTGCCGGAAGAGGGCCAGCTCGACGAAACCCCTCTCGAGGACTGTTGGAACACCGTGAAAACAGCAATCAGCAGCGTAGCGGAGAACGTCTAAGGTTAATGTGGAACGAAGCCGACAGAACGAGTGGTTCGATGAGGAATGTCAGCAGGTGTTGAATGAGAAGAACGCAGCGCGGGTGCTTATGCTGCGTCAAGCTACCCGTCATAGTGTGGAACGATACAGACAGAAGCGGAGACAGCAGATCCAACTCTTCCGGGAGAAATAGCGCCGCCAGGAGGAGGATGAGTGTGAGGAACTAGAACAGCTGCACCGCTCACATGAAACGCGAAAGTTCAACCAGAAACTCAACGCATCCCGCAGAGCCTTCGTGCCGCGAGCCGAAATGTGTCGGGATAAGGATGGGAGAATCCTGACGGACGATCGTGAGGTGACCGAAAGGTGGAAGCAGCACTTCGATTAACATCTGAATGGAGTACAGGAGGAGGACCAAGACAGCGATGGAAGAGAAGTAGTCGATGCAGTAAGTGACGGAGATGTGCCACCCCCGACGATAGGTGAAGTTAAGAATGCCATCAAGCAGCTGAAGCACAACAAATCGGTTGGAAGGGATGGAATCGGAGCAGAACTTATCAAGATTGACCCGGACAAGTTGGCAAATTGCCTGCATCGACTGATAGCCAGGATTTGGGATACCAAACAGCTACCGGAAGAGTGAAAGGATGGGGTTATCTGCCCAATCTATAAGAAAGGCGACAAGCTGGATTGGGAAAACTATCGTGCGATCACTATCAAATAGATTTGTGAGTACTCATTTTATCGAAGGACGGTCTACAACGGACCAAATCTTCACTTTGCGGCAGATCCTCCAAAAGGGCCATGAATATAGAGTCCCAACGCATCATCTATTCATCGGCTTCAAAGCCGCATATGATACAATTAACCGTTATGAGCTATGGAAGATCATGGACGAGAACAGCTTTCCGAGGAAGCTCACCCGACTTATCAAGGCTACGATGGATGGAACCCAGTGCTGAGTGAGTATATCGGGTGGATTATCGGGTACATTCGAATCCCGCAGGGGGCTTCGTCAAGGTGATGGTCTCTCTTGCCTCCTATTCAACATTGCTCTTGAAGGTGTTATGCGACGAGTGGCGTTTAACGTGCGAGGCACGATTTTCACAGATCCGGTAAATTTATCTGCTTTGCCGATTACGTGGATATTGTCGGCAGAACATTTGAGGAGGTGTCAGAGCAGTACACCGTGAAGTAGAGAAGATTGAGTTGAAGATAAATACGTCCAAAACGAAGTACATGCTGGCAGGCAGAACCGAGCACGACAGGACCTGATTGGACAGCACTGTAACGATCGACGGCGATGAGTTCGAGGCAGTCGATGAATTTATCTATCTCGGCTCACTAGTTACTGCGGACAACGATAACAGCCGTGAGATCCGGAGACGGATTATCAGTGGAAGTCGGGCCTACTATAAGCTTCACAAGCAACTACGGTCAAACAGACTTAGCTCCCGTACGAAATGCATCCCGTACAAAACGCTAATAAGACCGGTTGTTCTCTACGGGCATGAGAGGTGGACAACGCTTGAAGAGGACCTGCGAGCACTCGGAGTTTTTGAGCGACGAGTGTTAGGAATCATCTTTGGTGGGATACAGGAGGACTAACTATGGAGGCGAAGGATGAACCATGAGCTCGCGCAACTCGCCGGCGAACCCAGTATTCATAAGGTGGCAAAAGCTGGAAGGATACGCTGGGCAGGACATGTTGCGAGAATGCCGGGCAACTATCCTGAAAAAATGGTGTTCGACGGGAATCCGGTTGGTACAAGACGACGTGGGGCGCAACGAGCAAGATGGTCAGACAAGTTGGAGCAAGACCTAGGGGGTACAAGGTACCCAAGGGATTGGAGAGGGGCAGCCACGAATCGGGCATTATGGAGGGATACAGGGTGGCCACACAATCTTAATTTCAAAATTCCCGCATTGTTCCCGAATTTTTCCGAATGTAGAAGATGGTGAAGATGAGATAATATATATTAGATTAATAGATATTTTTTAAGTTTATGAAGTTTTTTTTTAAATAGTAACCGCGGGCTTCTTGCGTATTACAAGACGTTCGAGCTTAACCATTTCCTCCATAGCGGCTCTAGCAAATCCAGTCTAATCGTCAAAAAGAAAGGAAGTCACAGGAGATTCGATTTGCGATTTGTGACGTTATGCAATGTAAATAAATAATAAGTACACAGATAAAAAGTTACATGTAATTTTCTGCGTTATCTAATGCACATATAGGGAATGCTAGAATTGGCAGAAAATAATGGGATAATTCATGTAAATTTAAGCCAGATTACGCCTGATTCTAGCGTGTTTTATGAAAGATTGCAAACAATTTCGTTACTTAGGCCTCCTTTAGCTTGTAAATAAACGAAGGTAAATTTTACGCGCTTATTACAATTCGGACTGGAATGCAAGTAGTTAGTAGAGGAAAAGAAAAAAGTCCTCCTAACTCATGTTTGCGTCATGTTTTAACATAGATCTATGAAACATGGTCCTGGAATGAACAACGCACGCTAATCAGCCCAAAAACGAACACAAAATAAGGAATCCGTGTTGTCATCAGATGTTTCAGATCGACGAATTCCCATCTCAGCAGGATTCTGAATCATGGCTGAAATAAATTAGTGCGATAAATGGTCAGCACATTTGTCCCACACAAAACGGCAGTGCAACACACTCAACAGTGCCGGAGAATATCTTTATTACCGGATGATCGATATGTGCGCCTTTCGATTGTGGGGGAACTTAAAAACGATTTATTTGGGATCCCGTGGATTTGATGGGCCATCCTGAGACAAAAGCTTCGTGCACGTTTTCATCAACACCGGGAAAGATATTGTTATCAGTTTATTTAAATAACAAACACCGTATCGACATTGGAACTCCACATGTCTAGGGTGATACGCATCGAATTTTATCACACCAGCCCCCGGCTGTCAGGAATATGCTGAAAGAGCTATCAGTTTTATTGACACCTCCATAAAATCTTGTTTTTGATGACCACGCGACGCGTCTAACAACCATCCAGCGTCGGCCACAGAAATCGACTCGTGATGGCTGCGCTGACGCCATTGCGAACTGTCTAAATAGTTTCTTAAATATGTTAAAACAGTCGTTTTGATTTCAAGCCCCATTAACGGCACGATACGACATAGCTGGAGTTAAATTTTCCGGCATCCTAGAGAGCCACGCCAGCTTTTAATAGATTGTTAATAGAATTTATTGATATCGCTTATGAAAGGCAATAAAACAATAAATTTGTCCAGCTCCCCGGACTGTCAACAATCGACAGATACCAAAAGGATCACGATCTCAAACGGGGATCAGGGTAAAACAAACATCAATCCGGATTATGACTAACCGTGAGCAAAGCAGTGTGCTTTTTATATGGTCGTTATCAGCGAACACTTTTATATCCACCCCAGACACTAGACCTTCCCGATATTGCCACAAGGAGAACAGAATATTTTATAAGTGCAATAAAAAAAAGCAAGGAACTAGGAAACCTTTGGACAGGTTGATCCACGACGGTAAATGGCTTCCATTGTAATATTTCCAATAAAAATCACCGCTCAGAGGGGTTAACGGCAAAGCCTCGAAGCCATCGTAAATGGGCTGATGGGCAGTACATCAGGCGAATTGACGAACCGTGAGAATTTCCTGCATCGACTGACTGCTCAGAACAGGCCAAACAGAAGTTATGGGTGCGAGCAAGTAAGGGGGTTTGGATAATGCTACGATAAGCATCTTTGCTTTATTTGAGGGAAGGGTGACTCACAAAATTGCGGTAGTTCGTATTGGCAGAGTGATCTGAATCTTGATAAAATAAGTAAACCGAAAATATGTCTTCCTGCGGGGTAAAATTTATCTAACAGATTTCGCGTCCTTCGCTTATCGAAAATTCAGAGCGAAATGAATTTATTACAGATGTTAAATAGACCTAGGCGTGTTGCATGAAACTATGCTTGAAAGGAGCTCAATTTTGTTCAAAGAATTATATCAAGCACCTGCTTGCTTAGACATAATCGACATAAATTACACGGAATAGTGTATTGTTATCATCAAAGCTACTTGTCATCATAGCTGCTAAATATCAACCATACATGGTTATATTGACCAAACAATTGGAGGTCAGAATATATGATTAGTTTTTCAATAGCCTGTGCTGTCAAAGGTTTTTTTCAACTGGCCTAATTTGTTAAAAAAATAAATTATTTATGAACCTGTAACTAGAAATTAGAAGAAAAATTAGTATCTTCCATTTAATTCCAACTACTTTTGCTTATCTTCGACAGATACGCGTATTTCGTCTACAATGTGCAGACTTCTTCAGTGTCTCGTACTAATAACTCGACTTAAAGAAAACCTTCACCATCTGCCGTATATATACTATGTTCTAAATACAAAGCGTTTACCTATCATTATTTTGCTTATACCTATCTTATTATTATTTTGTTTATACTTATCCTGAGTCAAAAACAAATGTACTTAATATCCACCTCACTTTTTTCCATCTATACCTAACCTTCTTACCCACCGCTACACAATAAGAAGGTTAGGTATAGATGGCGAAGGTTTTCTACACTACAAAGATTCTGTTTTTGATTTGAGTGAACAATTTTTCATTAATAGTTGCTTCAAAAAGTTTAGGAATGCAAGATAAAATGGCAATTCCACGATAGTTACGTATGTCAGATTTTTTCCCACTTATGAAAATAGGTACTAGGTAGGAACTTTTCCACAGTTTGGGAAAGATCCCAGATTTCAATGACATATTAAATAGCCAAAATAAAGGTGATGTAAGTTCCAGTGCTAAGTTTTTCATAAATACTGGTGGTATTCCATCAGGGCCAGAACCTTTAGAAACGTCTAAATTATTCAAACCTTGAAATATGTCTTGAAGTTCGACTTGACTAACTCCAATGTCCCTTGAAAATCCTGGGAAGAAATCGAAATATTTGTAATCGCGATCTTCTTCAGCAAATGTGGTATATATTTCTTGAAAGAATGTTGCAAATAGATTGCAAATTTTTTCTGCGTTATTACCAACATTTGAGTTAAGATGCATTCTAGATGGGAAGTTGTCAGATTTCAATTTAGTTTTAACATAATTGAAATTTTTTTTTGGGCAAGACTTAATTTCAAGTTCAGTTTTTGCATTCTGCTCATCATATGCATTTTTATGGTTAGATTCAGTTCATCACAAATACTCAAGTAGTTTGCCAGGTTATTGCTGTTACCATCTCTTTTGTATATTTTGTGTGCTTTTTGCTTCCGATTCTTCAAATTTTTTATTTGTTTATTATACCAAACTGGTTGGTTTGACTTACCTGGTCGTCTTATTTTTTTGAGTGGTACTTCTTCAAATATTATTTCAAACAATAATTTATAAAAAACTTCAACAGAAGTCTCAATATTTCCTTCGTTCTTAAAAATGGTTTGCCAATCAATTCTGATAATTTTGTTTCTTATGATATCATAATTTGCTAAATGATATTGGAAGACCTCTTCATATCCAAAGTCGTCGGGTCTTTTGTATTCGTGGATAAATAAAGAAAACTCAATTGCTGTGTGAAAAGCTTCATTTTTCCATAATGGAAAAAGTGATTTTGCTACACAGAAATCTTCCTCAATATTTGTTAATAAAAAATCTAAATAGCAATTTTGCTGGTTTTTTACATGATAAACTTGGTTGAGCCCTAAACCTGCAGTTTTGTCGAAAATAAACAGTAATGTTTCATTTTCTCCTACGACTGGTAGAAGGATGCACTCATTTTCGGTATCTAAAATGAATTCAGCACTACGTTGATTAAAATCTCCATATATGTGAACTTTCACTTCTGGGGGAAGCTCAGGCATATTTACGTCTGCAATGTGAAAAAATGTTCATATACTTCTTTACGAGCGTTGTTTGGAGGAAAATACACTGAGGCAAATACATGTGTTTCACCTGCCATGTGTACTTTTACCAATACATGTTCAAATTCCATAACTTTTGATGTATCGATAATTTCTGAATTAAAATTGGTAGAAATAGCTATTAAAACACTACCACCTGACTTTTTTTTCAGAAATTTCCAAATTGCGATCATTTCTAAAAACATTATAAGAATTTCCGAAGACTTCTTCACTCCTAACGCTTTGATCCCAACTGGTTTCAGTTGCCATTATTATTGGGAATGAGCAACCCAAAATTTTATTATGAATTTCTTGAATTTTAACTTTTCATACGTTTAGAATTTTGGCAATAAACTATAATTTCGGTACTTAATTGTGTTTTAGGTGGAAGCGTTTGCTCATTCGAGTTAGTCGATAAATTAAGATTATTAAAATTGATTACCCCTCTCTGATCTAGAGATGTCGTCAAATTCTCGTTATCGTCATGCTCTTCAAAATCATTATCCTCCTCTAAGGGTTTCGTCACTACCGATGAAAACTCGAATTAGTACGAGACACTGAAGAAGTCTGCACATTGTAGACGAAATACGCGTATCTGTCGAAGATAAGCAAAGGTAGTTGGAATTAAATGGAAGATACTAATTTTTCTTCTAATTTCAAATTATTTATGTAAAATAGTTTTCAAAAGACAATAGGATGAACAAACTTCAGATGTTTACATAACTTGAGTATTACTCAAAATGATCGAAATAACAAGTGTTTCGCTAAGCGAACATTCTCATTGACGAAAAACATGACAGAGAATGAGATGAAGGGTTAACGATTATAAATTTTCTCAGTGACAGTGACGAAATGAAAAAGGGATTGTCGCGAAAGTTCTTGTCAATGATAATGTTGTAGCCAACATAGCAACCTCAGATACAACATTTGTACACTGAAAAGTTATTTTCGTAATTAAGTATTCACACGTTTCGTACACATGGACTTTGTACAAAGAACAAATGTCTCGTAGGGTAGGAAACGGTTTAATCAAGGGTGACTGTTTTAATCAGTTGTTAGGAGATAGGTCCTAAACTTCTACATTTTCCAATTTTTTTCACCTTTAACTAAAGGGTGTCCACGATGAAATTGCCACACTATGAAATTGCTCTAACTTTTTAACCGTTGAATAGAATTTAATGAAAATTTAGTTCATAGTGCATTATTTACATCCTGCAAGTTTTAAAGTCCTGTGATCAAAACTCGCGGAAATGGAGTCGAAAGAACAGCTCGTGCGTGATCAAATCTTGCGCATTCATCACGAGAACAAGGATCTCTTGCATCGATCCATCGCTAAAACGTTGGAAATCGCGAATTCCACGGTGTCGCGAGTGATTAAACGGTTCGAGGAACGGTTGAACACCGATCGGAAGCCCAGAAGTGAAGGAAAAAGTATTCCGTACAACACCAAAAATCACAACCGCGTAGTTGAGGCCTTCAACCGAAATCCGAACGCCTCCGTTCGGGATGTGGCTAAGAAGCTGCACCTAAGCCGAAGTTTTGTCCAGAAGGCCAAAACTACACAGAAACAAAAGCGTTCACGAAAATGAAAACGGACCGTGAACTAGTTCACGTTTTCATGATTTTTTCCCAAAAACGTGAACTAGTTCCCGATTACGTGATTGAGTTCACGGTGTATTTTTGCTTGTTCTCGAATTCATGACTGCCGTTCACGGATCTGGGCACGGATTTTTTTCCGTGTAAGGCTGGGCTTCGAACGTTCAAGGTACAAAAGGCCCCTAATCGCGACGAGAAGTAGAACAAGTCCGCCAAAACCCGTGCCAGGCAGCCTTGGTAAAAACACCCGACCGTTCTGCACGAGAGCAGAACTGGACTGCAAACACACCACTCAGTGGCTGAAATTCGCCACCTCAGTTTCGTGCTAAAATGATGAAACCGCAACGCAATGCACGCGACACGAGTGTACACGCTCGTGTATTGCTTCTGACACCGGGTCTGATTTTTGGAAAAATACACGAGCTGAGTGGCTACGATCACAAGAAAGCTCTCAACATACACTCAGTATGACACTGGTTGCCACGGATAGAGCAATGCTAGTTGGATGATTCTTAAAATTTGATAATTAGCTTATTGGTTTGTTTTCTTGGCTGTTGAGTGTCGGGCCCATAAGTTGATTGAATTTAACAAGCACGGCTCGGTTAGAAAGAAAAAAAATAAACCACGCGTGTATTCTGCAATCGGACACAATCGGAATCACTCCGCTGTGGTGTTTGCCGAAGCATCAGTCACGGTGTCCAAAACCAAACCACGAGCACTGACATTGCTGTTGTACCCACCGGTGTTGGGTGTTAGTCTGGATGCACGGAGTCAAAGTAGCGAATATAATGCACGCGCTAGCGTGGTGCAAAGTAGCTCTGCGTGCAGTGTAGTGTTTGGACATGGCTGGTGCCAGGAAGTTGTACCTCAACATGCTGACGAAAGTTGAATGCTGCATCATGGACGACGAAACATATGTGAAGGCCGACTTCAAACAGATCCCCGGCAACCTGTTTTTCACGGCCAAGGATAAGTTCAGCGTTCCGGAGCATGTCCGCACTCAGAAGATGTCCAAATTTGCGAAGAAATTCCTGGTTTGGCAAGCCATCTGCACGTGCGGGAAGCGGAGTGCACCTTTCGTGACCCAGGACACGATGAACAGACAGGTGTACATAAAAGAGTGCCTCCAGAAGCGGCTGCTTCCTCTCCTGAAGGCCCACAACGTCCCAACAATCTTCTGGCCGGATTTGGCCTCATGCCACTACTCCAAGGACGTGCTGAAGTGGTATGCGGACAATAAGGTCAATTTCGTGCCGAAAATGTTCAACCCTCCCAACACTCCGGAGCTCCGCCCCATCGAGAAGTACTGGGCAATTATGAAACAGCACCTTCTTAAACGACCTAAGGTAGTGAAGACAGTCGAGGAACTGAAGAAAGTATGGGCTTACATGCAAAAAACGGTTGATTCACAGGTTGTGCAGAATCTTATAGCCGGGGTTAAGGCCAAGGGGCGGGCATTTGCGTATGGACTGTAAATAAAATACGAGTAAAATGGTAAAATGAAGTTTAATAGTTATTTCTCAATCCCTGAAAATTTGATGGCAATCGGATGAAAACTCGAATTTTGCGAATCAATTTTGTGTGTGGCAATTTCATCGTGGACACCCTTTATACGAACGTAAGCGCAATCTATCGGGCATCATTCGATGTATTACCGATTCTTACCGATTTACTACTGTTATTTTGAAGATATATAATGCACCATCTAGAAAACCACCAGTTTCCTACCTACTGAAGAAGTTCACTCAAACTTTGCCTTTGTGTATTTTACATTCGTTCGCGTGTGCCGGAGGAAATGTCTTCATCAGCTCCTTCTCACATCCAGGCTTGTTGCCTGAATGTGATGTTGAATAGAGAGTTAAATATATTTCATTTATAGAAGAACTGAAATCACTATTTATTTCATGTTTTTTCCAGTCATTTGAGGTTGATCTATGCTTATTATTATGTTGTCCATCATTTGACACTATCATATGCAATAAAAAAATATGTTTTGGAGCTGTCCAATTCTATTCAACGATAAATAAAGCTGCGCTGTTGACCGGCAGCTGTGGCACCACTGTTGCATAGAGAGCCTATGTTCCATCTCTTTTTTGTTAATCATGGATATAGCGCACTAATCTGGGAAATTGCACAGAAAAAACTAACCTCACTTTTCACCATGAGAGTAGAAAAAATAGAAACAGCCGTAGTGTTGTCCGTCCTTTTTCCTCACACACGAATTCTCAAACACAAACTGTCAAATCTGAGGTTCGATGTCACTTTGATTTGGACCATTGAAACGTGAAGCTTGCTAAAGGGCGAACACGAAATTATTGCGACACCGAAAATATCATGCCAATTTTCTTATGATGCTTAGAATCAAACCAAAATTTTAGGGTAGTTTTATACATATATTTACTTCAAAAATCAAAAGAAAAGTTAATCGACGGAGCCTTGAGTGTTAAATTGAACGCATTTTTGCTTGATGCCCTCCATCAAAGTCTTTACAGTGTCATCCGGTACCAGTTTCTCAGTTTTTTTTTCATTTTCTTTACATGTCATTCTCGTCTTTGACTGTCTTCTTGCGAAGTTCCCGCTTCATCATTGCCCAGTACTGCTCCACCGGGCGCTGCTCCGGACAGTTTGGCGGATTCATGTCCTTTGGAACCAAATGGACAGAATTGGCCTCATACCACTCCAGGACACTTTTAGAATAGTGGCATGATGCCAAAACTGGCCAAAATAGCGGAGCTTCATCGTGCTGCTGCAAGAACGGCAAAAGTCGCTTCTCGAGGCACTCAGATTTGTAGATCTCGCCATTTACTGTGCCCTTTGTCACGAAAGGCTCACTCCTCAGTTCGCAAGAGCAGATGGCCTGCCAAATGAGATTCAAATCGGCTTTTATATACGTTTCGTCGTCCATCACACAGCAGCCATATTTTGTCAGCATCTTCTCGTAGAGCTTCCGTGCCCGAGTTTTAGCCGTCGATTGTTGCCGCTCATCGCGGTTTGGGAAGTTCTGTACCTTGTATGTATGTAGTCCAGCTCTCTCCTTTGCATTCTGGACGTAGCTCTACGACATGCCGATCTTTTTAGCCAAATCACGGCTTGAGACGTTGGGATTTGCTTTAATCATCCGCTTCACCTTTCCCTCCGTCTTTTTGTTCTCCGGTCCCGGTTTTCTTCCAGCTCCTTTGCCATGGTCCAACGTCAACCGCTCCTGGAACCGCTTCAACACTCTGGAGACGGTTGAATGGTGAATGTTCAACATTTTTCCCAACTGCCGGTGCCACAGGTCAGGAAATTCCAGGTGTTTGGAAAGAATTTGTTCTCTCGACTCGCGTTGGTTCACCTCCATTTTCGTTGAATCGAAAAACACGACTTCGAGTTTGAAAGCATGTAAACAATACACATCAATGAGAAAGTGTGTAAAATTTGGTTGATTTTTACCCAATGGTAAAAAAGTTATGCCCTGTTAAATGTGTCGTAATAATTTCGTGTTCGCCCTTTATCTCTTACATTTGTTTATTTTTAAGCGAACCATCCCGTTTGTCGTCACAGTCGCTTTGTCTAATATTTCCGTGAGAGTAAATTAAATAAGAAATACACATTACTTATCTGAAGATCAATGACAAACTAAAAGTCAGGTTTTGGACGTCTGTCTCATAACCTGCCAGGAGGCGAGTTTGTGATTATAGCAATCGACATGTTTTGGTTGATTGTTTTCGACGGCGGATGGATAAAACGAAGGAGGGAGTAGAGGAAACTGACTTTTGCAGCAAATCGTGAACAGAACTATTTAATTTCGCCTTTGCACTCATCATAGAATCGCACTCATGCAATATTGTTAGCTTATGTACAGACTTCGAAGCTGAAGAAAACATTCTAATGGTCGGAAAGCAATTCGCATGCTGTGTCTGCAATTGGGAACATTTTTCCATGGCTATGAAGTTTTCTGGCTGAGAATTACAAAAGAAGAGATTTGATTTTGCTCTTATTACTGTCCTTAGTTCCAGAGTTCCAAGTTACCAGTCACTCAGCTGGCGCTTTCAGGTTACTCGTTGCCATTATGCACTCAATCTATTAAAGGCTGGAAATTATGTTGAATACCCTGAGCTTGTGTTTCATGTTCCAGGCTGATTGGCTACTCAAGGAGCACACGAAACATCTTTTAATTTCAACACTTAGTTTTCATGTTTCATTTTAGTGATTAGTTACAACAGACTTTAAACGTATTACACCATACTTGATATTTGATTTATGTTGCTCAAATTCTTTGCTAAGTCAAACAAACATTAGAATATGTCGCGACCTGTTTGTAGTTGTAACTTGCAGTTAGGTAAATTTAGGTAGAAATGACATTAGTAGGTAGAGTAGGTCTTAGTATAATATTGCATTTTTGGGCAACAACGTTGAATCTTTGCAGTATAGACTTACTACAAAACCTTTTAATTAATTATGTCTTTATGACAAAAGAATAGCCTGAAACTAACATGGCATGCTGATGGTACATAATTTGCTAATATTTCTAATATTGTACAAATAAAGATAATTCATGTAAATAAAACAACACAAATTTTAAAATTTAGATTTGAAATCTACCGAGAAACAAATGCAAGATATGTAGAACAAAATTATTTTTATTGTATATAATACTCTAAAAAGGTACTCGAAACATTCACCGTTGCATTAGAGTTAATGTTATGGCATCGGAGATTCTTTATAGTGCATGGAAGTTAGCAAATAAATATTACTAGATCCTTTCAAAGTTATTAGAACTTGAGTTGAAGTAGGTGAAGCCTACATTTTCTTAATATGCCCCAGTTAAGTGATGTTTGTTTTCAGTAATTTTGACCTCCAGTGGGACATAACAAATAATGCACATTTTTTTCCAATAAAGTGTTCTAATACTTACTTCGTAAAACACCTAGATTATTCGAAAATGCGTTGGGTTTTAAGAAACAGTGGGTAAAATAATTCGGGTCCTCCCTTAGCTCAGTCGGTAAATGCGCATCTACAAAGCAATACCATGCTGGAGGTGACTGGACTCGATTCCCGGTCTGGTCTAGGATTTTTTTGTTAAGGAAAATTTCTCAACTTCCTGGACAATAGGGTCTGATTGTACTTGCCATGCAATCAAACTAATTCAGAAATGGTACCTGGCATCGAAGGCTCTGATTAATAACTGTGGAAGTGCATTTAGAACACTAAGTTTTTTTTTCACTGTTTATTTTATCATTTTTCATGTTACATTTCCAATTAAAAGGTTTCAGGTTTACTCCTTACTTCCGTCTTCCTTGAAAACTAACATAAATCTAATATTAGCTGTTGGGAGCCGATCCCCTGCGGCCTACTCTTACTTAGAAACACATGTACACGCTCATAATTCACGCTCATCTTTCACTTCACGTTTATACATACACTCAGCAGAGCAAACAAACCAAATACACAAAGGAAACAGAGAAAAGTTAGGTTGAGAGCAAGCAATAAGCTTGAAATGCAAAAAAAAGCGGAAGAAGAAGACTAAAATTATCAAAAAAAATCAGCCCCGCTCCCGCCCAAAACCTTAGTGGAAGATCAAAGTGCGGGTATTCGGTCATAGAGAAGAGCTTCCATAAACTAATGAAGTCAAAACCTAACCTTATCTTCACTCAAAGGTTCTTCAATTTTATAGAGTTCATAAAAAAACCTGGTAGTATTCTTATTATATGTTTCAATGTATTGAAAGTGTTCAAAACATTGGGAAAATCGTAGTGTGCGGTGCTCGAAGCTAGGAACAAAATTTTTCCACCGCTTTTCTTCATGTTATAAAAGTATAAGTTTTAACAAGTGTAATGTGAATTTTAATCCATATCTTTAATCCAGCCTTGTGCTGAGTCACACCAAGAGCAGCATTGTGGGAAGAGCATTAGTTTTGATAGCGATAGTGAGAACTTAACTCGGACTTCTTGGACTGGATCAAGTGGAATTCAGCTAAGTACCCTTTATATTTTTGATAGTTGAAAAGTTTCAGCTCCCGTAAGGCAAGTTCTAGGTATGTAAAAATTTAACTTAGGGCTTTGTTGGCGAGAATGTCATCACAGACATAGCCTGCGATAGTGACATTGTTGCTCTCTGTTTCTTGTAGCGTGCCAACCGAGGAGTCTCAGCTTCATAGATGTATGATGTGGCAGAGGTAACTAGGGGCATTAGGGGCAGGCCCCCTGGGGTTGAGACCTCTCCCCTCCACCGCGAGTAGGTAAATCCACCTAGAATGTCAGGGTTTGATAGTGAGCTGCATGGAACTCTTGTAAGATGGCGGACAGCTGCGCAGGCAACCCTGGCAATTTAGTGCCGTCCAATCACCGTGGGAGTGCCAACCGGGCACTTACACTTTGTAAGTGGCCCAACAGCTTCTTTGCTGTTGGCTTGATTTGGTTCATTCGTCTTTCAGTTTGTGTTTGTTTTTTGTAACAGTGCAATTATTCTGGTTATATTAAAAAAAAATCTGTCAAGTAAAAAATAAAAGAATCATGTTAAAGATGATGTGGGAGAGTTCTTATCTTATATTGTGAAGCAGCAGAAGCTTTTGGTGATGATGCAACTGGGTGAAAATCTCGTTCATGGAGCATAGAGGTCAATTAAAGGCTCAACTTGTTTCTCATTTCAGCATGAACCTATAAATTGCGCTTCTGAATTTCAACTGCTATTCGCGTGGAAGACTGGCATGCAATCCTTAGCAGTATGGGATTATATTTAAATAAATTTGTTTATTGGTGATGTGATCAGATAGGCCATTTTTTCAGAAACCATCAAGCCGATCACTTATAGTGCTATACTTTTTTTAAAACTGCTATACTGGGTTCTAAGTTTGTGTCATGTAGACAATATGTTCGATCAGCTAAGTTGAAATAATAAATAAATAAAAGTAACTAGAGGATTATAGGGAAAACTTTTTAAAAGATGTTTTTTAGAATAATCTGTGGCTTTACAGAAGAGTCATACATACATCATACATCTCTTAATTGAAGTTATATCTGTTATGGTTGTAGTGATCGACTTTGTTTTTCAGGTTCTACAAGACCTTTGAGGTATTGGCGCTTTTTGCAATACGGTTAATAATTTTCAAATGTTTTACAAAATTCAATAGCAACTCTATAGGAACAATGTCATGTTGCAAATAGGCTCAATTCCTAGCGCTTTTTTCGTTGCTATTGTGTATGATATCAAAGCATGGCTCACCTAGTAATGAAACAATTTCTTTTGCTCATGCGAGTGGACGAAAACGGAAGCTTTTGCCGTCTATTTGTTGGCAATAACCAGAACAACAACAATAACGGTGTGTATTTCAGTTCATAAAACGCTCTCTGTTCGGAGACATGCTTGGCCCACAATTGATACGTTGCGGATGCATTTGCGTGAATTTGACAGTTTTCCATATGTTTACTGTAAAATTTAAGTCAACGCATCCGCAACGTATCAATTGTGGTTCAGCCAGAGGAGTGTAGAAAAAAAAATCATTCACAGTCACCAAGAAAATCCATCGTAATCCGTGTCAAAATGGGCTAAAGTATTAAATCATATAAGAAACACCGTAAAGTGCGTGCTCAAAACGTACAGGGAAACCTTGACGACGAAGACTCGGAAGCCTCAAAGTAAATACCGGAATGGAACTGTCAACCGTCAGCTCCATCGAAACGCCGTGAGGTCCATCAGAAGCAACCCTGGTATTTCCGATCGCGATTTGAGTTATAAATGCGAGTATAGTGGCGTCCGTTGTACAGTGCAGTGAATTCGCCATCGCAAACCAATCGATCACCTAAGCTGAATACCGTAGCTAGAACCCATACTCGATAGCTGAATGACAACCTGTTAACCAAATCAAGTGGATGCATACTTTTGGATGAAAAAACCTACGTAAAGGCCGACTTTGGACAAATTTCAGGACTAAAATTTTACAAATCAAACGCTCGAGGAGGTGTCGCTTTAAGATTCAAATTTGTAATAATAGGATCTGGCAGAAATTTAGCAGAAATTTCTCCGAAAAATGGGTGAACTCGGAGGTTTACAAAACCGAATGTCTCCAGAAGCGAATACTGTCCCTTCATCCAATCACATGATACTCCGGTAACATTTTGGCTGGATATTGTCACTACAGCCGGGAAGTAGAACAAAGTTACAAAGACAACGGAGTCCAGTTTGTTCCGAAAACCTTCAACCCGCCCAATTGTGCCTAATTCAGGCCCTAAACTAAAAGAAAAAGGTTCAGTCATTTAAACGGCAGTTCCAATCGATAGAAAAAAAATGGACGAGCTGCGGTGGAAAAAATGGAGGATGTACTCCAACAATTTCGTGGCCAAAATGGAGCAATAGTAATTGGTTGGATAAAATCGCCAACACAGTGGCTAAAACCGTTGTGAGGCCATGTTAAGGGAAAAGTTTGAGATTACCTTCGAAACCGTTTTGTATGTTTTTCTTAAAATATAAGCAACAGTATGCATTTGAATGAAAACCGTATTCAAATCCGTTAACTTAAATCCAAAATATACCCAAATGATGTTGTTCCATTACTAAGTGGGCCATGCTTTAAGGTACATAGCCAAAATTATCCCTAATTTGTTTCAAATAGGTAGCCCTTCAGAGTAAATGGTATAATTCTCCTTATTCTGATCAATCACG
This sequence comes from Aedes japonicus, assembly GCA_034211315.2. Classification (NCBI taxonomy): domain Eukaryota; kingdom Metazoa; phylum Arthropoda; class Insecta; order Diptera; family Culicidae; genus Aedes; species Aedes japonicus. The sequence goes on along the minus strand of JASCZW010002954.1, from coordinate 166,272 downwards.
AAAAAAGTAAATGTGCACTACATTTTCGCCGCAAACCGAAGATAAGAACAAACACTTCAAGATTATTGCTCCCGTTCATAGAAACGTGTAACTTAAAAATAGAAAATTGATATAAAAAAATCCACGCTTCATATGAATATGTTTTGTACCCTCCAAACCTCAAACCAACAAAATCGAATGCCATCCAATCCGTTCGTTCCACATCCATTGTGTCCGTCAATTTGATAGTGGAAAACACTCGAAACCAATTTACACACTTCTGTCATCGTACGTGACATTTACACCCACGTGTGCCCGTTCACTCGAAACGCACTACTCCTCTACGACCCTGCATCTATTGATTGATTGCAGAATTTGCATCTCCGGCGGAGCGAGGCGACAATCATCGGCGCCATCATATGCAGTTGGTGTCGTACGGAGGCAATGCATTCGGAATACAAATTCGATTCCGAATCCCCAGCTCGAAGGTTCGTCGTGCCTTCCTTTCCCGAGGACAGACAAACAGATCGCTCAGAGATCACTTGTGCGTGTAGTTGGTAGATGGGTACTACTGTTTCAACCCGCGTGTTGTGCAATGCGGACCGGCAAACCCGGGCACTGAGACTGTACTGACTGGGGGCGAAATTAAATTAGAATCTCGTGGCTACCTGCAGTTTTTGTCGAAGCGCAGGAAATCATATCCTATTGCCGTAAAGCCAGAGTATATCTGCACGCACACGGTAGAAAGCAAAAATTTCTGGGCAAGGAAATATTTCAATAATTGATTGGTTATGCATAATAAGATATCCCTTAAAGGCTATAACATTCGATTTGTTATTTTCCGATGAGATTCACGAATAAAATAAATATATTACACTTCCCTGTATAAATTGCACCAGAGCGAAAATGTAATTCCCTCTGTCTGTCATCTGTGCCAGCCGTGGCATCGCATTTGAGCCAAGGGCCAGGATGGAGGGCGGGGGGGGGGCAAGAAGCGTCTTAAGCTTACATCTCAGGAGGAAGTGTGGTAAGCGTGCAATAAGTAGAAAGAGAATAACGATTCAAAGGGTTAACATATGTACACACATAAAATCATGTTTACAGGTTGATTTACCGATTATTATTATTTAAAGTTGCTTCTTAAAGTAATTCTGCGGTATCGATTTTTCTTCGACCGATTCCGGTGTATTGGAGGGCACGATTTGATTCGGTGGAACTGAGGAAGTTGCAGTGATGTTTGTCTGTCACATGGGGGCTGCCCGATGGATTGGAGGCTGTGGCACGTATTTTAGATACCCGATGCAAATGCAGTTCGTTTTCATCAATGAGATGTAGTCTCTGTAATAGATAAGATTACGAAAAAATAACGTCTCATTATAGGGAGATCGTTTTGAAATTTCAGTGTATATGATATTGACCGTTTATAGTTTTCGTTCTAATAAGCGAAATATGATCGTAAAATTGATATTAATATTATATGTTTCACTTTTACCATAAATAACGAAAAATTGGTAACAAACTGACTTGTAGAAAAATTGCATTCAACCCACCACCCAGTGCGTTGATTCCCTAACACAGTCGTTAAAATTATATAACGGTAGCTCAGATCTAAAACATCTGCTTATTTTGTATAGGGTGACATTTTTGAGGCTTCTGATTCAACTCTGGACAGAATTGGTTAGAAACTAAATAATCTTTCAGGTAAATCGAGTTACAAAAACAATTCCAAATCATGAAATTGCATCTGTGTCGTCTCGAATCAATTCAGGTGTTGTGACCGATGGATCTCCAGCGATGGTAGGAAAAAAAGAAGGCGCAGTGGCTCATCTCCGGAAAAAGGCTCAATCGGTAGGCAACGACGATTTCTTCCAGTACCACTGCCTTCTCCATGTTGAAAACCTGGGCGCTAAAATTATTATTTTCAAAAATGTTATGAGTTTATTGCCCAGTGAACAAGCGAACGGTACAGTTCGTTCAGTCCGCTTTCCGTTGCTTTGAAAGCTTTTTACGAGTTGTTTGCAGTCTTCAGTATCAGTTTTTATAAATCGCCAGTGAAATCGTCGTGAGTGAAATCAGTCTTGGTTTGCTGAAGAAGAGGACATTGTGTGATAAGTGGTGCAACAACGTCATTGATTGCAATTAGCAATATTGCCACGATCGAGAAGCCATATTGTTCCGCATCTATACGGCACGCATACCAGCAGCCCATCGTGTGAAGCGTGCATTCTTCCATCCACCAACTACCACCGATCAGCAACATCACCGTCATCGCTTAGACGGTACACGCGGTCACTCATCGTCGCTCGGCAGCAGCAGCACACATTCGTCGCCCAGCTGCAGTAGATCCGTGATACTTATAAGATAAGTTTTTTTAGTAGTATATAAGATAAATTGAGTCATTTTCATCGTAGTGTGTGTGTGAGTGTGGAGAGTGATTGATAGTGTGTGTGAGAGTGAACTTAGTTTTAGTTTTTTTTTTTTTAGTTTGTTTATCTGTGATTGATTGTAGATAATTACGTTAGTGGTTGAGCGTGATAAGCTTCCACAAGCGAGCCATGGATGATTTATCGCAAGATGAATCATCTATGGCACGAAATGATGAGGTAGCTCATAGAGTTACCAGATCACGTGCTTATCCAGATAGTTCAACTGGGCCATGGGTTGTTTATTTTCAGCCCAAATCGAAACCTCTAAATGTTTGTCAGATTTCTGATGATCTGACGAGTCGTAGTGTCCAATCTCAAGCAAGCTAATGAGATTGCTGTCTCTCAGCTCTTTACTCTAGAATATAGAGTGTATATCCCAGCTCAAGGTATTGAAATTGAAGGTGTGGTCTCCGAAACGAGTCTGACCCCTGAGATCTTGCTGAAGCGGGGGGTTGGTCGATTTAAGAACCCTCTGCTTCCCCCAGTTAAGATACTTGATGTGCGCCAACTTGGCACAGTGTCGACCAACAAGGGCGAAAAAAAGTTTACACCGTCAGACTCGTTTCGCGTAACCTTCTCTGGCTCAGCCCTCCCTCAGTACGTCGAGTTGGGAAAACTTCGACTACCTGTGCGATTGTTTGTACCTCGGGTCATGATCTGCCAGAAATGCCAGCAGATGGGACATACGACCTCCCATTGCGGCAATAAGGCGCACTGCTCCAACTGTGGGGAGAGACATGAGGATGGCACGTGCGCAGACAGCACACCTAAATGCGCTTTTTGCAAAGGAACTCCTCCTCATGCTCTCTCATCGTGCCCGGCGTATAAACAACGCGGGGAACAATTAGAACGCTCGCTGAAACAGCGTTCCAGGCAATCTTTTGCTGAAATGGTTAAAAAAGCCTCACCATCACCCGAGGCCAATACAAATCCCTTTGCTCCTCTGTCAGATGACGAGTCTGACTTTGATTCGGCTGAAGAGGGAACATCGTTCACCTTTCCGGAAGGTGCTTCAAGGAAGCGGAGACGCGTCCGCCCACGGAAAGTTGCTGAAAAGAAGCCCGAGACCAGCTTGCCCAATTCAAGGAAAGGTGGAAAAAGGAAAATCCTAATCCACCTGGTTTTCGTAGTACTAACTACACCCAGGACTTTCCATCTCTCCGGGGACATCCAAAACCCTGAAGCCCCAATTTTAAGAACAGAAGCCCCTCCTCTAGTGGGCTGTTCTCAGTTGATGACATTGCTGAAGGTATCTTTAAGTACCTCGAAATTTCTGACCCTCTCAAAAGCATTGTTTTGGCAATGCTTCCAACAGTGAAGACTTTTTTGAAGCAATTGACAATTAAGTGGCCCATCCTTGCAGCTATCATTTCCTTCGATGGATAATTTTCCAAATGAGGTCGGGGATTTGATCACTGTTCTACAGTGGAATTGTCGAAGTTTGATTCCTAAATTGGAATCATTCAAATTTTTAGCTCACACTACCGGTTGTGATGCATTCGCTCTTTGTGAAACATGGCTCTCTTCCGAAATCAATCTTCCGAATCATGATTTCAATATTATTCGTCTTGATCGTGAGGATTCGCGTGGAGGGGAGTACTTTTGGGGATCAAAAAGTGCTACTCCTTCTATAGAGTGAATTTTCCTCCAATTCCAGGTATTGAAGTTGTCGCATGTCAGGCTGTTATTAAAAATAAAAGATTTTGCATTGCTTCCGTTTATATTCCTCCTAGAGCCTCCATTAACCGAAAACAACTCTCAGATATTTGTTCGGTTCTTCCTGCTCCGCGGTTGGTCATGGGAGATTTTAACTCTCACGGTACAGGCTGGGGAGAACTGTACGATGACAACCGATCTTCCCTGATATATGACCTCTGTGACAACTTCAATATGACAGTTCTTAACAATGGAGAAGTAACACGTTTGGCTGGTACATCCTCAGTTGGCAGTAGATTAGACCTCACACTTTGCTCGAATTCATTATCGTTGGATTGCACATGGAATGTGATTCAAGATCCCCACGGTAGTGATCACTTGCCCATAAAAATTTCGGTTGCCACCGGGCTCAATCCGTCGAAATCTGTCAACGTCACGTATGATCTTACCCGTCACATCGATTGGACAAAGTTTAGGACAGCAGTAGATGAAGCCGTAACGACGGTAGAAAGGCCTTCACCGCTGGAAGAGTATAACTTCCTCTCCAACCTGATCTTAGACAGCGCGCTTCAAGCTCAAACTCGACCAGTTCCATTGACGTCATTTCGCAGGAAACCTCCTTCGCCATGGTGGGATCAGCAATGCACCGAGGTTTACCGTAAAAAGTCCGACGCGTTTAAAGTTTTCCGTAGACGTGGAACACCTGAGCACTTCGAAGTATACACGGCTCTCGAACGCGAACTTAAGAGCCTCATTAAGGCCAAGAAACGCGGTTACTGGCGAACATTCGTGAACGGGCTGTCGCGCGAAACGTCGATGAGTACTCTTTGGAACACGGCGCGAAGGTTGCGTAACCGAACTACGAACAACGAGAGCGAAGAGTACTCGGACCAATGGATCCTCAAATTCGCGCGAAAAGTGTGTCCAGATTCTGTGCCGGCACGGATGATTCCTCGCGAAAACACGAACTCGATAGATGAGATTAGCCAACCCTTTTCAATGGTAGAGTTCTCTCTCGCACTCCTTTCGTGTGGCAATACGGCTCCAGGGGCTGATAGGATCAAGTTCAACTTGCTTAAGAACCTCCCAGACGTCGCGAAGAGGCGCATGTTGAACTTGTTTAATCAGTTTTGGAACTCAACATTGTACCGGATGATTGGAGACGGGTGAGAGTTATTGCCATTCAAAAACCTGGTAAGCCCGCGTCCGACCACAACTCCTATCGACCCATCGCGATGTTATCCTGTATTCGAAAGTTGTTGGAGAAAATGATCCTTTTCCGTCTGGACAAATGGGTTGAGACGAACAACCTGCTTTCAGATACTCAATATGGTTTCCGTAGGGGTAAGGGAACGAACGACTGTCTCGCGTTGCTTTCCACAGATATTCAGTTAGCTTTTGCTAAAAAGAGCAAATGGCTTCTGTATTCTTGGACATAAAGGGGCTTTTGATTCAGTATCTGTTGAAGTTCTTTCAGATAAACTCCACGCTTGTGGCTTTTCACCATCAATGAACAATTTTTTGTACAATTTGCTGTCAGAGAAACATATGAGCTTCTCTCATGGAACCTCTACAGCTTCACGATTTAGCTACACGGGTCTCCCCCAGGGATCATGTTTGAGCCCCCTTTTGTATAATTTTTATGTCAAAGACATTGACGGTTGTCTAAGTGACAATTGTACGTTGAGACAACTTGCAGATGACGGCGTAGTGTCTGTCACGGGACCCAATGGGGTCGATCTGCAAGGACCCTTACAGGATACCTTAGACAATTTGTCTACTTGGGCTCTAGAGCTAGGTATCGAATTCTCTACGGAGAAAACTGAGTTGGTAGTTTTTTCAAGGAAGCATAACCCAGCACAACCAAAGCTTCAAATTTGGGGTAAGCCGATAACTCACTCTATGTCCTTTAAATATCTTGGGGTCTGGTTCGATTCAAAGTGCACCTGGAGATCCCATATTGAGTATGTGAAGCGAAAGTGCCAGCCAAGGATCAACTTTCTCTGCACAATTACCGGGACCTGGTGGGGAGCTCATCCACAAGATCTTCTAACGTTGTACCGGACAACGGTTTTGTCGGTTATGGAATACGGTAGTTTTTGTTTTCAGTCAGCGGCTCGGTCGCACATCATCAAACTGGAACGTATTCAGTATCGGTGTCTTCGTATCGCGTTAGGTTGCATGCACTCGACTCACACCATGAGTCTTGAAGTGCTGGCTGGCATGTTGCCACTCTCGGATCGGTTTTCAGAATTATCTCTCCGGCTCCTCACCAGGTGTGAAGTTATGAACCCTCAGGTAATCGAACATTTTGAGAAGCTCCTTGAGTTGAATCCTCAAACCCGCTTCATGACCTTGTACCATTTGTACATAACACAGGATGTCAGCCCTTCGCCGAACATTTCCAATCGTGTTTGCTTCTCCGATTTCGACAATTCGGTTCATTTTGATTTATCCATGAAGCAGGAGCTTCGTGGAATCCCAGAGCATCATCGTCCTATGATTGCTCCGGTGATATTTGCTGCAAAGTTTGGCCAAGTTGATTCCACTAAATCGTTCTTCACTGACGGATCTTTGATAGAGCAGTCAGCAGGCTTTGGTATATTTAATGAAATTTATAGCGCCAACCGTAAACTTCAAGCTCCTTGTTCCGTATATGTCGCTGAATTAGCGGCAATACATTTTACGCAAGAAATTGTTGCCTCACTAACACCGGATCAGTACTTCATTTTCACGGATAGTCTCAGTTCTATAGAGGCTATTCGCTCATTGCGGCCGGTAAAGCACTCCTCGTATTTTCTCATGAAAATACAGGAGCTTCTAAGTGCTTTATCTTCGCGTTATTTTATCATCACCTTTGTATGGGTCCCATCTCATTGCTCAATTCCGGGCAATGAGAAAGCGGACTCGCTTGCAAAGGTGGGCGCTATGGAAGGCGATATTTATGATCGACAAATCGCCTTCAACGAATTTTTTACTATTTTTCGTCAACAGTCACTCGTCAGCTGGCAGCATACATGGAGTAAAGGAGATTTGGGGCGATGGCAACATTCTATCATCCCAAAGGTGTCGAAGAAATCTTGGTTTAGCGGGATGGATGTGGGTCGAGACTTCATTCGTGTCATGTCTCGCCTCATGTCCAATCATTATTCTTTGAACGCTCATTTAAACCGGGTTGGGCTGAGCGACAGCAATCTCTGTGAGTGTGGACAAGGCTATCAAGACGCAGATCACGTTGTTTGGTCATGTGCTGAATATCGTGGAGTCAGATCGGGGCTTTATGATTCCCTTCGGGCTCGAGGTAGACAACCCAATGTGCCAATTCGAGATATTTTGGCTGTACGTGATTTGGAGTACATGAAACTCATTTATGTGTTTTTGACTAACATTAGCTTTAGAATGTAGTTAGTTTAACCTGTATGTTTAGTATAAGTTTTTTTTTACCTGTGTATGTGTGTGTGTGTTTTTTTTTCTTTTTCAAAAAATGTTCAAGTCAAAAGAAAACCATAAATTGTATAGTTATAAGTGTTTCAATAATTTAGAATTTAAATTTGATGTGTTATGTAAACCATACTTTAAATTCCCACCCTCTTTCCCATCCGTGATTTGTAGTTCCTATTAACCTCGAGACGGCCGCGAGTAATCGGCTCTTTCCTCCTAACTTTAGTTTTAAGATAAATGATGTAGAAAAACATGAAAATTTGGCTCTGTAAAGTTGATTCGATTGAGCCTGTACAAATAAATGATTAATTAAAAAAAAAAAAAAAAAAAAAAAAAAAAAAATGTTATGAGTGATGTTGTGAAAACTGTTAATTTTATTCGGGCGCATCGAGTTTTTGGATGAATTTTTGGTAGAAGTTGGAGCAGAGTAGCGATGTGCCTTATTTTACCGAAGTTAGGTGGTTAAGCCGGGGTATAGTTTTAAAAAGAGTTTTTGATTTGAAACATGAAATTGAACAATACATGGAAATGAAAGGAAAGGTGGTCGAATTTTTTGAAAACAAGAAGTGGATGTCAGATTTTGCATTATTGACCGACATAACAACGCATTTGAATGAATTGAACCTTAAGCTTTAGGGAAAACAAAATTTCGTTCATAAGCTGCTCCAACACGTGAGAGCTTTTGAAACTAAATTTCGTTTGTGGGAGATTCAATTAGGAAAACGAGATTTTTCTCATATCCCTTCGATGTCAAAACGAAACAGTACGTCGACATGATACTTTCACTAAAATCGGAGTTCAATGATCGGTTCAATGAGATCAAAACAAATGTAATGAGCTTAAAGATCTTCTCTATACCATGGGGCGTTGACGTAGAAATGGTATCAAGCCATATGCAGCTTGAGCTGATAGAACTTCAAACAAACACAAATCTTGAAGATGCCTTCTAGAAAACGAATTTTCTGGAGTTTTATTCGAAATACACCAGTGCGGATAAATTTCCTGAATTGCGGAAACATGCTTTAAAAATGCTGTCTCTGTTTGGCACTACATATCGTTGTGAACAAATGATTTCAAACATGAAAAATGTAAAATCAAAACCCATAAATCGCTTGACAGACGAGTATTTGGAAAATGTGCTACGAATTTCTGGTTCAGATTTAACTATTGATATTGATAAGCTCGTCAAATAAAAACGCAATCAAGCAAATTAGACAACAGACTGCAAAGATACAAATATGGTTTTGTTAACATAAATGAGAACTGGCTATGTAAGTAAAAATTGTAAAACAATTAAAATGATACGTGCAATAAACTGAAACCATATATGAATGACCGTCAAAATGCAAATTTTTATCATTTCTTCAATATATTCACACATCTCAGAGTTGGAAGGACGATGCTAATTATCAACAGGAGACTTTGATGGAAATTTTATTAGCTAGAGAAAGGAATGAAAGAATAGATAGATAGTTCCGTTAGAGTACGGCAGTATGAAAATGTGATTAGAAGTTGACAATTGAGCCAAAGGGTCATATGGAAAGCAGTACCTATCTAAGTAGGCGCTTTTTTGCTATACCCGACCAGGAGCATATAACATAAACATTACAAAATAATAACAAACCTTGTTACAACTAACTGATTATGATATATATTTGCTTGAAACATTTTCATCTGGATAATTGTGAAACATACTTATAACAAATTATGATATAATGCCATGGGAGGCACAAGCTGCGTTAAGAAGTAAATTAATTTTAACACTAGCTGATGCGGAATCGGAAGGACTTTTGGCGTTGTATGGTAACTGTTGATGAGACCTGAATCCACTGTTACAAACCAGTGAACAGAATGAGTGCCCAGCAGTTGACTGAAGCCGGCACGAGTGCTCCGAAGCGGCCTAGGAAGGATCAATGGGTCAGACTTCGTGGACTACCTCGAAAAGAATAAAATCATCAACAGTGAGTATTAGTGTGCATTATTGGAGCAATTGAAGGTCAAAATCGCTGCAAAATGCCCTCACATGAAGAGAAAACCAATTTTGTTTTTGCAAGACAATGCGCCGGCGCACAAGAGCATCACAACCACGACTAAAATTAAGAACTTATGGCTCCAATTTCTTCCGCATCCACCATATTCACCAGATTTGGCTTCCTCGGACTATTATCTGTTCCCAGACCACAAAATATGAGGTGTGAATGTAGTTCGCCTCCCCGCGGTGCACCTTGGAAACGTTAAGCTCCCCTTAACGGCAAAACGAACTACGGAGGGAAAGCCATAGGGCACATTGAGGTGGATGTCAGTAAAACCCCAATTATGATAACTGTAGTGAAGAGAAGAGAAAGACTCAATGTGTCAAATAAATTAGTTATTATATTATCTAGCATCACTGCCTATGCGTGCAACACTTCCCAGCATGCACGAAGTGAAGCACTGAGACGATGAATGAGATTACAAATCTCAGTTTAGAAAGAAGGTGAGAGTGAGTAACTAGAAGTATAAGAGAATAAGCTTCACGCTCTCTAAAAAAAAATTGAAAAATGAGAGTCGTTCGTATGTATGCGTAAGCGAAAAAGTGAAGATTCATTCTTTAGACGATTTTCGGGAGCAAAGGACGTCTTTCGGCCGGCACCGCGATGAAGCCACACGGTCACCACAATAACTGGCTGCGAAAGGTTATGAATACAAATTAATAAAACCTTTACAAGAGCATAAAGATTTTGAAAATGTTCTAGTGATAGATATTATGACCACTTGAGAATCTTAACAAAACCTATTGGCTGCCATCAAAGCCTGCATAGGACCAAATGGCCACAGCTGTCAAACTTCACTGTGATATTGTGGTTGGTTTTTATTGTTCTGCTTTGTTCGATTCTCTGCTCTTCGGATTCATTTAACAGTAAATAATATGTAAGAAAAAAATTCTAGTGTTGCGGGAATTTTTTTTGCTACCAAAATACCAAAACAAATTGATTTTTTTTACAGCTTATCATGCTCCAAATCATATGTGCATGTAATTTCATGGTGAATATTTGCACGGTATGAGCGGAAAATAAATGCACCTCGGAGATTATGCGAGTTTGCATCAACAAAAACTAAATTGAAACAAATATATTCGATAAATTAATCATGAATTTCCTGAATATTTATGGAATTCAATAGGGTTATCTAAAACAATGTCAAAATTGGTCTCTGATCTACAGTTCATTTGTATTACATTTAAAATTTGGTGTATCTATTTTTCCACGTTTTATTTCATATACTTCAATATAGCGATTGAAAGAAATCACAGTTTTTCCAATAAAGCCAATTTATCGTCGCAATGGCTATTATAAAACTATTTAGTCATTTGATGACTTTCCTCCGTGCCAATTTGCCGTTTAATGCATTTACTGCAGACAAAATGGTTTTAAAATGCTTTTTTAACTGACCATAATAAGATAATTTGAATGAGTCCTAAAACGGCATTTCAAAACAGCATTTTACGAGTTCATAAAGTAAAAATAAAACCTTTGATAGGAGTAAAAGGCACTTTAGAAGACAAGGTTCGTAGTAAATAAGCTGTTTAAGTTCTCATAAACCTGTCTTAAATTTGAAACCAATTAGCATCTCTTGCTACCCTAATAAAACCAAATTGATTTCCAGTGGCTGTCAAAAAACTTTAATAAAACTTAATAAAGCTAGATTGTTTTGGCAATGTCACTTGGGTATACACATACAGCGAGTCAAGTTGACCAGCTTAATCCCTGGACGACTTCCACCAGCACGATCGAGGAAGAGGAGCTCTCCTCCAGCAGTTGATCCTCGGCAACACAAACCACGGTGTCCAGAACCCAACAGTGGTGCGCATCGCTCACGTATTCCGGGAATTTCTTGGCCATCGGTCCGATCAGCTCGAACAGGCTCTGCTGGAAGCGGTTCATTAGCTTTCACTGATCTAACACGCTCACCATGTCACCCAGCAGCTGTGAAAACTTTTTGCTCTTTGCGTATTTTTTATTAATAATTTTTCTTTGGCCGTTCAATCAACGCAAGTACTACTACATTTTTCACAATTCAATAACATTATTCGTACAATCCAAATCACAACATTCAACGATCGCGACTATTTATTCACCGATCAGAAAACGTGACCACTTAACGAGATGAAATCCACTTAACGAGATGCAAAAAACATATTTTGAATACTAAAGGGTGTCCACAGTTAAATTACATCACTTTCAATAAGCTGTAACATTCCGCCGTCTGGGTTGATTTAAGCGAAATTTTGGGTGAAATGACCTCAGCGTGTATTGTTTACACTGCGTGAGATTCATTGTGAAATGTGTCGTAGTTTCTAAAATGGAGTCGAAGGAACTCCTTTCGCACCGACCCATCGGAAAGATGTTGAAAATTCACCAGTCTACAGTGTCTCGTGTCATAAAACGTTTCGAGAAACGTTTAGTTGTCGATCGAAAGAAGGTGAGTGGTAGAAAAAGGATCACAAGCGAGTGGTTGCTGCCTATAAACGCAAACCCAACTGTTCCGTTTGGGATGTTGCGAAAAACCTGCACTTGACCAAAAGCTTCGTGCAGAAAGCTAAGAAACGAGCCGGGCTCCGGTTATTCAAAGTTCAGAAAGCTCCAAACCGCAATGAAAATCAGAATAGGACAAATAAACATGTGCGTGTATGCTGTTCATACAAATTTTAACGAATCTATACTGCTGCATCATGGACGATGAAACACACGTAAAAGCGGACTTTAAACAAATTCCCGGCAGTATGTGACTGCGAAAGACAAGTTCGATGTTCCAGAGTCTCTCAGGAAACAGCAAGTGTCAAAGTTCCCCAAGAAATTCATGATTTGGCAGGGGATTTGTTCATGTGGTAAACGAAGCAAGCCTTTCGTGAAAATTTCAACTGTAAATGGTCAAGGATACATTAATGAATGTCTGAAAAAACGACTGCTTCCGTTTCTCAAAACACACAACGTTCCTACAATGTTTTGGTTGGACCTAGTCTCTTGTCACTACTCCAAGGATGTTCTGGAGTGGTACAAGACGAATGGTGTCAATTTCGTGTCGAAGGATCTTAAACCCCCAAACTCTCCAGAGTTGCGGCCAAATGAAAAATATTGGGCTATAATGAAGCACAAACTTCGTAAACATCCTAAAGTTGTCACTACAGAACCGGAAATGTTGAAGTCATGGTTGAAAGCGGAAAAAAATGTCGATTCAAGCGTTGTACAAAATCTTATGCGTGATATTAAGAAGAAAATTCGGGCTTTTGGATTTAGTAAAGATATACAGTGAGATAAAACTACATAAACCAAGATTATACATTGCATTTTATTCTCTGAATATATTATGAAAATCGGTTGAGAGACTTGTTTTTGAGGACGAGTTTAAAGTTATGCAATTTAATCTGCTTTTTCGCTGCAGCTGAAAATTATAAAAAATAATAATGTAATATCTAATGTAAAGGGTGTCGACAGTTAAATTGCATCACTTTAAACTCTTCCTCAAAAACAAGTCTCTCAACCGATTGTCATGAAATATTCAGATAACAAACGCTCACAAGGCTGTGCTTCTTTTTTATAATGAAAAAAGTTATTTGATTGACCACTAAATATCAATACCTAACTATCGCAATAATACTGTTAATTTTAGTTTGTTAATGTTGTTAATTAATGTTGTAAAAAAATATTATCTGAACACAATAGTGGGCTTTTTCATGTGCGGGTCAGTGTGGTTATCAACGTTCAAAACCTACGCATATTTTGTGACGTTCTAAATTTCGTACTCACAACGCAGTCGTAGTCCTAAGTCAAAAAATCTCAACTCTTTTCCTAAATTAATTGAATGAAGGGAATTTCAATTGTTCAATCGCAATGCCCCTTGTCAAACCATCAACCACCACCAACGGTAAGCAACACGCGGTGGGCAAAGTGCAATTTGAAAAGCATAAAAAATGCATCATCAAGAAATGTGCTTCCATCTGGCAGGAGCAAATCTCCGTGCCATCGGGCACACGTTACACACACACACACACACACAGTTATCTACAAATAAACGTTTGCCACTTCACTCTTCCATAATATCGGCGGACGAATCCGCCGGGCAAGCTCGACAAAGATGCGGACAGTCTGACAAACGGGCCAACCGATGGGTTTGCGACCTATGGGCAACTGCGAGCGCATAAAAAGGATAAGATACTATACTTCAAGCACTTTGAAGCATCCCGTATTCGTAGGTACATATGTGCGCGACGCGATCCGAACCGTAGCGCTCACACAATGCAAATATGGGAAAATTTATGATTGTTATTTATTAATAAACATAATTTACGGTTTTCTTTCCTCACCTGAAGCTCCCGGGAATGCGAGCAACAGAGTTGTTGATTTACGTAAGAAGAGCGATCTCTGCCGATCGTGAAGGTGCTGTACAGATTCCCGTCATTCCTTACCGTACTCCCATACGACGTCTCTCAGGTCAGAGCTGGTGTTGCTTTATTGTAGAATTTAATTCAATTCCTTTATTCCATACATTTGATATCGTGCAAAGATAAAAAAATTCTCATTCGCAACGCGTGCGGCATGGAAGGTTTCCTTCTAGCTGTCGGAGACCAATTCGTCACACCGCTTCCAACGCCACCAACGCGAACATTCCTACACATCGTACCGGCTTCTGAGTAGTGGGGCTTTCAGCGCAGAATCCCTTGAAAAATCTGCGATTTATGATTCATTGAATACGGACCCTGAGACCCTCCCCACCCGGTCAAGTTTACAATTTTCACGCTCGATAAATTTGACCGCTGGAGTTTGGCAGGTTTAGGAATCGAACCACTAGCTGGGATTTATGTTGCGGTCTCGGTGTTGAGCTAAGCTCTTGAAATCAATTTATTTTTAAATTTTCCATTTATTGTATGTGCTCAGCCGTGGTCATGACTAATGACGCTAGTGTTGCTGATCCTGTCCTGCGACAAGTTCGTTCACAGAGTCTGGATGATTTGTCGAACCCCACTCCTGACTAACACTATTTTGCGCCAATCAACAAACGGAAAGTGGGAAAATTGCACGGTTGACTGCGCCCGCCTGACCGTTGTTGTCCCTGACGTTGGATAGAAAAGTGTACAGCTTGAATATAAATTTATGTTTTCCCAACTTTCGCTCCATTGGTTTTCCAAACTTTCTCATCGATACGTGTCATCCGTGTAAATTATATAGATATAGTTACGATAACATCGACGAGTGGTGATCTGTTTGGCAATGTGTATCGTTCGTTATAAATTCCACATCAATTTACAGGGGACGCTGGTCCGAAAATATTTATTCCGGAAAATTGAACACATTTTCCAGTTGGTTAAACAGATTGTTGTTTACTGGAGGACAATGTTGCACGAATATGAAAGCATAGTTCAGGAATAAAAGACCACCGTTCTGGTGCATTTCAATGGACTTCATTGTATGGTCTCTCATTATCATTTAACTATTCAAAACGAAAAATTCAGGACCTGGTTGGAGACATTTTGAAATTTACTTCCGAAGGTATTTGGTTGACAATTTGTATCAAATTCCATGCCAAATAATAGTTTTCTGAACGGAATGACGTCTAGAGGCATCTTCATGAGTCCAAGAAGACGGGTTCCAGTGAAAACAAAAACCTTAGAATATGAATAGGGAGAAGGACACCGGATTCTTCTCTTACACTGATTTTTTTAAAACGACTTTTTCTACACGGTTTCTCGAAATCACACGGTTTTTTTTATTTTCTTTTTTAGCTACTTAAAGTTCCAAGAACAACTGGGTGTGTGCGGATCCAGGGGAGGTCAAGGAAGGGTCAGGATTTTTCAGAAGAGACATGCGTGGTCAAGAAGTGGTCAGAGGCGGAGGAATGATCTAGGGTGGTCAAGAAGGGGGGGATGATGAGGTAGTTAATGGCTGGTCAGGAGCGCTCTGATTTCAAAGATACGAAACTGATTCTGGGAAGTTCTAGGAATACTGGGAATACTAGATTTTTATCAATTATAATGTTTGAAATAATAAATAAAGGTTGTTCGGAATCAAATTGCACCAATTTTAAATGGCTGTAGAAATTTTGCGAACTCATTGTGCCATCAGCATGAAGCTGAGAATGATACATGCTACGGTGTCTCGTGTTTAAATTCGTGTTTGGTACCACGAACGTTTGACCACAGATCGGAAAGAAAAAAAGTGGTAAAAATAGATCTCCGTATAGAGTTAAGGATCACAAGCGGCTAGTTCAAGCGTTCAAGAGGAATCCCAACAGTTCAGTTCGAGATGTAGCGAAGAAACTGAATCTAACCAAAACTTTTGTGCAAGATGCGAAAAAAACGTGAAGGACTACACACGGATAAAGTCTAAAAGGCGCCTAATCGCGATGAACGACAGAATACGGTAGGTAAAACACGTGCACGGAAGCTCTACACCCAGATGTTGACGAAACCACATTGCCTCGTTATGGATGGTGCGACGTATGTAAAAGCAGACTACCGGAAGCTTCCGGGGATCCAGTTTTTCACTGGTCATCATAAATTTTATGTCCCTGAGGACGTTAGAAAGCAGAAGATGTCAATGTTTGCCAAAAAATATATGATTTGACAAGCAATTTGCTCGTGTGGAAAGCGGAGCCCCCATTCGTGACAACTGGAACGGCCACTGGGCAGGTGTACCTGAAGGAATGCCTCCAAAAGTGTCTTCTTACTCTTCTTAGGTCACACGATGGTCCTACGATTTTCTGGCCGAATTTAGCCTCATGCCATTACTCGAAAGAGGTTTTGGAGTGCTACAAGGCTAAGGAAGTCAATTTCGTGCCGAAGCATCTCAACCCCCTGAACGCACCGGAACTGTGGCCAATTGAAAAGTGCTGGGCCATCATGAAGCAGGCACTTCGTAAGCATCCTAAGGAAGTGAAATCAGAGCAAGATATGAAGAAAAAATGGATCTCCACTCAAAAAAAGTTGGTCCAAATGTGGTAGAGGACCTTATGAGTAGTGAAAAGAAGAAGGTTCGTGCATTTGGGTATGGAATTGATGATGAATAAAACAACATGGGACAATATTTATAACATGTTTTATTTTACTCTCTGAAAGTTTGAAGATGATCGGTAGAACGGGCAAATTTTGCCGAATATTTGTGTGTGTCGCAATTCTATTCCGCACACCCTTTATCCTTCTTATCATCATGCAACCCTAGGAGTGGATAGCAACTTCTACTAAAACCAAAGATGTGAAGAGAAAGTTTTGAAAGGTTCGGAAGAGCATGGCAGGTTATGAAATTGAATGGAAGTAGTTGAAATTGAGCGTAGGGCATGTTTGAAAGTCAATTTCAACTACTTCTATTCAATTTCACAACCCGCCGTACTCTTACGGACCTAGCAATCGCATATCAGGTTCTTGCTAAAATTACTATCCACTTCTAGGGTTGCATGTTGATAAGAAGGATATTTCCAATTTCAAACATTTCTTCTAAGAAGTTTTGTAAACTTTTGGGAAGTTCTAAGAATTTTTTGGTAGTTCAAACAAATTCAGAATCTTAGAGGGTTTGAGCTGTTAAGTGGAATACCTGTAACTATAAATTAGAAGAAAAATAAGTATCTTCCATTTAATTCCAACTACCTTTGCTTATCTTCGACAGATACGCGTATTTCGTCTACAATCTGCAGACTTAGTCGAGTTATTAGTACGAGACACTGAAGAAGTCTGCACATTGTAGACGAAATACGCGTATCTGTCGAAGATAAGCAAAGGTAGTTGGAATTAAATGGAAGATACTAATTTTTCTTCTAATTTCTAGTTAATTTCTAAGAAGTTCTTTTAACTTTAGGAGAGTTCGATAAGCCAGAGGGAAGATCTATGAGTTTCTGGAAGGTTCTATGAACCCACCAAAAGTTCTGTGAACTTTTAGGAGGTTCTATGAACACCAGGGAAGTTCTATAAACTACAGAGAAGTTCTATGTATTTCTGGATGGTTCTGTGATAAAGGGTGTTCTGAACAAAATTTGGTCAAACAGCAATGCGTGTGAGTCAATCAAAGTTTTTTTTAATTAGTCCAATTCTTTTTCTATTGCAAGTTCAGTTAATACAGAATACAGGAGAAATATTGAGCTATGCTTCCTTTTTACCGAATTCGAATTGCCGGGTCTTTCGTTCAACACCTGCCATAAGATTTTGTATAGTCTCTTTGTCAACTTGATTTGCAGCAAAACGCCTGTTTGCCTTGAACTGTTTCTCTCGCTCACAACCGCTTTTTGAGTCTTCTTAAGGTTCCGCTTGACGCTGACCCAATATTGTTTGATTGGGCGGAGTTCAAGTGGTTCCCAAGGACAAGAACCCTCCCAACACGCCAGAGCTCTGCCCAATCGAACAATATTCGGCCATCGTCAAACGAAACCTTAAGAAGACTCAAAAAGCTTTTGTGAGCGAGAAACAGTTCAAGGCAAACTGGCCTTTTTTTCGTAATAGCAAGATGCCATATCCGTCCAAAATAGAACGGAACAACTGTGTCACTTCAGGAAAGGCAGTAGACGTTTTTGTAGGCACTCGCTCAGATAAATTTCCTGGTTGACGGTTCCGGTCGCAATGTAAACGTTTCTCACCTTTCACCTTTCTCCATCTGGTTGCCGTATATAATTTCTGTCCAGGAAGCTGTCTAAAGTCTGCCTTGACGTAAGTTTCATCGTCCTATACCACGCAATCAAACTTCGTCAGCATCGTCGTGTATAACTTTCGCGATCGTGCTTTGGCTGACTGTCTTGTTTATCGTCGCTATTTGGAGTCACCCCTTCTTATAAGTCGACAGTCCAGCTCGTCTTTTAACTCTATCCACGGTTGAAGGCGCCACTCCCAGCTTCTTTGCTACATCTTGGACGGAGAGGTTAGGGTGCCGCTTGAAACAGCGGGTAACTCTTTTGTCGTCGCTGTGGCCTCCGGATTTCCCCCGATCCAGCTTACCTGGTTGTCGACAAACATTCACCGAACACTTTTAATACGTTGGTAACAGCTGATTTAGCCACATTCAACAATATCGCCAACTTAGCGTGAGAATAGTTTGGATTTTTACTAAGCACGTGCAAAATTTTGATGCTTTGCTTCTCTTCCTTCGACGACATTTTGATTACTGAAGTGCTAAAATCAAAATCAAAATAGAGGCATGATGCTACACGCACATATCTTCAAAATGGGGAGTGTGCAACATTTTTTGATGCACGATGAAAGGAAATGCGTCAAGTTTAAGTCGACCGAAACACCCTTTAAATCGAAACACCCTTTAAAAAGGTAGATTTTATGAACTTCTGCATAAAATTATCGAAACACCCTTTAAAAAGGTATTTGATTGAAACACCCTTTAAAAAGGTAGATTTCGAAACACCCTTTAACAAGGTAGATTTTATGAACTTCTGCAAAATTCTATGCATTCGAGGGAAGTTTCGTTAACTTCAGAGCATGATTTTGAAGATTCGAAACTGATTCTGGAAAATGCTGATACTTCTAGGAAATTTTTCTGGGAAGTTCTAAGAATTTATGGGAAGCTCAAAGAATTTCTAATAAGTTCTATGAAATTCAGAAGAGTTGATGAACTTCAGGTAAGTTCTATGAATTTCTGAAAGGATCTATGAACTTACGTAAAATTCTGTGAGCTCCAGGGAGATCACATGAACGCTCGGGAAATTCTATTAACTACAGAGAAGTTCTATGCATTTTTGGATGGTTCTATG
Organism: Aedes japonicus; assembly: GCA_034211315.2. NCBI lineage: Eukaryota > Metazoa > Arthropoda > Insecta > Diptera > Culicidae > Aedes > Aedes japonicus. The sequence goes on along the minus strand of JASCZW010002954.1, from coordinate 147,055 downwards.
AAAACCAGGAAGAGTCTATGAACTTCTGCAAAATGTTATAAACTCCAGGGATGTTTCGTTAACTTTAGAGCATGATTTTGAAGATTCGAAACTAAATCTGGGAAATTATGTAACTTCTACGAAATTCTATAATCTTCGGGGAAGTTCTACGAATTTATGGGAAGTTCAAACAATTTCTCAGAACTGAGCACTTCAGGAGAATTGATGAACTCGAGGGAAGTTCTGTGAATTTCTGAAAGGTTCTATGAACTTACGGAAAATTCTGTGAGCTCCAGGAAGATCCTATGAACACTTGGGAAGTTCTATAAACTACAAAGAAGTGCTATGCATTTTTGGATGATTCTATGAAAACCAGGAAGATTCTATGAACTTCTGCAAGATTCTGTGAACTCCAGAGAACTTCTGTTAACTTCAGAGCATGATTTTGATGATTCGAAACTGATTCTGGAAAATTCTGAAACTTCTAGGAAATTCTATACACTTCTGGGAAGTTCTAAGAATTTATGGAAAGCTCAAAGAATTTCTAAGAAGTTCTATAAACTTCAGGAGAGTTGATGAACTCCAAGGAAGTTCTGTGAATTTCTGAAAGGAACTTACAGAAAACTTTGTGAGCCCCAGGGAAATCCTATTAACACTCGGTAAGTAATATAAACTACAGAGAAGTTCTATGCATTTCTGGATGATTCTATGATAACCAGTTAGATTCTATGAACTTCTGCAAGATTTTATGAAATCCAGGGAAGTTCAGTTAACTTTAGAGCATGATTTTTAATATTCGAAACTGATTCTGGGAAATTCTAAAACTTCTAGGACATTCTGGGAAGCTCTAAGAATTTATGGGAAGTTTAAAGAATTTCTAATAAGTTCTATGAACTTCCGGGGAGTTCGATGAACTCCAAGGAAGTTCTATGAATTCTGAAAGTTGTTATGAACTTACGGAAAATTTTGTGAATTCCAGGGAGATCCTATGAACGCCAGGGAAGTTCTATAAACGACAGGAGAGTTCTAAGCACTTCTCGGCGGTTCTATAATAACCAGGAAGATTCTATGAACTTCTGCAAGATTCTATGAAATCCAGGAAAGTTTGTTAACTTCAGAGCATGATTTTGAAGATTCGATACTGATTCTGGGAAATTCTGGAACTTTTAAAAAATTCTGGAAACTTCTGGAAAGTTCTTAGAACTTATGGGTAACTCAAATAATTTCTTAAAAGTTTTCTGAACTACAGGAGACATGATAAACTCCAGGGAAGTTCTATGAACATCAGGGAAGTTCTATAAACTACAGGAAAGATCTATGGAAAATTCTTTGAACTTCTGCAATATTCTATGAACTCCAGAGAAGTTCTGTTAACATCAGAGCAGGATTAAATGCACGGATTCTTTTATACGATACGGATTCTTATGCGAGATAAAGAAAGAATCGGATGTATTGGTGATTTTGGAATGTAAATGAAGTATAAAAGCCGGCACCAATGATGTAGAGGTAAGCGTGACTGCTACTTGGCACCCCAGTGGGTCTGCCCTCAATCTCAGCCGAGTTCGGTGGGATTTTTCAGGAAAAAGGGCGTAAAGCCGTTGGTCCCGGCTCACGTGTTGATGAGTGCGATATGTAGAGTGGAAGTGCTTCCCGCTGGTGACATACCAGCCTTAGGCTGAATGTCACCTAAATACAGAAAGAAGAAGAATAACTGTGGATGCGAAGCTCAGAACCTTTGTCCAACGCTATTCTGAAATCCAAGATGGTGGCTATCGATTTTAGAAAAAAAAAAACCCGCATTAATCCACCGATGGTGAGACTGAACCCTTCTTACACTTCACCAGAATTACAAACTCAAATGTGGGAAATATTGTACTGGATACTTATTTTTATCAGAAATTCCAAGAAGATTCAGAAATATTCAATATGCCATACATTCAGTTTATAAAATGAACTATTTGTCAATCCTGAACGTATTGTTCAGCAATGTGATCAAAATATTACGATTATTAGTTTTTAATGACCAGTTTATGTTAGTTATAAAAACCCGCATTAATCCACCGATGGTGAGATGCTTAATAAGTACATATTCGTTGAAAATAGTAAATGGAGACTTTGTGTAATTTTCGAATATACTCGTTGCAGTTCAAAACCAGACCACTCGAGCCAATCGATGCTGCTCTAATTCTATACAGTCACATAGTGTGGCTAGTCCGCTGTATGTGCTATACAACGCTCCAGATGCAACACAATAGAATGCAAGCGGCATCGATTGGTCTTGTTCGGTTTTGCACTGCAACGAGTATATTGTCATCTCACAATTATGTGCTCTCAGGTATTGTTTTGGTCATATCTCCATGAAGGATTATCCAATCATAATGAAATTTCGACCAGTTATTTGGAAATATAATAGCTTTGATTTGGCACCAACAAAACTAAAATCGGTATACAAATAGCTCAGTATGTAATCGGAGACTAAACTGTTTGATTACTATTATAATAGGCCTTCAAGTACTGTTTCGTGCATATCTTCGTAACGAAATGTCCGAATGAAAAAAAAAACAATAGCGTTCTATGGGAATGTTGTAACTTCCATCTGCCGTCAACAGAACTGAAATTGGTTCACAGATGGCTGAGAAACCGATGTGACATTATTTGTAACGCACTCACACACACACACACACACACACACACACACACACACACACACACACACACACATACACACACACATACATACACACAGACATGTGCTCAGTTCGTCGAGCTGAGTCGAATGGTATATGACACTCGGCCCTGTGGGCCTCGGATAAAAAGTCGAGTTTTCAAGCGATCTTAATACCCTTCTATTGATGTAAGAAGGGTAAAAAGTACTAGGTTTTTTACTTAAGTAACGAAAAATATTCAACTAAAAAAAAGATTCGAGCTCACCAAGAGTTCTTCTGAAACCTGGAACGTCAGTTAGTATTTTTTTTTTCACTCTCCGTCATCAAGTATTCAAGCTCTTCAAGTTCTTCAAGTTCTAGAATCAACCAATCTGCGGCCCTTCTTGCTACGGAACTCAAACATTTTTATCATCTAAAAATCGTACAAACACTCTCAGTTCTGTACTGGTTATGCTTCTGGTGCCGGCTCCCGTGGTAAAGCTCGATTCAAAGTAAATCTGGTCGCACGGTTCAATACACCACCCTGGAGGTTGAAAAAAAAAAGTTTGACAGTCATTTTTTATGTTTCATTGTCAAAGAAATTGGTGAAAAGTTTTCCTCGATTAATCGACGCATCTCGAAATTACGGATCATTGAACATGAGAAAAGAAAATTAATTGTACACAAACATGCAGAGGATTCTCGTGGTCTGTCTCAAAAATACCAAAAGTGTTGTTAAATTCCCAAAGTAAACGGTATGTCTTGTAATCAAACGTTACAAGGATACTCTGAGTGTGGATAGAGCACAGCGCATCTATCATAAGAGTGGCAGTAGGGACAAAGAGCTGAGAAGAAAGGTGTTGAGGTACGTAAAAGGCAACCCAGGTGTCTCCATACGTGATTTAGCAAAGAAATACGATTCCAACTTTTCCACCGTGCGTAACATCCTTTCAAGAGTTGGTTCACTAATAAATATATTAATTTAAAAAAGTATATTAGGCGTAGAACAACATAAATTGACAACTGAAACGATCTTTTTCATTTAAAACAATATTATTATGCCCAAAATAAGTTAGAACGAGCTTCCTAGAGAAACGGTCTGACAATCAAGTTGAACTACATATTACTTATTCTGACCATGAACTACTGCTTGCTTCGAAATAATTCGATATTTCCCCAGATCCACCTACTTTCGAGAGAATAACTGTAGAAACACACTGATTTCCTCATAAATATGCATCAGTTCGAGCCATTTTTTGTTTTATTTCGAAAGTAAAGGCAAACTTGTTTCTTGTGTTTCCCTCCCAGCTATTCTTACATCAATGCTGATGCAACAACCAAGGAACGATTCTTGCAAACGACCTGACAGTGCTTGAACAAAAGATTTGTGCAAATTGAATTAAATTGGTCGATTGCTGCTTGTCTTGGAAAAATAGGGAAAACAGTTGGGTTGGCATTTTCCCTGCTGGGGGTTCCTTTCGAGCCAAGCCGGGGAATACGCGAGAACGGGAATTCATCCGGGTATTATTCTGCTTCATTGTTGCGTATAATCCCCTGTCGGGTTCCGTCCACCGGAGCGTCTCGGTGAATTGTGAGAATCCGAAATTGGGACGGCTTTTCAAGGGGAAGCCAAAAACGTTGAACCTAATAATTTTCCTTTCAACTTTTCCTTCGATGGAAGCGGCTTGAATTATCGTGCTGCTGGCGCTGCTTTAACTGACTTGTGAAGTTGAAGTAATTCCAGTGTATTGCTCTGAATGATACAATAAATTTAGGGTGGATTTGTTTTGATTTCCTAGGTGGAATGAGATCAACATTGAAGTACAGTATTTCGACAGGATGTGGTTTTTTTCGTGACATGTTGTAAAGTGGCAAAATGATGACCTGATTGAGCAGGCATAGATTTTTTCTGGCTTTACGTGCATCAAATAGACTAACTGTGCCAGTAGTGTATGGGATAAGCCATCATAAGTGTCTTAACTACATTTACAAGCCCCAATACAAATAGTTTACAATTTTTACCTTTACACACAAAGGAGGCGATCTCGGTGTCATGGTTACCATCCAAACCTCTCACGCCAAAGTCACGAGTTCGAATCTCACCCCCTGACAAGTTACAAAAATACCAAAAAAGGTATACACTCTCGCTGCACTTTAATCAATTTTTGAGTACAATTGTATGCTATCTCTTTTTCTCTCAAAGAAATGTTACTCAATTTTCGTAAAAAGTGGATCTACTCAAAAATTGAGTTGATCCACTTTTTAACGAAAATTGAGTAACATTTCCGTGAGAGAAAAAGAGATAGCATACAATTGTACTCAAAAATTGAGTAAAGTGCAGCGGGAGTGCAGGAACTACGGAACTACTACATTAACACACAAATAAAATATGAAAAATCAATTTTCAATTTCCAAATTCAAAGGGGCCGTTACAAAAAAAAATCTGCATTCATGCGGCTGGTATACGCAGTCTACCTAAATAACTAAAACCGTTTTTTTTATTTCAGTGTAAAAGTATCTCTGCATATATAAATGCTATCGGGTGGCTGGTTTCTAAAACAAATAATTCAGCGCAGCACAAACATTAGAGTAGGGCGAATCTGCTTTTGTAAACAATAGCTTTCGTTGTCATTTTCTCTTGAACAATAGGTCACAAATACAAATTGAGCACTCTTTAAGGAAGAGGAGCTTTTTCTCTATCCGCTGATATATTCAATTTGAAGGAATTGTATTCAACTTCCGATAAATTAGCAGACAAAGTGTTTTTTTACAAAAGCAGATTCGCCCCAATCAAATGTTGGTGCTGAATTGTAGTTTGCTCATTGTGTAAAAGTTTGACATCATAAGGAAAAATGGACTACAAACGAAATAGAATTTTACAGTTGCTTTGCAAAGTAAACGGACGCAGCCAGACGTTTAAGCAAGAACAAAATCAATCGATAATCTCTTCCTCACTAGCATCGCGTAGTTTACTTAGACGCCAAAGCTGTGGCGAAGTTGCAACATCTACGTGAATCATGTTAAAATCACAGAAAACAGACGTTCGTCTTCGGTCTGCTACTTTTGAAAAACTTCAATCCGACATTTCAAATCACTATGCTCCTAGTAGCCGGCGTTTCAGTTGTGCGATAAGTGTCATGTCAATGTTTATCAATAAAAAGCCAAGCACATACCCTAAAAAAAATTTTTGGTTTTCTCGGCAGTTGCTTTTTATACCGGCTGCCCATATTTACTATTACACACGTTTTTAAAGAAAAGGTATATGGACATCAATGTCTGTTCTCTGTGTTAACATAACATGGCGACCCATGCCACCCGACATTGATACGATATTATAGCGTGCAATGAAGTTGGCGACACTTCGATGGGTGCCTCGCCTTATCGCTGCAACACAACTGACAGATATGCTGATTGTTACTTGGCGATTTCTTTTAATTAAACGGTTATGCAGTTTTACACTCGCTGTCATTAAAGCTTGAATGGTTGTGAAGTGACCTTGTAAGATATTAGCGTCTACAAGGAAAGAAGCAATCTTTAAACGAGCGTACTTTACGGAGATGGAGCGAGTCAGGCAAAATCGAAATCAAGAAAAAATTTGGCCGTTTTCAAAGTTGTTTAACTCCAAAGTTGACGATTCCTTGCCGACCAGCAAGGATGGTACAAGACCTCAACGTATCAGGAATGTACTTGGATAAGAATTGAGATTCAAAGCATACAAAAAAGAGTCTCCCTAAGCTCGGTTGGTAAGCAGCGCAACTACGTAGAAACACCATGCTGGAAGTGACTGGGTTCGACTCCCGGTCTGGTCTAGTTATTTTTCGTTAAGCAAGTGGTCCTTGTAACCAACAGTTTTCTGGATCAAAAGATGGTCCCGTATTCCACTTAGTAGCACCGTCTGCTACGATGTGCTTCGAAGTTACAGAGTGCCATTCATCCTAACTGGTAAGCGAGAGTATTTCGCCGACCCGGAAGAATACTAACTGATGATATCGGCGGCTGTCCGAGCGAAGCCATGCAAGAATCGTTACCGAGTCCATCCACAAGAAGCCCATTGGAATTTTTAAAGTCAAAGGTGAACAAACGTTTTGCAGCAGCCGTGATACCATCATGGCAGCTTGAAGCTCCAAGCGAGGAATTGAGAGCCTTAGAAGTGGTGTCACTTTTGTTTTTGCTGCTACTAATGAACACCAGTTACTGTCATTGAACGACATCCTTAAATAGGCAACACACGCACACACCGCTACGTTGGCATCCGTGAACACATGGATTTCAATTTCTTCGACATTTCGGGACAGGATACTTCCGAAAAGCAACGTGACACCTTGAATGCACCAAATGTCGCGTACACTCGATCTATCTGCTCCATAGATCGTGTAGCTCTTCTGCAATGGATTCGTCCCAGTTCGGACCAGTTCTTTTGCTTCGATATTTCACCTTGCACCACAAAATGCGCCAAGAATCTCAGGGGATCATACAATTTCATCACTGTTCGTAGAACTTGCCTCTTCGTTGGAACCACGCCGTTGCTCCTCTAGACTTCTTCTAGCTCGGTCTGATCGAAAGTGAAGTGATTCAACGATTAGACCCACACCACTCCTAAGACGCACTCGCAAACCATATCCCTGGCTAAGCTAAGAGCGCTGTTGGTTAAAGATCCAGTCTCTTCTAAATGGTCGAGCAACTCCTTCGATGAAATTTTCACAAATTCAAAGCCTGCTGCTGAGTCGATCAGCTGCACTTGTTTGACGAGCTGTACTGCTTCCTCCACCGGGTTGACACTGTCGAGGAAGTCATCCACGTAGTCGTTCTTGATAATCACGTCTACTGCTGTGGTCTGCTTTCGTCTACTACTGCGTTTATACTTCAGCGTAGTCATTCTTGTTTTTAACGAATTGTGCCGTGCACGGAGAGCTGGTTGCTCCAAACATAGCGACGTTGATAATAGTATACTTGGATTTCCCGAGATAGTAAGCACTGTGGCCACTTTTCTGCATCTGGAATAAGGATTCTGGGGAACATTTCTCGGAAATCGGATCACACCGTTAGCACGCCATCTCTGAATTGTAGCAATACTTCTACCAGCGAAATTTAAAGATCCGGGCCTTTTAGCAGCATGTCGTTTAACGAAACTCTATAAGCCTTCGCAGCAGCATCACACACCATTCTGATCTTGTTGGGTTTCTTGAGGTTGGTTCACTCCCAACAGAAGATACCACACTTGCTAAGCGTTTGTGTGCATCAGCTCTTCTAGTGATACTTTCCGGACAAACTCTTTCTGTTCGTAACCCAGGATTTGCTCGTTGACTCTTCTTCGCAGCTTGGAGACTCTTGCAAGCCGTTTCTCTAAACCTTTCAACCTGCTGACTGTCATGGGATATCAATCCAGGAAGTTCACGTTGTCTGTCCGCCAAATGAATCCTGTCTCTATGCAAGTTCCTCCCCGCATTAGCGTGGCTTATAGGATACCGTGTGCGCGCTTGTTTTTTTCGGACTCTAGCTGCTTTGTTAAGACTGCTTTTTCAACAGCGAAGAACTTTAGATCGCTGTTACTCATATCTACACTGGTATGTACGTGCAGCTGTTCGATAGATCCTACGTTTTCGGAGTTCCTCGCGTACAAGCACCATCGCAGTCGACTTTTAGTTGCGACTGGCTCACTGCTACTACCTTCGCGAGTCTTCAGGCTAGTGAGCAGTTGCGATAGCGTAACTGTCTACGGGAAGTCCCTGTAAGTGCGGAAACGTTTCTGATAGCAATATGTAGTCTAACGTCTGACTTGGAAGTCCTAGCTCACGCATTCGTACGTTGCACAACTGGAACGCTTTCTTCTTTCCCCTACCGAATATTTTCACACTTATCCAACTGGGCTGCGATTCCTTCTTCAAGCAACGTTGATGATATACCGTCATCTAGAAATACGAGGACGTCGACCTGCTTCTCGTTTCCGTACAGTGTTACTGGCAGGTTTAGAATAACGAAAAGGATTTCGTATGGTGATGATTTTGGTGAACAGTCTCACCGGACTTTGCGCCATTGGCAGCATCGTTGCGGCTACTGTTTAGTAGCATATGGTGCCGAATACGGCATCCATCTACCCCGCATTCTTTTTTCGAACGCCACGGCCATTTACGATGTGCTATCAAACAAAATCGGCAAAGACTCTTCTGCCGTATTGCCTTCCAACGGCCTGTGCCACCGTAACAACTCCATCGCTATAGGAAGCCTACCGATAATGAATCGCACATCGCCAAGCATGATGGAAGACCTTGAGCACTTGGACACAGTCGAGCCTCGCCGATTTCCCTGTTCTACAGATTGTTCCGGCCATCCAAGTCGTTCCGTTCCTGTGTACGGAATCTATAACGGGGTCTTCCAACTTGCTCGCTCAGGCAAGTATAATGATATTTGAGTTTTAGCAGGCCCTGAATCCCGTTCTATTGGTAGCCACGACATCTCGTCAAAATCTGTTGATCTCCTCTTTGGCCTTTGGATCTCCTCTTGAGCTTGGGATTCTCCTCTGCTGTTTTGCATATGCGATACCACTCTCTCTCTCTCTCTCAACCTGTACTATCCGCTGAGTTTCTCGACTTCATCCTCCTTTTCCTTTCCTTGAAGCGTTGTCTTTGCGATGGCTCCCTGTTTCCGGATAGCTACGGGATGGCGTACCAGCGCTTACGCTCACTGGAGAGACGACTCAGCAAAAAACATCATCTTTATGACTGCGTCCGTCAACAAATACGGAAGTAACCAAGATAAGGGCTATGCTCATCAAGCTACGGTGGAAGAAACAAGAGCCAACACGAGTCCAGAGAAGTGCTGGTATCTGCCGTTGGGAGTAGTGTTCAATCCAAAGAAGCCTAATAAGGTACGAATCATCTGGGATGCTGCCGCAAAAGTGAATGGTGTATTGCGGCATTATTGAAAGATCCTCACTTCTTCACGTCACTGATTGCGGGATTTTTCAACTTCTGCTTATATGAGTAGCGCTGACGAAAGATATCAAGGATATGTTTCACTGCTCCGCCACAATACATCAAAAACCTAAATGCGCAGGAATTCGAAGCTGAATTACCAGGAGCGGTAGCAGCAATCATTCACTACCACTACGTGGACGACTACTGGACAGTTATCCGACAGCTGAAGCAATAAAGGTGGGAAGTCGAGCGAAACGGATCCATACAGAAGGCGGATTTGAGATTCGCAACTTTTTCTCCAACGATCCAGCGGTCGCTGCACAAGTCGGCGCAGCGTCGATAGAGAAGGAGAAGACCATCAAGGCGAAAACGTCAAGTCTGCCGTAGGAATAAAGTGGATCCCATGTGATGATCAACTCACCTACACTTTCGTTTTTCACGACAATCTAGAACACGCGTTGCATGAATCGAGAGGTGCTTTGAGTAGTTATGTGTTTATTCGATCCATTAGGGTTGATCAGCTTCTTCTTGATCCACGGGCGTAGATTGAGATGAACCGATAAACTATACGTTGTATCAGCGCAGGTCGGCACTGCTTAGTGAGCTGAATCTGGTTCACATTACACGGTGTCATTTCCCCAGGGCCAGATATGAGACCAACTCGACGTTGGTAGTCCACGTATTCGTAGACGCTAGAAAGTTTGCCTGTGCTAGCGTAGCCTACTTCCGGGTGGAAACACCAGAAGGTCACGAGATAGCATTGGTCACTAGAAAGGTTAAGGTTGCTCCCCTTAAGATGATTTCCATGCCCTGTCTGGAGCTGCAAGGTGATTAGCTGGTATAAACTTCCGACAACCGGGCGTGTGCTTAGGAAGGACTGTGATATAGCCTGAGTTTGGTTACGGTCAGACAGTAGAAAGTACCAGCAGTTCGTGGGATTTCGTGTAGAGGAGATTCTGTCTATAACGGATGTGTAAGAATGAAGGAAAGCCGGAAGTGAGCTAAACGTGGCGGACCAGGCAACGAGGTGGGGAGGAGGACCGAACGTCAATATGAATAACGGCATGAAGCAACGGACTATACAACTGAAGAAGAAATTTGCCGAGTTGACGTGCACGCGAATTTATGATCGAAACATCCAGGTTCAGTTGCTGGGCAAAACTAGAACGAAAAGTGGCACTGGTTCATCGATTCATCAAGAATTTGAGGCGAAACGTCAAAAATAGCTGTTAGAGTGCAGATTTCTGAAGCAGGAGGAATTAGCCAGGGCTGAAGTTACGCTGTGGAAGCAAGCAGGAGTGGTACGCCAAAGAGATACAGCAGCTTAGCGGAAACAAAAATACGTCGCAGTTCAGGTATTCAGCAGTACCGAGATCAGGCCACATCTTCAAGCTTTGGCCATTCCTGGATCAAGACGGAGTTATGCGGATGCAAGGCAGGATTGATGCGGCTTCCAACGTGGCATATGCAGCTACCCGAGTAGAGTTGGAGATCTAATAGAAAACTAAATATGATGTTGTGATGTTTCCGACAAGGATTACTCAGGTTGCTATCATTTTGGTCGTTTTAACGGTTAAAAGATCAAAATTGATAGCAAACATTTATTCCTGTGACATCAAATTGAAAACTGATGCTGCTATCAATGAGAGCAAATTGAAAAGTCAATTTGCTGTACATCTTTTTTTCGTTAAAAGGAAAATGAGTATTCCACTTGACAAATGTCAATACAATTAGATGTTAGATTAGATGTCTTTATTAAAGAGACTTTCAGCCGGTGGCTTCAAAGAAAAATGCACTCAAGATTACAGCAAGATAAAAACTAAATATGTTATCAAATTTTAAAATTATGAAGTGAAATCTAATTTTGATTTCAATTTGATGTTGATATCGAAATAAGTTTTCGAATTGCTATCTTTTTGATGTTAGACTTTACTCGGGTAAGCACCCTACGATTTTGACGCAGCGGTCATGGATCTCTTGTCTTCTGGTAGACAAGTTTCACCGGCGTTTTCGTCACGCTAACGGGGAGACAGTTATTAACGAGATGAGACAGGAGTATCAAATTCCGAAGATGCGAGCGCTCGTCCCGGGAGTCACTCGGGAATGTGTATACGGATGGCTCCACTACCCAACTGAATAGACACAGTGAGAGCGGCTGTATAAATTCCGTTCCATTCATTTCGATTCCTCTATATTTTAAACTAACTTCAATATTTACTTCGTTAACTTCATTGGAGCTTCACGTAAACAACATTACAAAAGAGAACTACCTTTCTTTGTCGAGGCCTTTTATAGTTGCTCCATCGGAAAATATGTTGTCCCGGCATGTGTAGGAGGCAACTATCTGTCAAATCGATCACTTCGATGTTTCATTGCTGTTGACCTAATTCGGGTAGTTAAATGCACCGACCTATAGATGCCGGTGAATATTTCTTCGTATACGAACACCAATGTTCGGGTCACACCTTTCGTAAGACCGTTCGTGGGCCTGGACTAGTTTGGTAAAGTGGGCTTTGGACGATTTTGGTAAAGGTTGAACGCAGCAATGTAAATCTCTGGGTGGCGTTGTTTACGTGCCTCGGGATTCGAGCGGTACATTTGGAGGTAGTACACAATATGTCTACCGAATCCTGTGTGCTTTGTGTCGAGGAGTCCCCTGCTGAATTCTTCAGTGTTCACCAACGCAAATACCCGCTGGACGTGGGAGGGATTTGGGAACGAATGATGCGCTCGGTTAGAAACGGCGATCGGAACCGGCCACGGAAACCGGATGATGAGACGCTAGAGACGGTGATTATTGAAGCAGAAGGTATGATCAATAGTAGACCACTAACTTACATCCCCTTTGGTATCGGCTGATCAGGAAGCGCTAAAGCCGAACCACTTTCTTCTGGGGAGTTCTTCCGGAGTCTAGCAACTAGCAGTATTGCCTATGGATTACCGTACTATTTAGCATTTGGTTGATGAGTTCTGAAAGCGATGTTTAAAGGAGTATCTGCTAGTTATCTCATGGCGATCTAAATGGTTCAAAAATGTAAAGGATATCGAGGAGGGAGATTTGGTATACGTAGTTGATGGAGCAGTAAGGAGTCAATGGATAAGAGGACGAGTTGAGCTAGTAGCAGTAGATGCAGATGGTCGTGTCGGTCAAGCGTGGGTACGAACGAGAGAAGGAGTTTTTCGAAGGCCTGTAGTCAAGCTAGTGGTGCTTGACGTCAGGGACAATGGTGATCCTGGACTAGAAGAGTGCAGTAGATCATGGACGAGAAAGTGTGACGACGAGTACTGCCAAATACTACAGCATTGTAAACGACAGTGTACTAATAAAGTGCTGTAAGCTACACCCGTAAGCATTTGACGTCCGTCGCGATGACGTACTGAAGACGGAGTAGAAGATTAGGGAAAATTATGATCAATCAACTTGCATTCTGGTTGAAGTCGATTGTTTTCGATTTGAGAATTATGTTTCGATAAAATCAATAAAACTATATGAAATATAGTTAGAACATTAGTACAGCTTCTATTGACAATTTAAAGTAAGTAGTTACGATGCACTATGATTTTTTTATTCTAAAAGTAAACTTCATATTCAAGTATGTTTAACCACTATTGTAAATCTGGGAGGAATCTCGTGTAGATTTGCTTCTAATTAAATAAAACTTACCGTTAAAGCTGATCCCAAAAATAACGGTGTATGTGGAGCTGCTACAGAAATTCAGTCACAACACACATCTTGTACTTATGACAGACATACAACCAACAATCAATGTGTAACTAGCGATTTGAAATTGGTTCACTGTTGGAGAACCCCTAGTTTCGAAATACACCTTGAGGTCTGCACTTTGCCATGCATTCTTGCGCTTTTCTTTACATTTTGGTACAAGTATCTTTGTTTTTGTTTTGATTCGCTATGTTATGTAGACAGAATATTTGAGAGTGTATTGGTGTGAGTTGCGGTTTCAGGGGCGCATCATTAAGCTTAGGACCGAGCTTAGGACCGATGTGCTAGTACTGACTGAGCTAAGAAAAAAATCGTATTTGCTCGGAACCTACTGGTCTTAGAGTTAGTCTATGATACAACCAACAATCATTATGCAACTAGCGATTTGAAATTGGTTCACTGTTGTAGAACCCCTTGGTCCGAAGTACACCTTATCGCCAGTACCTTGTTATACATATTTGCGCCTTTGTTTTGATTTGCTGTGTTATTTTAACAGAATATTTGAGAGTGTGTTCATGTGAGTTCATTATGAGGGGCGCATTATTAAGCTTGGGCCCGATGTTCTAGTACTGACTGAGCAAAGAAAAAAATCGTTTTTGTATGGGACCTACTGGTCTTAGAGTTAGTCTATGATACAACGCTGACCATTATACGAACTGTCAAATACTTTAATCCAGTACTAAAAAACACGTACAAGACTAAAGGAGTACAACGCTGTACGTTGAATGTCTGTCCCAGGCATTGGTCTACTATCAGAACGTGCGAGGAGTTCGGACTAAAATTGACGACCATTTTCCAGACTAAATCTCAACGCATCAACTCCGGTCAGGTTTTCGGATCGGATCAGCTTCAGATTCCAATCTTCCGCTTCGACCGCAACGAATTTAACAGCAACAAAACTAGTTTTGCAACGGAATTCGACTCAGCAAAAGCAAGGACGATGTAAAACAGCTGATACTAAGCGGAAGTTCAAGCACTGCCTTTTGTTTAGGCTCAGAACTTCACTGTACAAGTCACATTTCTTGCAAGTTTAGTGGAATTTGCGACGAAATCCTCGAAGCTTTTAAAATTATGGCAACATCAAAAGGAAAATCTCCAATAATTCCGTCCAATGTACGGCTAATCGATAAAGAGGATACCTGCATTGACAGAGCGAATATTGAGCTTATTGCGAGACAGTTTGCTTTGGTGTTCGAAAAAAGCGTAGCATGTGATACTGAACTACTATGTACTACTACTGATTGCAGTTATATGCAGCTCATAGAATATAGATAAATAATGGAAATGAGTGAATAACTTGTTATCTAATCGCTATTTGATGTGCTACAAATGGCGCCACTAACCCTAATAGGGAAGAAAGAAAAAGTCCTGTAAGATGCAGTTGAAAAGACATTAGAAGAATCAAATTTACCATCGTCCTTATCAATCGGCCTAATCAATTTCAAACACATCATTTGTCTGAAGACTTTCGCAATCAACCGCATGTCGATTGATCTTGATAGATCTTAATCTCCTCGAATGTTCTTCACTTTTGACAGGAAAGTTCTCACATTAAACTGCAATCGAACGAGAATAAATGGAAACAATGTTCCATTGAAAGGCTAATTCCTAAATATGCAGTAGCAACCGTGCCAACGTACACATAGCCTGCAGTCCTTGAAAGCACGTGACCTCGTGCTCATTGTTTACGTTTCGCGCCACGTGGCCCTAGTTGAATTTTGACGCTAACACTTCCTTTCACGGTGGCTTAGCGCAGGGGTGCAGCAATTGGTCGCTGATTATCCTGTCATTAAATATGTACCACGTGTTGTATATTGCCTCAAAGGGAGGGCTTTTTCCAGGCCACACGCAGCAGCAGCAGCAAAGTGCATAATCCCAGCCATTGTTCCACGAGGAGATCATTGTAATATGTTTCTATTTGTGGCTCCCGTGCCTGCGATGGTTTTTACGCCAACCGCGAAAAAACAATGTCTCCGAATCTACGGAGATACTTGACCGAATAAAGTCGAGTTTTAGGTAGGGATTGAAAAAAAAGAGATGTGGATTATTTCCTGGGAGTTTTCTTCTGACGTTGTTCACAGTTTTGTTTTGGGTTAGACCACGTATGCGATCTCTGATGACAATAGCTATTGTTCGTGACGCTCAAAAATATCATCGGCTTTTTCTAAATTCTAATACGTTATTTAGGTTCTTAAATAGCATCCCCTTTGATTACCGAATCAGGCAACTCTAATTACGCTTCCGATTTTGCACCCACAAGGAATGCAATGATGCTAAGGCATCAATCGGAAACGGTTCCGAAAAAAAAGAAAGGTAGATAGCCAACGAACCAAATGTAAGCAAAGCCTAAATTATGCACGGAAGAAAGACTCAAGGCGATGTTACTCGTTTACACTTTGTTCATCTAATAGGATTAAACGCTATCAAATGTGGAAATGGGAACGAGAAAATAAAATATCTGACAAAGGGAAGTCCCAACCCGAGCCGAGCCGACAGAGAGGGCAAAAGAACAAACGAATCGTGCACAAATCGCCTGAAGCGATTAGTTAATGTTCACACCAGAACTCTGCTACCGTATCCGGTTTTAGACAATTGCTATGCGACTGTCGGTGGAGAAAGGCGTAGCGAGAAACGGTGGCATAATCTCTGGTGGATTTATTTCCATGCCCTCTCACATAAAGAAAAGGAAATATTTGAATACATGAGCGTCCATTTTTAGGTTCTCCATGCTGACATTTTAGAATCATTATGTCGGGATACTTTATAATTATGGTATTCTAGGATCATAAAAAAATCTTTTAAACTAGTGCTTTCGTAAACGAGGATAAATAGAAACTATCTATCAACAACAGAAGTTACAAAGCCTGACTGATAAGCTAAGGTTTATGTCCGCAATAATCTGGACACTGAAAATGCCTAGTAAAACATGCATGAAGCATGTTCTTTCTAATGTAACTATTAATTTCAAAAGTTCGGGATATGGTTTACAATTCTCACGATCAAATCATCGTTTTTTCGTTAATTTAAAAATCTCGATCTTTGCGCCTCACTCTATAAGGGATGGCACAGACTCCTTAGTGACTGTGCTAGAAGCTTTTGTCCAGATTTGTTAGAAATGGTTGGCATTTTTAACTTCCTGAAAGCGTCCGCTTCATCTGAGCGTTATCTTTCGACTGGGCGTAAATCAGGGCGTTTTAGAGGATTGTCAGGTTTTTATACCACTCCATCACGGCTGCAACCAAATCGGGCCAATATAAAGAACTATCTTCTCGACTGGGAAATTATTTTGGCATGTTTTTAGATTTGTTAACTAACCATTTAGCTATTGTATGGGTAGTTGATACTTTAGTTGAGATGATTTCACGCATTCAATGCAAGGTTTGTGAATTTAAGGAAGACCTTTAATCCTTCGTAACGAAGGATTTGATTCTCTAAGGTTACAAATTCAAAATTCCTCTAAGGTTACAAATTGATCTTTGCTTATGATTTTATTGTCCACAATCTGGCACTATCATATGGATTAAAAAAATATGGGTCGAAGCTGTCCAATAGTACTCAACGATAAATAATGCTTCGCTGTTGAGTGGAAGCTATGGCATGACTGTTGCTTTTGAGAGAGCCCATGTTTCCTCTCTCTTTTTTGTTAACCATGGATATAGCGCATCGGTACTGTAGCGTGAAGTCTGCTGTCTCTTGCATTTGTTTGTTTTTAAAGGAAGCATCCCGTTTGTCGTCACAGTCGTTTTGTCTAACATTTCCGTGAGAGTAAATGAAATAAAAAATGCACATTGCCAATCTAAAGATCAATAATAAACTATAAGTTTGGTCGTGTGTCTGTCTCATAACCTGCTAGTAGATGAGTTTGTGATTGTAGCAATCAACATGTTTTGGTTGATTGTTTAGAAAGCGGATGGGTAAAACGAAGAAGCGGGTTGAGGAAATTTTTTTTTCCGTCGGCCTATTCCCCACATGGTGATCACCAGCGCCAGGGAGACGACTCCACCACCTGGACCCTACCTAACGACTCATGACTACACATAAAAAAATAACTAATTTAACAAGCGCGTAAAATTTTCTCTCGTTGAATTCCAAGCCAAAGGAGACGTAAACAATGCAATTGCATATTGCATATTTAGCGCAATTGGCAGTCCATGATGCGCCATTCAACAATGTTTGCAATCTTTCATACAACAGGCTTGATTCAGGCTTAAATTTACATAAAATATCCCATTTTTTCCTGCCAAATCTAGCATTCCCTTTATGTGCATTAGATAACGCAAAAAATTCAATGTTTCGTTTTATCTGTGTATGTGCCGGGACCAACGGCCTTGCTTTCCTTCCGAAGGAAGACGTGACCAGATTTTTTCGACTCAGGAAAACCACCGACGTCGACTGGGATTGAACCCAAACCCACTGGGGTGCCAAGTAGCAGTCACGTTTACCACTACACCACCGACGCCGGCCAGGGTTGAGGAAATTTACGATTGCAGCAAATTGTGAACTGGCCTATTTCATTTCGCTTTCGCTCGGAATTGCACTCATACAATATTGTTAGTTTATGTACAGATTGTGGAGCTGAAGAAAACATTTTCATGATCGGAAAGCAATCCGCATGCTTCTAATAAGTCCTAGCAATTGAGAAATTTATTCCATGGCTATGACATTTTCTGAGTCTAATACTCGTTTCTGAAGGTATTTTTTGATAAATTAGAATTAAGCAGAGAATTAACGTCTAAATATTGGCAGTTCTAATTATAGATTACATATAGCTTCATCAAATATCCCAGGTGCTGAATAAGACTGGGTAATCACTGGGTAATTACCAAGATTTGGGAGGAGGAATGTTTACCGGGGGATTGGATGGAGGGAATAGTGTGTCCCTTCTATAAAAAGGGCGACAAGCTGGATTGCTGCAATTATCGTGCGATCACGCTACTGATCGCCGACTACAAGTTGCTCTTCCAAATACTATGCCCCCGCCTGTCACCATTTGCAAAGGAGTTCGTGGGGCAATACCAAGCGGGATTCATGGGTGCCCGCGCTACTACGGACCAGATTTTCGCGATTCGGCAAGTGCTGCAGAAATGTCGCGAATACAACGTGCCCACACAACATCTTTTCATCGATTTCAAATCAGCGTATGATAGAATCGATCGAGACCAGCTATGGCAAATCATGCCCGAATATGGATTTCCGGAAAAACTGACGCGGTTGATCAAAGCAACGATGGATCGAGTGATGTATGCCGTCCGAGTATCAGGGACGCTCTTGAGTCCCTTCAAATCTCGGAGAGGGTTACGGCAAGGTGATGGATTGTCGTGTTTGTTGTTTAACATCGCACTGGAGGGTGTGATTTGAAGAGCTGGGATAGACACGAGTGGCACGATTTTCAGGAAGTCTGTCCAACTATTTGGCTTCGCCGACAACGTTGATATCGTAGCACGTAACTTTGAGACAATGGCGGAAACGTACATCAGACGTAAGGCTGAAGCTGGTATGGTTGGGCTTGTGATTAATGCGTCGAAAACAAAATACATGAAGGGAAGAGGCTCACGAGAAGACAATGTTAGCCTCCTAGCACGAGTTCAGATCGACGGTGATGAAATCGAGGTAGTAGACGAATTCGTGTATCTGGGCTGTGTATGACCGCCGATAACGACACCAGCAGAGAAATAAAAAGGTGCATTATGGCTGGTAATCGTACCTACTTTGGCTCCGAAGGACACTAAGATCGAACAAAGTTCGCCGAACCACAAAGTTGACCATCTACAAGACATTAATTAGACCGGTAGTTCTGTACGGCCACGAAACATGGACATTGCTAGTGGAGGACCAAAGCGCCCTTGGAGTCTTTGAACGGAAGGTGCTGCGTACCATCTACGGTGGAGTGCAGATGGAAGACGGAACGTGGAGGAGGCGAATGAACCACGAATTGCACCAGTTGCTGGGGGAACCTCCCATCGTACACATCGCCAATCTCGGTCGACTACGATGGGCTGGGCATGTCGTAAGAATGTCGGACGACAGCCCTGTGAAAATGGTTTTCGAAAACGAACCAACAGGTACAAGAAGTAGAGCCGCGCAACGAGCAAGGTGGATCTCTACGTCGCTATCGCTACGTCGGCCTTAGTCTGATTGGTAAGGTAAGGTAATGTGCTGTATAAACTGCTTAAAACTCGTCCCGTACCCTAGTAGGCAACAGTTTTTCGATCAATTTATTAAGTACAGACAAACAAGAAATTGGTCTGTAGTTGTTTACATCGTCTTTAACACCTGATTCAAAGATCGGAATGACTCGAGCTTGTTTCAGACAGTCTAGATACTAGATAGATGAGCTTAGTTAAAAATTGTAGGTGTTGTTCAACGAAGGAAGCAGGTATATTATCGGGTCCAGAGGCTTTGTTGATATTCAAATTGTTGATTTGGGTAGTAAGGGCCTGTTCATAAACCACCTACTCATTTTAAAAAATCATCCACTGGCGCAAATCCACTAACAAAATCATACCAGCTATTGGTACAATTAATGTGCTTTTTAAGTAGATTGAACCTTTTACTCCATTATATCTTAATAAGTTATAAATGTATTGTATTATTTTCTAGATAAAAGCGTTATAAATAAAATTATCCTAAAAGAGGATATTCCTTGCAAGGATAACAATTCTGTTATTTTTTGTTATTCTCTTCTGGTCGGGAATGCATAAGACATATTTCGGATCATGAAAGCATATCCTGGTGAGTGTGAGTTTTTTAAGTAAAATACCTGTAACTAGAAAGTGAGAAGAATGATTAGTAATTTCCATTTAATTCCACCTACCTTTACTGTTTATCTTGACAGATACGCGTTAAATATAAGTACACGACACTGAAAAAGTCTGCACTTTGTACACGTATCTGTCAAGATAAGCAATAAAGCTAACTGAAATTAAATGGAAGTTACTAATGTTTCTTCTCATTTTCTAGTTTGAAAGCACTGTTTTTGATTGAATCGGCTTTTTTTTAAGTTAAGCTGCGTTTCTATTTTATATACCGGCTGTATTTCGAAATTTTGCATTTGTGAAATTTTTTCGAACAGTAAATAACTCTCTTTAGACTGAACAGAATCACTTCACTAAAACAGGATTTGATCAGAGAAGTTTAATTTTTGTTATTGAAATATTAATTACGTGCTTTAGTATAAGTAGTTCAATTATATATGTGAGTACCATACACACTCAGATTTTTTTACAGAAATCTGTAAAGTTTTTTCGAATTCTCAAAAGCTGAACGTTCGGTAGTCCGGTTTAACCGATTTCGGTGAAATTTTACAGTTATCTGTACAAAAATTACCGGATTTCGGTAAAATTTTACAGAAATCCATAAAATCGAATAATCGAACGTTCAGCTGTTGAGAATTCGGTAAAATTTTACAGATTTCTGTAAAATAATCTTTGTGTGTATGGTACTCAACGCTAGTATATAACACAGGAGACGAGGCGAAATGATTTCATGGGACAAATGACCAAGAGGTTAAAGTCTCTTAAACAAAAAAAAAGAAATGATTTCTGTGCTAGGCATCAGCTCTTTGCTAATGATTTGACCGACTATGCCTTCCCTCAATCACCATGGCTCGCCCGGTCGTGGCACGGGACACATAACAAGACCGGCAAACCATTGCTTGCTTGAACCAATCTAGCTACTGTGATGCAATGTTTGACCAGTAAAAATTTCAAGGATTGTAAACGCTGTCCGTGACAACTAAAATACCAGAATTACGCCACATATCTTGTTGGCAAGTTGGCAATTCGCTGCGACGAGGTGTTGCTACTTTTCGGAGTTACTACTATTCGGAGTTACTACTATTCGGAGTGAACATAGCACATAATGGTGTCCTACTGCCGAGAAAACCGGAAAGAAATATTAGTTTCTAACGTGCACCTTGCCCACCATCCTTTTGAGAATGATCTTTTCAATTTTACAACTAAAGAGTGTGTTTAACTGACGTTTTCATTTCCGAACCCGAATTACCATTGCATATTTCTTAATGCATTCAGTCGAGAGTGGCAAATTGTCTGTTTGACATTTTCGAATCACTGGTTTGTTGATACCTAGGACAACAAGTGGCATGCCGTAAACTTAGGTGAAATTGATCAGTGGAAAAAAATCGATGAACTTACTACACAATTACAATTGACTAAAAAAATCACATCTTGGGATGGATACAAAAAACAAAATAGT
This sequence comes from Aedes japonicus, assembly GCA_034211315.2. Taxonomy (NCBI): domain Eukaryota; kingdom Metazoa; phylum Arthropoda; class Insecta; order Diptera; family Culicidae; genus Aedes; species Aedes japonicus. Next base: position 125,582 of record JASCZW010002954.1, on the reverse strand, counting down.
TTGGCTTGAACATGGACAAGATGACGTTTCATGCAATGAAAAATATTCTTTTGTGTTGGGTCCACCCATCGGATTTGCGGAAGTTATTGAATTATCTCAGGAAAAAAAATGCTGAAGTTGTTTTCATAATCTTAACTCTTCCAAACATCCACATTTTTGTAACTAGGCGTTCAATAAGTTCGGATAGCTTTTGAGATGTTGTCCAAAAAGTGCGAATACCATATATTTTATTTTGAATACAATTTGTTGAAAGTACTGTTCATAGAGAACTATTACAGCATATCATTGTGAATGACGTCGCCCTCCCTCTTAACCACTTCGCCCCCCTATAATACCTTTACCAGCTTCAATCGTTTTCCAAACGCATCACTACCGGCATGCAAGGACATCGGGGAGATTTCGGCCCACATTTTGAGAATGACTTAATGACAATAGCTGGAATTGGAGCAAGTTACTCATTTTGCATAGACTGCACTCGAAAAAAAAAATTTTTTAGCGTATGGATAACATTTAATGAAATTTAGAATGAACTAGTTAAGAGTATAATGTACACATTGGAAACATTCATCACAATCTGTCGAGTGATTGTCATCGGAACAAGAGCTAATTCACTAAAAAAAAATTTGCACCGTCGTGGAAAATCCAACTGCGTCCTACAAATGGACACGGTAGCTAAAATCCGCGTTAGGAAGCTGTACCGAGGAAAGCTGACAAAACTGAGGTGTGTCGTGATGTTCGACGAGTCTTGCTTCAAGGCAGATACATCCACTTACATCCAGCCATACATCACGTCTGGTATCATGAATGGTCAAATCTATCTAAACCTGTACCTTCAGACACGCTTGCTGTGGCGGCAAGCTATTTTGACCGGATTTGGTATCCAGCCACTACGTTCGGCCGCTGTTAGACCGGTAGAGAGATAACAACGTCTGATTGAGAAGTTTTGGGCCATCATGAAGACCAAACTTCGCAAAACACCTAAAGTATCCGCAAACGGGCTGGCTTTGCAGACACAATGGTTAAAAGTATCAGAAGAAATCAGTTGCTCTATTGCCAAAATTCTTATGAGTGGAGTCACGAGCATTCGGACCGAGTACAGGCATTCGGTCATTAAGAAGAGATCCAATAAACAAACGAAGTAAAAGCCTAGGCAAAATGTTCTCGTTTATTCCATGAAAGTTTTAGAAAATCCGACTAAAAGTGAGTATAGGCAACTAGTTTTGTGTGACTATTTTTTTTCGAGTACAGTCTTTAATGTAGGAACGAACAAAAAAATCCAATAGAATTCAATCTGAGGAGCTGGGGCCACACATTTTTGTGCAGGAAATCCGTCGAATTATCCCGAAACAACTCACTTAGAAATTGTTATTTTTACACAAAACGTAACCCACACAGAAAAAAATAATTAATTTTAACAAGCGTGTAAAATATCCCCTCGTTTAAATCCAAGCTAAAGTAGGCGTAAACAACGAAATTGTTTGCAACTTTTCATGTGCCATACAACAATATTGGCAATCTTTCATACAACAGGCTGGATTCAGACGTTATCTGGCTAAAATTTACATGAAATATCCCATTATTTTCTGGCAAATCTAGCATTCCCTTTATGTGCATTAGATAACGCAGAAAATTCAATGTTTCTTTTTATGTGTGCAATATTTATTTACGTCATGGAACAAAAACAATGATTCCATGTAAAATTAAATTATCTATTTGTTGAATAAGTTAATCAACGAATATTTTCGATGGAGACAACCGTCTTCCATCTCGTTTCTGTAGGTTTAAGTGAATCGTTGGGAGGGACGTAGCTAAGAAAGGTTAATGTCACTTCATTTTTACTGACTTCTTTGAGAAAGACTTTGTTATTTCCACTTTGTTTCCTGGCTTACGAGCCTATGTTTAAGCGCCATTGTTTGCTCTCTCAAATGAGTAAAAAGTAAAAAAAACTGTGGGATTAAAATCACTTATAATTAATTATTATCTATTATTAATCTAAGCCCCGTGTTTGAGTTTCGCTAGGTCTGTTAATATTTCTTAAACGTTTTTTTTTGCTTTAACCTAAATAAAATCACATTTTATGTATGGAAGAAATACAGCTAATTTAATGGTTGACAGTTACTGTATCGATTCTATTGTTTTCAGTGTAAAGATTGCAATTGGACTTATTGTTTTTCACCATACAATCTATTGCGGATGGCTATTTTACAATAGAAATGGACGGTTGTAATGCATCTTAGCAATAAGTTGCATTTTTTCTCGAATAATTTCAAACAAAAACTATTTATTTCATGGTTTTTGTATAAGCCTACAATAGACTTTATTGTCAATATATCATGCTGACAATTGAGTCATTATAATGGATTATAAATCATGTATATTCATGAACCGTATGTTTTATTGTCCAACTACAAAATCAATTATTATTTTATGGTTTTGTATGGCAATCGTATTGTAATTTTTTGTTCGGATAATGCCATTGAAATTTCAAGAAGTAACATCTTTTAAATCAAACATCTTAGCAGAAAAAATATTCAAAATAATGCCAAAACGGAGACACCAGATAAAACTGTTAACTTTGTTTATGGTATAATTTAAAAAAAAATAAAAAATAAATGCACGCAGGAAACAGTAATTTCGACATGGTTATTTTTTACTAATCATTTATTTGTACAGGCTCAATCGAATTAACTTTACAGAGCCAAATGTTCATACTTTTATACATCATTTATCTTAAAACTAGAGTTATGGGGATAGAACCGATTACTCGCGACCGTCTCGAGGTTAATAGGAATTACAAATTACGGATGGGAAAAGGGTGGGAATTTAAAGTATGGTTTACATAAAACATTAAATTTAAATTCTAAATTATCTTAATACTTATAACTATACAATTTATGGTTTTTTTGACTTGAACATATTTTGAAAAAGAAAAAAAAACACACATACACAAATAAAAAAAAAACTTTTAGAAAACATATGGGTTAAACTAACTACAATCTAAGGCTAGTGTTAGTCGAAAACACATAAATGAGTTTCATGTACTCCAAATCACGTACAGCCAAAATATCTCGAATTGTCACTTTGGGTTGTCTACCACAAGCCCGAAGGGAATCATAAAACTCCGATCTGACTCCACGATGCTCAGCTAAAGACCAAATAACGTGATCTGCGTCCTGATAGCCACACTCACAGAGATTGCTGTCGTTCAGCCCAACCCGGTATAAATGAGCGTTCAAAGAATAATGATTGGACATGATACGAATGAAGTCTCGACCACCATCCATCCCCCTAAACCAAGATTTCTTCGACACCTTTGGGATTATAGAATGTTGCCATCGCCACAAATCTCCTTTACTCCATTTATACTGCCAGCTGACGAGTGACTGTTGCCGAAAAATAGTAAAAAAATCGTTGAAGGCGATTTGGCAATCATAAATATCGCCTTCCATAGCGGCCACCTTTCAAGCGAGTCCGCTTTCTCATTGCCCGGAATTGAACAATGAGATGAGACCCATACAAAGGTGATGATAAAATAACGCAAAGATAAAGCTCCTGTATTTTCTTGAGAAAACACGAGGAGTGCTTTACCGGCCTCAAGGAGCGAATAGCCTCTAAAGAACTGAGACTATCCGTGAAAATGAAGTACTGATCCGGTGTCATTGAGGCAACAATTTCTAGCGTGAAGTGTATTGCCACTAATTCAGCGACATATACGGACAAAGAGCTTGAAGTTTACAATTGGCGCTATAAATTTCATTAAATATTCCAAAGCCTGCTGACGCCTCTAACAACATGGTTATAAACAGATGAATTTTAATTTAATGATAATTAATACAAATTCGCCACTGTCCCACAAGAATTTCAAGCGAAATTGAAGTCCGAAAGCGCAACCCCAACGCAAATGTCATGCTGAAATGCTGATTGAGCCTTCAATGCCCGTCTTCATGCTGTTGCATGCTCTTTGGAAATATACAATTTCAAGGTACACGATCCACCGTTACACCCCCTAAAGCCAACCAAAAATATAAACTACATACACAAGAACTATGGGAACGTCCATTAATTACGTCACGCAAAAAATGACTTTTTATAAGCCCCCCCCCCCCTTGTCACGTTTTTTGTATGGACTTTCAAATTTTTTTGTATGGATTGTCACGTTTTCCCAAAACCCCCCCACCCCCCCTACTGCGTGACATAATTAATTAACCTTCCCTATGAGAGTGGGACACAGCTCTCCAGAACATTCCGTTGCTGTGGTTATAACATCGAGCAACCAGAGCAGGTCCTTATACCCTCTAGATTACATTCTATTCTTTTCCCTTCTGCCGCAAGGCTGTATGTCCGGAATTTAGTCTCCAGCGGGGCCACTTTGTTTTCACACCTCATACACTTATAAAATCTCATATAATATTACAAATAAAACGGGACGACATGACAGAGCACAAATTTTCACGTCCTGAAGCTTGATCGCGACAAAATCTGTACAGATTAAATTTGGAATAAAATAAATTTGCTGTTAGTTCAATCCAAGATGAATAAAATATTTCAATTAATTTTGCATAATTGATCGTCTTAAAACTAATTACAGTTACTTAATTAGGCTTTTTTTAGTTTACTCCAGCCATTAGGGTCTGTGCAAACTTGTCTGCAACCGATTTTGCATCTTTCGTACAAGATTTTCGAAATTTTTCTATAGTTGTAGCTTGTTGTTTACACTGAGAGAGTTCTCTCTTCACGAGAGCCCAATGCATTCGCTTCATTCGGTAAAACATGGACACCGTTCGCTTTATAGCATTTCAAAACATCTTTGGCGCAGTGACAAGATGCCAAATCTGCGTAGGCTGCGTAGGAATGGTAACAATCGCTTCTTTAGGCATACTTCACGGTATATTTCCTTGTTTACCGTTCCGGTAGTGATGAAGCCATGGCTTGCTCGACCTCAGCTGCATATTGCCTGCCAAACCAAATATTTGTTAGCGAGCCCGGCTTTTAGCCGTCACATTCTGTTTATCATCACGGTTCAGTGCAGCTCCACCTTGAATGACCTTGCGTTAGGGACATTTTTATTTTTCTAGCCACAGTACGTTCCGAAAGATCTGGTCTCTTCTGCAATGTTTGTTTCACCTTCGTGTCCTTCTGGTGGTACCAGAGATCTGTTTTTGTTCCACTCCGAGCATTCCTGGCTGTTGTCAAACGTGTATCGAATGATTTAAGAACATTATGGACAGTGCATGTTCCAGATCACGAATTTACGAGGAAACATGCTCCCAGCGCCTAAACTTGAAACTTTACAGCAAAGTGATGTTCTACATCATGGAATTTTTATATATATTTTTTTTGTAGCTTGAATATTGAGAAATTCTAATAGTTCTAAGACAACAAGTCGTGAAACCCTATCGTGCTGCTCCTTGTAGTTGTGTCATAAGCTTACTGCGTTCGGAAATTCGTAATAATCCTTAAAGGATATATGATTTCAAACAAAATCTCAAGTTTTTCTGACATTTTATTAAATCTCAAACAACCTGTTTGTAAGTTATAAAAATGTTTAAGTGCTCCTCAGTTCGATCAAATTCTGCTTAGTAGGACGCAAATAAAATCAAAATCCCTATTCAAAACTCCCACACTGTCACTCTTTTCATCACCCGCGTTACCATCGATTCACTGCAACCGAGCGAGCGACATACGGTGCTTACCATATTAATTATGCCATGTTTAGTGAATGGATGAAAAGCCTCACAATTAGTGATGTTGTGACAAGCGAATAAAGGATCCAGCAATTTTTGCGTAACCAAATTCCCAAATCGCGCTGCCAATTGAAAACCTTGCACAATGAAATCTAATCACAGGGTTACGTGTGCTCGGAAAGAGTTGCCGAAATAAACAGTCTCCAGCCAAGGACGAATCTTCGGTCCACAGCGGGATGGGGTTGTGAAGCACGGCACCTGCTCATTAAAAATGTGACATTGTAATTCGACGGGGTTGGAAAATTTGACTGCTGCTGTTCACATTCTGCGGTCGAATGTCGATGCTTTGTCGGAGAGATTGATTTAATTATTATCTCGCTTTTGTGAGTGTGATTTTCTGATCTGTTGTCGAGATTTTTCGGTCGTTGTGGAGGGTTTCGAAGCGAGGGAAGTATGACTCTGATAGGGTTGGGTCGCGTTAGGTATTCATTTGAACAAGCGACAGGATGTGGGCAGGACGACGTTCGGTGTCGCTCAGACATGTGGGTGCGAACGCGAAAGGCACATGTAGACGGAAATTGCATTAGCTTTGTACAATGCCGTTTGATGGATTTATTTATTGCTGTCACACTTTTGCTAAATCATTTAAGAACAGGGCATGTGGAATGTTGGATTGTTGATTGGATATCTTTACTTGAATCCATTGTGAACATTACTAGTCAAAATATAAACCCAACGTGCAAACATTTTCAGCAAGCATTTGTTATAACTATTATCGCACTCTGGGCCACTGTAACTTATTCAACGCAAATAGCAAATCAAACACTCTTGTACTTCATTCATATTTCAACTAACAATGTTCTCTCAAAACAAGGCTCATTTAGAATGATTCGTTCTATAATTAAACCACTGTATTGATTCGAACTTTTAAGAGATCTGAATACAATTTTAGCATATTGCATTACATGAATGATAAATTATCCATCGATACCGCACAGAAACAAAAGCGTTCACGAAAATGAATACGGACCGTGAACTAGTTCACGTTTTCATGATTTTTGCCCAAAAATGTGAACTAGTTCCCGATTACGTGATTGAGTTCACGGTGTATTTTTGCTTGTTCTCGAATTCATGACTGCCGTTCACGGATCTAGGCACAGATTTTTTTCCGTGCGTATCTGCCCGTAGCCTACCGTTTCACAGACCCAATTTATTTAATTATAAAATAATTTCATCATACGCTATTGTATTCGAAGTCTTAGAAGTCAATTTGTCATTTTCTAGAAACTCCGGTAGTATGAAAAATTATAATTTCGGCATTAATATGATACTAAATGTATATTCAATGTATAATCGTAAAAATGTATATTCAGTGTATAATCGGAACTATCACAATAATAGGCTAATAAAAAACATGAACGGTAGCAGCATGAGTACGATTGACCACCGTAAGTTGCTACTCTGCTATTGCTATATCAGCTGTAATTACACATAGAACCAACAGATGATGCCTGGGACTAACATACATCCTCAATGTGTACTACAAAAGTTGGTGATCCTAAATTAAGTCAATATCGGCGTCGGCATTGCTCTCATGCCGGTCAAATAAGGAAAGGTAGGGATATGTTGCAGTGATACTCGTTTTGTCGGAAGCCAGAAACACTACTGCGCATCACCGAGAAATGACTGGGATTTTGGATAAACGGGTTGGATTGGCAGCGAGGTTCGTTTTAGTAAAGGACACTGCTGAGTTCTCATTTATTTTTGTTATAGATGAAAGGCGCTATAACGAAAGGCGCTATAACGGCGAAAGGAACAGCGCCACTTTTGACATTCATAGTGACAACACGATCGCGCTGACAAGTGTTAACCTCATTTTTTTACTATTCTTCAATTTTCATTTGCTTTTCGAGTGAATACACTCATTTGATCTAGCTCTTCCAGGTTTCAATGTTCGAAAGTGGTGGAATAATTAAAATAGCAATTATTTCTTGTGCTTAGTAAGTGGAAATTTCCCATCGATATCAAAAGGTTAATATTTGTGTTGGCTAGCATTTTTGGTGTATTTTTATGATCCAAAGGCATTTCCAAACAAATCGTAAAGTGAAACAATTTTTTTCGTTTTAAAACATATGAATGACATTTTTTATGTTTAAAAATGCCATGGAATCATTAATAAACTGAAATATAACAATACATTTTTTGAAATAGCAATTTTCGATGGATTTCAAAAAAAGGTCATAATTTTTCTTGATGACTATAAATAATCAGTTCCGTGTGCAAACTTGGAGCCCTTTAGTTCCTCTTTCGAAAAATCCTCGAAAAAATAAAAATTATACGTGTTACGAGCAAAAAACGAATCGTGTTCCATCTTACAAGCCTTTCCTATAATATTATTCTTCATTTAGTTTGTTTAAAGATATGCACAATTATTAACTTAAATTGAGCTACTATCTGGTCAACTTGACTCGCCGTATGTATACATGTACGTGTGCATGTGTGTATATATGTAAATATTTATGAATGAATGAGAGAATGAGCGTGATTTTCCAATTCCGGCACGATATTGGTCAGTAATATTCCCAGTAATTCAATTTTAGTCAAACATGAACTATGTATATTGAACATATTGAAATATTTAATCTCACCACATTTTTATCTCTTGAACATCTATGAAGTCTGTTTTGGTTCCCAGCATTTTTGGCAATAGATGTCAAGACAATTATAAATTTTTCAAACACTTTTAACGACGTGGTATGCAGAGAGAAGCGGTTCTACGACACTCAACATTTTTGGCAAAATGTTGAGTGGAAGTAGATAGGCTTATCTCGGTGACTCCCTCCACACAATGCGCAAATGTTATATGATAGGATTTGCTATACTATCAAGTTAAAATTTGAACGGTATGTGTGTGTATGTAGGCTTATGACTTTGTGTCGGTGCGTCCTCCTTCTCTTTTCAGAAAGCGAGTAATGGCGCTTTAACCATAAGCCTTTTTATGCTAAGACTAAAGTAAGTGTTCATGCCCTAACCGACAGACAAGCTCTCGCGCAAGAAGTAGAAAACGCCTGTGTTCCAGCCCAGGAAAGCGGACAACAAAGGAGTGCATTAACTTTCTTAGCTTCGTCATATACATATACTTTCTCGCCAAGAAAAGCATAATCCCTTCCAACTTCCAACTCCAGGTGTCTGTGAAGGTAGCATAAGTTCTCAGCATCTTCCTAAGTAGACATCTAATCAATACTTCCCTCCCATTCCTTACTGACCATAAGGAACTGGCCTGGTGTTGTGCAAAGAGATTGATGGATGAGAGCCTGTCACACCCAAGGCAGCTCTTTTGGCGCTTCCATCGTCTATACAACAGCCAACCCAGGAGATTGTAAGGTCGGATAATGCTATGCTATGCTTTGCACAATTATTTACTTAAATATTCGTACCGAATTACGGACTACGCACAAAGTGTGATGATGGTTTATTTCATTCTCACAAAGTGTGTTGGTGATGATGAAGTAATATTTACTTGATGACGAAGTCATATATAACACCGCTTGAGAGTAGATTTGGACCGATTTATATTGAAGCATGTTGTAGGGTCCATTCACAAAGTGTAGTAATGGTTTTTCGTGGAGAAAACAAGGTATTTTTAATACCACTTAAGAGCCGACTAGAACTGCTTCACACTAACAGTAAATATGCCATTTATAATGGTGGTTTTTGGTAGGAAGACAAGATAATTAAAAAACCCCAGACGACAGACTGGTTTAAACTAACAGTGAAGATGCTGCTGGAGTCACCCATAAAGTGATGGTGACTTATAATTGAGAGGAATTAAAAAAAAGCCTGTCCACGTTAAATTTCTGACGCTTTTCTTCCAGTATAGTGTTTGATTTTTTTCACCGATCGCCGAATCGTTTCAATTATATAACAGCTGAAACTCTATTTATTTTATGGAACATGTTTACATTATTGTTGCATTTGGTAAAATGCCGTCTGATTTAGAAGTGTGCAAACGCATTTTGTACGAAAGGTAGCAAAAACTTGTCGGTACGCGATCTTGCCAAGAAATTAAATTTACCAAAACTTACCGTATTCAGTGTTTGCAAATTGTTTGACCAGCGCTTGACTGTGGATCGAAAGATTGGCAGCGAAGCCAACCAAAAAGTATGCTCCCGCCAAATGCACTAGAAGTTGGTAGCCATTATTGAGAAATCAATAATCAAAATCAAAATCATATGTGCAAAAAGTAAAGCAAATGCATGGAATGAAGGCGTACGAACTGTAACAAATACCCAACCGTGATGGCAAGCAACCTCTCTCTTTTTCCGAAATTTCGCTTTCCTGACAAAGATGTCTAAATTCTCCAAGAAGTATTTGGTTTGCCAGGTCATATGTAGTTGTCAAAATTGTCATCTCTATCGTCAAGGATTTGGAATAGAAAGAATGTCTGCCAAAACTGATTTTTACAAGCCACGACTTTTCAGCATTTTTGATAAGTATAAGTGTTCAAAATATTAGGGCAAAAAGGATTGCCGATCCGGGAAATACATAAGATTCTACAGCGTATAGTTCGAAACAGTGTCACGGCCGCCTGTTTTGTTCCCCATAGTTTAAACGCGTTTTTCTCGAAACAATGTTTTTTCTAAACTACGTGCACGATTACAAAAAAAAGGCATTTCAGGGTCAATACCAAATATATCGGGATACACTAACTTCACATTAAGTGATTCAGGGCTGACTGATTCACTATGTACTTAACATATTCCAAACATTTTAGGATTTATTCACTTCAGATGCAAAATGGTACCAATCTTTTATTCAAGTAATTTTAGGTATTTCAGAGCTGATTCTTAATTCTCGAGGATTACCTAACTTAGTATTCAAGTGATACAAGGTTGATTGAGACTAGTAATCAAGCTACTGGAACCGAAACATCAACGTTTATTCCAGGTAGCTCAATATTTTTATTTTTTCAGCATCAAATCATACTGATTTCTTGTGGCATAAAAACATAATGCAATCAGAGGGCTGAAGAAAGCGTAAGTTCTTGAAGCCAGCCACTTGTGGTGTGTCGCTAGTGACGATTTTAACATTTTAGGCAGGGTTCATTATGCATTGGTAAGGTAACAAAATTTCTTCTACCAAACTACTAGTATCAGTAATTTAGATAAAACATTATAGGGAAGCGGAACCTATATTGAGCTCAATAAGCAGACCTCCAGTAAAAATCGGTGAATATGCACTGAATACCGAACACTGAGTACACAAGTTATTCACAATTTATTCGTCCACTTACCGTTAATCGTTTAGCAACACACAAAACATTCGATTCTGATAATTTTCTTCCAATTTCATATGGAAAAGTTGCCAGTGCTATGTACCTATATTAATAATATCACGAAAAACATTAGTCCCATGTGTACATATGTTAATCGTACGGATTTTAATCAGGAAAAAATATAAACAAGTTAACGCTCTTCACTACTACACCCAAAAATGAAGATCAGTTTACCCAAATATGGGTAAAGAATACTCATGGGCTTCAAATGGTGAGTTGACAATTTCTAAGGAGTCATATGATCACAAAAGACTGCCAGCTGAAACATGGAGACGCTGGTTGGCGTAGCCTGGGCAATGTTGTCAATCTGACAATAGCGAAGTGAGGGGGTGCGACCGGTAAATCATGTCATAATTTTCCATTCTCATATCTTTCAGGTCTTCCAGGTCGTCAAGTATTATAAAATAATTTAAAATTTAAAATTCTTTTTTTTTCATGGCGGTCATACATTGCCTAAATTCTGATTCATAATGGATGCGCAAGTTTGTCTACAATTGCAACAAAACAGCAGTCGGCACACATGTAATTTTCAATTCATATTACAATATACCCTCACTATATATTTTATCTTATAGGACATTGTTTATTATTATTATGTATCATTCATCTCTATCATCTTTATCATCATTATTATCATTTTTATCATTACTTGTGTTTTCGTTATTTATATTCTAACATAAATATTTGTTTGTTACAATTTAAAGGTTATATATATACACCTAGTACCTTGATTAAAAGAAGCTGCAACGGAATCTATGGTAGGATTTTGTACTTTTACCTAATGTGTTTTTCATTTCCTGTTTGCGAATAGACCTTCTTCCAAATCTGAGCTGGTTTGATTCGTTCAGCGCTGTTTGCCATTCGGCAAGTGTCTGATGTTACTGTTCAATTTTTGGCATTACTGTACCATAACTCACAATATCATTATATTTGATGATATTGTTTTATCGATTTTACTTCATAGATGATTCAACCATTGCTTATTGTTTTTTATGTCCATTTGTCTTTAACTTTCTGTCAATTAAATCTTCCCTGCTTTCCCAAAATAGGAGCAATAACTATTAGGCCAGCAAAAATAAAAGCGGATTCATGTTATAAAATCAACATCAAGCTGCAAATAGTGACCATGGCAACAGTAAATTAAAATGTATAAATGTTAGTTCTGTAAAATTTAACAAACTTTTTCAGGATACCACAAATCAAGATTTTGGTGAAATGCTGCTATCAGTGAAAACGAACGAAAACACGCTCAAGCGCGAACCACGGAACTCTACACTAAAACACTTGACTACATTTCTTGCATTTCAGGATCAACCGAATGGAGATCGTATATAATAGATATGAATGATTGTATTATTTTTCATTTACATAAATATTTGTACTATTATATAAATATTTCATGGGAACGGGAGGGACCATCAGGGCACCCGATTGAAGCACTCTGGATGGGGAGAGTGGAAATGCCAACTCCCCATTGCTAACAGTTTGTGAATAAAGGGCGGGCTCTTCTCCCCGCCCATTGGGGCATCCTTATGTTAGATAGCTTGCTCTTGTGACCAATTGTTCAGTCTTGTTGTTGGAAGGAGATTCTTTATATCCCTGTGGATACGTATAAGTGATGTTGCCTATCGATCAATCCAACCCCTTTTTGGCCCTTCATACAATGACATGACTAGGATAATCAGTGGTTATTAAAGCTTGATCAAGTCTAACAGAGAGGAGAGCCTATTGCTGTCAGACGTAGTTTCCGTGCTACAATGGGTGGTAGTACATATCATGCATCATATGGGTAGAGAATACTAATAATCGCTAAAAGTGCACATACCCATTTATGGGTCTGTTTCTACTTTCCCATATTTGAGTATTTTTTCCCATACGAATTTACTTAAATATGGGTAAAGTCAACTTTACCCATAAATGAGTATGTGCACTTTTTTTTGCGATTATGGGTAAACTGAGCTTAGCGTGTAGATCAATTGACAGGACTTCACGTGTTTTGGGTATAGACACTCGAGTAATAGACCAGACATAGGCCGCCGTGTTGTATCCAAAACGAACATTTCCCATACGATTTGGATACATCCATTGTGCCAGAATCACGTTGTCCGGTCTATTACTTGAGTGTCTATAGTTTTGGGTAGCATGCATATAACCAAGACAAAATGAAAGGGTTTGTTTGTTATTCTTCCATGAGAATATTGACAACAAGACTCACCATAACGTTGGGCATAGAATGCTCTATGAATGATTGAAAACGCACACTAGCGTTGATGTGTATGCTATACAGTATGTGAGCAGTGCAACATTAAGCGATTACGTCGATTGTAAACACGGTTCAGAATAGGTGCAAGCGTATTTAAATTATTGTGAAAATTAATCCCATAGTTTTCTAGTATTTTATCACGTATTCGTAGAATCCCGTATGGCTAGTGTAATAAGTGAAGTGTAATTTTTATGGTTTGTGCAATTACGCAACGAAAATGATAGAGTACTATTGAAGAGAAAACATGGAGTCTGGCTCGAGTATATTCCCTAGTACGGTTAGATCAATACGACGAATTTGTAGTGCAAAGGTAAGCAATTGTGTTGAAAATCTTACTGCTCATTATTCTTACGAAGTTTAAGCCTTCGAAACGTTTTGTAGCTTTTAATTATGTTCAAGACCTAATTTTATTTGCCAGGATTATATATTCTTGGTTACTGCGTCCATTTATTGGAGAAATTAAACATCATTTTACGTTTGAAGTTGGATGGCTGCAGAATGTGATGGATATATGTACTATGGTGATAATAGGTTCCGCTTTCCTAATACCTCGCTGATAAACAGTGAAAAAATACTATCGTTGCGATAGTACAACACGGAAGATTTTTCTGTCGAATAAAATTAACGACAAAACACGACAACTTCCACCGCGAATATTGTGTTTGCTGCATATAGCCTTCAAGAAAACCGAGCTGTCAAAAGTGCACCACACGCAGCACCAAGTGTTCGGCTTCACGATTGTTGTTCGTGGATGACAGCCGCTTCAGTCTAGTGAATACAATCATATGAGTATCGAAAGTTTATTCCGCTGAGTGTTTTAGTACAGTAATGATGCTGTTAAGGCCACTCGCAAGAATGGATGGTTTATTTCAAAAATACCGATTTAAACCAACAATAGTGATGCTGCTGGAGCCACTCACTAGTGCGGGTGGTTTATTTCAATGAAATACAAAAATATATTGAAATATTGAGTTTCAGATCTGATTTAAGGGTGCCCACAAGTGTAGGTGACTAATTTCAACAGAATACAAAAATATCGGCATACCAATTAAAGAACCAATTTATACAAATATTAGTGATACTATTGGGGCTACTCACAAGTCCGGGTTGTTTTATTGCAATGGAATACAAAGATTCGTTAAAAAATATCGATTTTGAGAACCAATTTAAACCAACAGTAATGATGTTGTTGTGGCCACTCTCAGGAACGGGTGGTTTATGTTCCGAGAAATACAAGACACGTTAGGATAGAGAGTTTTAGAATTTATTTAAGTAGTTTAGAATTAATTTAGGTAAAGATCCTGTGGGGTCACTCACAAGTGTGGGTGGTTCGTTTTTTATCGAAGTACAAGACCCATTGAAATAACGCATCCGAGAAACGATTTAAACCAACATTAGGGATGCTCATCCATCTGGACCCCCACACATCGCACCCATCATCTATTGTGCCGGGATCCACTCCAAAGGCAGACGTTCACAGTGAGTCCCCGTCTTAAAAAAAATCGTAGATTTCGTTCTTTTTTTTTCGTGGTTTTCGTACTTCCACGCTACTTTAATATTTCGTTGTATGAAGGGCCAAAAATGGAAGTGTGAACTCGTAAGCACAAGCACTTATACAAAACCCACAGAAAAGATAGAAAATCTCTTTACAACGAAACGCTCTTATTGTTGGTCAAGTACAGTAAGCAATACACATTATGATTTCCAACTGGTGGTTTGTTAAAGATAGGGTTAGCAAACTTACTGTAAACTGTCGGCAAACAATTGGGTACCGTGACAACAGAGTGGAGAAATATTGGTAAATTGTTACGCAGACACTGGAAAAGCTTTCAAAGTTGACGAACAGAGCGCCCACATGATGATGCGAGGTATTACAAGAAAAGTTCGTCATTTTAACGAAACCAAAACAGAATAAGACTGTTGATGTGTTCTCCTGTAAGTGCAATAAAAACCTTTATGTTGACTGTTCAAGAGATAGAACTGATTTCTTGCGTCCAGATACTAAGTGAATCGAGCATTAAATTGGTAAACATTATCTTTGGCCGCCTTCATCACAAGAAGCATCACTAGTGAGCATCTTCAGTAAGTTCAAATAAACAGACAAGCCCTGGATTCTGGTTGTAATCGAGCAATGCTCAAGGTTATACCGTTGCCCAGGGGTATGAGTACAAGTAAAATAAACTGAAATTGAAAGACAATTAACAGAGTTCTTTTTATAATCAACTAAGTATGGTGGAGTAAAACCTCGACATTAATCAAACGAATGTTCTTATAAAAAAAAATTGTAGAAAAATAAAATGCCTCTATTATTTGCTGTGCAACATTCTTTATTTCTTAAACTTTTGCAGTACATGATTTTTTTTAAATATTGATTACTAAAATTAACAACACTACAACTGTAGTGTTGTTGGACGGAATGAGATCACGTGTTGGTACTCTAATATGCAACATATGTCACATTACACCTACGGTTCTAAATTTGGTGAAGAAGCTTATTTCCAAGTTTTTGCTTTCTTCTGCTTTAGAATATCGGTTGTATACGTTTATTAATTTACTTTAGAAAAGAAAGAGGAGACTGAATTCAATGCAATTTCATTTTTTTTTATTTCGGCAGTTAACTTTTGTCCATCTTTGCTGATCAATTTTCTTCAGCAACTCTCTCTATCCTGTGGATGTTCTTTGCCTATAAATTAAGAGGGTTATTCCAAGAGTCGAAGTGACCATTGCCACTTGGTGATGTGAAAAAGTCACCTGCAGTGACGTGACTCTCCATTTGTTTTACACAGAAGAGTCACGTCACTGCAGGTGACTTTTCTCACTTCACTATTATTCAATGTACAAGCTAGCAACGTGTTCTCTCGGCCTAAACTGTTGGCTCTACTCAAAAATTGAATTGTTTAGCCATCATAAATCAAATGTTAAATCGTTGAAGAGAATCGATCAACGAAAATAGGTTCTTTTCAAATGTAACGCGAAAATAGCCTTTTTCAGGCTCTATTCTGATTGTTCACGGTGCACACTTGTTAATTGTGAAACTTCGATGCCCTTTCCATTTTCCATCAGTATGATTATTTGGCAAGTATTCAGAACATTCAGAAAAACCACAAGACCTGACCGAGCTTCAAACCCCCCAAGTCTTGGGTTATTGAGTTAAGGGAGAACTCTTATAGCTCATATTTTATTAATGATCTATTGAAGTTTAACTTTCCAAAAGAAATGACTTGCATTGACTATCTTTAGTATCTATCTTGTCGCTTGGTAGCCGTTTCATATGAACTTCGCCATTAAAAGAACACATAATTCATTATCATCAACTAAGTCCAATTAAATATGGAACTTACAGCACTATCAAAAGCCTCTCCACCAAAGATTTAACCTTCACAATAAGATTCTTAGATCAATTACCCAACCAAGCAATCCTCGGGTGTTCTGCAAAACGGACAATAGCCCTTCTGCAAAAATTGTAGCTCAAAATCCTCCGAATGGAATGCATTGTTACATTCTGGACAAACGGTTATCTGCAACTCGGGAAGCAGATTCCTGTAGTACCGGGTAGCCAACGGTTGGGGACCCCTAATGATGATAACCTCACGCGGGTCAATTGCTCGAAGAGCATCGCGATCCATAGTGGATGGAAACGTATCCATGATATCCTGAAACCGAGGTAAACCGTCATTTTGGGAAGCAACTTTGACTATGATGATTTTTACCTCTTGAATGAACTGATCCGGTTGTCCGAAATCATTCACCTTCGGAGGAGCCAACAGTAGCCTTTCAACCTCCTGATCAGTGATACCACCTTCAGGACTGAACTCCGCTAGCGGTAGAATCTCGAACGATACGTAAGAAAACACGTACTCCTGATGACAATTGGGACAGCGGTTCCCATGCAGATGGGGGCTGTAGTTCGAACAACGATAGCACATGGGTAAATATTCTTCCGGGTCGTTGAAACCACCTGGACACGCTCGGCTGGTGATGTAACTTATGTCCACTTGCTCTTGAATGCCAGGTGGTGGCTTCAATGACTGCAGTTTGTTATTGATTTGAAGATGAAGCTTGTTGGCTCCCAATACTTTGGCTTGCTTAGATAGGGTATAGTAGACAGCACTGAAAAATAGCATGTTTGTTAGATGGCAGAAGTAGCAACTAGATCTTAGATTCAAACTTACAAAAGACTGATTCCTTTGGGAGATGTGAGTCCATTGATTTGATTCACCACAAACCGACTGGTATTGAACAGCGTCAACGGAGGGCTACTGGTAAACGGTTCTTTCAAGTAGGAATTCAGTGTACTGTAGGCGTAGTATATGGAGGCAAGTTTCTGCAATGATTTGTACTCAGCAGTTTTAGATTCCAGTTGAACGGTCTCGACATCCAGTAATTTGAGGACCTGCTTGGCTCTTAACCATGTATAGTATCCCGCATCCAAGTAGCGTTCTTCAGATACAGCACACTCCACAAGATTGCGAAGCAATTTGGTAGCTTCGTTTGGCTTCCCTGCTAGTACGTACGCTTCATGAGCCGAAATGAACTGATCGGATTCTGCCAACCATTGAGCATGCTGATAATGTACCGTTGGGAGAATTTTAGGTAAATGTTCAGCTAAGCGGAACGCTTCAGGCCAATCTCTTGCCTCCACATGTAGCTGCACAACCTGTTCTTCTTCTCCAAGCTTACGATAGATTTCAGCTGCCAAAGGTAAAGCTTTCAACCTTCTCAAATGTTTCGCAATCAGCTCTAGTGGTTCTTTCTCTGCAGCATTCAAGCGCCTTCCGATATCCAACAGAACATCGGTCCATCCCTGCTCTGCCACGATTTCGATGGCTCGTTCGGACTCTCCAGCGGATAGTAACAACTCGGCAGCTGCTCTTGGTTCGTGTACCGAGCAAGCCCACTCCGCACGTCTTCTTATGAGTTCCTTCTTATCGGCAGCGCTGCCTTCTTTAAGAAATTCCTGTGCCAAGTCGAACATTCGAAGATCACTGTACATAGCCAACGCTTTACTATTGTTACCAGACTTCTGATACAAACGAGCTGCTTCTTTGAATTTCCCATTGAACGCATAGGTATCTGCCAGGAGTACCTCCTTGGAAGTGTCACCACGTTTCTGACGCTCTTTGAGATCGTTGATCAATTCAAGCCACGGTAGATTGCGAACCTTGACGTAGGCATCGCGCGCCACCTGATAGTTCAGTGCCTCCAGCGCAGCTTGTGCTAAACCTTCCCAGTCCGACAATGGAACCCCCAGACAGGCTACCTGATAGGCATCCCTGAAAGTAGTGAAATGAATTATAAATTTTAAACTCGTGGTAATCTCGATTTTAGACATGAAGATTAAAGATAATGCTGTATAAAATTATTGCTTGGTGTAAAAGCATTGAGAATAAGTTGAATGAATTACATTAAATGCAAGGTCCCTTGATGTATGAATATTTAACATAGGAAATCGATAACGGAGGGAGTCATGTATTGAATGTTAAGGGACTGGTAATCGAATGAAATAGTTCCAAACATTTAAATCCTAGTACATGAAGGAAAATAGATTTTTATTTACTTTAGAGTACAAATGATCATTAGGGTGTGAGTCTGTTAGAATCTTCAACTTAGAAATAAGGCCCTACTCGATATTTTATTGCAATTCAACTAGCGAAAATTGTTTACAAAATTATTCCAATGCGCTATTTTTTACGAACTTTTGTGAAATTTCACGATACTAGTATGAGAGTCGTCAGCTGCCAACCAAAAGCGGTTGTCACACGTGACTTTCAAAACCATAAGAAATTATATTCATTTGTGACAGTTATTGCTTACAATCACACCTTGCGCCCAACTGTCGATGATAAAGAACGTCCACCAGATGAATCAAAATGTAACGATTATGTGATTATGCGATTATGTGAGCAAACAGCATCCGAAGTAGGCTGTTGAGCTCAAGCTAATAAACTCGTACAAGCAAACCAAGCATCCAAACCTGTAAAACAAGCTCATTTGACATATTCGTGACTGTCAATATTGACCAGATTGGAAACGGAGCATCGCCGTCCGTGACATTCATAAAAATTTTTCACGACTTTTACCAACGATGATCGTGGGTGAGAATCGTAAGGCATATCGATAGAATGGGTAAGGGCGTTTTTACTATAGGCACTATGGATACCATAAACAATCAAAGGAATTCTACCACATAAACTGTTAGCTCTTGTAGCCAAACGAGCATGACGTCACAATAGATAATAGATAATGTTCGGTAGTAACGTTTGTTTGGATCAAGCATAGTAATATCAAAGGTTGTGCATCAAAACAAACCCAAAAGGAAAGGGTTCCTTTCCCTCCCTTGTACACATCAAAACAGAGTGTGTAGAAACTACCGCTAGAAACTATCACAAGCTATCAGTGATATATGAGCGCGATCCAACACGTTACTTTTTTCTGTTGAGGTTGCGGATTCGTCCGTGGGATGTTAGACAAAGGTAACGTCCTTGGTTCGAGTACTACTTTACCTATGCCCTTTCGCTCAATTTTCAATACATCTATTATATTTTCAACCTTCCGTACACTGACGGAACTTTCAACACTTGCTCATATCTTTCATTCTAGCAAACATTACTGTCCACTCTTGGTGCCTCATGGTGATGAGCAAACACCTCCTTCTACATCATAACATGATTGTTATTTCAAACATCGATGTCACTTGGTTTTAAAGGGTGTATCGATCAAAATTTGGTCGACTTAAACTTGACGCATTTCCTTTCATCGTGCATTAAAAAAATGTGCAAACCCCTCATTTTGAAGATGTGTGCGTGTAGCATCATGCCTCTTTTTACCCTTCTTACACCAAAACAAAGGGTATTAAGATCGCTTGACAACTCGACTTTTTATCCGTGGCCCAGAGGGCCTAGTGTCACATACCATTCGACTCAGCTCGACGAACTGAGCACATGTCTGTGTGTATGTATGTGTGTGTATGTGTGTGTGTGTGCGTTACAAATTAAGTCACATCAGTTTCTCAGCCATTTGTGAACCTATTTCAGTTCTGTTGATGGCAAATGAAAGCTACCACATTCCCATGGAACGCTATTGATTTAATTTTCATTCGGACATTTCGTTACGAAGATATGACCGAAACAGTACTTGACGGCCTATTATAATAGTAATCAAACAGTTTAGTCTCCGATTACATACTGAGCTATTTGTGTACCGATTTGAGTTTTGTTAGCGCCAAATTAAAGTTATAAAATCTTCAAATAACTGGTCAAAATTTCATTACACTGAAAGTTAATTTTAGTTTATATTACAAAATCGAAAGTAATACTCACTAATCCATTCGTTGTTTTCAGCAACGAAACTGATTTGTTGTTTTTATGAAGATACATTTGTAATTTATTGCACGCGCAACGGTCAAAAGCACGAAGCTTTTGTTGACATAGAAAGAACATTCGTACATTGTACAAACACAATGCAAAGAGCTACGAATATTTTGTCACAAATTAAAAAGAAACGTCTCTCTGGTGGTTGCATGAAGGACTGACAGATCTACTTTATCGATTCAAAATGTTATTGACAAAAAAAGCGCAACCACGTGGAACAATAAAAAAAACGCTGGTCCAGCGTTTTTTTTTTATTGTTTCAGACATGGGGTTCGAACCTTAATGTTTGGAAAGTGTTGATTCTAAATCCGTGGTTGATCTCACTAGGCCACGCTGACTCGTGAGAACAATTTTGATTAATGAGCATAAAGTTATAGCTCACGACAGCGCTTTGATTTTTATTTTGGGATGGATAAATTAATTCCGTCCATACCAGCAGCAACACCATCATACATGAGTACGGTATAAAAGAGAAACAGCGATTGGCTGGTCATCACGAAGTTCATTTTGTGCATTTTACAAAAAGGTGTAATGATAGAATTTCACCAGATAAAAAGCATTATGAATGTTTCATACAATATACGAGACATTTGTTCTATGTACAAAATCCATACTCGTTGCAGCTCAAAACCGAACAAGACCACTCACCCCAATCTATGCCGCTTTCTGTCTATTGTTTCACATCCCGTGCGTTGTATAGCACATACAGTGGACTAGCTACAATATGCGACTCTATAGAATTAGAGCAGCATCGATAGGCTCGAGTGGTCTGGTTTTGAACTGCAACGAGTATATTCGAAAATCACACAAAGTCTCCAATTCACTATAACTAAACAATTTTCAACGAACATGTACTTATTACGTATCTTGAATCCATATCGATAATCAAAATTGGCGATTGTCTAATAATTCATTCTATGGACTGATTATATGAAATTACTAATATTTATGTAATTTCCCCTTTTATATATCTAACATAAACAGGTCGCTAAGCACTATTTATGACAATATTTTAATCACATCGATAAACAGAACAATACGTTCAGGATTGTCAAATAGTTCATGATAGAAACTGGAAATATGACATTAAGAATATTCCTGGAACTTCCTGAAATTTCTGATGAAAATATGTATCCAGTGCCATATTGGCCATATTTGTACACGTAATTCTGGTGAAGTGTAAGAAGGGTTCAGTCTCACCATCGGTGGATTAATTGGGGTTTTTGATTTTGAGATTAGCAATTCAGTTATCAAATTGCCGTCGAAGGAAGAGAAGCAACGCATCAAAATTATGCACGTGCATGGCGAAAACCCAAACTACTCTCACGCCAAGTTGGCGAAATTGTTGAATGTGGCTAAATCAACTGTTACCAACGCATTAAAAGTGTTCGATAAACGTTTGTCGACAGCTAGGAAAGCTGGATCGGGGGGAAAACGAAAGCCAGAAGCCACAACGACGACAAAAAGAGTTGCGGACTGTTTCAAACGGAACCCCAACATCTCCATCCGAGATATCGTAAAGAAGCTGGGAGTGACGCTGGGACTTGACTTACAAGAAAGTGGTGACTCCAAATCGCGACGATAAACAAAACGCGTCATTCAAAGCACGATCGCGACAGTTGTAGACGACGATGCTGACGAAGGTTGATTGCGAGGTACAGGACGATGAAACTAACGTCAAGGCAGACTTTGAACAGCTTCCTGGTCACGAATTTTATACGGCAACCAAACGGGGAAAGGTGGCAGATATTTTTAAGCACATTAAACTGTCAAAGTTTGCGAAGAAATATCGGGTGTGGCATGTCATTTGTACCTGTAATTTGAAGAGCAAGGTTTACATTGCGACCGGAACCGTCAACCAAGAAGTTTATCTGAGCGAGTTCCTACAAAAACGTCTACTGCCTTTCCTGAAGCGACACAATTGTTCCGTTCTATTTTGGACGGATTTGGCATCTTGCCATTACGGAAAAAGGCCATGAAGTGGTATGCTGCCAACAACGTGCAAGTGGTGCCCAAGGACAAGAACCCTCCCAACACGCTAGAGGTCCGCCCAACCGAACAATATTGGGCCATCGTCAAGCGGAACCTTAAGAAGACTCAAAAGGGCAAACTGGCGTTCTGCGGCGAATAAAGTGGACAAGGAGACTGTACAAAATCTTATGGCACGTGTTAAACGAAAGACCCGGTAATTCGCATTCGGTAAAAAGGAAGCTTAGCTGAATATTTCTCCTTTATTCTGTATTAACTGAACTTGAAGAGAAAAAGAATTTGACTTATTAATAAAAACTTTGAACGACTCACACACATTACTGTTTGACCAAATTTTGATCGGAACACCCTTTAAACATAGAATATAATTGAATTAAAGTAAGTTTATGTTTGTGGCCAAAATAAACTAAGTTTATGTTTGGATTTACCTGTAATATGTTTGTTATGACTGTGGAGGTACTGATGGAAGCAATAAAAATAAATAAATAAATAAATAAATAAATAAATAAATAAATAAATAAATAAATAAATAAATGAATAAATAAATAAATAAATGAATAAATAAATAAATAAATAAATAAATAAATAAATAAATAAATAAATAAATAAATAAATCAATCAATCAATAGGTGAATAAATAATCGTGTTTCTTGGGGAAGTGAAAAGAAGGCGAGGAACTCCGGGATAGAATTGCAATACTTTGCGTTCAATTTTATCAATGACAAACGCAGCAACCAATGGAATCATGTTTTAACAACAAACGGTACAGATTTGTCCTCACTCCGCGATGATTGGTTGACGGCTAGCAACAGTGGATATAAATAGAACCACATCGCGCAGTGAAGCTCACATTCCAGTTTTACCAAGCGACACGATCGGTCGTGTTTTTCGCACCCTCGCAGTAAAAGTTTTTTCTCCCGTTTTCCCCCTCGCCCGCTTTCTCGCGATTGCGTGTTCGGTTCGCGACATATCGCCTGCACTTGCTCATCTTTTGGTGGTGGCAAAGCAGAAAAAAGTGCTGCAAAGTTCGGAAACATTTCCCGCTCGACCTATTGCTGTGGCAATGGGTCGAAAAAATCGACCAACGGTGACATCCGCTCCCGAAACATTACCGCAACCGGGCAGCTCCAAGCGGCTGCGCCACGATGACGCCGATCCAGTGGATCGCAACGCTCGTCTACTAGCGAGCAATCAATTCGCCGTGCTTCCGATCCAGGAGGTGCCGAAGAAGGTGAAGGTTCCCCCGCTCTTCACGACGTCAAAGGACATTGCTACACTCAGGACCGAGCTTGCAGCTATCAAAATCCATCCGCTGTACAAGCTGTGCAGTAATGGAATTAAGGTAATGTGCTCGACGGAGGCTGACTACCGTGCTGTCGGCGCTCACCTAGTCGCGAAGAAACATGAGTTCTACACTCACGACGCGCCCGGAAGCAAGCCAATGAAGGTGATTCTGCGTGGCCTTCCAGAACTCACACCGGAGGCTATCTTCGCCGAGCTGCAAGCGGTGGCACTGAAACCTCAAAAGGTGTTTCCCATCAGGCGCCAACAACATGGAAACTACCGGGACCAACTCTATCTGGTCCACCTTGTGAAGGGATCCGTCACGATGGCGGAGCTGATGAAAACACGGGCCCTTTTCGACGTCATCGTCGAGTGGGACCGGTATCGTCCGAGACAGCACGACGTGACGCAATGTGGCAACTGCCTTGCGTTCGGCCATGGAACTCGCAACTGCCACATGAAGCCGCGATGTGGTAAGTGTGCCGGAGCCCACAGTACCAACGATTGTGCCCCGATGGAAGAAGGTGCGGTACTGAAGTGCGCAAATTGTGGCGCAAACCATGAGTGCAGCAATCGTACCTGCCCCAAACGTGCTGAATTTTTGGCGATCCGCAAGAAGTCATCTACCAAGTCTCGGCCTGCTCATCGCCGTCCACCACCTCCGATGAACGAGGAGAATTTCCCGTCGCTTCGGTATCAGGTGCCAAACCTACCACCGATCCCATTGAATCACCGCCAAGCAAACCGCCCGTCAGCTTCCGTCCATCATCGTTTCGCGGCAGCCGCCGCCGCCCCCAACCCGACTCCTCCTCCAGGCTGGGGCAATGCGAGTCGCAGTACTTTCACGCAACCATCCGTCGATGAACAGCTCTACAACTCGGAGCAAATGGTGGAGTTCGTGCAAGAGCTCTATCGCCAACTACGTTCCTGCCGCTCCAAGGAGGAACAGCTCAAAGCCGCCACATCCGTGACGATGACGTTCATTACTAAGTATGGACCGTAAACACACCATAAACATCCTAAATTGGAATGCTTGTTCCATCCGGAACAAAACAGTAGAGCTCGGTGACTTCCTTAACAGGAAGGCCATCGACATCGCCATCGTCACCGAGACACACCTCAAACCGGAAATCAGTATATTCATCCCTGGATACCGGATTCTGCGACTGGATCGTAGCGGCTCTAGTGGAGGAGGAGTTGCGATTGCCCTGCGGTACAACATCAACTGCCATCTGCTTCCGAGCTTTCAGCTGCAGAATATCGAAGCCATCTGAGTCGAAATCGAAACTGCCGTCGGCCCAATCACCATCATCGCGGCCTATTGTCCCAAGCAAGCCAGTACCAACAACGGAACAACAACGGCCCTACGAAACGACATCCGTAAGCTAACTCGGAGGCAGGGGCAGTTCATCATCGCCGGCGACATGAATGCGAAACACGAAACCTGGGGAACACCCGGCGGAATCGGAACGGAATTATTCTACAGGAAGACCTGGAAGAGGGACATTACACCGTCCTGGGCCCGGATACTCCCACCCGGTTGAGCCGATCCGGGGTCCATTCGACAATCGACATCTTCCTCACCAACATGGGGAACAACATCGCCCAGCCGGTAGTGCACCAGGAGCTCAGTTCGGACCACTATCCGGTGGTGGTCGAAGTTGGGTCCTCGGTCAACCGGCATCGAATCACCAGACGGAACTATCATCGTGCCAGATGGGAGAGGTTCAGACAACACGTCGACAACACCGTCGATTTCAACGTGCACCTCGAGTCGGTCGATGACATCGATCAACAGCTGCAGTCCATCGAACAGGCGATCTCCCAGGCCCGGGAGCAACACATTCCAGCGATTGAACAGGTGAGCAACTCTGTACCCATTGATAGACCCACTAAAAATTTGATACAATTACGCAACGCCATACGGAGGCAATACCAGCGAACTGGTTTGCCAACTCTAAAACGTCACTGCAATCGAGTGTCTAAAATTATTAAGGCCAGAATGGTGGACCTTAGAAATAATGATTTCGCTGACAAAATTCGCTCTCTCCCAGATTGTGCTAAGCCGTTCTGGAAGATGACAAAAATTTTAAAAACTAAGCCAAGACCCATTCCACCGTTGATCCCATTAGACGTCAATGACTCAAGGGATCGGTTGATAACACCTGCAGAGAAGGCTGATGAGATAAGTCAACACTTCGTCAGCTCTCACAATCTCGGTCAAAACATCGTCAGTCCACACGAAGCTGCCGTTAGCGCGCTTATAACTAACATCGACCAAAGTCCTAACGACTTCTCCGAAGCTTTGGAGATCTCAGCTGACGAATTGTTGACTTATATCAAGACCTCTAAGAACATGAAGGCCCCTGGTTTCGACAACATTTTTAACTTGGAGCTCAAGCAGTTGAGCCCCCAGTTCTACAACCATCTGGCGGTGGTGTTTAACCAATGCCTCCGTATTGGCTACTTCCCATCGTGCTGGAAGTCAGCCAAAGTCATCCCCATTCGGAAACCTGGGAAAGATCCTTCATGTTCCAGAAGCTACAGACCAATCAGCCTTCTCTCAGGTCTATCTAAACTGTTTGAAAAAGCGATCCACCGTCGGCTTCTAACATCTGCTGACGAGCTCAACATCCTGTTGGATGAGCAGTTCGGTTTCCGTCATGGTCGCTCAACAGTCCATCAACTTAATCGAGTCATGAACATCCTCAGGCGGAACAAGTCTGTTTCGAAAACATCCGCTATGGCCCTTCTCGATATCGAGAAGGCCTTCGATAATGTGTGGCATGATGGCTTGGTGTACAAGCTCAAGCGATACAATCTTCCAATATTCCTGGTGAAGATTATTAAAAATTATCTCTCTGACAGGACATTCCGTGTTTCGTTGCATGGTGCAGTTTCCGGTAGTCAGGAGATCTCCGCCGGTGTTCCGCAGGGAAGTATATTAGGTCCACTTCTGTTCAATCTATTCACCTCGGATATACCCCCGCTCCCTGAAAATGGATCTCTGTCGTTGTTCGCCGATGATACCGCAGTCGTCCACAATGGTAGGGTAATAAGAGCGCTTGCCGCGAAACTGCAGCGAAGCCTGAATGTTCTGTCAGAATACTTCACTGAATGGAAGATTTGTATCAACGCAGCGAAAACCCAGGTCATCCTGTTTCCACATTCTAATTCTCCCAGACTTGTCCCGCCTGAGAATTGTAAAATAAGCCTGAACAACACAACGGTGGAATGGACCAAATCAGCTGTCTATCTTGGTGTCACTCTAGACAGCAAGCTTATTTTCAGGGATCAGGTTGACAAAACTGTCACAAAATGTAATACTCTGTTGAAACTTCTGTACCCATTGATCAACAGAAGGTCTACATTATCCCTTAAAAATAAGCTTGCTGTCTACAAGCAAATTATACTTCCGGTCATCGAGTATGCAATGCCAATCTGGGAGAGTTGTGCAAAAACACATCTCCTGAAACTTCAGAGAGCACAAAACAAGTTCCTCAGGATGATAATGAACACCCCTCCGAGGACAAGAACATCTGAGGTCCACCGTCTGGCCGAGATAAAAATGCTCGACGATCGTTTTAGTGAGTCTATCAATCGGTACAGGGCACGCTGCCTAACATCGGATCACCAGATCATTCGGAATCTGGTTCCCCACCCCTAGGATTTTCAAATTGTAGATTTAGATTAGTTTATAGTTAGGTTATCAAATTTTAAAACTAACAATGTCCCAAGGACCGAACTGAAAAAACTATTTGAACACAAAACACACTTAACACATAAAACACTAAACAAAGCTGAAGAGCCCAATGGGCTAAACACTTAACTTGTAAAACCTAGTATATAAGACAAAAAAAACGGACAAATAAAATACAATTTTACTACTACTTTTACAGTGAAGCTCACAATCATTCAGTTCGAACAAGCGGCACGTACGGAAGTGTTTTTCGCTCTCTCGTAATAAAAGTTTTTTCCCCGTTTTTCCCCCTCGCCCGCTTTATCGCGATTGCTTGTCCGGTTCGCGATTTATCACCTGCGCTTGCTCATCTGGCAATCCAGAAAAAGCGTTGCAAAGTTTGGCAAAATTTTCCGCTCGACCGCTGCCGTGCCGTAAAAATCGACCAACGGTGACATCCGCTCCCGAATTCTTACCGCAACCGGGCAACTCCAAGCGGCTGCGCCATGCTGACGCCGGTCCAGTGGATTCTAACGGTCGTCTACTAGTGAACAATAATTTCGCCGTGCTCCAGGTACCAAAGAAGGTAAAGGTCCCTCCGCTCTTCCAAATTCATCCGCTTTACAAGCTGTGCAATAAGGGCATAAAAGTTATGTGCTCGACGAAGGCTGACTGCCGTGCTGTCGGCGCTCACCTAGTCGCCAAGCAACACGAGTTCTACACTCACGCCGCACCCGGAAGCAAGCCGCTGAAGGTGATTCTTCGTGGCCTTCCGGAAGCCTCAGAAAGTGTTTCCCATAAGACGCCAGCAACAGGGAAATTATCGAGACCAACTCTATCTGGTCCACCTTGTGAAGGGTTCCATCACAATGGCGGACCTGGTGAAAACGCGGGCCCTATTCAACATGATCATCGAGTGGGACCGATCTCGTCCCGACAGCACGACGTGACGCAGTGTGGCAACTGCCTTGCGTTCGGCAACGGAACTCGAAACTGCCACATGAAACCACGATGTGGCAAGTGTGCCGGTGCTCACAGTACCAACGATTGTGCCCCGATGGAAGAAGGTGCCCTTCTGAAGCGCGCAAAATGTGGTGCAAACCATGAGAGCAGCAATCCAGCCTGCCCAAAACGTGCGGAGTTTTTGTCGATCCGCAAGCAGGCATCCAACAATCCCGGCGTGGTCAAAGCCGCCCCCCACCTCCGATGAACGAGGAGAATTTCCCTACCTACCGCCGATCCTATTAAATCACCGCCATGCAAACCGCCCGTCAGCTTCCGTTCACCATCGATTCGCGGCAGCCACCACCGCTCCCAACCCGGCTCCTCCTCCAGGCTGGGGCAATCCGAGTTGCAGTACGCAATCACCCGCCGAAGGACAGCTCTACGACTCGCAGCAAACGGCCGAGTACGCTCAAGAGCTCTATCGTCAACTACGTTCCTGCCACTCGAAGGATGAACAGCTAAAAGCCGCCACATCCGTAAAGATGACGTTCATTTTAAAGTATGGACCATCAACGCACCATCAACATTCTCAATTGGAAAGCTTGTTCCATCCGGAACAAAGCCATCGAGCTCGGTGACTTCCTTAACATGAATGACATCGATTTCGCCATCGTCACGGAGACGCACCTCAAGCCCGAACTTAGCGTCTCCATTCCTGACTATAACATTGTGCGATTTGATCGTTGCGGCTTTGATTGAGGAGGAGTCACGATTCCAGCTGCAGTCTATCGAAGCCATCGGAGTCGAAATCGAAACTATCACCTATCACCATCACCATCATCGCGGCTTATTGTCCCAAGCAAGCCAACAACGCTAACGGAACAACAACGGTCCTACGAACGACATTCACAAGCTATCTCGGAGGCAGGGGCAATTTATTATCGCCGGCGACCTAAATGCTAAACACGAAACCGCAACCGGAACGGAATAATTCTGCAGGAAGACCTGGAAGAGGGCCATTACACCGTCCTGGGCCCGGATACTCGCACCCGGTTGAACAGATCCGGGGTCCATTCGACAATCGACATTTTCCTCACCAACATGGGAAACAACATCGCCCAGCCGATCGTACACCAGGAGCTCAGCTCGGACCACTGTCCTGTGGTGGCCGAAGTTGGCTTTTCGGTCAACCGGCATCGAATCACCAGACGGAACTACCATCGCGCTAGTTGGGAGAGGTTCCGACAACACGTTGACGACAACATCGACTACAACATGCACCTTGCGTTGGTTGATGACATCGAACGGCAGCTACAGAACATCGAGCAAGCGATCTCCCAGGCCCGGGAGCAACGTGTACCGATGATAGATCCGATGATCCTGGCGTTACCATAGCCAGCAAGCTTATTCTCAGGGAGCAGATTGACAAAACTGTCACAAAGTGTAACGTTCTGTTGAAGCTACTGTACCCAGCAGTTGGGGTCGGCAATAGTTTGTCAAAGTATGATTCAGGCAATAGTTTGTCTGCAGTTGAAGTTGCGTCGAGTGGCAATAGTTTGTTACCTTCATCGGATAGTGCATTACCGATGAAGGCAAATCATTGTAATCGAAAAGGTTCGAGTGAAGTTGGCGCGTGCGAAGTGCCATCCCAGCGTCAAGCTCCAGTAAATCAAGGCTCAAGTGTGCCGTTCAAAAAACGGGGGGATTGACATGATCCTCTAGAGTCACAGCCAAGACGATCTCATCGTAGCAAACGCCAAAGAAAAACAATGAATTTTATTATTATTAAACTATAATTCGAATTGAATTGTGAATTTGTACTTAATACAGGGTGTCTGCAAAATATCCGTACAGATTTTGTCGGCATGCCTGAACACAATCAAGCGGAATAAACTAAGCATACCTACTCTTGACCCATTGTCTTTATACGCAGTAAGTTTGGTATAGTTGTGATTTCCAATTCTTTCAAAATAAAGCCGAATGAGTTGTGCGCAGGTGTAATTGAACTCTTTCGAAAGAGAAAAACTGTTTCAGTGATTGCAAAGACCTGAATATGGCAAAATCTACAGTGAGTGACGCAATAAAACGATACCAACAGCTTGGAACGGTAGATGGCCGCGTAGGGAGTGGAAAAAAGCGCACCGTTCGGACTCCACAAATGCGCGAGATTATCGAACGAAATTCTTCGATATCCATCCGAAAGTAGGCGAAATCACTGAAAATTTCAAAATCTTCCATTCTAAATCGAGCAGCACCACAAAAATCATGGAAGTATTTCAAGGAGTCATCATCCCGCTTCTGGCATGGTTTGGGCTGGAATAACTCCTTTGATCCTGGCATAACCCCTTTGATCTTCACCGACAAGGAGGTAAAAGTTAATCAAGGTATAGCAAAAGCTACTTACTCACACAGTAGCTTCTTGAGCATCGCAGAATTTCGGCAAAAATGAATGTATTTTTCAACAAGACTGGGCGCCGGCTCATGAAGCAAAAAAGACTATTAGTCTTTGCGAACGCATTTTTCCAAGCTTTTAATCGAAAGATGAATGGCCTTCTAACTCACCGAACTTAAATCCGATGGACTATTCGGTATGGTCCGTGTTGGAGTCAAAAGCCTGCACTACACTACATTAATCACTAGAACATCTAAAATCGTCTTTTTAAAGGGTTTGGGAACAAATATATCTGACGAAGAACTCACAGCCATCGTGGAAAACTTCCCGAAACGTTTGAAAGCGGTTTGTTGTACGGATAATATTCAGACACCCTGTAGGTTTGTACTTTCGATTGTTCAAGTTTTTAAATGAATTCAAAATAATGTAACAAACATCTTTAGGAGAGAGAACTATTGTATCAACACTCCATGTTTGTGCATAGCAGGCTGCTATCAGCTCGATAAGAGCAATCAATACACGAAGGCTCAGCTTGAGAATGCTAGAGTATACATCTCTTTTAGACCTCTGCTATCCGAAGCCTTAAATTGTATCCTAAAATTTAGATTCCTACATAATCTTTTCAGCTCGTCGATAGTTTTTTTTTTCATTCAAACAGTAAACCCTCGCTTGTGTTATTGAATCATTGAAAAAGTCCCTTCTATGCATCTCACAGAACCAGAAGACGTTATTTTACTCAAATCTATAGATCTATAGATACCAACTTCATCAAATTTCAATTGATTTTTCGCAAGCATACATTTGTTTATATATAGGAGCTATTAAACTAGACCTACTTTGATTTAAAAATATGTTTGGCTCCCTTCATCCCCGTAAACAACCTGAAGAAAATGAGAATATGTATTTTCTATGTTCAACAAATTCTCTACTTACTCAAACAATCCAGCCTCCACGAACTGCCACATAGTTGCTCCCAGCGCCAACGGAACGTTACTCATCACATTCCCACGCAGACAAAAAGCCGTTGCACCGCACAAACCTACCACCACTCCAAGCATAGCCTGTGGACTTCTAGGCGGAAGTGAGCCCACCCGTACGCTCAGCCCTCCCGTGGTATGTGAGTAGCACAGCATCGACTCCAGATGGGTGTTCCATGCGACTGAATTGACATTGGAATCCTGGTACAGCATCGTATCGCTCAACAAATCTCGGACCACCAAACGTCCAGCATCGTCGACGACTGCCAGCTTCGTTCTAGTGGCATTGAGATCGAGACAGCGAACTGATGAGAGTACTGTTGTAACTAAAATCGGTAAGGAATTATCTAGAAAAATCCGCCAAACTTGACCACTTTTCAGCCCCAGTAAAAGCCCTTCGCAACCAGCTGGTCCTCCAGTTACTTTTATGTACCGAATGAAACTATCCATTATCCACTCCCGCTGTAGATGTCCGTTAAAATCCAAACTTTGGAGCTTCTTCTCCTGGCATAGGACCAAATGCTGGGCGCATACAACCAGCAGACTGCACTCAAACTTTTTGGCAATCTTCTCCTTAACCTTGTAGTGCATCGGTTGATTTTCTGCGGAGCTAAGCTCGTACAGAACGACACGTTCTGGCAATTGTACCGCCAGGCGGTTCCGATAGATGGCTATCTTATGTACCAGATCGCGACACTTTATACGAACTTTTTGCCCGGAAACCAAATGCTGAATAATCACATCGCACATGTTCTCGCGAAATGCGTACCGTTCACGATACAAAGCATGAACTGTATTGAACGCAAGACTGTAACATGCCAGCGTCCCATCTTGACAACCCACGACCTAAAAAAATATCATTCATAAAGTAGCTACAGTGTTGGTTTATTTCCATACTTACAATTGAATTCCCAGTCGGATGGACGGTTGTAGCCCAAATCCAGGACTCGTGTTGCTCACCCAGCATTCCTAGCCGAATGCCATCGCGAGTGAACAGCTGCAGGGCTTTGTTGCAACCGGATATTATCAGAAACTCTCCATCAGGAAAGAAACTCAAACACAACGGATCAAAGCTGAAATTTCTTTCCTTGCCAATCACCTGACCACCAAGCGAATAGAACGACAACGTTTGACTCCAATCGATAACGCAGAGAATATCAGCCGACCCACTGGCCGGTGGATTCCAAGCCAGTCCAAAGATTGGACTATTCACTCCACCTGGACGATCGATTTTTATCTTCTCCTCACCTGCTTTGTTGCGAATCGATATCGTCCCGTTCGCCATACCCAGTGCCAGATACTGCCCATCATTTGTCCAAGCACAGGCATTCACCCGCGCTGCTGTCTTGTACTTTTGAACTGCCTTCTGCTCCGAAGACCAAAAGGAAAAATCCGACACCGCACACGATGCCAACTGGTGGGAGATTGGATTGAAGGCCAAACATTGAACCGAATCGCCATGCCTGTGGAGGATAAGATGGACACTTTGAACACTCACGAAAGTAAACAAAAACACTTACGAATATTTAAGTAATCCCTCCAATTTGTTGGTCCATATGATAACGGTTTTATCTGCACTGCCTGAGGCGAACTTTTTTCCATCACGAGCATATGCCACACAGTGAACGGTATCCTTGTGACCCTTCAGCGAGCTTATGATATTTCCATCGACAGGATCGTACACCAGCACCTTGTCGCCGGCTCCAACAATTAGCTGTAGTCCTTCCGGGTGGAAACATATCGAATGAATGCTGCAACAGACAATTTTCGTTGCGCGACATTTGCAGTAAGGATATTGATTAATCGATCCCAACCTAATTGCCCTTGCTTAACTACTATATGCAATCCTCAATATTACCTGGCCGTATCACTTTTCTCGTTTGGATCGTGGATTTTCTCAACCCACTTCGGAATCGCCCTCATCTCTAGCGCCGACTCAATCAATTGATATCCTACTGAATGCACTGAAACACCGAATGACGCTCAAAATTGAATTCCAATCAATGGCATCGAATCCATTCCCGTAGACCGTGCCAAAACAAACCACCATTGACGACTCTTCTACAACTGTTTCACGATCTGTACTGTTATTCTTCGGTCATCCGTTGCCTGTTTTTTATCGTTGGTTGTTGTAGTCTGTCGTGCGGAATGAATGGCCCGGGCTAGCTCATACACACCAGTACCATATTCATTCTTGTTGTTCAAGATGTAAACAAAACGCACACGTGTTGTTTGATATTGGTGCGTGCGCGTGGGTACCAACACACAAGAGTCAATGCTTCATTCCTCGAATTCTATTTATTATGATAATGAACACGATGATCGATCATTGCCAGGATGTTATTATGAATGAATGAATTTAATCGAGCTTTAAGGTGTGCTTACATTGAACATGACTATAGTCCAGCATATTTTTTTCTAGAAATGAATTCAATTTAGTTCTCAAATCTAGTTCAATGCTCCTCTTCCTTGCACGGCATCGCTTTGTCCTTAGGCTTGTTTCACGTTTATCAGATTTTGATTTATCAAAATCATTTAACCTGATAAACCATGCCATTATGACAGGAAACTAAACTAAAGGTAACTAAAGGCTATTAATTTTTTTTATTGTTTATTTATGAGGCTCAAGTGCCATAAGCATAACGAAGCCGAGTTCTTTTCCATTTTTACATTGTGTGTTAGAAACTGTGTTGATTTTAGAAAGCCAAAAAACTCGCGGCTAGGTCGAGATTGGGGTTTATAATGCTTCGGGTATGAATGGCGAACTAGGCGATGCGGGATTGTTGCTGTTGATCAGACGAAGATGTGGAAGGTTGTTAATGTTATTGCATGTATTTTGATGATTCAGCGATTTCTCCTGCCAAAATATAAACAATACCTTCTGCCCAAATATGAACGAGACTTTATGAATAAAACTGTCCGCGGATGACAAACCGTTAAAACAAAAAATCTTTGATAGGTACATTGAAAATAATCCACACGCTCAAATTAAATGTTTTAACACGACGAATTCATTTGCCGATGTAATAAAGTAATTCGGGAAAAATTACATGGCTTCCAAATGCTTTACTTGTGTATCAATGTCATTCACATTAATTTTCTGAACATTCCAACGCATCAAATATCTAGAAGAATTCCACTAGGCATTCCCGTGAAATTACAGCATATTTTAACAATGTGTAGCGTCACATCGTTCGAACGTGTTTGACAGTTCTGTATTGTGTACTAATCTGAAAAATCCTAACTTTCAAGATGGCACGCCAACAACACGATGCAAAGAATGTGAAATCCTATATTAGTGAAGAATTAGGTTTGTCTACCGACTTAATTAATTTTTTTAATCGTAAGTGTTGCGTAGTGTTTTTCTGTTCCTTGTGGTTCTAATAATGTTTTTTTGTTATCAGAATACAGAATACAGTTTGCGGACGCGTCGTTGGTGTCTGCATTTCTTAGGCAGCTAGGAATCACATCGGATTTCGGTACGGAGCAGCAAATATTTATTACAACCACGGAGATTTCATCCTCTATCCATGAAAACAACTTAAATCTGGGTGAAGGTTGCAGCAATCAATTACTACGTTGAAGTAAACAAGAGGTAATTCAAAGGTGAATGAATGCATGCTAAGAATATTTTCAAATAAACTTGTCAATTTCAGGAAAATCTCATTTAATCCGGTGATGCAGCAGTTGAAAACGCAGTGCCACCGATAGTCAACGACTTTCCAGCTACATCCGCACCTCTGATTACCGCATCTAGACAGACCTCCGGAATATCCATTCAAGCATCGGAAGCAAATCGCACGACTCTGATTCCACCAACACCGAAACTGGTTGTTTTCGGTACGGATTTCAAAAACCAGTCAGGAGTATATCGCGTCTATTATCAGAAACTGTACTATACGGTGTCGACAATTTCTCGGGCAATGTAGCGAGTTTCATGAACATATACTAGCATATGAAGCACAGGTTTGCGCCCAATTGTTCAAAATTAACAAACTATCCGTATTTGATGGCCCTTCACAGATGATACATAATTTTGAAAACAAGATGTACTTCAGAAAAAATATGATTATAGAAACGAAGACAGTGATATGAATAACGGTTATGTGCCCATAAACTAAAATCAATTATTGTAAATATAAATAACACTATGTATGAAAAATCACTGGCACTATAGTACTAGTTAGCAGCATTAGGGCATTTGAAATGAAAATTATGGAAATAAAGAAAAAAAAATACCTACATATTGACCAGCGTTTATTTACATAAAATTCCAACACAAGAACATTTGAACATCTAGTCGTAATAACATTCATGTCAGTGAATCTCATTCATCGATGTAGCATGACATACACGTTATATTTATATGGAAAGTTTTTCTAAATGTACCAGAAATATACATTATACATTAATGTGTAACACATATGTATGACAAATTTATCACAAATAGTGAAGAACAACATGTGTAACCAAGGTTGCGGCTTATCATTTTTGACTTATCCATATTCATTTGCCGATAGCTCTTCTCAGAAGCTCAATTTCAAAATATAATGTATGATGAACTTATGGTGCTTGAGTAGACCTACAACTTGGTCTAACAATACATAGCTCTATCTCTTATATCTGAGGAATAAGAGCGTATATTCGCAGTGATCTTCGCGATGAAATTCGCGGTGAAGATCACGCGATTATCATCGTGAAGATCACTGTGAATATACGCTCTCATGTCGAAGATATAGGAGTTAGAGCAATGTACTGTTAAACAAAGTTGTAGATCTTCTCATGCACTACAAGTTCATCATACATCATATTATCAAATCGACCCTCTGAAAGGAGATATTGGCAAATGAATATGCCTGAGTCAAAAATGATAAGCCGCAACCCTGTGTGTAACATGTGAATTTATGGTTATAAATTATTTCAGTGTAGGATTTTTATACGTTTACCTGTCGAATTTGAGCACGATCTGTCACGAAGCTTTTTCTAATGGCATTATAAACAAATCAATCTCCAGTGTGTTTTCCGAGTTTTACAATAGAATTAAACGTTGAGCAAAGAAATACTTAGAAATTTCGTTATTCCAATGGAATAAGTGCTTCAGATGCATTGAAAATTTGGCAGAAAGCCTATGGGGAATCTGCTGTGCACGTGTGTTTAATTGGTATAAGCCGTTCAATGAGGGTCGTACATCAGTTGAAAATCTGCCTCATGATCGTCGTCCAACAACACCAGCCAAAAATGCAATTCAACGACAAAGACTGTAAAAATCCAACCGAAATTAGTGACTTATTTGCTGATTTTTTTCAAGATTTTTACACAACTTGTGACGACAAGGATCGAGATTATCATTTTTTTCTCATATCTTCCTGAACCTTCGTTAAATGTGACTGTTGATAATGTATCCGTCAACGAAATTTTGCTTTCTTTAAGCACAGAAGCGTGTAATTCTAAGGAAGCTGGTGCTGACGCATTGCCGCCAGTATTTTTGGAAACATTATCAAAGGAATTAGTGAAACCCTTGTTTTGGTTGTTCAATTCATCTTTAAAAACTGGCATATTTCCCCTCATTTGGAAGGAATCGTACTCGGTTCTGATCTTCAAATGCGGTAAAAAATCAGATGTTAAAAACTGTCGTGGGATTGCAATATTATCTTGTATTCCTGTCCATTATCAATCAACACATTTTTTCACAAGTAAAAAATATTATTTCTGCCAAGCAACATGGCTTTATGAAAGAGCATCCTTTCTACTACTTCAAATTTGCTAAATTTTGTAAATTTCTCGTTCAATGCAATGAATGAAGGTAATTATGTTGAATCCTTATGCACTGTCTATAGCAAAGCATTTGATGGAGTCGATATTACCAACAATCAATATGCAACTAGCGATTTGAAATTGGTTCACTGTTGTAGAGCCCCCTGGTCCGAAGTACACCTTGAAGCCTGCACCTTGCTATGCATATTTGCGCCTTTGTTTTGATTTGCTGTGTTGTTTTGACAGAATATTTGAGAGTGTGTTCATGCGAGTTCATTATTAGGGGCGCATTATTGAGCTTGGGACCGAGCTTGGGACCGATGTTCTAGTACTGACTGAGCCAAGAAAAAAATCGTATTTGTATGGGACCTACTGGTCTTAGAGTTAGTCTATGATATTACTTTGTTGTTTTTCAAATTGTCTAAGATAGATTTAAATCACAATTAATTAAAGTGGGTTCAGTCATACCATAGACTAACCATAGACTAACTCTAAGACCAGTAGGTCCCATACAAAAACGATTTTTTTCTTGGCTCAGTCAGTACTAGCACATCGGTCCCAAGCTCGGTCCCAAGCTGATAATGCGCCCTAATAATGAACTCACACGAACACCTCTCAAATATTCTGTCAAAATAACACAGCAAATCAAAATAAAGGCGCAATATGTATAGCAAGGTGCTGACTTCAAGGTGTAATTCGAACCAAGGGGTTGTACAACAGTGAACCAATTTCAAATCGCTAGTTGCATATTGATTGTTGGACTAACTCTAAGACCAGTAGGTCCCATACAAAAACGATTTTTTTCTTGGCTCAGTCAGTACTAGAACATCGTCCCAAGCTCGGTCCCAAGCTCAATAATGCACCCCTTATAATGAACTCACATGAACACACTCTCAAATACTCTGTCAAAATAACACAGCAAATCAAAACAAAGGCGCAAATATGTATAACAAGGTGCTGGCTTCAAGGTGTAATTCGGACCAAGGGGTTCTACAACAGTGAACCAATTTCAAAGCGCTAGTTGCATATTGATTGTTGGTCATACCATAGACTAACTCTAAGACCAGTATCGGTCCCAAGCTCAATAAATAATGCGCCCCTAATAATGAACTCACATGAACACACTCTCAAATATTGTGTCAAAATAACACAGCAAATGAAAACACAGGCCCAAATATGTATAACAAGGTGCCGACTTTAAGGTGTACTTTGGACCACGGGGTTCTACAACAGTGAACCAATTTCAAATCGCTAGTTGCATATTGATTGTTGATCATACCAAAAATCAATATGCAACTAGCGATTTGAAATTGGTTCACTGTAGTAGAACCCCTTGGTCCGAAGTACACCTTGAAGCCAGCACATTGCTAAGTTAGGATGGAACTCTTATCGGTTACCTTCTTATGAATATCGATGTATGTTAATTAAAATAGGTGGTCTTGAAAAACGACGAGATATTGCTATTCTATCATTTATAAACGATGTTATTGTGCAAAGAGTATATGACGCAGAAATGTTAGAGAAACTCAACTTCTACGCTCCCACCCGTTACTTACGAAGCAGGAATTTATTCTGCATAAATAATCATAAAATGATGTCTGACTATAACAAATACACCAGAGTTGATATAACAATGAAAAAAAATCAACTAAAAACTGTATTTTTCTCTCAATATCAGTAATATTAGAATTAAGGCAAGAATGTAAAACCGGTCTACAAATATGATTGACGACAAATAAAATAAGAATCAAACAGCAATAAACGAAGAAAACATCGAAAAAGTGAAGAAAATTGTGCTACAAAATCGCCGTGTGACCGAATTAGAAATAGCTGATGAGCTCAACATATCAAATGGATCCGCTCATAGCATTATACACGATGTTTTGGGCATGATTGTCCACGCGTCTTAGTCCGAAATTGTTGAATTTTCTTCAAAAAGAGCATTGCAAAACTGTCGCTAAGGAAATGGTCACACTGAGTGATACGGACATCCAGCACATCATAACCGGTGAGGAGACTTGGGTCTATGAGTACGACGTCGGAACAGCCCAGCAATCATCGGAGTGGCGCTTGAGCCGAAACCCAAAAAACCGCGTCAAATTCGATCAAATATCAAGGTTATGCTGACTGTTTTCGTCGATAGCCA
The DNA here is from genome assembly GCA_034211315.2 of Aedes japonicus. NCBI lineage: Eukaryota > Metazoa > Arthropoda > Insecta > Diptera > Culicidae > Aedes > Aedes japonicus. The sequence goes on along the minus strand of JASCZW010002954.1, from coordinate 85,764 downwards.
AGGTGTGGTGCACTCGGAATTCCTTCCGGAAGGTCAATCGGTCAATGCTGAATATTAGTTGGGCGTTATGAAGCGTTTGCGTGAGAATATTCGTCTCAAAAGGAAAGAATTATCGGACAACAAGTCATGGCTTTTGCTGCACGATAAGGCACCAGCTCGCACATCACGTTTAGTTCGCGATTATTTGACCAAAAACCACGTCCACATCGTTCCTCAAGCGCCTTATTCGCCTGATATGGCACCATTTGTCTTTTTCCTCTTCCCCAAATTGCCGCTTCGTGGTAAAAAATTTCAGATGATTGAAGTCATAAAATTGAATTCGAAGAGGGAGTTTAAGGCGATACCAAAAGAAGCATATGAATAGTACTATAAAGAATGGAAAAACGTTGGCATATGTGTATCGCCTCCGATGATGATTATTTTGAACGAGACAAAATAAATATTGAAGAATAATTAACCTTTCATTTGCCAACTTTCAATTTCTTGGAAATTCACTTTCACAAACTTTGAAAGTTTCTGCTTCCTTACTTTCTCCGGAACATCAAACTTGCGCTGGGCGATGATTAACAGTATCTCCGGAAGCTGCCGGAAGTCCGCCTTGACATAAGTCGCATCATCCATGATGAGACGATGAGGCTTCGTCAGTATCTGGACTTACAGTGTTCGGGTCCGAGGCTTTCTCATCGTATTGTGCCGTTCGTCATGATGTGGAGCCTTAGCGTTGACTTTCAACAGCATATTGGCGAGGCGGTATAGTTGCTGCTAGTCAGGCGCAGACTGCGTTTACCTATAATGGTGCAATCACAGCGGAATTGCGTGAGAGGGATCGAGGTGGACATGTTAAAACGATAGCTAAGAAGGAATCAAACGAATACTTCTATTTGTTTTAAAAACTTATAGATTATGCCCATATAGCCTAAATCCAGCTTACCTAGCACATCTCTTATGTCTTTTTTCTCAGATTTCCCGCGGGCCCGGAGGGAAGAGCTAAAGTTCAGATTTGGGATTCCGTAATCGAGGCAATACCAAAATATGTGGTTGATATCCTGATTGCCTTGCTGAAATCCCGGCTAATGTTCAACCCTCTGAACCACGATTTTTTCGATACCTGTGGAAGAATGGAATGTAACCATCTGCCCAAATCCCCAACATCCCATTTCTGTTGCCAGGTAATCAAGACCCTTTGATAGGACGTTCATAAGTATCGGCTTCCATAGCGCCCACCTTGGCAAATCAACGTGATAGTTTAAGAATTACGCGTACCGTTGAGAAAGTGTTCACGGCGGCCGGACAACAAACAGCCATGATGGAACAGGGAACAACGAAATCTTCGTAATCGGCTGGGACAAGCTCGTAGACGGTATTTTCGGATTAAAACTGAAGAACACAAAGCTGAAGTACGTTGTCTGGGATCCCAATTCCATGCTCTGAATACGTCATGTTTTCAGTCATACATTCGCCGGCTTGAGAGCAACATGAAGGACGACCCAAAGCAGTTCTGGACTGATCTACGTAATTTAACATCATCTCGAGGAATTTCCCCGCTTGTTAGCTACGAAGATAACACCTCAACGACACCGATTGACTCTGTAAATCTTTTCTATTGATTCTTTCAAAGTGTACTATGCAACAGCCCAGCACCATTGTCAGAATCGTACTTGAATAGTCTGCATTCGTTCGACCTTAATCTGCCTACGACTTTATTCACGCAACATGACGTAATCACAAAACTGCGTGGTTTCGACAGTTGTAAGGGACCAGGATCAGAAGGACTCCTCCACTTTTCATTAAGAAGTTCTTTGCTTCATTGGCTCAACCAGTTTATCTGCTCTTCAATCGTTCCATTGCTGAAAGTGTGTTGCCTGTGAAATGGAAAGAGGCTCTGATAACGCCAATCCACCAATCGGGCAACGTGCACGACGTCAAGAATTACAGAGGAATTTCCACTCTGAGTTTCCTTCCGAAGGTGTTTGAGAGCATGCTACTAGATGTTGCCCTGCAATCCAGCATATTTTCACTGCTGACCAGCATGGCTTTGTCAGAAAGTGATCCACCACTACGAATTTAATTAGCTATGTTTCAAAGCTAATCGACATAATTGAAAAACGTCAGCAGATCGATACGGCAACAATTAATATGCAACTAGCGATTTGAAATTGGTTCACTGTTGTAGAACCCTTTGTTCCGAAGTACATTTTGAAGCCAGCACCTTGTTGTACATATTTGCACCTTTGTTTTGATTTGCTGTGTTATTTTGACAGAATATTTGAGAGTGTGTTCATGTGAGTTCATTATGAGGCGCGCATTATTAACATAGACTAACTCTAAGACCAGTAGGTCCCATACAAAAACGATTTTTTCTTGGCTCAGTACTAGCATAGACTAACTCTAAGACCAGTAGGTCCCATACAAAAACGATTTTTTTCTTGGCTCAGTCAGTACTAGAACATCGTCCCAAGCTCGGTCCCAAGCTCAATAATGCACCCCTTATAATGAACTCACATGAACACACTCTCAAATACTCTGTCAAAATAACACAGCAAATCAAAACAAAGGCGCAAATATGTATAACAAGGTGCTGGCTTCAAGGTGTAATTCGGACCAAGGGGTTCTACAACAGTGAACCAATTTCAAATCGCTAGTTACATATTGATTGTTGGTACTAGCATAGACTAACTCTAAGACCAGTAGGTCCCATACAAAAACGATTTTTTTTCTTGGCTCAGTCAGTACTAGAACATCGTCCCAAGCTCGGTCCCAAGCTCAATAATGCACCCCTTATAATGAACTCACATGAACACACTCTCAAATACTCTGTCAAAATAACACAGCAAATCAAAACAAAGGCGCAAATATGTATAACAAGGTGCTGGCTTCAAGGTGTAATTCGGACCAAGGGGTTCTACAACAGTGAACCAATTTCAAATCGCTAGTTACATATTGATTGTTGCTACTAGCACATCGGTCCCAAGCTCGGTCCCAAGCTCGGTCCCAAGCTTAATAATGCGCCCCTAATAATGAACTCACACGAACACACTCTCAAATATTCTGTCAAAATAACACAGCAAATCAAAACAAAGGCGCAAAGATGTATAACAAGGTGCTGGTTTCAAGGTGTAATTCGGACCAAGGAGTTCTACAACAGTGAACCAATTCAAATCGCTAGTTGCATATTGATTGTTGCTCATAGTACGAGTTGAGTTCATGCAGCCCAACGCTATACGAAGTCAACGATACTGGAGAGGCTGAAGATTCAGAATGTGAGCTTTCGCGGCGGTTTGAAAACAGAAACAACCGTACACGAGAACAGACAGAATCGTTGTGCGATATAGCCATAGACTAACTCTAAGACCAGTAGGTCCCATACAAATACGATTTTTTTCTTGGCTCAGTCAGTACTAGAACATCGTCCCAAGCTCGATCCCAAGCTCAATAATGCACCCCTTATAATGAACTCACATGAACACACTCTCAAATACTCTGTCAAAATAACACAGCAAATCAAAACAAAGGCGCAAATATGTATAACAAGGTGATGGCTTCAAGGTGTAATTCGGACCAAGGGGTTCTACAACAGTGAACCAATTTCAAATCGCTAGTTGCATATTGATTGTTGATATAGCTTTATCAGATCTTCCGAGTGTGCTCCCTACCATGATCCGGTGATAGTTCGCATGAAATTGATTCGCTGCTGGCATTTTTGATGCAGATATTTAATGTGCTTTCCCCAGGTGCATTAAGAATCGAACCAGATCCCTAGATATTTATAAGACAAACTTTGAGTTATTATTCTACCCATGCGTTGAAGATGTATCTGTGCTGGATCACGCTTCCTAAAAAAACAACTAACTCTGTGCTCTCCGGGGAGAATTCGATACCCAACTTCACAGCCCAGATAGACAAATTGGCTATCTTACATCGGTACCTGCAGGTTGTTTGTCCCTGGTCCTACAATCGAAACAAAGGCGTCATCCATAAGCTGTCTTAGCGTGCAATTTATCACGGGGAAGCTAGGCAGACCCTTGTAACTAATTCGTGAAGTTATCGAAGAGTCATGAGAAAAACTCGTGTATTTCTCAGACAGCAAACTGTACAAATAGTTGTTTAATAATGGTTACAAGCCACTCCCGTGGACCACGTCTGAAAGGACGTCTACACAAACTGAATCAGAAGCCCCCTTAATGTCCATGAAGACTGAACCCATTTGCTCCTCTTGAGCATAGGTCAGCAGTATTAATGTTGAAAGCAGCGCAAGACAATCGCTCGTTCCCTTGTCTATGTGGAAATCAAATTGTGAATCTTATAAGTAGTTTAGTTGTACTACATAGTTAATTATTTCTAAGGACTTATCATTTGGCGACAACAATTAAGAATCCACGAAGATGCCAGAAGCAGATCATTATGAAGATGGAATTCAAGAAGTTATTCTTAAAATGACCCAGCCTCTACCACGGATGGCAGTGCAGCAGCAGGATCCACAGCATCAATCCCAGGAGCAGATTTTGGAATCACTCTCTTCAAACATCACCGAATTTGTTTTCAAAGAACGTTACGGAGTTACGTTTGGACGTTGGTTTTACCGCTTTCAAGATCTCTTCGAGAACGATGCCCGCCAGTTAGAAGATGCCGCGAAGGTCCGTTTTCTTCTCCGCAAGTAAGACACTCCTTTGCATAGCCGTTACCTTAATTACATTCTACCGAAGCTTCCGAAAGATGTCACGTTTGAAGACACCGTGAAGATCCTCAAGAAAATCTTTGGAACTCAAACATCCACATTTCGGAAGCGGTTCCAGTGTCTTCAACTAGTAAAGCGCGAATTTGAAGACATCGTCAGTTACGGTGGAAGCGTAAACCACGCCTGTGAAGACTTTCCGTTCCAGAACCTCACCTTGGACCTTTTCAAGTGTCTCATTTTTGTCAGCGGGCTGAAATCTTCAAAATATGCTGACATCCGAGCGAGACTACTTTCAATCCTGGAAAACGAGAAGCCTGAATCACCAGCCACTATTCAGTCGTTAATTGACGAGTATCAGCGCCTTGTCAATCTGAAGGAAGATACCAGTATCATCGAACAGCTAGTTCGAAATCAGCAGTTCACGCCGTCAGGGACAGGAAGAGTGCAGCGTATCAGCAAAGTTTCGGAAACCATGAGAGTAAGAAGCCGAAGACACCTTGTTGGCAGTGTGACCAAATGTACTTTGTGAAGGAATGCTATTTCAACAACCACCTTTGCAAAGAATGCAACCGCGCTGGGGAGGATATTGTTCATGCCTTAAGAAGTCATCAAATCCAGCCAGCTCAACTCAAGAGAAAAAAAAAGAAGCGAAAGAAGGGGAAATTCAGTGCTGAAACTAAAGGAGTTCATTTTCAATCACATTGAGCACCGTGAAAAAAGACGAAAGTTCGTTACCACGATGATCAACGGAGTTCCAGTCTCTCTTCAACTTGATTCAGCCAGCGACATTTCCATCGTTTCAAAAGCAACTTGGAAGCAACTCGGAAAGCCGGAGATGAAACCATCAACAAGTCAAGCCTCCAACGCTTCGGGTGATCCACTTTTGCTACTCGGTGAGTTCCATTGTGATATATCCATCAAGGGAGAAACCAAGCAAGGGCGATGTTTCGTCATTTCCGTGCGCATGGGTATCGAATGGACCTATTCAAACTCCGGGGTCGATTCCATTTGATTCCATCTGCAACCAAGTCATGTACTCCAATCAACGAATCGAGCAAGAGATTCAACAACTAAAGATCAAGCACAAAGAAGTCTTCAACGAATCCCTTGGATTGTGCAACCGCACGAAGGTACAGCTTCATCCCAAGCCTGGAAGCAAGCCAGTTGTTTTTGCCCGAAACGACCTGTACATTTCCATTCCATTCTGAAGTGACTGAGGAATCGAAAAAACTTCTGACTTTGTTCGAGAAAAGGCACTTGCAGGATCGATTCGAGAAGTTTTGGTTTTTTTCACTTCATTGATTCTCCAAATGAATGACTGTTCTTTCGTCTTCACGGTAGAACGTTGAAATTGAATGAGTTGTTTGCACTTACGTACATTCACTGCTTTCCAGAACGAATGAATGATCAAAGTTAAGCAACACAAAACAAGTTGACTCATCTTCACAAGAGATTCATGAAGGCAAATTTGTGTTTACTTCATGTTCGCTAGGAACAGTGCGTGATGACTAATATTTTGACTCAGTCAGGGTGCAATTTGAGAATTGAATGTGATATTTTTAAGCTCTGATAGAAAGTATAACCGTATAACTGCCGACATTCCTGGAGTACGGCCGTTCATCGATGACATCATCATTTTCGGCAAGGACTGGTAGTCGCATGCTGAATCACTAAGTATTTTGTTGCTGAGATTGAAGGATTGCGTATTTCATCTGAAAATTCAAAAATGTAAGTTTTTCCAAACTGAAGTCCGTTACTTGAGCCACATCGCCGACTGCACAGGTATCCGTCCTGATCCGGAAAAGCTGAAGACCATTTCAAGCATTCTTCCACAGAAAAACGTGTCAGAACTGCGATCATTTCTTGGTGCAGCCAACTACTACGGCAAGTTTATTAGGAATATTCACGATCAGCTGTGGAAGGATGTCAAGTGCGAATGGAACGTCGATTGCCAGCGATCTTTTGAAAAATTCAAGGAAGTGCTGAAATCTGACTTGCTTCTAACACACTACAACCCAGATCTTCAATCATCGTTGCTGCAGATGCATCCAAAACCGGAATCGGTGCCGTAATTTTCCAAACGGTACCATGCAAGCCATTCAACATGCTCCATGCTCGCTCTCTTCTGCTGAGCAAGCCTATGGACAACCGACAAAAGAATCTCTCGCTCTAGTTTACGGTGTAACCAAGTTCCACAAGCTGCTGTTGGGAAGACCATTTACGCTCCAGACGGATCACAAATGCTCTTCTGTCAATTTTCGGTTCAAAGAAAGTTGCGGTATGCGTGCACACGGCAAACCGCCTGCAGCGCTGGGCCCTCATCATGCTGAACTGACTTCAACATTGAATACGTTTCAACCAACGAATTAGGATGTGCTGACATGTTATCCCGTCTAATCAACCGAAGCATGCGTCCAGAAGATGACTTTATCATCGCTGCAGTTTCGCTAGAAGAAGATATGGCAAGTATTCTTAACACAACGATAGAAGCTGTTCCTGTGTCGTTCGCAGCCCTCCAAGATGCCACAAGCAAGTGCAAAGTTCTCCAACAAATTAAACGATGCATCCTGGATGGATGGCCAGTTGATTTCAAGCAAGTACTGTAGGATGTTCTGCCGTACTACAATCCGTTCCATCGTGGTCATCCTGATATGGTACGCATGAAGTCAATTGCTCGGAACTACGTGTACTGGCCCGGTATGGATTGTGAAATCGAAAAATACGTTCGACGCTGCAGTAACTGTGCCACTGATGCTAAGGCTCCAATCAAGGCGGACCCTGTACCATGGGCCACACCAGAGAGACATTGATCCGCATACACATTGACTACGCCGGACCGGTCGATGGGGACTTTTTTTTTGTGGTTGATGATCCTTTCACTCGATGACCTGAAGTTGTGCTAACCAAGTCAATAACAACCTCAAGCTTCTCAAGCAGATGTTTGGAGTTTGGAGTTCCTGAGACTGTGGTGAGCGATAACGGCACGCAGTTAACCAGTTTCGACTTTCAAGAGTGCTGTGAATCTTTGGGAATCTGTCACATCCACACGGCTCCATACCACCCGCAGTCAAACGGTTTGGCTGAACGCTTTGTGGACACCATCAAAAGAAGCGTGAAAAAAATTTGTTCGGGAGGAGAATCGCTAGAAGATGCACGTTCCTTAGTGAATACTGTTCTACCCCAACACTCGGTCTTGATGGACAATCACCGGCTTATAAGATGCTAGGAAGACCGATGCGAACAGTAGCAGGTCTGTTGAAGCCCCCAGTCAGCAATCGTCAGCATCGTGAGCATCGAGGAATCTCAAGATACTTGACCCAAGGTGATACGGTGTACGTTCAAATCCACCAAGCCAATTTATGGAACTGGATGCCCGGTGTGATCATCGAAGGCATTGGAAAAGTCAATTATAACGTTTTGCTGGACCAACCTAGTCGACTGATACTATGTCACATCCACCAACTACGAAATCGAGTTGAAGCAGAAGTACATTCTTGTCAAGATTCACCTCTCTCTGTTTTCCTCGATGAATTTGTCCTTCAACAAGCACCTGAAAACGAAGTTCTGCTAGTACAACCTGCTGAATTCCCCGACGGTCCTGAACAAGTTTCGATTGAAGAAAATCCGTCTTTACCAATACACGAAATAAAAGAAGCTGAAGAAGAGCAACAAGACATCCCTGAGACAGCACCAATAGACGAGAATTCGCCACTTCCGGATCGGCCTAGACGACTATTGAGGCTTCCTTCTAAGTTTTAAGTATATTGGTTGTTTTACAAGGGGGAGATGTTATATCAAGGCAACCCATGATTTTTCATCATTTACAGTAAAATAAAATATCGAATCATTCTATGCCTAACCTTCGAATCAAGACGTTGTTTATTTCTAAGGACTCATCACTCTCATAACAAGATAACTTAAATAATGTTATCGAATTAAAACAAAAGTACCCAAGCTGAAAAGAGAAATATGTGTCCATTAATAATATTTGAATGGAAAACCTCGTGGAAAACCCAAAAAACAAGAAATAAACATGATTTAACTAAGGAATAATGAACGAAGGCAATCCCATAACCATTTAGTGCTCGATTGTACAAAAAGACGTGATTCATCCTTTAGAAAATAACCATTAGTTTATTGATAAATACCTAATTGGCCCTGGCTCTGAATGGCTTTCCGTGACACTTTAATTTTCGTTCTCGTAAAGTGAAAAGAACGTAGTCTGCGTCAAAAAAAACTACCGTGCAGTATTTCAGGTAAAAATGTACCAAACTCCTCGTTTTCCCTTATTCAACAAAGTCAACAAACTGAACATACGCAGCATTGCCTGCAATGCATGAGTTTACCATTCTTTTTATCTCGACCGCACGTCTGTGTGTTGGTGAACGGAAGTACATCTCTTTCTCTCTTCTTTCTCTCTCTCTCTTTTTCTGACTATTACCCCCCTTGCAACGTTGGCAGCTCTGACCAAGATGGCTGTCGTTCGTTTGTGTCAAATTCGGAAGCCTTCAGTGAGAGAGAGCATTAAATTTTATGTGTCAGAGTTGCTGTCCGCCGCAGTCAGGAAAGCGAAGCAAAATCAAACGTCGAGCGCGCTGCTGCCGTCGGTCGTTGTGCGGTAAATGAAGGAAGCATATCCCGACCCGGTGGCCTTTCAAAATTTCTCCGTCAGTTCAGTTCTCTCCGCGACGACAGCACAATACATAACCAATTTCGTTCGAGCCCGTCCGTCAGTGACTGGCAGCGCGGCCATGTTTGAGTACGGTTTTTGAAGTTGTGGTGGCGAAGTGAACGACGTTTTTTTTCCGTAGTTTTCGCTGCGTTCGCTTCCAAGTGACATTTTTGACATCTGTAGGTCCTAAACGTCGCGGAGCCGACAAGCAAGGGGGCGCATATTTGGACGGTCTGCGGGAGGACCAGCCACTGTTTTCCCCGGCTGGATATACGGTGGCCTAATTCGGAAACCAAGCGCGGTGGCTATTTTTCGCTGCCCCTAAATTACGGAACTCTACGCAACTGTACTGCTACTACTTCTTTATCGGGGCTGGGCGGATCATCGAACGAGAAGAACGCAACATAACATTTACCAGCGCAACTACGGCGCAGGAGGAGTAATATGAAGAAAATAGTGCAACCCATACGAAAGGTATTGAATATTGATGGTGCCCAAGTGGGAAAAATAGAAATTGCAATTTAATGGTGAAAATCGATCTCTCGCATTTGCGATTTTTTTTTTCGATCAAGCAAGAAGAGCATAGAAAAGTTGGCGCTCGATTATAGATGTGTGTGCGGCGATGAGAATATCAAGCGGTGATTTTTTCCCTTGTTCTTGTAACGTAGTAGGCTGTGGTAGTTAAAGCAGTGAAAGTGTTGCCAGTTTATAATAACTGAGTTTTGAAATTGTGTGCTGCTGTAACAGTCATGAACCGATATCAACAGTATACCCTAGAACCCGTGGATATTTGATACAGTCTAATTGTTCATCGAGACATCGGTGCAGATAGATTAGATACAACTACAAAATATCATCAATGGATTCTACGAAAAATGAAATGTCAGCGGAGACCGGAGTAATCTGAAGAAAACGGGAACGAATCTCCCGATATAGTGAGCCGTATCTATTCTGTGACGGCGCTGGTGGTGAAGTATTCTTCTCTCGGAAGGCAACTAAAGCCATTGCTCCCGACCCACGAGTTTATGATTAAAGTTCGACATTTAGGGGCCAGGTCGTCTCTTCGGAATTTCGGAACAGTCTAAGGTTGTAGCTCACGTTAATTATTCAATAAAACTCTATTCTGCGGATCTACAGTAAATAGCGAACAGTACAAGCGTATAAATCATATTTTTGCTGTAAAAACAAAAGTAATTTAAATCCTTCAGCCTCACATTGCCATCACAATATTTTACTGGATATCAGAAATTTCGTAAAACGGAACGATCCTTGTCAAGGCGTCAATTCAAAACTATGTCATCATGCTTGGTTAAGGAGCCAAGGAATCAAGAGATAAATAAATTTTATGACTTTTTATTAAACAAGTGTATGCATGTCGAGTTGGTTTATTCAACCAAGTAAAGTTCAAGTTATCAAACATCCGTTCGCAAAACCTGATTCATCCAAAGCCGTCGATTAAAATGATACAAATAGGTATTTGGTTTGGCAGTTAACGTTGAAGAGACGTGAAGCCAATTGAAACAGAAAAACTGCAACCGATTTTTTTAATGTTCACTGTTTAATTCAACCAGCGTGACTTATTACGAATGCAACAAATCTTCTATCAATTTTCAATAGTTCAAATGTCCTTTTTAAACAAAGATTAAAACTTCGATTTCTTGGAATTTACACTATTATCGAGAAATATGATCTCCCAAAAAGATAGGGAACGTCCATTAAGAAGGTCACTGTTTTAGGGTGTATGGGGGCAGGGGGTAGTTGGAAACTGACGATCGACACACAAACAATATTTGATACCCAGACAGAATACGTGGGCTATAGGAAGAGAGTCATTCATGCTTCATTGCATGACGTAGTTAATAGACGTTCCTAGAGTGGTGAGAGATTTTTTTTTCGTAGTTTTGAAAATTCATAGCAGTATTCATTAACATTCATGGCATCTACATAAGTGTCTATATGCACGAGTATCCAGTATCTGTCAATGGATTTTAATTTCACATTCCAACAAGGTTGACTGAGGACTAGAAATTCGGCACTCATTTTACGATTTTTACTTAATTATTTGAAAAGTTTATTAGAATTTTTCTTAATTATAGCTCACGTTGTCGAAATATACCCTTAACTATGTATGTTAACTGTTTATTAGGGATGTACTAGTGCAGCTAGAATTCTGAAGACTTTATTGTCCACAAATGATAGATATTAAATGATCTACTATATTTTTTTGTGTTCCCGAAATATACCATTCTTGTTCGACGTATGCTAATCATCTCCTTTTTATTCTAACAAGTGAACCTGAAGTACTGCCAAAGGTTCTCTATTGGCGTTCTTTTAACGAACTTAAGTTGAATAGTTTTGTCACTTTTCAGCCAATAAACATTGTATTAGATTTTATGTAAAATTCTTTGTTCCATTCAATGAAAAAAATAGAATGGTTTTGTCCATCTATATCAAACGAATTTCCAAAATCTTGTTCGGTACTTTTTTGCTGAATTCGTTCTGTAAAACAGAAATTTCACCAAACATTCTGTAAAATATGAAATTTTACTAAATTCCAGCAATCAAAAATACTGAACTTTTTGTAATTTACAGAAAACCTCCGAAAATTGTAAAAAACACTACCGATCGAAACTGTAAATTGCTGCAGTTCCGCAACACTGTAACAATAATTACGAACGTACTGTAAATTTAATCTTTGCAAAATATTCTGTAAAAAAAGTACCGAACTGATTGTTAATTTATTCCATGCTGTCAAACACAACTTTTCCCGCCATTTTAAAGTTAAATGTTGACCAGCTCTGTTGAACTTCGCGATGCAGCCAAAAATAAGTGCCATAAATGGAGGAATAGACAGCAACTTTTCGGGACCGTAGCCACATTCGCCAGGAAGGGAATTTTTTGGCTTACCCCAGGAATCATTTGATTGCAGCAGCGTTTGATGGAAAGCTCATAGGATAATTTTAATTTTTTTTTTATTGTAAGTTTTGCTGAGCAACTGTAAATTTATTGCATCATTTTCGGTAAAAATGTAACAGCTCGCGTTACCAATCGTTCAGCAAAATTTACAGAACAGTTCGGTAAGTTTTGACAGCTCAGTAGCGAAGTTAAATTTACTGAACGTATTGTAAAGTTAAAAAACTACCAAATAGATATCCGAATGTTCAGCTGGTAAAAAATTACAGTATACTGTAACAAAATCTAAGTGTGTATCAGATGCTGTATTCTATTTGCGAAAGTGTTTTGAGTATCGCGAGAAATCAGCTTTTAACGTCATAGTTTGGCCCTGACCTTTAGACCCTAATCTTGAATTACTCGAGAATTCTGAATTGGAGATCAAGGGCTTAGTACAGTATTTACAAATACTTGAAATGTTGCCTATAGATTACATAAATCCAGTTGAATAAGCTGAAATAGTTTATTATCACAAATCTGCACACTTTTGGAAAGCATTAGCAGAGAGCAGAACTGTTTTTCATACTAATCGGAAATGTAGGTTTGATGTATGAATTAATTGAATATGCAAATTATGATGAAAATAATTAATAAGTAAGAAATCAAATGGTTATACGTAAATCCTCTGTTTTCGAATATCAGAGTGATGGAATGAAAGTGGGAATGGTAACCCTAGATGCTATACCTGTATCGATGTCTTTTATCGTGAGGCTAATTGCTTACAAAATTCTAGGTATACAGTTTTGAAGAAAAAGGCAGCTTTTAGAGTACGCATCGGCAATGGATAATGTACTGCGTCATCAAGCGGAAATTTTGCTGAAGAATTCGAAATACAATCTGAGACACACCCGCGAAAGACAATGGAAAATTTTGTCAGGTACTAACGAAGTCATCCACGGAACAGGGGGAACTATTCTACAGGCGCAAGTTAAAAATTAAGCCTTTCGTATGTTAAATGATCGCTTCTAACAAATCCAGGGAACGAACGGTCAAGCTCTAAATAGGGGGGCGACTCCGGCGTAGTGGTTAACATCCATACCTCTCACGCCAAAGTAACGAGTTCGAATCTTACCCCCGAAGAAGTTACGAAAATGCCCAAAAAGTGGTGATTGAGTGACTACGACAGGAGATGAACCAGCCTGAGGCTGAAAATCTCGATAATCAAGAAACAAAATAAAAAGCTCTAAAGAGAAGTTTTTTCAAGCTAAGCAGGTATTTTGGTAGATACCATTCCTTTGCTTACCAAAAGCTTATTAATTTTACATAGTGAATGACATATTATTCCTACAGCCTTACATACCAACAATTCTCCCACCCTTCCGCAATTCTGTGGAGAGTGATGCAATATTATGTGTGTATCAATAGTGCATCCAGCAAAATTCAAATCACCTAAGGGTAGATATGTTGTGAGGTTTGGTTCATGAACTCAGACTGGTGACTTGTTATCATGCCCTCTTATATGTCAATAAAATGAGATAAAAATAAGCTTAAACACTTTTTCTTGGCGTGTTTGTGGATACAAATATTCTATCTCAAGCATGATCTGAACCGTTAATGAAGAACAAATAACAATCAAGGATTCTTAATCGTGCACAGGATAATCAATGTACCATTAACACTAAGACTTTTACTTCATAACGAATAAGTTTCTAACACAGAGAGTAATCATCGTACGGAAAAGTTTCTTGTATTTTACCTGCGAACCGTAGTGCATCTGTGTGACTAGGTGCGACACTTTCGGTTCCATTTGTCATCACATCAGGCGTTCCTCAGGGCAGCAATTTCGGGCCACTTCTCTTCGTGCTGTTTGTGAATGATCTCTGCAATGAATTGAAGCCACTCAAAATAAAGTACGCAACTGACCTAAAACTTTTTCGAGTTATAACATCCCTGGTGAATTGCTGTGCATTGCAGATGGACGTTGACAATGTCTTGGATTGGTGCGCTAGAAATGGAATGGAGGTGAACATTAAGGAAATACGCTTGATTCCAAATTGCGTTTTGCTGAGCACACTTGCGAAAGCCTTCGCAGTTCTTAACTCATCAAACGTAACACCAGAAAATTCAACAACGTCTATTGCCTGAAGGCATTATATAACCTTATCTCTTGTTCGTAGCTTATTAGAATACGTGGTTACAGTTTGGGGCCCGTATCATGCCGTTCAGACTGATCGCATAGAACGAGTGCAAAAAAGTTTCATTAGATATGCACTCCTAAGGCTTCCTTGGCAAAATCCAGTGGCGTTTCGTCCATATGTGCACCTCGTGCACTGCACAGTCTAAAATTGTATATTTCATGTATTATCAAATTCATCGATTTAATACTCCGTTAATACTCGCAGACTGGGCATTTCAAATGGTGCACCAGATCCTGTATATACCACACGTAGATCGTTTGTAGATGTTTTTTTTTTCTATAACTTGATTGCCGATGAGTTAGTGTCTGTTTTGTGCACTTTGTTTCTGTTCTTTCGGGACATTGACAAGGTACTTTTTGTGGCATATCACAAGAGACTCGGCAAAGGAGGAACTATGGAGCAAGATATTGTTGTCAAAATTGACGTCCGGGTTCGAAAGAAAGTGCACAACCGGTTAATTTTCTCACGAGACGCCACTGGCAAAATCTAATCCTACTGCCGCCTTATGAAACTCCCCGGGCGCACTCATAAATCTACCAACTCTATGAAGCCGGCGGATAAGTCTGCAACAACTTTTCGTGTTTAACCTGCTCGGAAACAACATTGACAGCTCCGAACGCTTGGCAAAACTCATTTTCAACGCTCCTTCAAGATCTATTCGGGGAACGCAATTTCTCCGACGCTCTGCTCATCGTACACAGTACGGGCAGAATAACCCCCTTGAGGTTTGTTGTGCATTGTTCAATTATGTGTACCATATGTATGATTTTAATGTAAGCAAGAATACATTTAAATTTAAGATAAGAGATAGTTATTTAGTCAATGTTTGTACGTTATATTTTCATTCGAAGACATAAACAAATAAATAAGTTTTCACTTTAAAGTAGTACATGCGTCGACATAAAACGCTTCAAAGGCATGTTGATTTAGGGAAGCATTTAAACATTTAAAATTTTGTTGTCTATAGATTTTGCTGAACATTTTGACGTACGATTTAACAGATGAATTTCCACTGTCTTGGTCTAGTGCGCTTGTGTCCTATACACCATTAAATTCGTCATAAAATTCTGAAATTTTCAAAAATACATAACTGGGGATCTCTTAATATATATAAAAAAAATCCTATACTCATGCTCAATATACACAAATACTTTTCTTTTTTTTTTTTTTTAAACACTATTTTTAAAAAAAAAAACTTTTTTGAGCGTATTAGTAGAACGATTGTGATTGGGAAACTAGGAGAATTTAAAATTTAACACTTCATTTGATCACTTTTTAAAAAATAAAAAATTAAACCTTGAAAAAAGTGTTTCAAGGTTTAATTTTTTTATTTTTTAAAAAGTGATCAAATGAAGTGTTAAATTTTAAATTCTCCTAGTTTCCCAATACACAAATAGTTTTCTGGAGCCACATGACTGTATATCTTATTCGAGATGCAAACAATCTGAGTTACATCGGATATTTTTACCTATGAATTCGAAGGAGCTAGGTAAATTTATTAATTACAGCTACCTTCACCCTTGCCTTAACATTAAGGGAATTCGGCTCGGTGTTACTACGGTAGCCATTATCTCACTATTTTGAGCGCTATTATTCTCAGTATCTACCGAAGATACAGATTTGAAAACGTATCAATACATGTGCACACTAGCTAGAGGTAAACCAATATATTTTCAACAATGTCAATGCTCGAAAAGCTGAAATTCATATCGCCAAAGTCGCGAGACGAACAGAAATATATCTAAAATTAAGGAAAGGTAGGTAAAATAACACCAACAATAACACGACATATAGTCTCACTTTAAACAATTCCTACTTTTTTCTAAGGTAGCCTGTAAACGGCACTCCTCCAATCACCAAAAATATCCACATGAGAAAACGTAGACCGAAAACCATGCCTCTCTTCCAGGATACAGCATAATTTTAAGCGATTTTTTCTTATCTGTCAAATTAAATCAACGAGGAATTATATTTCGATACTCCCTTTGCAACCCCGTGAAATGTCTTAATGAATTATCTCATAATATTGGCAACACTGGTATTAGTTTCTGGTATCGTCTTTCCTCTCACTACTACATGCAGATGAGCAGAGTTTTTCGTTAGCTGCCGCTCGCTTGCTCTCTCGATTCGCATTTCGCACACCACCACGTTTCCCTACGTAATAAGTTCAAGCAGGATGGCATGAACGTAGCTCTCCCTCTCTCTGTTTATCTTTTTCAGTGCATTAAACGTGAGATAGAGAACACAGTTGGTATCAGTCTGTTCCGGTCTTTACCGTCGGAAAGTTGTATATTAGTGTGCATAGTTGGTTGGGCTGCGCTGCTTGAATTATCTATACGGATTGCGGTCTGCGTGTGTGACTTGACTAGGTGGTGGTATTATTGCTGGTGAGTGGTTAGTGTTGACGAAAGCGATCGCTGCGACGCGAGAATATGGTTAATTTATTATTCCCTTCAAAAGTAATTCTCGCGGCAGCGTAGATACTGAAATTGTAAATATTCGTTCGAGTGTTACATGGTCGCGGCTTTCCCGCCAAGAATCGTGAAGAAAAATAATATTGCCAGTGTAAATGTCGCTTGTTTTGAATTACATTTGGGTGCTATCGTCGCTGAAGATGTTCTTTTGAGTTGCCCAAGCGTGGCCGATCAACGGAAAGTGTGTAATTTAATCGGAAGAGAGCTAGAGCGCGCTGGTATTGAAAAATGTATTGTCGGAGTGCTCCTGCAAAAATGGCTCCCGTCAAGGTTTCTGTTATTTCTTTTTTCTCTTCATTTTCTCATATATATTTTTTTCATGCTGAACCTCGCCTTTTAAGTGAATGATGGTAATATACTGGCATAAACAAAGAGTGCTTGTTTGACAAGTCGGAATAGATCATTGCACCGAATGTATTAACCTCACTTTTTTGACAGTTCAGGGAGCTTGTTTACAAGGTGTTAGAATTTGAACCGCTCAATCGAAAATTTTCATTAGCTTTTTCCGGATTCTGTGCGATAAGATTCGGGAAACGATGTTAAAATAAGCACTGGTGTCTGTTTTCCTGCCGTTTTATTTCAACCGTAATAAATTTAGAGCACAAAATCTCAAACCGATCTCACCGAAAATATTCTAAGTCCAAGTAAACAAGCTCCCTGAACTGTCAAAATTGCATTGATGACGCCATCGTGCAATGATCTATATGAAGTGAGGGATTAAAACATTAGATCAGGAATAACCTCAAATGGTTCGGACAAGGACGCCGTCACAGTTTTTTTTTTTTCATCAAGGGAAAAGCAATGATAATTGTAATGGTAGCGTTAAAAAGGTACTGCAGTAGGCGCTGTGTCTTAACCGGCTCACAGATCAGTATCGAGTAATCGACGCTACGAAATTACTCTTCGCGTGTAGTGTTGCCAGCTTTTGGACTTTTTCAAGACCAACATTATATTCAGTCGTAAGTAAACTGTTTGGACTTTCGAAACCATCGGATCAAATACCTGTATAATTGAATATGTCTATTCTCTAAGTACTGTACGATGTTTTGATCGATTATGTACATTTTTATTGACACAGTTGGTTTTAGATATTCTTAAGCAAGATATTAATGTTAACACCACGAGAGGCTTAGCACATTGTATACGTATGCCTTCCGTTGACTTATATTTGACAGAAACCTAATAAGCACCTGTCAAAAAGCACGTAAACACAATGTATCCCTTGTGGTAATTTTCTCCGAGGGGTGATAACATTTTGAATTCTGCCAATAATTTATTTAAAATAGTTCTATTGCACGGAAATTTATTTTGTGTTATTTTGGATTTTCGTTTTTCTTTATATGCAGATTATGTAATGGATTTTTAAGGTCCCAATAAAGTATTCTAGTTTTGAATCTAAATCCAACTCCCCTACCTAGGCAAATTTTAGTGATATCTCAAGACAGCTTTATTTACATTTCTTTGTTATAATATATCTATTTTGTTAACTTACCCAGGTAATCAATAAGCCACAAGAAACCACGAGGCTATAATAGCATGCATATATAGGCCATATGCATTACGTCTATTGCATCATTGAAGTTGGATTAACGCTGAAAAGGGCCCCACTAAAATCGAACTAATGCTATATCTTTTATTATGCCATAAAAAATATTGCTAAAGTAGCATTATTGCATTGGTAATGCATCATTGAATTCTTAAAGCTAATCTGTTAAATTGATGCGATCCCGAATTGATGATGTTGATTTTGGGTTGAATAAATGCAATAATATAATGCTTGTGGTTACTTGGGTAGATCCAAAGCTTCTTTACCGCAGCCTATCAAACAATTAAATCGCCTCAAATGCTATATAAATGCTGCTTTTGGCCCAATATACGGCTGCTCTATTGCAATGCTATGATAATGCTTTATTAATGCTATTTTGCATTAGAAATGCTTATTACAGGCAACAAGCATTTAAAATCATTTGCAATTCAACTTTTCAACAAATAGCATTCAAGATGCTAATATAAAGCTTGTAGCATCTGAAATGCAGATAGGGTTGATTTACTGCATACGCTAATGCTTATTGGTTACCTAGGTAAGCATATTATGTAAATTGTCGTTTGCCGAAGTCTATAAGTCTCCTAGCCTAACCTTTACATCGAAGAGTGGTTTGTTTACATGGATTTATTTTTCCAGCTGGGTGCATTTCCCACTGCGACCAGTTTTTTGATCTATTGTGGCGAGTCCTTTTTTTATTTACACGCTAATATCGGATTACCTAAATATGTGTGAAGAATACCCGTAATCGCGATAAGTGCGCATATCTATTCACGGGTACGTTACTACTTACCAATATTTGAATATATTTTTTTCCCATTAAAATTTCCTCAAATATGAGTAAAGTCAACTTTACCCATAAATGAGTTTGTTCACTTTTTTTTGCAATTACGGGTAAACAGAACTTAGCGTGTACGCCACATCTTAGGATGTCATATGACTATTAGATTGAGTGATTGCTGACTATAGGCATTATCTCAATAAGGTATTATAGATCGAATAAATTTCATTGCCTTTTGGGAGAGTTGTATTAAACCTTTATCAAAAAATTTGCTCCATTTATGAAAGAGTTGTTCACAGTAGCATATCTTGGTTGCAAAAGCGACAAGGGTTATCGTCCAATTTTCCTAGCTGTTTTAAATAATATTTACTTGGACAGTTATATTTTTAATAGGTGTTAGATATATTTTACCTTATCAAGCTGTTGCATTATCCAGACGTCATCTATCCTTTTTTCAGTTCTGTCACTTTATGAGGCGGGAAGCCCGTATGGCATATGGTCGTTAGGCATAAAGTCATTTGGCATAACAATAACTTGGGCTAAGTGGTCATTTGGCATAATGACCATCTGGCATAACACTCTTGAAATACTTTAGAATCCGAATAGTCCTTTGGCATAATGACCATTTGACATAATGTCATTGGCATAATATCATTGGCAAGGTTTTTATCCATTTCAATATTCCCTTATTTGTAATGAGCTGTTCTTTAAAATTTGGCATTCATATGTTTCAGGGTTAAAATTTAAACTTGACAATCAAATGTTTTCTTCTCTGATGTTGAACAGTGAATTTTTAGATTGATTTAAGGTATGTATTGCTTAGTTATGCTTGGCATAATTCATTCGAACCGACTGAAATGCAGGGTGGCCACAGACTCGGGAAATGCGGGAAAAATGCGGGAATCCAAAACCATCGGGAAATATGCGGGAAAAAGTCGGGAATTTCAAAATCCATCGGGAATTTTTTGACATATGGGAGAAACTATGCTTACACCTTTTCCAAATGGATCATTTGAGTAGCGTTGTTGTCATCTACTCTGTCCAACGATCTCTTTAACGGAATGAAACAGTGTTTTTCTGCAAAACGAGCATTTTCTGAAAAAGTCAGCTCAGTGTTCCCGGTTGTTAACTAGAAGACATTCAAAGAATTTAGTGGGGAAATCGGGAATCTGCGAGCCAGTCCTGGCTTTGCAGTCCTTAACATCGGTAGCTGCAGCTCGACGTGCCAGCTGACGATTCCTTCAAGGGGGGCTAAGAAAACCATGTTGGCATGTGAAGCCTGTTTCAAAACGTACCGCGTAAACGTAACGTACGAGGTTACGCACATGACGTACTTTTGTTTTATTCCACTTGACTGGAACTTCTTGGGTGATCCTTTTGACGAAAGCATCGCCAACGTAGGCATTACTGTAAATTTTAGTGCAAAGGTTGTCTTTGCAAGTTTTTTACAAGATTTTTTTTCTTTTCATATGCTACACGAGCTCCGCCAACCTGGGTTGATAACACTGTGTCATTTTTAAAATACCATAAAATCCATTTGTATAATAGACAAATATTTGTCACTACAAAGGACAGAATCCTATTGTGTCAGTTACCCTAAAGTCGACCCCATTTTCGATGAACGATGTCAAACTGTTGCTAAAATCTCATAGGCTAAGCTTTATTGACAACCTCAACATTCACATTCGTGTGAATTCTTTACGAGACGCTTTACAGTTGCAGGAAAATTTAGAGACAGTACAAAGGTGGTGCGAGGTGAACTGTATGTTCTTAAATCCGGGAAAGTATACCGTTGTTAGTTTTTCTTGGAAAAAGTTTCCTATTATCTTCGGTTATTCCTTGGTTATAACTCCTCTGCTGCTTGGTGTGATACTCGTCGATAAAATCACGTACATGTCCTACATCATAATGAAAGCTTCCCAAAAATTCGGCTTCATTTTTCGTGTGGCTGAAAAATTTCCAGACGTGTTCTGCCGTAAGTCATTCCACCAGTCAGGTCCACCTTGAAAAATGCTTACCCGGTCTGGAACCCTCATTTCCAAAATGGCGTAGAAACTATTGAGTCAATTGAAAGACGTTTCATCCGATACGCTTTTCATATACTGCCTTGGAGGGACCCTTTCACCCTTTCACCCTTCCAAGTTACGAGAGTCGCTGCCTTATGATTCATTTCGACACTCTTCAAATTCGTCGTGAAGCTTCGAAGGCACTAATCGTTGCTGATTTACTGTTTTATCGAATAGACTAATTTTCACTGCTCGCCGATATTCCAGTCGAGGTTCGTAGCCGTGTCTTACGAAACATCTCCCTCCTTAGATTTCCACACAGGAGTTTGTTTTTGATTTTAATATGTCGCAAGACTATACAAGAAGGCAGTTCTTGTTAGTGTTAAGACAGACTATTTGTATTTCGACACCAAATTAGTCTGTTGATAACTAATCAAATAAATATGAAAATCAAGAAAACGAAAGAATTTTAGAAAATTTCTGAGAAAGACTTTTTAGCATTCCGCAACAACTGTCTATGTTTTGACTGCGCAGGAGACATACCCTTCAACGCATTACGTCATCTGCATTAACCCTGATGTTATAACTCACTTCATGGACATAGCTAAAAAGCGTCTTGAGCTGTGTCTGGAACCGTTCGTAAACAAAGACCATCTGGGCGCTGCAGTTGCACACAAAGTGAATGAAAAATTTGGGCAGCTGTCTCAATACCGTCTTCAAAGACGTTGCTCGTCGAATTCTAGAGAAAAGAACACTGTTTGAACCAATTTTGGCTAGAACTGATTGGTCATTCCAAGAAGAAGCTGCCAAATTTTAAAACATTAGTTAAAAAGATGCTCATTCGGTCGCACGGAAATCCGACTATTGCGTGAGGATTTCCAATAAATGAAAAGTGTCTGGTAGTAAACCAAACTGAAAAGGGTTTGGTAGCTCAGAGAACTGTCTACGAACTATCAACGACGTTGAAATCACGAAGTCATTGATACAATATGCACATAACGCACGTGCATAATTTTCTAGTCGAAAACCTCGAGTGCTTAACTTGTTTTCTTCGCTATTTATGCTTCAACAAACTTTGTTCTCCTCCAAAGCAGGGTACGGAATATGCAAGAAGTCCAATTTGCGGCTACTATTCGTCATTATGCCTAAATGAAAGAAGTCAGAATTTCAGATTGAACAATTTCCTGAAAAGCTTATCTTTTAATCTAGTTTATATTAACTTATTAACTCCCAGTCGGGAAAAACAGTCGAAAAAGCGGGAAAAATTCGGGAAAAAAGCGGGAATTTTAAAATTAAGATTGTGTGGCCACCCTGGAAATGTAATTGTCACAAATAGGTTAATATGGGAAGTATTGTAATCTCCCTTCTGTATTAACTTATGTGCCAAAACCATAATGCAAAATAAAATTGATTAATTGCTTAGAAATTGATCTAATTTTCTAGAATTTTTGCCAAACTGTCCTTATGCGAAGTGTTTCTGATAAAACGTGAATTTACAGATTTTCAATCCAAATCTTTCTCAAACTGTTCGGTGCCAATGCCAAAAGACCTTATATTAATTGAATTTTGAATGTCTATGCCAAATTATAACTATGCCCACCCAACAAACAATTGCTCATTAAATAAACATCATTATGACGATTTAATTCAGCAGTGTGTTGAATAATCCTTGAACTACTTTCAATCACAGCTTTTGTTCAGGCATTATTCACACAAATTTGGAGAAGTTATTAAGCTGTCGCCAAGTGCTTTTGGACACTGCCAATTGCATATGTTTAAGAAGCAAGTTCTAAGCAATGGAGTTCAGCTGTTTCAGTTTATTAATGAAGATTTAACAGAAACATTATGTAACATTTATTAATCGAGATTTGAACCATCAACCTTTGTATCCTCAACTACGTGACTTACCAACTGCGCTATCCTATAATTGAATGAAGTATAAACGAATCGTCTATATAAGCACAATGTTATATATTGAATAGTAGCAGAAGTGATGCTTTAATTGAGCTACATTGACATTCTATTTATAGCGTAGCCTGTAAATAAGCAACATCAGTGCTCAATTAAAGCTTCTAAATGTTGTTATTAAACGCCTGAGTTAACAAGCTGTACACAAGCTTTGGTATTGGATGTTCGGTTTTACTACGTGCATTACTGACAAGGGGACGTTGAACAAGATGCGATTAAAAGATATGACAATGTTTTCTGGTGTTATTTATTAACACTGCGCTGTTTTCTATTTGGATGGGCAATGGAAAGAGCTATTTGCTCCAAGCAGTTGACTATAGTTTCAACTCTTGAAAACACGTCAATACTTTTTCACCGGCACCAGAAATGAACAACTGAGGAACGAAAATTTAAGAATTAACTGAATTCAATGAATATCTACAGCATAACTTGAAGTTGAAGAAGAAATATTGAACCAAAATTACGAACACTTCGGAGGCTTTACTGCGGCATTCAAACAACCTTTATTTTAATTGTAGTTTATTTAGCTGACTATTCGTTTAAACCACAGCTACTATTTAACTAAATATAAGGTTTAATTGGCAAAGCTAGTTAAAAGTCATTGCATTAGAGGCACAAACTGTAATTCAACTAATTGTTCAGTGGTTGAATAAAAGTCAATTAAGACACCTGTGTAAAGCTTTTGTATTATTTTTCTTCAGCTTATAAGTGGATCAGTTGAATAGTGATGTACATTGCAGCTGTTATTCAATTCAATATCAGGTTTTATAAGCTAGGCTATATAAACGATGTTTAAACAGATTTATAAACTGAAATTCATCTCTTTGTTGAACTGTGTAAATTTAGTTATATATAAATACTAAAATAGCTTTTACTAAGCACGTTATTCAAACAAAATGAAACACTTGAATTAATGTTAATATTTCAATTGAGGGCATGGTTATTCAGCTTATATTTCAGTTAGATTTTTTATTCAGCTGCGATAGTCGTGATTCAGCTTTAATAAAGCATGTAAGCTTATTTACTGCTTCCGTTTGTTTGTTGGGCACTGAACCTAAAGTAGCTTTATTTTACGATTTTCATGCCAGATAACCGTAATATTTCTTTTCTTTGTTTTATGCCAAATGCTCATTATGCCAAACAGCCTTTATGCCATACGCAGTAGCCCCCTTCCTGGGGCCCCACCAAATGGTTCAGGAATGGTTTCGATTAATCTCATCTTGCTAATAAATCTTCTTTTTCATTACCTTCAACTCCACAGTGCCCAGGTACCCAACATAGATTCACTGTTCTATTTCGAACCGCCTGCTGCAGCAACTGAATACATTCCCAAACTAATTTAAAAGTCAAATAACTGACTTTTAATGCTTTTAAGGCAGCTTGATTTCAGAAAGAATACATACACGCTCGTTCAGATCTACTGTAAATAGACTAACTTTCACTCACACGTATTTCTATGCTGAATGTTAAAAACTGAGGAACTTGAAACATGGACACTGAGCAAATGCTACTCTGATTGTAAAAGCGCTGTACTTATAAAAATAGAGTAATTATAATAAAGCTGTCCAAAGCGAAAGCGTTGTTAAATCGATCAAAAGTTTCCAAGATGGTACGACTGTATGTTGTAATCAACAACAAATTTCCATTCCATCCATGTTGCCTTCCAAAAGATTCATTAAATATGTGTGAATACATATCGTCATCAGAAAATATAGCTAAAAAAACTACTGTTACAACTGTAGATCTTATGTTTGGAACTTAAGGACAGTTTTGAGTACCTAGAATATCCCAAGATTGTCGCATTAGGTATGTTCGCCTTCCACAATATTCAATCAATATTGTTTAATACATATTGCTCCTTTGCAAACTCTTAACACCTACTGTTACAACTGTAGATCTTGTGTTCTGAACTCAAGGATAGTTTGGATGACCATCCCTGTTTATCTCATGATGTATTTTTTTACGCTCGAAAATATTCACAGGATATGGTTGAATACGTAGCGTAACGTAGCCTAAAAAGCTATAGTTACTACGGTAGGTCTTAAGTTCTGTACTTAAGGACAATTTAGATGACCTACAGAGTACAGAATTGAGGAGTATTGGAATCAGTTGTTTACAAAGAAAACGGTTGTAGGTGAGCCTAAAAATCCTCAGGTGATTGAGGTATT
This sequence comes from Aedes japonicus, assembly GCA_034211315.2. Lineage (NCBI taxonomy): Eukaryota > Metazoa > Arthropoda > Insecta > Diptera > Culicidae > Aedes > Aedes japonicus. The sequence continues at coordinate 60,387 of JASCZW010002954.1, read as the reverse complement.
GCAAACAGCTTCACATGAGAACAGCTCAAAAAGGGAATTGAGAAGAAAGATATGTCACAAGTAAAGTAGCTGCGGACAAAGTGCAGGAGGTTGTGGAGAGAAAAAAGTCGTGACTACAGCTTTCTTTACAAAAAAAAAACCCAAAAAGTTTCACTGTTCCGCAGTATTATCCATTTTTGCCAAAGGGGGATGAACTAAGTGATCAGTTTATTTTACTGTACTTAAAAGCAAATATATAAAAGATTAAAAAAGAGAGCTTAAATTGGTAAATCACTTTCTAGTCACTATTTGGTCACTATTTTTATTATTTTAGTCACTAAAGTCACTATTATTTATCCATAAATCCGCTACCACCCCTGCATACCTCCATCACCAGTCGCTTCATTTTAGTTACAGTTTCTTCTTTCAAATGGAAATTCTCTCCCTAGTCGTTATGCAGATTCTGTGAGAAGTATGTGATAAAATATTAGTTTTCAAATTATCAACAACTTTATTCCCGAGGATAGTTAGACTAGCTGCGCAGAAGTTATCCGGTTTCATTTAGTGGTTTAGTCTTTGAAATCTCACAGCAGGCATGAAAACGGGATTCCAACACATTTAATTACAAATGGCTTGATGTACAATGAAGGGAATTTAGGAGCGCATAACACATAAATAAAACATGACATTCTTCAATGAAAAATATAATAATATACCCGCATTCCGTTTATTTTTTACTTCTGACAAGTGCAAATATTGTAAAAATGATTGCAAGACAACACCATTCTATTTCACCATGTAAAAAAACAGACTACCCAGGTAACCAATACGCAATTCCAAAGCGTCTTTGAGGCAGCCTATCAACCAATTAATTCACCTTAAATGCAACATAAATGCCGCTTTTGGCCCAATATACGGCTGCTTTACTGCAATGCTATGATAATGCTTCATCAATGCTATTTTGCATTCGAAATGCTTATTATAGGCAACAAGCATTTGAATAGCATTCGAAATCCAACTTTACAACAGATAGCATTCAAATTGCTGATATAATGCTTGTAGCATCTGAAATGCAGAATTAGGGTTCATTTAGTGTATATGCAAATGCTTATTGGATACCTGCGCACCCTTCTATCTTGTTGTTGTTTTTGCTTTGGTATGTATGTAATTTTTGAGCCTGAGGCTAATTCTTCTAATACTAATACTAATGCTCTTTTATACAAAAAAGTTTCTATCTTTAATGAAAGGTCTCTGAAGTCTCCTTTTTTAACAAAATTGGTTCTAAAGTCCCTTTTTAAACTTCTTGTTTGAATTGTGTTGCTAATAAGTGTCAATGTAATCAACAGATAATTGTTGCTGAACGTTAATTCATTTATATAAGTACTTCCATACATCGATATTATGGTTTAACATGGTTCACTAAACTCGATCCGTATGAGTGATTAAAAATATGAAATTTGATGGTGATTTTCTCAGAAAATCTTCAAAGATTCTACCAAATTCAAATCACAACCCCAGAAGCAGCAGTCAATCTGATACAGTGAATATTTACAAGCAACCCTTTCACTTCGCTATTTGGAACGAGAATAAGATTCAGTTCAATCGATTTTACAATGATAAGACATGACCCTTTTTTAAGCAAAGCTCGAGTAATTCATGATTAGGGCCTAAAAGTCATTTGTAAACAATGATTTTAAACGTTGATCTCTCACGAATCTCAAAAATCCTACTATATCCAGCTACTCCATATGGCAGAACTGACATTCTTCTACCAGATGCTGCTTTCATTTCACGAAAGTAATTTAAGATTTCACAGAAATCGACCTTTAAAGTCATTGTTTACAAATGGCGTTTAGGCCCTTAACAAGAATTACTCGAGAAATGTTATATTGCTGATAACGCAATATCAACCGTTTTGGCTAATACGGTAAATTTATAAAGTGGTGACTGAAAAATTATGGATTTAATTTAGATAAAAATGCTGGTTACCTCTAGATTTCAGCCGATATTTCAGCTCAATTGGTTTACGGGAAAATGAAAGACATGCCCAGAATTAACAACGGCTTCATTTTTTGCCACCGGAAACCACCAATAGCAACACCTTAACGTTAGGATGATGCTTGGTCAGATACACGTTTTTGTGCTGGTCGGTTCTGGAAATTGATACGGGATCAACGGTAAATATGCTCTAGTTGGTGAAAAGGCTTACCGGAGTTTTTCGCTTAAGGAAATTCAAAATTTTCATAAGTCACTCGGCTCGTTGGTCCCGGATGCGGTTGGTAATCATGTGGTTTTTTTTTCCGTGCCCTTGACTTCACCCTACAATTTTCCGTGCCTTAAAGTCGTTGAGCCCGTGTTCCTTCGCTATTTTCCTTATTGTGTGCGCTGGGATCACCCGAATCTTCCTTGCGATGGCAGCGGTAAATCTCGATTCAAGCTTACCTCGGACGACCTGTGGCCACCAAGACCCTTTTCACGGTCCACAGGGACACTCCCACGGCGATTGCAATGCCTTTTTGCGACATTGGCGAGTGGGAAGAATCACGAATACGCTGCCACTTCATCATGGTGCAACTGCCAAACTAAGGAAATCGGCTTCTGTCACTCGCAGCCTACCATGATATGAATTATAGCCTACATGCATGTAAGCAAAAACAAGACATTGTATGCACAGATGAAACGATGGTGCAAAAATTATCACGCATACGGTATATACAATACTTCCTTTTTCTTAAGAATGAGCTAATCAAAACCAAACAAAAAGCGATCTTCGTCATATTAATTGTTGGTGTATTATTAAAAAAAAAATTGAAACTTGGTATGGTCTCCGATTTCAAGAACAACGCAGTAATAATATTCAAGCGTTGAACTGCATTACAGTCAAGGGTCACGCTCTAATCCCAAGCAAATCGGCAACGCTTAACGTATTTATGTTGCGACAAGCCCTATGCTACACGCATACATATAAAACGCGCTTCAAATACGCATCGAAACATGACTATTCGTGTTCCGCGTCTGAGCATTGTGCTGGCGTAGGAGAGAATACATATTATGTATGGGCTTAAAGTCGACAGGCACAATTTATCCCACGGCTAACTAAGTCTGCTACTTATTGTGTGCTGAATATGTTATCCATGGCTTTTAAAAAAAATCATTATGCTACCCTACTATTCAGCGCATCTGGCTCATAACCACTACCACGAGTCAGGAGCATTTTTGTGAGTACGAGAGAAACACGTTTTCCGCACACACGAACACATGGTATGGTGTGCTCTCCGGTGCAAAGAACCATCGTGTTCTCTCCCGTCAAGCTTGACGATATACACAACGAAGCGCGCTATTTAGTAGTGTGTGGTGTTTCAAAGGGGTCGGTGACTAGCAGCAGCAGCAGCAGCAACACCCGGGCCTGTGGAGTGAACGCATCAATTTTTGTTGTGACTTTTGCTTACTGCATTTATCCACCCTCTCCGGCTGAGAGAGCGAGAGAAGCAGAGAAAGATCTTTGTCCGTGTCCAGCTGTCGCTGTTTCTTGTTATCAAAAGCTCACGAAACACAACGGGAACTGGGTAATTACTTCAGCACGACTGTTGCAATTTTTTCCCCGATCGTTTTTCTCTATTCTTCATTCCATTCGGTGTACTTACGCTTCCCATTCACACATATATCTGATGCGCGACAACCGTACTTATCATTCGCAACGCGTACAATTTTTTATCCCGAAACTTCGCCTCTCTGCGGTCTGGTTTTTTGTTTCGCGTCGTGTGACAAGCTATTGCGTCATGTAGAGATTTTCAGTTTCCCTGTCAGCCGGAAGAATCAGAAAAAAGAGGCAATGAACTAACTTTGACAGCTCAGTGATGTGGATATTACAGCAGAGAATCAAGCGGTGTTTGTGAAAGCTGTTAAAATTACCGCAAAGCAGCAATAATGTAAGTTGGTAATCACCGAAATCGCTTGCTCCGCCGATTGAGATAGCCTGGAATACCTAATCCTTCCTTTTCGACTGTATGTGTGCGTATGTTGTCCATCAGAAGTGTCACGATAAAATTGGATTCACTTTTGCTCATTCAATCAATCGTTTTGTTCAGTAGCAGCCCGGCCGAAGAGCAGCAAGTGATGCCCAGTCTTGATAGGGTGTGATGATACGCTGCACATTAATGCACAGACGGAATGTAATGCACAGTGTTGGAACCTCTTATCTCACATAGCTAACGTTAATACGAAATGTATCGTCATACCAGCACTAGTAGAGTGTCGCTTATGAAGAGCTGGCTTAGAAATTCGCTCTCTAGTGACGCACTGTAATTTCCTTAAATTTGTGCTTTCTAGGCGACGTGGATATTTTGTGCACATTGGTTTCATGAAAGAATAATCAATTCTCGAACAATTTTGAAAAACTTATCCCTGGGCCAGTGAAAGTATATTATGAATGCAAACACGACGCTCGCTTTGCAGTAGAGAGTTGTGTGGGTGATGAAGTTTCCGAATGCATTGCGAAACAAAACTAAATGCGTCTACACCTAGAGGAAAACAATGCACTTTTTCATATGATCCATTGAGAGATACTTTTTTGTCGAAGCTCTCTTTTTTAACGATCTTTACTCACTGGTTGTAATCGCTTACTTTTAACTATTTACAACACACAGTGCAGTTAAAGAGGCTACCATCTAGCATCTCGTATGACAAACACGACAACTAACGGTTTAGGAGAAACACATTTTTTTCTTAAGTAAGGTGGCTTTCAACCTTAGGTTTGGTCGCTATCAGAGGAAAGCACCTCCACCCTACACGGCCATGAATTTAATTTCAATTTTTAGTCGTTTTTGACTCACTTTCGTCAAAATTGGAGTCACTCAAATATGAGTAAATGTAACTGGGATTGACTTGTTGACACATCAAACACATCGCTCTGATTTAAGTCAATGTCTTAGATATGTCGACGAGTCCTCATATATAAGTGATTCCACTTTTGGCAAAAATGAGTCATAACCGGCTTAAAATTAAGTAAAATAGTTATCGCACTCAACCAATGGATTTACATCCCCTCCTAAAGGGGACGTGACTAGACATTTTCTTGCTTCAGAAGAATCTCACCAACCTCAGCTGAGATTGAACCCAGACTAACTAGGATGTCCGGTAGCATTCACGCTTATCATTACACAATCGGCGCTAGCTCGATTTATTGAAGAGAAAGTCGATGTTAGGAATAATATATTGTTCGGGTTGACTTGTTTGGAAATCGAATGCAATTAAAAAAAAACGTACGTATGATCTTCTAAAAGAAAAGTGGAATAATCATCTAGTGCAAATAAATTTTAATCTCATCGGTTGTCAGTTATCCTACATATATTATTTTCGTAGGGACGACCACGGTGTAGTGGTTGACATCCATACCTCTCACGACAAAATCACGTGCTCGAATCTCACCCCCGGACAAGTTACGAAAATACCCAAAATTGGTATTTGAGTTACGAAAACGAGAGAGGAATCAGCTGGAGGCTGATAATCTCGATACTAAAGAAACAAAAAAAAATTTCGTTTTCGTTTATCGAATCAGGTTTCATTCTTTTGGAGCTAGCATTTTTTTTTTGTCTCTTTAAAAGACAACAAGCGTAAACAGAACCAAGAAATATTCCAAACACCATAATAATGTATTATGATTTTAACGCAAAACTACGTTTCTCTTTTCTATAGAGGGTTGTATTTTAAAATTTAAAGAAAAGTGAAAGCGTTACGCTAATTTCAAAAATTTTTGATCGTTATTTGCGTTATGAAAACATCGCATGAAATTTATAAGGTGTTTATATGATTTTCTTTTTTGCTATGGCAACCTAACTTAAAAAAATACTACATGAACATATTTGTATTATATGCTTTCTAATATTCAACTTATGATTATCCAAAGATAGTCACGTTGAGTGTACATACATTTCTCGCGTTATCGATTGTTCTCTATAGATTTACTAGCTGATTCCGGTGCGAGCGTTACTACGCCTGCAACTAAATGAATGAACATTACAAAGAGACAATACACAGTTTGTGGCTAATTTGCCTGGATAATTCTCAGGTTTGGTTGAAATTTGTGTTTGAAATCACCATAGAAACATTTCTCGCATTCCAAAAAACCCGCATATCAATTTTGTTCCATTTGCTCAAGTTATGCAGAAATTTGTGTTTCATGTGGAAGTCCTCCTCCTTTCCAGAAGGTGGAAGCGGTCTCGAACAATCATAAGAACCTTCCCCAGCCCCAAAAATCCCTGCATACATATTTTCACTCCGATCGGTCCGATAGACAGTCAGACAGAAATTCTATTTTAATATATATACAAATCCTGCGTCCAATAACCCCCACAAGCCAAACGTGGTTTCATTTGCTTGAATAGTTCTTGAGTTATGCATAAATTTGCGTTTCATTTGTATGGGAGCCCCCCTCCCTCTCCCCTTCAGAAGGCGGAAGAGTCTCAAATCACCATAGAAACATTTCTCTCCTTCAAAAACCTCCATATGCCAAATTTGGTTCTATTTGCTGGATTAGTTCTCGACTTATGCAAAAATGTGTGTTCCATTTGTATGGGATTACTGCACGGGACATGGTCGAATTGTCGATTCCCAACTTTTTTCGCGATCCACCTGATCCACTGGCCGGGATATTCCACGACCGCAATCATATTTTTTTGTCGAGGCACTTCTCGATTGGAAGCCATCTCGATAATCACTTGAGCAATTGTGATAAAATTTTGCATATGTAAACAAAATTTCATCAATTTTTACCCATGCAGTATAAAGTTATACACAAAAAAAAATGTTGCATTTTTGACTGACAACTGATTCAATCGACACCTCAAATATGATAAACTTAAAATCCTTGGAAATTTTCTTTGACAATCCCATTGTAATTCTTCAATAATCCGTGTTAATACACGGGTAAGATTGGCACAATAACTGAATCAATCAAAATCCTTCGTTCATTTTGCACATACCGTATGCGTTATAATGTTTGCACCATTGGGCAATGTCAAAATTGAAGAAATTCTCGAAAATGGGAGTCTTAAACCACAAACAGACGTTCGACTTTATCTCATTTACCTGTGTAAAAATATGGCTTCCCTCAAGATATTAACTAGCAATAACCTAACAGATGGCGCCACAGATTTGTGTTTCAATGGGTTGCCAGTCAAACTGTCAGATTAAATATAGCAATATGCTTCCGAAACGCACGACAAGTCCTTATAATGTAGCTTTGATCCATTTCTCTCCAGGTATGGGTCAATGTTTGTCTGAAGCTTGATGTACCCGGGTGGTGTTTAGAACAAGCCTTGGTCTTCATAACGCGCCATACTGAGTAATCTAGCGGATTAAGATCCATCGCCCAAAACGACAGATGTTCCTGCAACCACTTCTGCGGTTCGAGGTATGGCTAGTAGCCCCAATTTGTTGAAACATACCATTTGGTTTCGGGCCGTACTACTCTTCGATCCACGGAAGAGTTGTGTCGCCTTCTGGAATGAAAAACGGGGTCACATTTTTGCTATCGAAAGCCACCAAGCTAGAGCATGATACTTGGTCAGACACAAATATTGGACCATGTCAGATATGCAAAAGCTTTACGTAGTTCGGAGTGAGTAAAGAACCTGAAAATGTCTTTGTTCAATACCATGGAAGTGCCAGACCTGTATCGAAACAAGGGAAGGAAGAATAAAGCGTGGACCTCCCGTACCAAACGCTTCCATATAGAGTTTAATAACGTGACAATTTGTATTTTATCGTTGAGAGCATAGATCCTAGAGAGATTAGTTTATGCTCCTTTTGCCTGTGGGTGGAATTTTGGCATTTGTACCAAAAGTTATCTCCCTCAATGAAATTGAGATTGAAATTTAAAATTTACAGAATAATACATTTAGTTATCAGTTATAAAATAGTCCATGAAAAAGTGTATTCAAGGAAAAACGAATTGATGTGATATAACCACAGTGGAACTGACCCTTAGCTTCGGGTATTGACAGAAAATTCCTACTGAGCCCTTGCGATACATCAGGCCGGCCAGTTTAGCGCAAGGCAAAGGCACGGTGTGATATTTTAAGATGAAAAATTCGTCCTCCTTCAGGACACTCATAATCAACAAAATGATCATGTGTATGGTGAAAATCTTGCCAATATTCCAAAGGAAGTGCTAGCTTTAGAATGCTATGAGAATGTATTCAATGTCAAGGTGTTGTGACCCGTTTCACGGAAACTTCTGCTTCCTCACGCTTCAAAGTTGTATGGGAAGAAAATTACTGGATTGGAAATTTATTGGAAATCCGTAAATCGGATTACCGAACGATCAGCTGTTTTCGGTAAAACTTAACAGATTTCTGTAAAAAAAATGTGTGTAACCTTGAAGACAGTTGATTTGTCCACCTCTAACGATTTCGCTAATTCGCCGTGCGAATAGCACGGAATTTTCTTCTCAATCCACAAGCAAAATGTTGATGCGTTGCTTCTTTTGAACGTCATTTTGATAACTGAATGGCAAATGTCAACATTCTGCACACACACACGCGTAAAAAATGAGGGATGTTCAGGTTTTTCAAACGCACGATTAAGCGAAATGCGTCAATATTAGCGCGGCCAATTTCCGATCGTATCTCCAACAATCAATAGGAAACTAGCGATCGAAAATTATACCACTACTTTAGAAAATACATTGATCCCAGGTGCACCATAAAGTACCCCCCATTCTTTCGGCTTTCGGCATAAGGTGTGGCCCAGTTAGAATTGAAACATAGACTATTGCGCATATTTCGGATATACATTAACGAAATAGTATTCTGTTTTGCCTAAAATGGTCGACTTTGTGTGAACTTTAGAGGGAAAATACAAAAAAAAAATCATCTCGATTCCAAGAAATTTGCAGACTTTTCCCGGAATACTTTTCATCAACCGGTGCACATTATTCTCATCCATCGTTTTGGCAATCTTACTCCACTTAGTTCTCAATTTATTGATGCTTTTGACGACACTACCATTAACCCTCGGCTTCCTCTTCATATTTCATTTTCATTTTCATTTTGCAGCACAGGGTGGGGCAGTAAGAGCGCAAGTCAATCCAAGGCTGATAGAGAAGGAGGGGTAATGGCTGACTCGCCACATGCAAGCTACATGATCGCCATGGGTGGGGATAAGGATTAGGTTGGGGGAGGGGTTTGTAGTGTCTTTGGATTGAGATGATTGCTCTGCTACAAAATGACCTGAAATGTTTAATTTGTATATTAATCAGTAGTGAGTGTTTTATCATAAATCATTTTTTTTCGGGGTTGGTTTTTAAAATTTTACAAGTGATTTTGCCGGAAGGATTACTCTATGGTGACCAAATAAACACCGGGCTTTCAAAATCAGCTCATATAATTTTCTTGAAAATTTTTGGGATTCAATATCAGTCAGTGTACGCGTTTTGTTGTCTAGGTATTTGTTAATGGCCGTGTTCATGTACTTGTCCTTGTCATTATATTGTTAGTGATAATCTTGTCAGTGCAGGTATCTGCGCAATTTCATATAGTAAAGGTGTGACAATGTGACAGCTATCTCCCTTATTCCCAAATGTAACGAAGTATTTGACGTTAAACTCATCGGGATAATAAGCTGCTCTGTTGGACATGGATATTTGTGAGCGGTCTATTAATATACAGTTATGTTTGTAGGTATGATGTGTATGTAGTTTTGGAAATGATAAATGATTAACTTACCCACACTCAGCCTTGGTAAAAACACCGGACCGTTCTGCACGAGAGCAGAACTTGACTGCAAACACACCACTCAGTGGCTGAAATTCGCCACTTTAGTTTCGTGCTTACAGGCGAACCCGCAACGCAATGCACGGGACACGAGTGTACAGCTCGTGTATTGCTTCTGACACCGGGTCTGATTTTTGGAAAAATACACGAGCCGAGTGGCTACGATAACAAGAAAGCTCTCAACATACACTCAGTATGACACTGGTTGCCACGGAAAGAGCAATGCTAGTTGGATGATTCTTAAAATTTGGTATTTAGCTTATTGGTTTGTTTTCTTGGCTGTTGAGTGACGGGCGCATAAGTTGATTGAATTTAACAAGCACGGCTCGGTTAGAAAGAAAAAAAATAAACCACGCGTGTATTCTGCAATCGGACAAAATCGGAAACACTCGGCTGTGGTGTTTGCCGAAGCATCAGTCACGGTGTCCAAAGCCAAACCACGAGCACTGACATTGCTGTTGTACCCACCGGTGTTGGGTGTTAGCCTGGATGCACGGAGTCAAAGAGGCGAATATAATGCACGCACTAGCGTGGTGCAAAGCAGCTCGGCGTGCAGTGTAGTGTTTGGACATGGCTGCCCACACTGTTGTTATTACTTTTGATTTGTTGGGAACATACCGCCTTAGAAGATACTCGCATGCATGTGCTTCGTCCACGTAGGTCTTTCTTGGGCGGCTACTTGGTCTTGTTCCAACCAAAGGCCGAGATGCCTGTCTATCCAAGTTGAGTCGCCATGAGACTCAGATTTGCTTCTACTGTGACACCACCAAGCTCCAAGCCTAGCTATGCTTATTCGAGTATAGTTTCTTTTTTCGTTCTAAAAATATAAAAAAAAAAAATCGCTTCTCTGTCAACAACAGCCAAACCAAATGTAGAATCTGTGTGGTGATGCTTTCCAGAAAATTGCAGACCCATATTAAAACTCAGTTATAATAAAAGTATTAAAATTAAAAGACGATTCTTTGAATGGTAGTAATATTAGTGAAATTATACCAATTCTATATTGTATGAAAATAAGGAAAGGTGTCAAATTAAAAGTTAAAATTCTACTACTAGTGGGTTCAAATGCACTTCTGGTCCACATCACCCCTGGAAACACTGGTTTGCATCTTTCCCGTTTGGGTAAAGATCCAGATAAGCCCTGGGACCTGGTAGTTTTCAAGCTACCACAAGGTTTTTCCAGTGCCCAGGGACACTACTATTCACCCTCGGCTTCCTCTTCATATTAGCCCAAAATCTCTCTATCGGTCTGAGCTGGGAACAGTTTGGTGGGTTGAGTTCTTTCGGTATAAACTGAATCCCGTTGGTTTCATACCACTGTAGCACTATTTTACTGTAATGAAAGTTTGCAAGATCTGCTCAAAACATGAAAGGTTCATTGTGAGATCTGATGAATGGCAATGATAACTTTGGAGACATTCCGTTCTGTACAGCTCTGAATTGAATGTCTTATCAGTGATGAAAACCTTGGTCTTCCTACCGCAGCTACAGATACCTTGCCAAATCATGTATTTACGTGCAAGTTTATCTGCAAACACAAACTGGAATTTGGCAGGAACATCTCCCAGAGCCGTAGCCAAGTAAATTTTTTGTCCCGGTAGCTGCATGAAATCGGCATTTTGCATAGGTTTCATCATCCATGAGGAGACAGCCATTGAATTTTGTCAACATCTGATCATACAGTTTGCTGGCACGGATTCTGGCTATATTATTTTGCTTTTGATGATTTGAAGCCTTCCCGGAGACGAATCCGTTGCACGGCACTGCGTGCGGCGCGAAACTTTTTGGTCAAATCGCGGTCTGAAATGTTGGGGTTCTATCTTAATGTTTTTGGTGACTTTGTTCCGCAGTTGACGGTTGACAGTACCCGCCCGACGATTGCTTTGAGGCTTACGATACGTCGACAAAGTTTCCTTTCCTTTGTTCTTCCATTCTGTATTTATCTGAAACACGTTCGAAACTCAGCCACATCTTCAAATGCCACTCATAAATTTGTGGGTTTCACCACGAATCTTACCAGCCCTACACAATAGTGACAACTACAACTTTTGCAACATGGGACAGCTATGCGTAGAACGGCAGTTTAGGTATTTGTGAAACTTGGAGCATTTTTAATTCCTAATCAGTCGGGTGCGCGATGCAACCAAGCCCTATTTCTCGGCTGGTACTCTTATTTTGCTAGACCGTTTGGCCATGATGGATTTCAATTTAGCATATAAAGATCCATAAAAATACTCTTAATTGTTGTTTCGCATTTACGTCACTTTCAGCCTGAGGCCAGGGAGACGACCTGGACCCTAAATATCGATCCCACGACACATTGCCACATGGACCAACGGATTTACTTGCCTTGCCAAGAAATGCGTGATCAAATATTTTTCGTCTCAGAAAATCCCGATGGCGCCGACTGGTATTCATACCAGCCTGACTGGAGTGAGAGGATGCTCTTGATTTTCAGATGCAACGATTTCTCTAAGGCTTTCGTTAGTAAAATTGTTTCCAACCTATGTCTATCAAACTTCAAGATCGAATACTCTGCCAAAAAACAGTATGTTAACTCAACAGACAACATTTATCGGATTAAAAATCCTAATCTATATATTTCTCAAAATAAGTGACACAACTATACATTTCAATCATTGATGACCTATGGTTTCTTTTTTGCTTTTCTTATCCCGCCGCAGGGTGTCGATCACTTTCTGCTGATGGTTCACGGCCGATTTCTCAGGTCCAAATCGTGCCAAATTCTTTTTATAGTTGGCCCTCATCAGTTCCAAACGGTCACTGCACGTATCCTGTATTTCTTTAATTTCTCCCACCAGATTCAAATTAGCCATTCTCAGTTGTTTGACCCAGTCTTCATACAGGGCAATCTAGAAATATACATCAATAGTTTAAGCCCCGGGCATTATCTAGCGAATGGAGTTAAAATCCAACTGTATTCAAAAATCTGTTTACGGTTGTTATTATTATTGTTATTACATCCGATGTTCAAGGTCCTTCGTGCGAACCGACGGCAACGCAACAACAGAGAACACATGCCACCTGTTGCGTCTTGTCGCGCTCCAGCAACCTTGGATGCTGCAAAGCCTCCTCATCCATTCATGCCACGCTTCAGTCGGCACTTACCTTGTAATGAATGTCATTCCCGTGCTGTTCCACAATCCGAAGACGTTGTTCGAATACCATATTCAGTTTCTCCATCAAGCCTTCGTCCAACGAGCGCATTTCGCCGCAATCACCACCCTCCGTCGCCGCCATCTGACAGGATACTGGCACTTGCTGCTGACCAGTCTGATCCGGAACAACGACGGCTGGTGCTTCGATTGCCGCCACATCCTCAATTGAAGAGCTTCCTAGTCCTGAATCCATATCGGAACATCCAAGGTAGGAACGCACTTTGACAAACGACACTGCAAGATTGATTTTTTTCCAACTGATGGAGAAGACAAGAAAATCACTGGCTACTTTGTTTACGTTCAAGGAACAAGTGGCGACGGTGATGATTGGGGAGTAAAATAAATAAAGAGTCTTCACGAACTTTGTGGGGTGCTGTTTGTGGAATCGATCGTTCAGCGCTGCAGCATCCAAAAGCCGTGAACGGAACCCATAGTAGCAGCTGTAAAGAGATGGGTGCGTGAAATAGTTTCAATCTCACAGTCCTCAATAAAAATCATATAGAAAATACGATGGAATCTAGCTTAAATTAAACTCTAGAATAGTGAAATACACAACTTTCCCCTTATTAAACTGGATAAATCTTCCAAATCTGTTACATACATGTTCCATACAGTGCCTATGAAATGCTTCACATTACTATATGATTTTCTTGTATAGAAAATGGATTTTCATAGATTCGCCTGATGAAATTCAATACAAAAATAGAGCATAGAGTGCAAGTTTAAGTGTGTTTCCCAACGAGGAGGTGAAAGTATTTCGGTGCACGTTATTTGCAATTCGAGTTAAACTTTCAACTGACGATCATTGTGTCTTTTTGAATCACATCATTATTACGCAAAATTGCTTGTAGAACCTAGAGTCCTTATAAGACTATTTAAAGGGACTTTAGTAGAACCAACGAACGAGTACACCGAAGACACCAATGTTACGGGTAGAAAAACATAAGAAAAAAAACAAGAGTTTCGTCAAGTTTTTGTTGTTGTTTTTTTTTCGAATAAGAACATTTAAGCCGAGAATAAAGTACATCTATTGAATTTTATATTCAAGCATTTGAATTTCATGTATAGTCATAATTTTCAGATTTTCAACATTCATAAGGCACTCGAATGAAGCATTGTGTTACGTGCATTCCGTTGGTTTAATGAGGCATTTTATTGAAAATCAAACTGATTTTTTGTTGCTAAAAAGCATAAGCCATTTTACTGAATTTTGTTAGTGCAGTTGCCTCAGTGCACAGCGAGTACAGTGAAATGAGTGGCGGCTGGTAAAGGTTGTATCGCAGACAGGCGTTTGATTTCATATCATTTACCTGTGTAAAAACATGGCTTCCCGCAAGATATCAAGTAGCAAGCACCTAACAGATGGCGCCACAAATTTGTTTTTATAAGAAAAATGGGAAGAAAAAATAGTATTCTCCATTTAATCCCAACTACCTTTGCTTACCTTCGACAGATACGCGTATTTCGTCTACAATGTGCAGACATCTTCAGTGTCTCGTACTAATAACGTCGATCCCTCAAGGTGAATTCTACCATGAGACGTGTTGATTCATCGTGAAGATCTTATTTGCGATTAGTTTTAGTTGCTTCTTTTAGAAGTTGTTGAAATAAATCATGTGTTGACGTCTACGGAATTATTGTATTCTATGTAGTAACGCCATTTTTCGATTTGGATGTTCCAGATACTTTCAATGTACGGTCGCGAGTGAATCTAGTTCAGTGTGTATTGACTAACTGTTAATTTCGTTCGAGTTCATAATGATGCCATTCGCCGCTTTTCGTTTCTTGGCAAAATTCTCCTCCTGGATTTCTTATTTTGTTTAATTTCATGGGTTTCGTAAAAGCTTCCATCAGAATCGTCACTTATACCTAAAGATTTCGCTGGGAAGCTTTTCGCATTCGGTGCTCGGCACTTACTCGAGCTGCTGAATCGCTCTCCCCATCCGTCAATGAGATCGAACCCGTAAAAATCGCCATAACTATCATCACATTCGTATGCAACACGGCCAACCCATTTCCGATTTCGAGTACAACTTTCAAAATTCTCAGTGGGACTCTTATGCGTAGAATTGTTCAATTTATTCCATATTTCTCGGCATGACAGTCCCACCGATTATTTTTCGTTAAAAGTAACATAAATTGAATCTACAAACGAAAAAAAATGATAGGATTCATTGTATATGATGGTTTCCAACGTTATTTTGGACATAAAAGCGTTATTTATTACGCCAATTCTTTCCCGATAACAAAAATATGTTTTAACCATAATTGCATTTTGCTCAGTTGTCTATTTTGCATAATGGGACAATTATGTGTAGAACGGCAGTTTATTACTATATGGATCTTAATCTATTCGTTTTTCAAATGAAGTAAAATTTCTGCAATTCGACTAACGATATTTAGATTTTTAATGCCAAAACGTTTCAAGAAGGTGTGGATCTCTAAGCGATGCTGTTTATTTTGTTTTCCATTTAATCGTATTCTAAGCCGTCAGTAAAGACTTAGCAAGGAGAGGATCAGCACAGTTGAAAACATTCTTAATCCCTAAAATCGCCGAAATAGAGAGATCGTCATTTCACAGCCTATTATTTGCAGATTAAACATGGTTCGTAATAATAACTCATCTAATCAGTTCTCATAATCTATAATCGTAGGTTTACAGTGCCACCACGACAGCAACAGTTCAACATCAACAACAGCAACAGCAGCAGCAACAGCAACAAAGCACAATGCAGATGAACGCAGTGCGTAAGATCAATAGCCTCCTACAGAGTGGAGCCGTCAGTGTGACCGGCATACCCGGCAATCAGCCCAGAATGATTCAGAAGAAGCCCATCAACAATCAAACCAGCGTTTCGATCACGACCACCAACAGTTACGTTTCGAAGCAGCAGAAATGCTACGTTTGCGGCGACAATGCCGGAATCAATGCAACACTGCTTACGGAAGCATCGACCACCACCTCCCAAACCGAATTCACCTCCAAGATAGCGAAGATCGTGGGCGAGGGATACATGGTCATCATTGGCACAGACGATGTCGTTTGCAGACGGTGTATCACACTGTTCAATCAGATGGACAAACTCGAAACAGATCTGGAGCACGTACGAAATACGCTAACGAATTATATTCACAGGAAATATAACATACTGGATGATGATCCGGGCATTACTCCACCCCCGGCGAAGATCCAGAAGCTCGGAAGTACTAATACGACATTGTCATCGTACAGTATAAAATCCATGAACGACCCTGGACAGGACACGAATGAGCTATCCAGAAAAACGAACACATCCGCCATGTCGGATTTGAACAACAGCTCTATGGATGTCGAAAAACAGATGTTCGACATGTTCGATAAGCCACAACAGCAGATTGTAACGCAACAGATGCAGCCACAGCAACAGCAACTGCAGACGACCAACAATGGAGCGAATATAGTCAGTAGTACAGCTCAGCCTGCACCAACGACGACGATCCGTCGAAATCCAATCAAAATGTACAAGTGCATGTCCTGCGACTTCAAAACGCAGGATCTTACTCAATTCCAGCCCCACTACGAGCAGTGTAAAGCAAATACTACGCAACAGCTAGCGACACCAACTGCCACGGCCACAACGACCACCTCGTCAGCGTACCGTTGCAAGCTATGTAAGAAGATTTTCGCTTCCGTTGCACTCCTGAAGCAGCACAACGCTCAGGAGCACCAACATCCTGCTCAGCAACCGACCGAAATCAAGATCATAGACCAGCAGGGCCCGGGAACGACGATAACGCAACTGTACACCTGTAATATGTGCACTTACAAGACGCCGGACAAAGTGAACTATGACGATCATCTTCGCAAGCACATCAAACTGAAGCCATTCAAGTGTCGTGTCTGTTTGATGCGATTCGAAACTCGCGAACAGGCCTCGATACACGCGAAAAATCATCAACCGGACTACTTCAAGTGTGGCATATGCAACGTCACATTCAACAAACGGGAACTACTAATGAAACATCTGGAAACACACGAAACCGTCAAAAAGCAACCCACGGTACAGAAACACACGACGATAGCTTCGGCACAGCAAACTCAGCATCATCATCAGCAGCAGCAACAACAACAACAACAACAACAACAACAACAGCAAATCATACACCAGCAGCCTCCACAGCCGCAGATACACATCAAGAGTGAGGGCCCAGTGGTCAATCAAGTTGCGGATTCGTCAACACAGAAACTGCTGCAGGCCTCGATCGACGAAGCGATTCGGGATTCGATCGGTGAAACCATCGACGCCAAATCAATCCAATTCCACTCGTGTAACACCTGCTCCTTGACATTCCTCAATGAGAAACTGTACAGCCAACACATGAAGATGCATACCGGTCAGGGTGGTGGAGCAACCCAGGCACCGATTACAAGTAGTCAGACGATCGGCGGCTCGGCGCACACCTCCAGTAAAAAGATGGTCCATCAGAATGCGGCATCACTCAACAACGGCAGCCAGGAAATACACCGGAAGCTGCTTGCATCGGGTGCTTCTTCGGCAAGTGGTGGGCTCACCACCAGCCATAGCAACACCATCTCCGACGGCGATCTCGAAAGTATATTCGAGAAAATTCACTCGGACAAGACCGACATGAACCCCGGTGACAATCTGGTCATCACGAGCCAAGACAACACCAGCGGCAACATAACGTACAGCATTACGTTAGCGCAGCAGGGGCAGGAGGGAACGACCTCATCAGGTCAGACGTACGTGCAGCAGCAATCGCAACAGGCTCAGCAACAGGAGGGAGCCGATAGCAAGATGGTAAACGTTCTTAATCTTCTGTTAAATTATGAAAGCTAAGTTACCCTTTTTCTTTTCCAGGTCGCCCAAAACCAAATTCAGCAGCAAGCCTCCGTCGGCATCGACATGCCCATGCTCGATCAAGGCGAGGACCATCATCAACAACAGCAATCCGGCCAGCTCAAGCAGGAGTCGATGAACATGCCTGTCAGTATGCCAAGCCTGGACGATGACGGCGAGCAGTCCCAGAACAGCCAGACTTCCAACGCCGAAGGTGGCACCATGGAGCTGGAGGGAATGCAAGATGCCGACGGTAACCAAATCAAGTTCATTCTCAACGAGAACGGACAGTTACTGCAGCTGGATAATCATATCCTGACTACCGATGCGGATGGAAATCAGATTCTGGTACAGGGAACGGATAGCGAACAAATTCAGCAGTTGCTGCAGAGTGTGGGTGTGGTGATGCAAGGTGGCGAAGGTTTAGGTGAAGGTGAAACATTACAAATGATCGGCGGCGATGGACAGACCGGACAGATGATTCTGGTGCAGGGAGCTGACGGGCAGGAACAGTTGATTGATGCCTCGCTGTTGAACGCCGACGGAAACATTGTAATCCAACAATCTCAAGAAGGTGAACTGAATGCCGAAGGAACGCACATAACAACGCAAGATGGTCTGCAGATTCCGGTATCAGTGGCGTTCACAACCTCTGGAGAAGTAGACCATGAGGGAAATCTGACGGTTTCGATGGCCGGCGGCGATGGCGGCGACCAACAAATACAGTTGCACCTTCAACAACACGGAGGCGATAGCGAAGAACAACATATCGAGGACGCCGAAGGGCAACAGGCTATTCTAACCGAAGGTGGACACATAATACTACACGCTCAGGAACAAGAGCAGCAACAGAAGCAGGACGGCTCGGATGAAAACAGCCAACATGCGGCGGCTAGCGCAGCGGGCAGCGCCACGAGTGGAAGTGGATCGGCAGCTGGCAATGGAACCAGTGCGGGAACAACGGCTGACGGAGCCGACGAACAAGGAATGTTCAACTTTGACGAGCTCATTCAGCCACAGGTGGTAATCAAACAACAGGTAAGGCGAGATTGATCCTAAGACCAGAACACATATTCAAGACCAACGCAAGTACATGTTTATCTTTGTTTTGGTTTTCTCGTGTAAAATGAATGAAACTTAGTTGAGGAATGTAAACTCAGAGCACCTTCATTAGTTTTCCCCGCTCTTCCTTTTACTCCTTTGATCACTAATTTAAATTTGTAGTAACTGCTACCCCCCTGTAGATGATTTCGTTTAACCCAAGCATAATAGAGTAACGGAAGTCGAAACACCGATTCAAAAGCACACACATACACGCACTATATCTCATACACAAACACACCCACAGCTCAGTATGCATTGATGTGAGATAAGATCCTTTAAATTAAACTGTGAGACCCGTAAATAAAAGGTATAGTTTTCGGTTAGGCTTAAACAATAACAAACCAACAAAAGCAACAAAAAACACGAGGACGAAAAATACAAATTAATAATTATTAATTTTATTAATAATATAGTTAGGAAGCAACTAGATTTTAAGGGTACTGATTTATCATACGACGGCCAATACAAATGAACATCTGTAGAGAGCGAGAGAGATGAGAACGAAAGAGTTACAATTGAATTTGGTGTAATATTTGAAATGTTTTCTCCAATAAAGATTTCAAAAACTACACCACAAAGTCTCCTGTATTTACTGATATTGCAACGTTTGCCGAAAAGTCTACGGTACAGCGCCGAGACGAACGAACGAATAACCTAAACTTCGATGACAGGTCATACACTTAGGACCAGGCCCTAACTAACACCTAGCTTTTTTGGTTGGACTAACCGCAGTTTTAATTTGAATAGCACTACTTTATCACTCGAAGCACACCATATCGTACGACTAATGCACGCATGCTAGAATTGGCACAACCGCTCACTTCTGTCTTCGATGAGGTGTCGTTTTGGACTCATCTAATATCAACGAGCATCGCTGTAAACAGTCATTTCGAGTCATTGCTATTCAGTTGCCGATAATGCGTTCCAGAAAATGATTTTTCAAAATACCACATATGATGAAAGTGTTGTGCTTGATTATTTTCATCAATTAAATTGAAGAGAGTCTCCTAATGTTACTTAGGACCTAATGCATTGTTCAGCTTGATTTGTCTAGAAATGTCATTCTCCAGCGAACGATGGAAGCGGAAGGAAGGAAAATTTCCACGTGCCTTTAGTTATCGGTTATTTCAGGAAAGCAAATTTGTTTTCTCAATCTCGAAAAGTGAGAGGAAGTCTTGTGTAGTTTGCGAAGAGCTCAGGAACTAGTTTTTTTTCTGATAAATTGAGAACGAGTGAAATAACGTTTTTGTGCTGACCACATAACCTAAAATTATGCCGCCGGACGAGCAAAGGCAGTCCAAGCCTCCTGACAAGAACGGCAAATCCGGAAGAAGCACGAAACAGTATCAGGTCTACGAGTACAATCAAAATTACACGTATCCATGTCGCGTAAACGTGCAAAGGGAGAACGATGCTGAAGGTAAAGCGCAAGTAATCAACAACAACAACATAACCAACATGCGCCCTCTCGGCAGGAACAAGCTTCTGGTGTTCGTGAAGTGTCATCAAGCAGCCAATCAACTACAACAGGACCCGCACCTGGAACCCAAAGGATACAGAGTCTACAGTATCGGGAGTACCGGTGGACATGACAATCGATGAAATCAAGTATAGGATGTTCCTATACCAAGCATAACATCGAATACCCAGTTCTGAGCACCAAGCGCTTACACGACCGAGCAAACAAAATCGAAACCGCTCGGATCAGCGTAACGTTCCGTGCCAGCGCACTACCAAGAGAATTATGTCTTTTCTGCTGTATGAAGTGCCCCCAGCCGTGCCTGTACTGCCATACCAACACGGAACATCGAACGTTGGACGAAAACTACACGGAAATAGCGAGGCAACGAAACATCAAAACCATCATGGCGAAATCGATAATGGCGTACATGGGAGGCCAAGGAACAGCTCCCGATTCTCACACAAAACCGCTACGATGCACTGGAGAACACCACGGAATATCCAACCCTGTCGGAAAGCGCGTAGCAGCATGACGGCAGGTCATTGACCAACGAGGAATACGCGTCAATACAGGCGCCAAATTTCCAAGCGACCGATAGAGGATGTGGTCATCGCTGATGAGGTGCAGGTGCTGGCCGACAAGAAGAAGAAGACCGGTGAGAAGGAAACACAGTAGTAGTCCTATTCAACAAACACAAGGTGTCGGATTTCGAAAAATGGTCCCAGCGGTTCAAAGCGCAGCTCACCGGAACAAACCATAAGTGGTAGGATGTAGTCAGCGACGGAGCAGTCGCTGGCCAACATGCAGAAGTAGTACAGGTTGCTCCGCTCCAGTGCGATGAGCTGGGCTCAGAATACAGAAGAAGATAACTTGTACAATTGAACAAGCGCTACAATTTCATCGCGCACCATATTCTTATATTCAGCTTCGGAAACAAGTTATCGGTACACAATCCAACTGAGTCGAAATTACTATTCACAGCACTGCCCACGAGGCTAAAGAAAGAGCCTTATCTGTTTGGATCGATTCTCTTCTAGTGAAGAGACTGTTGTACCTAATTGGGTGTATGTTTTTCCGATGCTTAACTCATCTCGGGCTAGAGATCAAGGCTGTGAGCCATTTTCCGATTTTCTTTGATTCTGCATGGGTAGTTTCGTCAGCGCGGGTGAAGATATACCCATGAATAATCGGCAATCTTTCTCCATTTTGTTTAATGCAAACGTTAGCAGTAACAGGTAAAATATTTACCCTAACAAAAATTAACATAAAACACGTCTAAAACAACACCTATTTGTTTCTCGGGACAAGTTGAAATTAAATACATTGAAACACTTGTTGAAGACACGAGACATGCTGCGCATTGGTTCATGTAAGCCGTAGTTAGTTCTTGCAGGAGAAATGTTGAGGAACAGATGTGAAAAAAGATTATGACGACGTATGTTGATGTTCAAGACGCTGACAGCGAAGAACTGTCAACGTTTCCATGCAGGAGGTCTCCAACAAAGCATGCCTTTGCTGCGTTGCACCTCGCCACTAGTGATTCTAGATTGATCAGCATACAGTGGCTTACATAAATCGGCAAGTTGAATGGATCCCTCCACCTGAGATGATGTAGAACGAAACGGATACATTTCCGCTGAATGGCCTAGATGCGTTGGATTTCGTTCTGGTAAGAAGGTGACCAGATGACACAAGAATTTTCCAGGATCAAACAATGAACATCTTTTTTTTGGCAAAGCGGAATAAGAACCTAGCTGCGATGATGCTTTTGTCACTACGTACGCGACGTGATCCTTGAAATTCAATTTAGTATCAATCAAGTCCTTTACTGTCGATACGCCGTGTAGTTGTGTACCCTCCAATGCATAGTTGAAGTGGAAAAGTATGTGTTTCCAGCCAAATGATATAACTGAGCATTTGGACACGTTCAGTGACATTCGGTTGATATGACACCATTCAGCGAAAGCTTCCAGGTGTTGTTGCAGGAATAGCGCGTTATGAGGTTGTGCACTGTGCACCGTGCAATAAAGCTTAAGATCCTCGGCGTATGAAAGTTTTAAGCAGTTTAGGATGAAATTGACATCGTTCGTATAAAGCAAGAATAAAAACGGCCCCAAGTGACTGCCTTGTGGAACACCGGGGCAAACCAGAAAAGATGATGAAACGTCACCAATTTTGACGGACATACTTCGACCGGTCAAGTTTGAATGGAGCCAGATAACCTTATTGTTATTCATAATTAGTTTGTCAAATTTAGCTAGCTACTGATGATTCATTTTATCGAATGCGGCAGATAAGTCAAGTTGTTTGTCGTCGAGCGTTTTGGCAAAAATCCGTGCTGGTCCTCTGAGATGTAATGTGTGTAGCACCACACAAGCTTCTGGAGAACGATCACCTCAAACAGCTTAGAAGACGCGCTCAAAGCAGCTATGCCTCGATAGTCCGATACGGTTCGCTTATTACCTTTCTTGAAAGCTGGGAAAACATACGACTGTTTCCAGCAGTTTGGGAATATACCAGTAACCCAGAAGAGGTTAAATATAGTTGCTAATGATGTTGCAAGTGTATCCGCACAACGCTTCAGCACAAGCGGTAGGATACTAGACCAGATCCAGTGGATGAGTTTAGTGCTTTTCCTGCTGATATAACCATATCGTCGGTGATAACGAATTGCAGCCCAGGGGCAGAAAGTCGAGGAACATTTCTGGTGGCGGAGTCTATATCCTGCGGGTCGAGGTGTTCGCTAGTGAAAACACTGCTGAATTCAGAGCAGAAAAGGTTGGCAATGTCCGTGTTGGAATCAGCTTCTAGCGTACCATCAGTCATTGTTTATTGTAAATGGTCTTCGATAGATTCGTACAGACTGGTTTAACTTAGGTGTACTTAAGCTACGTTTTTAATCCTAATTTTAAAACTATTTTTCGAGACATTAAAATCAAAAAGGTCACAAATATCATTAAATGCTCTAAGGCAGGAACTGAGGGGATTGTTGAAGCCATAGCACGTTCTATGTCCGAGAACAGCAATGAGTGCCGAATACCGCAACTGACGCTGAGGAACGTTCAAAGGTATTTCTAAGAGAAGGTTCGAGCAATCGATGTTATTTTTGATAACCACCAGCCGTTGTAACTTTAGTCGTCTAGCTGAGAGCAGCTCCAAATCGATTAGTTGACATCGTTCCGGATAGTCAGGAAGGAAGACAGGATCGTTCCATGGTAAATGTCGCAGAGCAAACAGAATGAAGGATTTCTGCACATGCTCAATTCGAATCAGCTGTGACGTGTGACTGAGAACAGAGCTTTAAGCGCATACACATCGGTAAACAGAGATGTATTGCGACGGATGAATGTGTTGGAGATGTGTTCATTGAAACGAAGCTTGCAATCTATGATAACTCCCAAATCAAATATAGACTGTACACGGGGTAGCGCATTGGCACCGATGGTGTACTGGTGATTGATCGGCGCATAACTGCGGCTAAATGTGATCACCTTGCATTTATTAATATTCACGTTCATTCCGTTCTCACTGCACCATCGCGAAAGGATATCGATGTCCGCTTGCAAGGCAATACAGTCCAAAATCGACTTGATGACACGGAAGATTTTGAGGTCGTCGGCAAAGAGCAGCTTCCCAGATGATATTAGTTCGCACAAGTCGTTGATGAAAAGGACGAAGATCAATGGTCCTAACACACTACCCTGTGGAACTCCAGATGGTACGTCGAATGTTATGGAATGTGCAGAGTTCATCTGTACAAAGGCTTTCCTACCGGTCAAGTATGACTTTAACCAGTCGAATATCCAATCAGGGAAACCCATGTGCCTTATTTTTTCCACTGCAAATATATGCGGAACGGTATCGAACGCTTTTCAAAAATCGATGTATACCGAGTCCATTTGATTCCGGCATTCAATGTCCCGATACAACACGTTTGTATTGCATAATAAGTTCGTCGTTGACGAGCGATGTGGAACAATATCGGATTTGCTGCTGCCAGTAAGATCTCGTGGAGTAAAGATTCGAACAGCTTACCAATACAATAAAGAATCGATATTCCGCGATAGTTGTAGGAGGCAGTCCGGATTCCTTCCTTTGGTCATTGACATAACGCCAGAAACTACGTGGATTAGGCTTGAGGCGGCGTTGCAAACGGCCCTGATAGGCGTTAAACAGGCGGTGAGTTGAATCCGTGCGATATTTGCTTTCATCTGAAAAATGCCCGCTTCACCTTTTTTAGATGTTTGAGATCAGCATTTGACCAGGCAGGTTTTGTCGGTTCGTGGGTGGATTTTATTGGAACAAACTGGTTGATGGCATACAGGAGGATTCCAGAAATGGTCGATGCAGCGAGGTTGGCATCGTAATCTCAAAGAACTTCGTCCCAACTGACATCTGTGAAGAACTCGTTCATGCCGTTGAAATCGGCCTTATTGAAATCGTAAGAGAAACTGTTCGAAGTGCCATGCGGAGGGCATACCTTGAGTTTTAAAAGCACAGGAGGATGGTGCGTACCGATTTTAACGAGCGACGACGGAGCCTGCATAACCATATATTCCTCGCATAGTTCCTCGCTAACAAAGCTAAGGTCAAGCGTGCGATTGTTTTCATTGACAATTCCATTCAACTATCTGAGTCCAGCCGTGCTGTATGCATCAAGCAACTTTCGACGAACGAGAGGTATTCGGGAAAAGGGAACAATAAGAATTACATTGCCAAGATATCGCGCTTAGGTTAAAACCACCCACAATAATGAAGTTGTTTCTCGGTCCCAATTGCGAGACTATCCAGCTTAGGGAATCAAGATGCGTTTCTAGTAGCGTCGTTTACCCTATCGGGAGGGATGTAGAGTTAACAATAAGATGCAGCTATATACAGCTCTATACAGCTCAACCGTTAGTCGATGAATGCATCCTGATAAATTCGGATTTTGCTGCCGTTCGTACAAAATGCGTTTGCGCACTTCCACTAAATTCGACTTCATTTTACTGAATGTTTCAAGAATGTAAACATGTTGTAAATTTCAGCTGTCATATAAATGAAACGTTTCAGCAATCCGTGAAATATTTCAAAATCTACACTGAAAGAAAAGTGTCCGAAATTTACCGTGGACAGGCTTAAATAAAATTTACGCTTTCGAATGCAGACCCCCTTCTCCATGGAACCTTCAATATCGCGAGACCACCTTCACATAGATGACTGCGTACCAGTTAGTAGTTCTATGTGCAACTCCGATGTAGTTCTCTTGGAGAACAACAACTCATGGACGTGAACCTCTAGGATGACTCGCTTGATTTCGTATTGAGGAATCGAAGTACTGTTAAAGAGACGTTAAAAATCGTAGATGGCGCCTGGTATAATGGTGTTTGGGTCTGCCTAAGGAAACTTACCGGCGCTAAAAAAAGCAGAATGATAGATAATGATGAGCATGGCTAATTTTGTTGAATTTATATGATAGCAGAACGTTGTTTTCCATTCCAATTTCCGGAATGCTCCCTTGGATTTGTGAATTGGTCCGTCGAAATTTTCAAACAACGTCTGTCGAACGTTTTCGATATGATACAATTCCATAACATACCAATTTGGAATAGACACTCATCGCTAATAACGTTTGCATTAAATAAAATGAACTTTTCCGGATGGTGATTAAAAAAAAAGTTAAAACAGACAATTGCTTTTGATAAATTTCTCGTGGAAGGTAATTATTTAAGTTTACTTGCAAAAACAATCTACGCCCTTACGAGCGGCCTCCCGGCAGTTAATCGAAACATTCGCCATGACGGTCGAAAAGATGCGTGTAGGCATGTTTTTGAGTTCTTTCTTCGTTTTATTTATCAACTCCTCCTCAGTTTTCGCGACAAAATTGTTGGAGTAGATCTTACGGTTGGACCAGAAATTCTCGATGCGCATCTGGGGACGTTGGCCGGGTTCGCCGACTTGGGTACTACATCGATATTCAGCCGCTCCTTCTCCAACGATCGCTTCGAGTAGTTGGCCGACGCCATATCGGGCCATGTCTATGTCCTTATGGTATTTCTTGATGAACGACGCAACTTCCGGCATGCATTTCGTACTATAAATTTCCCCGTTCTCGGCCAGTCCGGCGCAAAGGAAAGCGGCTTTGACATAGCCTTTTTGCTGATTGTCAGCCACAGCAGCAGCTTCTTGGGGAACTTGGTGTGTGAAATGAACTTCACCTCGGAGCTCACTTTTTTTTGTGGGGGAAGTAAAATACGAAGTGCCCTTCCAGTCGTTGCCATCCAGGGTGTGATAGGTCTCGTCGTCCCTCACCACCGCCACGTCGCGATTCGCCGGGAAAATCGAGTTGAACATCTTATTCAGCCGCTGCCGCTGCGTCATTGCCTGCAGCTCCGAAACCAGTGGACGCGACTTCCGCTTCCTGACATGTATGTTCATGTTCGCCAGGTACTTTTTCACTGTTTGGCCAAGCGCACGCAGCGATGTAGCCACTTTTTCCTCGGTTTTCCTCTTCAGCATCCTTTGGAGCTTCTTTTCGCTCAGGGTCGTCGGCCGTCCAGAACCAGGCTTTCTTTCGATGCTCTGATTAGTGCCAAGATGTTGTAGATGCAGGAACGGGCGCATCCGGCGTCCACAAAGTGCCGCACGATGTCCGTTTTCAACGCGGCGGGGTGCCGTTCTTTGAGTGCCAGTTAGGCACCCAGGAGCGTTGAACAAAACCTATAATCAATTTAACCAAGTTCTGAAGAATCCAACCTAAATTTAGTGTGAGGTCTGATTGCTCTTTGTGAACCCCTAAAATTAATCCAGTTTACCATATTTTACCGATTTGTTTAAAAACATTCTAGCACTAACCCCATTAATTTCCACTTACATCATATCAACCCGCCGTAACATCGATGTACAAACAAACCACACGTAATGAACCGCAAATACACATCCACCCAATCTCGTGTCCACTGCCTGCCTACTTACTCCGCCTATACGCACACCACCCTATGGTTTCTTTCTCTTGATTTATCTGTTTCTTTTCCCTGTGAAACCGCTTCTTTTTCTTTTTCTTCTGATTACTGTACGACCCCTGTACATTGATAGACAGCGTCCGAATTGCCCAGTGACGAGCAAAAACAGGTATTCGTCGACGCCACGAACAAAACTGACGCGAAATCCTCGAAACCGGAAGAGCCTTCTGATACCAGTGCTATAAAAGAGAATAATGCTTAAACCATCTAAACCTTCCCATATCACAGTCCATGACCCGAGCAAACAATGTTCTTGATACCGATTCTTTACAGCCAGCCAAGTAAGCCCAGTTGGGAACAGGGCGCATCGGCAACCGTGCTGTGGCCAAGGCATTCTCGAAGGACAGCATCGAGTTGCAACTTTCGAAGATGTTTGTGATGGATACATTGTTAAACAAAATCAGATTCTATAGGGTTTAGGTACATAAGGTCGCTTGGAATTCGCGATTTAAACTACAAACAATGTCATATATGGTATATGATTGTAAATAGGAAGAAGAGTTGTCTATACCGAAAATTGGTTGGGAAGAATATATTGTAAATATTTCTAGTTGCTAAAAGCTTTAGAGTATCAATAAACAGTAAGTAATTTAGAAATCTAAGTGATTCAAGCTTAGTTTTAGATTGATTAACTTTACGTTGAGGTAACATTTTGATCTTATTTTTTCAATCACCTTTGAGTAGACGCCCTAAGTTTGCACGAATAGAATTTTTACACGCATAACCTTTTTCCCTGAATTAATCTAATGCTGATTATTCGTTTCGAAACGATGTTAATTTTGTATTTAATAATTAATTTGTTTGATAAAAAAAAAAACATTCAATATTAGAACAAACTATTCAATGTAAACACACTACCTACTCATAGATTTGTTCACTGATAAGTAAGTTCTCTGTCTTTTCTACATGCAAGTTAGACAACAACAAAAAATAAAGCGAAAGCTGAAGAGTACCCATAAGTGATACAAGTTAAGGATTGTCTCTAGGAAGTAGATACTACAACATTGATGCTATTTTAAATAATTAAAAACAATATTTAATTTTGTTCGGAGCCTAGACTATACATAGCCATTATTTGAGAATGAAATACTATAAACGGAGCAGAAAATTCTTGGAATAAACGTTAAAACGAAGTGCGGTAGATTTGCAACAACCTATTTTTACACGTCATATAAGATGGCTGCTGTTCTTATTCTACGATATATCACAAATCCTTTTGACCGAGTTGGTTTAAAACCTTACCCCGTTCTTTCCCAAAAGGTTTTATTTTATGACACGACGAGTACCCATTTCATCAATATCTTCCTATCTGTGACGATCCTTGAGCTGCTGGACAAAATCGCAATGGTGAGTTCACCACCAACTGGAGGAATGCAATTTCGCTCACCAGCTGCATGGCGAAGCTGTTTGAGCGGATCATCAACTCTCGACTGACTGCCGAGCTAGATTCGAGTGGACGGCTAGGCAAACGCCAACATGCGTTACGAGCAGGATGCGGTACCGAAACCTACTTTGTAGAGCTGGAGCGATCGCTGTCTACCGCAGTCGAACACTCCTCTTAGATCTGTCGAAGGCAAACGATACCAGCTGGCGACACGGTGCACAGCAGATCGAATGCACGTTGGGAACGCGCACGTGACCATCGAGTTTTTTTTTAACTCTTTATTTATTCCAAATTTTACATTGTTTTACATTCATATATTATCCTAGGTGATCCTGCTAAGTAATTAACATTTCAACCTTATATGCTATCATTAAAATCTAATTGTGTTAATATTATTTTTACTTTGTCTATTCAGAATTTTTAACAGTGTTTATTTTGCCTGCGTGTCAGAATTACAGTTGATTTCTTAAAACTAGTTCTTATCTATAGAGAGAATTGATCATTGCAATTGAAGATTGCAATGATTTTTGTCTAAAATTATGAATTATTTTGTTGGACATTTCTTCTAGAGTCTTAACGTTTGAAATTCTATGTAATTCAATAGTACTGAACCAGGGTGGCAGCTTCAAAATCATTTTCAGAACTTTGTTCTGAATCCTTTGAAGTGCTTTTTTCCTAGTTGCGCAACAACTAGACCATATTGGCACAGCATAAAGCATGGCCGGTCGAAAAATTTGTTTGAATATTAGAAGTTTGTTCTTTAAACAAAGTTTGGATTTTCTGTTTATAAGAGGATACAAACATCTTATGAACTTATTACATTTGGCTTGAATGCCCTCAAGTATCAGTCCAAGATATTTTACTTGACTTGACCAAGAAATTGGAACTCCGTTCATAGTGACTATATGACTATTACTTGGTTTCAAAAATGCAGCTCTAGGCTTGCGTGGGAATATTATAAGTTGAGTTTTGGAAGCATTAGGAGAAATCGTCCATTTTTTAAAATAATCTGTAAAAACATCCAAGCATTTTTGTAGCCTCCTGGATATAACACGAAGACTTTTTCCTTTAGCGGAAATGCCTGTGTCATCAGCAAAGCAAGATTTTTGACACCCCTGAGGTAAATCAGGGAGATCTGAAGTGAAAATGTTATATAGTATTGGCCCAAGTATGCTACCTTGAGGAACACCAGCTCTAATCGGCAATTGAACAGATTTAGAATTCTGATCATTATAATTTATCTTGACAAAGATGTTCTATCAGTTAAGTAGTTTTGAACTAATTTCATGATATAAAGCGGAAAATTAAACTTTTTCAGTTTCGCAATCAAACCTTCATGCCAAACACTGTCGAATGCTTTTTCTATGTCTAGAAGAGCAACTCCAGTGGAGCAGCCTTCAGCTTTGTTTGAACGAATTAAATTTGTTACTCTCAAAAGTTGATGCGTAGTTGAATGCACATGGCGAAAACCAAACTGTTCATCAGCAAAAATTGAGTTTGAATTGATATGAAGCATCATTCTATTCAAAATTATTTTTTCAAAAAGCTTACTTATTGAAGAAAGCAAACTGATCGGTCGGTAGCTAGAAGCTTCAGCCGGATTTTTGTCTGGCTTCAAAATTGGTACGACTTTTGCATTTTTCCATTTATCTGGAAAGTATGCTAGATGAAAACATCTGTTAAATAGTTTTACCAAGAAAGACAAAGTACTCTCAGGGAGTTTTTTGATGAAGATATAGAAAATCCATCATCACCTGGTGCTTTCATATTTTGAATTTTTTTAGTTATAGTTCTTACTTCATCCAAATCGGTTCCCCAAGAATCATCAAAAATATTTTCTTGAGAGAAAATATTCAGATACTCCCTGGAAACCGATTCCTCAATAGGACTAGTAAGTCCCAAACTGAAATTATGGGAGCTCTCAAACTGCTTAACAAGTTTTTGAGCTTTTTCCGCATTTGTGAGCAAAATTTTATCACCTTCCTTAAGTGCTGGTATAGGCTTTTGAGGTTTTTTCAAGACTTTAGAGAGTTTCCAGAAAGGTTTGGAACTCGGATCTTTGACACATTATTTTCAAAGTTTTTGTTTCTCAGGGCAGAGAAGCGTTTTTTAATTTGCTTTTGTAAATCTCGCCATATGACTTTCATAACGGGATCACGTGTTCGTTGATATTGACGCCTACGTACATTTTTCAGACGAATCAAGAGCTGAAGATCGTCATCAATTATAACTGAATCGAATTTAACCTCGCATTTAGGTACTGAAGCTGCTCTTGCTCTAACTATTGAAAAAGCCAGAGATTCAAGAGCATTATTAATTTCATTTCTTGTTTGCAATGGAACATTAGGATCAAAGTTGTATTCCATAAATGTTTGATATTGACAAGGTTGCGGCTTATCATTTTTGACTTATCCATATTCATTTGCCGATAGCTCTTCTCAGAAGCTCAATTTCAAAATATAATGTATGATGAACTTATGGTGCTTGAGTAGACCTACTACTTGGTCTAACAATACATAGCTCTATCTCTTATATCTGAGGAATAAGAGCGTATATTCGCAGTGATCTTCGCGATGATATTCGCGGTGAAGATCACGCGATTATCATCGTGAAGATCACTGTGAATATACGTTCTCATGTCGAAGATATAGGAGTTAGAGCAAGGTACTGTTAGACAAAGTTGTAGGTCTATTCATGCACTACAAGTTCATCATACATCATATTATCAAATCGACCCTCTGAAAGGAGATATTGGCAAATGAATATGCCTGAGTCAAAAATGATAAGCCGCAACCCTGGATATTGATCCCAATCAGCTCTATGGTAGTTGAAAGTAGAACTGATGGAATTAGAAATGATTTCTTGAGATATTTCAATTGTAACTGGAAGGTGATCAGAACCAAAGTCAGCATGGGTAATCAATTGACTACAAAGTTGACATGAATCAGTTAAGACCAAATCAATAGTTGAGGGGTTTCTTGCAGAAGAAAAGCAAGTTGGGCTGTTTGGATATTGTATAGTATAATAACCCGCAGAACAATTATCAAATAGTATATTACCATTGGAATTGCTTTGAGCATTATTCCATGAACGGTGTTTTGCATTAAAATCACCAATAATGAAGAATTTAGACCTACGACGGGTAAGTTTCTGAAGGTCACCATTAAGCCAGTCCTTTAGCTGGCCAGTGCATTGGAAAGGCAAATAGGCAGCTATAAAAGTAAATTGGCCAAATTTTGTTTCAACTGAAACCCCCAAAGTTTCAAAAACATTGGTTTCAAATGAAGAAAGAATGTGATGTTTAATTCGCCTATGGACAATGATGGCAACGCCACCACCAGCTCTATTAAGGCGATCAGTGCGGTAGACAAAATAATTTGGATCTCTTTTGACCTTATGGGCAGGTTTGAGATAAGTTTCAGTTATAACAGCAATGTGCACGTTATGAACTCTTAAAAAATTAAATAGCTCGTCCTCGTTATCTCTGATGGATCGAGCATTCCAATTCAAAATATTTAATAACTTAAAATCCATTACTGAATTTCAATGTCATGACAATATTATTGGCAAATTTAATACCAGTTTGAATAGCATCAAACATGGAATTAGTTTTTGGCATATCGGTTATTATATCGATTAACGATTGCTGTAAAAATTCTAATTTAGGAGCGGATATGCTACCTAAATCAAATTCATCAGAAGTCCCGTGGGAATTTTGGTTAGAAGTTCCGTGGGAATTTTGGTTTTGGTTCCTACCCGCTGCAACGGAAGCATAGGTAGGTCCATTTACATGTTGAACATTGTTAACAACACGGTTAGGTAAGAATGTAGAGTTTGCAGAATGAACCCTGTTGGTACCTACAGGTATCGAAATAGTATTTACGAACCCTAGTATTAAGTCACACATTATATAAAACAACAACGATATATCGGCTCCGCAAGAACATGGATTAGGTTGATACTTTCAACCTAAAATGATTTTTGCCACACACTCTGAAATAAATACGATCGAAAGTCACTTGCCATTTACTAGCGGTTCGGTGGTATCGGAAGCAGCGTAAATAACCCCATTACGCAATGTAGTCCCTGACATGAAAGATATCACAAAGGCGTTTCTTCGGAATTAAAAACAAAGGGATTTATAACATTTTCGCGGTTCCCTAGACGTTTAACGTTAATAACATAAATACATGTTTAAACCAATCACAATCTCAAAACGCCTTTCCCCGAACAATCTGCCTAACCCATAGCCATGAGGTAAATCCAGACAAGCTGAACCAGGTGAAGATGTAGGACAGATGTTCGTTTCGTAACGTCACGCGTGTCTGTCCGCCCACCGGTCCATGGGGCACTGTCGACGCTGCAGTTGCATCAAGAAAGTATGGTTCCGTGTCGCAAATTTGCGACATTTTGGGTACATCGCGGTACATGAAAATAGCTCCCCGTTGATTTGGGGTAAATTGAGGACGGATTTCTGGCAACCGTACCACACCTTGTAGTTCAACAATTCCTTTGATCTGGCCTTCCGGGCGAGAAGCCGGGTCAAGAAGCCGTTTCGGAACCCAACCACGGTTAATCAGAATTTTATCTCTGGAACAAATATTCGGTGTTATTTTTACGCTCATAAATAGGTAGAACAGCTAATACATACTCTCTTCCTTCCAATTTAAAAGGCGTGATAACTAGGTAACCAATCGAACTTTCCTTTTGTGAGAATAGGCCACCAGTGGTCTTGGAATCTCCATCTTGTATAAGGGCCCGAGGTCCTAGGTGCAGTTCTTGATCATGCAAAAATTCTCCCCGGACGACTACTTTTTGATATTCCATTTGATTGAGTTCACCCAAACTGTTCAAGTATAAAAATTAGCATCAATTATCTGTCAAACCTATCAGCAATAATATAAATAGATTACTCGTCAGGAATTGGAACCGGCTCCATGCGCATCCGTGTTTCGAGCGTCCGGATAAGATCCTCTTTCCATTGCTTCCGATACACTTGCCAACAACCCAGTCCGAAAGTGGTGGCTGGTATTGCCTATCAATTGTTACAATGATACATTTAAAATTTGTCAGATTATCATTTATTCCATTCCAATCTTACCAACAAAAACCAACCAAACGGGGTAATAGGTTGGTTCCCACCACTAGTCGGCCTCAATGGTGGTGGAACACGAATTCGTTTCTGGTGCGCTTGTCTGCTTGGATGAACACGGTTCGGCCATCGTGACGATCGTAAGGTTTTGAGTACTTCACTATGA
Source organism: Aedes japonicus (assembly GCA_034211315.2). Taxonomy (NCBI): domain Eukaryota; kingdom Metazoa; phylum Arthropoda; class Insecta; order Diptera; family Culicidae; genus Aedes; species Aedes japonicus. Next base: position 26,406 of record JASCZW010002954.1, on the reverse strand, counting down.
ATGAACCGAAACATAGTACTTTTTACCTAGTGGCGTCGGTAAGTTTTACAACACTTAAGATTGATTAGCAAAATGATCACATAACATCGTCCACCACATACCGGTCGAAGATTGATACTGCTAATGTTTTGAATTGATTTGACGTTTCTACACCTATTCGTTCAACTTTCGTCGGTCGCAGAAAGGGAAGAGCTTTGAACCGCTAGCAACAGTAATAGAACAGTGATCTTGATTTTTTGTTTTATTTTAATATTTACATAAAACGATAAAAGCAACAATAAAACCATTTCATTTTACATATATGTTAGCAAAACAAAATTTTTGAAGTCCGTGCTGCAAATAGTCATTTCGATTAAATTTTGATTAATATATAGATAACTTAAATGTGGTGAAGGAACGCAACAAGCCGCGCTTGGAAACTTGTTTTGTTTATGCTGCGTCCTTTTCGCGAAAAATCAAATCATAAATATATATGTAATTCAACCTAAACGAACAGTGAAATAATAAAATAGTGAATATAATCGATTCCTTCCAAAATTTTCGATGGTCGGTAGTTTTTCCCCGTTTTTTTTGTGCTTCGCCCCCGAGCCCGGAGGAAGAGTTAATATTAGCTTAGTTGTGTTTGTTAGTGCTGTTAGTATTGTGTAGCAAGTGACTTGATGATTAAAAGCAGTTTAGAAGTCGATATAGAGTCGCCTCATAGCGGGGGATTTTGACTGATGACAATGTGTGGAGAGAGAAAAAAGAAAACCAGTGCAATGTAGAAAACGGCCATTTGCTGGTCAGAAGCAAAGAACGAAGTTAACGCGCATGCGCGCGTGAATGGCTGGTATATAATTTCAGATGCACTCACCACGTGGTATACAGATGGGGAGCTATTACTTGGTTACTATTTTCAAGCCAGTCACTAAAGTCACAATCTTGCGGTAAGCCTTTTTCTGGCTTTTTTGTTTAGTGTAGTTTGGCTTTATTTCGCATTATTTTAGCAATTCAAATGAACAATAATTTTTCTGAGCCGAGATATGAGTACCTTTCAGCAGCTATTTTGACCAGAAAAAAAAAACAAATTACTGGTACATATTGTTTAAGAAACGATTAGGCGATTGATGGGAAAATTAAAAAAAAACCTCGAATCTATTAACACAGTCTACGCAGTCAGACGCTCCAGCAGAGGGTTTGCGGAGGTGGCACATCCCATCCAGAACTTCGGAAGAACACGTTGGAACCAATCGTCGATCTTTTCCAGCTTTGCAATTCTGTGGACGTCGTTAGTTGGGTGCAGAGGATCCAGGTTGAGCATCATCTTGAGAATTCGGTTCTGCTTCACCTGCAGCTTTTTCTTGTGGGTGGAAGCACCATCGTACCACGCAGGGAAACCGTAGGTCATTGACGGCTTGAACACCGTCTTGTACAGCAGCAGTTTTGAGTTGATGTCCAAGTGTGAGCGCCGGTTGAAGAGCGGGTAGAGCATCCTTGTGAGCTTTGTGTACCTGTTCAAAATGTGCTTGATGTGGGTGGCAAACGTAAGTTTGCGGTCCAGAGTAAGCCCTAGGTATCTCCGCTTGGAAAACTGTTGGATAGTTTCCCATCGCCACTGAGATTTCTACCCAGGGCCGAAGATTCCTGCTCCCGTTTTTGTTCCAATTTTTCAGCCATCTGTGAAGAATTTTATGGAGTCATGACGAACAGTGGGACCTCCGACTTCCCAATCTATACGTGACGTTTCACATATCTTGTAAGGGATGTCATGGTTTTCCACAGGTTTCATCCAGTCTCCATTCATATACATCACTGGCCCATTTTGAAAGCTTTGTGAAATGCTCAGATGACTGACTAAGTCACTAGACATGAAAGTTTTCAACCGTTTAAGTCTAAGCATACTCTTTTCCGCTTCTAGTTGCACGCTTCTAGTTCAACGCATTTGATGGAGTGCTGCGCATCGCTCCCGTTATAGCAATGGATACTAGCCGTTGAAGTTTTGTAAGCTTTTTCTGTGTAGTAGCCTCTTTTGTTTTTGGCCACCACACAAGAGAAGCATATGATGGGCTGCAAAATGGTGAGTCGACAACTGTGATGGAGCGTGCGTCCCCGCAACATAGCTCTGGTCCTCACAAGTTCCTACCTCATGCTTCCACGGGTCACCAGATGACAAAGACCGCCAGCTAAGGGTTGCGTACTTAGCTGGTAGTGCAACCTGGGAACTGTTGTCCTTCTGACTTCAGCTAGATTGAGGAGGTGCGTGCCGAGCGTCTGTCCACCAAGGAGGTGCGGCTCAAACAGCGGCTGAGTAAGAAACGATGTATCTCGTCAGCTATACCTTAGGAGGCAGTCCCACCAACGCAATGTAGCCAGCGCGGTAAGATAGCATGCTGAAGTCTTACCCTACCAGGAAAAATGTAAGTATTCTTTATTTTGTGAGATTTTTCCTCATTTTATTGCCCACAACTATTAGGAACAGTAGAAATTTGCAATATCCCAGTACATTTACTAGTGCAAATAAAAACAAAAATAAATGTGTTAATTGAATCTAAAGTTCAGTATAGCCGTGAAATTTTCATTTTGTCTTAACTTTTTATAAATCATTTATGCTAAAAATGTCTACTGTTCCCTTAACAACTATATAACGGGGATTCCCTGGGGGGGTAGCCTAAGGCAGTCGAAGGATTTGTTGACTGGACAAGGGTTCCTGGAGTCGCCAGTCCCTTGTCATGCGAAGACACGCGGCCTTCTGGCCGTAGTCTTCCGAAGGTCCTCACTGAAATCGGCTGACCCTGCTACAAGAAGCCATCGCGTAGGCTATTCTCTCAGAACAACCTCCTGAGAATAGTCCTGCAGCCATAGGTAATCCTTGCGCTGATGGTGGGTTCTTATTACACATCACATCACATCACCACACAAGAGAAGCATATGATACTTTTGGACGTATTATCGATGTATAAATCCACATTATCATTTTTGGTCTTAGACCCCATTTTCTGCCAAATGTTTTTGAGCAAATCCAGAAAGCACTGGTTGCCTTACCGATCACACACTCAAGATGAGCATTCCAGTTCAGTTTGGCATCCAGTATCACTCCTAAGTATTTAACCTGTTCATTAAGACGGATCTCTAATCCTCCTAGCTGAAACGCTTTTAGACTAAACTTCCTTCTCCTAATGAAAGGTACAATTACTACTTTTACTGGATTAATGCTAAGGCCCTCCTTGATACACCAAGACTGGGTAAATTTTAGGGCCCATTGCATTCTTTCTGAAATGATGTTGTCAAACTTTCCCCTCACTATAATGACTATATCGTCTGCAAAACCTACAACCTCGAAACCTTTTTCCTCTAAGCTTCTTAGAAGCTCGTCTACAACTAAGGACCACATAAGTGGTGAGAGGGCTCCTCCTTGGGGACAACCTTTCGTAGCCCGTTTTGTAATAGACGAACTTCCCAGCTCTGAAGTGATTTCTTTTTTTGCGAGCATGGTATGAACCCAGTTAATTATGTTCATGTCAAAGTTCCTTTTCTTCATGGCACGAGCCATAGATGAATAGGAAGCGTTGTCGAAAGCTCCTTCAATATCTAAGAAAGAACAAAGTGCTATTTCTTTTACCGATAGAGCTTTTTCTACCTTTGAAACTACACTATGCAGTGACGAAACTGTTGACTTACCAGACTGGTAAGCAAACTGGAACTCAGATAGTTCATGTTCATGTTATTTGAATTGATATAATCATTCAACACTTTTTCCATAGTCTTTAATAAGACTGATGAAAGACTAATGGGTCTGTATGATTTAGGATGCGCCTTGTCTCGCTTTCCTACTTTAGGTATGAAGATAACTTTTACTTGTGTCCATGAAGTTGGAATATGGTTGAGTCTTAAACTTGCCTTAAAAGTCTAAATTATTGGCGAGATCAACACTGCTTCGCCGTTTTGAAGTAATGCTGGAAATTCCTGCAGATTCCCTGCCCTTCGGTTCAGAAAGGGGTATGGGCGCGTTCTGTCGAGTCGGTCGCGGCAGATTTCATGTGTGAATCGGCTGCCCCATCAACGTTCAAAAATGCCTGAACCAAATGGACAGCTTGTAATGATCATTTGAAGATGCGATGGGGGATCATTACCCTGTTATTCCCAAATGAAGCACGTTGTAAAACGTTGCTTGTATTCTATAACCAAACATGATGGAATTGAGTAAACGAGCGAAAACTCAACGGGAATGATCTCTCATATGCATCCGTCGAACCATTCTGAATGGCCGTTGTAAGAATATCACCATGAAAATCTCACATGCGCATAGCGTGTTACCAATCACTAATCCCTTTTCCTTTCTATTCTCTTCCCTATTCTATGACCACGAGCAATATCATATCGTCATCCTAAAGTCAACCCTTCAAATACAGTAACATCGAGACAACACAGACCAATCAAGAACGGTATAAACCCTAACCAATTTTACTTTCAGACAAATTTTCTAACACAAGGTAAGCAATCAAATGACCATTACAAAATATACTGAATATCATCATATCGACATAATATATAACGGGAAAAGGGAGGGACCATCAGGGCACCCAAGTGAAACGATTTGGGTAGGGAGCATGGGACTGCCTCCTCCCTATTGTTAACATTTCGTGGAACGAGGGCGGGCTCTTCGACCCCATCTATTGGGTTTATTCTGTCAATCGAGGGCTCGACTCTAATGCTGTATGTGTGAACTTGCTTTTGGAAGGAGATTCTCTTCCCTTTATTCGCGGGTTTCGCGTAAGTGTCTCTGCTTACGAGCCCGCCCAAACGTTTTTGGCCCTTCATACAGGAGCTTGAAGATCACAAACAACAGTAGAATCCTGATCAAATCGTTTTTCAGATTGTTCCACTGCTATGGAAAGTTACCTTGCAACAATAGATGGTAGTATCTCATCATCATCATCATCAGAGTAAGCCCTAGGTATCTAGCAGCATCCGACCATGGAATTTGCCGTCCCCACGCAGAGATCTCATTTTGCGGAAGTTTTTGTGGGCTTCGTTTGCGTGTGAAAAAGACTTCTTGCGATTTGTCAGCGTTGGTCTTTATTTTCCACTTTCTCTGGAAGATTTCAATGGCGTTTTAGGCCGCTTGCAGCCTGGTGGTCACAATGACTGGATCAGAATCCGATGCGACGAATCCAGTATCGTCAGCGAAGAGAAAGTATCGCACATCGTCGATCATCACTAGGTCAGCGGTGAAGATGTTGTAAAGCGTGGGACTTCGAACAGCACCTTGCGGGACACCGAATGGTATCAGTAACATTTTATGCAGGATTGCAAACTGAGTCGTATGCTTTCTCTACATCCAATAGCACCATACCAGACGATTTGCTTTGTGAAAAATTTGTACGTATATCCTTTACAAGGCGAACAAGTTGGTGGTTGGTAGAGTGCCCTGTTTTGAATCACTGCACATCAGGAATAATCCTTGAGTTTTCCAGGTGCTGCTCGATTCGCTTTAAGATTTTTCGCTTTAAAAGTTTGCTAAAAATGAGTCTACAGTTGGACGGGTCCGTTTTATCTTTGTTTGGCTTCGGGATGGCAATCACAACTGCATGTTTCCAACTGGGGGGAAAGTCGAATACAGGCGAAGAAGATTTTGGCGATGAATATGTGAGCTTTTCGAGGCAATTTCTTGAGGACACAGTTCCGGATGTTGTCTTGACCAGGGGATTTTCTGGATTTAAGTCTTCGAATGACCTGAGCCACTTCTTTTGGGTGAACCAGCCATGGGTGAGTAACAGATAGTTGAGTGTGGTCGATGTGTGCGATTGACTCGTTTACCGCAGCAACAGTATCTGCATCGTCTGCCATCTGATTTGAGTGTGCTCGGGCGAAACTCGTGGCCAATAGCTGCGCTTTTTCAACCGGGGAAGCGATAATGTTGTCTCCTTGTCGCAAAGGTGGGCTATATTTCGTGGATTTTCGCAGTGCCTTGGTGATTCTCCAGAGTGTGTCTCGATCGTCGTTTAGCGTACGCAGTGTTTCCTTGAATTTGCTAAATTTGGCTTGGTCGCACTCTTCTCGTATCCTCCGATTTAGTGACGTTACTACGTCCTGATAAAAAGGATCTCTAGTTCTGTACCACTGCCGGCGACGTTTATTACGCAATGCGATTAGTCTGCGGGTGTTTTCAGAAATAGTTGCGGTTTGGTAGGTGCGTTTTAGGACTTCAGGAACCGAAACAGACTCAGCATCCGTTATAGTTGTAGTCAAAAGCTCGATTGCAGCGTCAATCTCTGCTTCGTTATTCAGACCAACGACTAATGGGTCTATCAAGTTCAACTTGGAGTGGATTTCACGTTGAAAGCGAGGCCAGTTGGCACGGGCGTAGCATCGGACTTTTGGTGTCATTCGAACGGTTGGGGCTGAGAGGCTAACGTCAAACGTAGCTGGGAGATGATCCGATGACAGTTCGTTCAAACTAATTGGCTTTGTCGTGTTCAACGTGTTGTTAGAGAGAGTCAGATCCAGCGTAGATGGACGACAACGCCCGGCAGGCTTGAAAGTGAAGGAGTCAGGGAAGTGGATGAAAAAGTTTCGGGTAGCTGCTTCCTGACACAGTAATATTCCAGACTTGTTAGCCTTCGAGCAGTTCCAATTGCGGTGACGGGCATTAAGGTCCCCAACTACGAAAAATGGTTCCGCTCGTCTAGTGAGCGTGCAGATATCGCGACGAAAGTGTGTCCAAATCGTTCGCCTTCTCGATTCGGGAAAATAGGCTCCGATGATACGCAGATCCCCGTTTGTCGTGGGGATTGAGATGCCAACACTTTCAATGACCTTGGTTGATATACTGAGCTGGGAAAACTTGATTCCCTTCCGAACCGCAATCAGAACACCTCCTCCTCTTACAGCATCAGTAGAAACACGATCCAGATGAAAACCTCAAAAATTTGGGGCATGCTTTTGTTGGAGCCAGGTTTCATTGACGATTCCTACGTCTATCTTGTGGCGTTCCAAAAAGTCGAAAAATTCTAGTTTCTTGCTGTGAACGGACCGACCGTTCCAATTAGCGAGACTCAAGTATTCTAAACTACACATTATAGACATACTTGGTCGTTAGCTCGTTTTGTTTGACATTTAGCCAGACGGTCAAACATTTCTCTCGCCAGGGCAAGAAATTCCGAAATGGAGAATAAGTCTTTGTTGTTGTTAACATGACCTTGCAGCACATGTGCGTTTGAGCGCACCGCCGAGGGGGTGGGGGAAATGTTGATTCCAGGATTCAAAGTTCGTTTTGGCCTAGGGAATCCCCAACGAAAAATATCCAATTTTCACCCTCGTTGCCTTGGTGCACATTGTTAGCTTCCCCCTTAAAGGGTGTACGGCATCAAATTGCGACACACACACACACACACACACACACACACACACACACACACACACACACACACACACAAATATTAGGCAAAATTCGCCCGTTCAACCAATCATCTTCAAACTTTCAGGGAGTAAAATAAAACATGTTATGAATATTTTACCAAGTTTTTTTTATTCAATTTCAATTCCATATCCAAATGCAAGAACCTTCTTCTTTACGCTACTCATAAGGTCCTGTACAACATTTGGACCAGCTTTTTTTTGCGTGGCAATCCATTTCTTCATATCTTCCTGCGATTTAACTTCCTTAGGATGCCCAGCAATTCATTGAGGGCCCAGCACTTTTCAACTGGCCGCAGTTCCGGTGCGTTCGGGGGGTTGAGATGCTTCGGCGCGAAATTGACCTCCTTAGCCTTGTACCACTCCAAAACCCCTTTCGAGTAATGGCACGAGGCTTAATCCGGCCAGAAAATCGTAGGGCCATCGTGTGACCTCAGAAGAGGAAGTAGACGCTTTTGGAGGACTGCCTTTAGGACTGCCAATTGACCGTTCCAGTTGTCACGAATGGGGTTCTCCGCTTTCCACACGAGCAAATTGCTTAGCAAATCATATATTTTTTGGCAAACTTTGACATCTTCTGCTATCTAACGTCCTCAGTCCTTATGATGATCAGTGAAAAACAGGTGCCCCGGAAGCTGCCGGAAGTCTGCTTTTACATACGTCTCATCATCCACAACGAGGCAATGTTGTTTCGTCAACATCTGGGTGTAGAGCTTCCGTACACTTGTTTTACCTACCATATTCTGCCGTTCATCGCGATTAGGCGCCTTTTGTACGTATGTAGTCTTTCACGTTTTTCCGCATCTTGCACGAAAGTTTTGGTTAGATTCAGTTTCTTCGCCACATCTCCAACTGAACTGTTTGGATTCCTCTTGAAAGCTTTAACTACCCGCTTGTGATCCTTAACACTATACGGCGATCCATTTTGGCCACTTTTTTCTTTCCGATCGATGGTCAAACGTTCGTGGTATCGATTTAAAACACGAGACATCGTAGAATGTATCATACTTAGCTTCCTGCTGATGGCACGATGAGAAAGATCCGGATTTTCGAGGTATGTGTGCAACATTTTGTTTGCGCCGCAGCTGTTCTTCCGACTCCATCTTCGCAACCATTGCACATCTACTAGTGAAACTTACACAGCGTAAAGCTAATTCCACCCAAAATTTCAATAGAGAATACCCAACAAAGGTACAGCCATTTTGAAGTATTGGAATTTGATTCCGTACAACCTTTGGTTACCTTCGGGTTCTTCTTCTGATTGTGCTTCCAGGATTTGTACTTATAATAATCTGCTTCCAGATGACTCTTGCAGAAGAAACGCGAGCTTGGGACCAGCCATCTTAAAGAGTGCGGAATGAACCAGGCTAGTGAAAATAGCTTGAAGTTAATTAACGCCTTTATTGAATGAAAAATTGAATTGGAATGAATGTATAGAAAAACTGTCTTCGACAGGGAAGTGATTGTTTCGATAATTTTCAGTCATGTTTTTTTAGTTGCTACGCAATAGATTGACCCTACAATTTTGGAATAGTGTTATAAACCTGGTAGTTGAAGAACTACGAGAAAACAAAATCGACTGCATCGGTTTTGAAACTTTTAATTTTGATTGAGGAAGTGGAAGTGCTGCCAGAAGCAAAGATTTGTCTAATTCCTATTGTGCTTGTCAATCAGTCTACCAGAGTGCTCCCAGTTTAAGCTAGGTTATTATTTACAATTTCTATGCAGCAACAGTAATTTTTCAAAAAAAAAGCCAAAGCCTATTTTTGAAGTTTGGAAATGGTAATAATTGTAAAATCAGTTAAGGTACTTAAGTTAGCATTATAAAATTATTTATTGTGTTTTACGTGACATAAAATTGACTGCTTTTAATTTTTTTTAAATCATTGGGCCGATTCATCTATCTAGTTTGGGTTTGGCTGATTCAACTTCGTTAAAAAAAAGCGAAAATCCACTAAGAGAACTCTCGGAATTCTCTTGTCGTTATCTAATAAAGAATATGATATGCAATTGTCATCTGCTTGTTTCTGAGGAACGTTCGGCTGTTTTAGAGCACAAAATGTGAACTAGAAGGGTTTTTTTTTATACATAAGTAGAAATAACACTCCTATTCTAGTCATTCATTAAGTTAAACTAAAGAAAGATAGAGAATAATACGTTCACATTCAACTGACGCAGGGCATAACGGTTAAAAGCCTCTCAGAGGAAAATGTCTTACATCGGCTTTTTTCTTTTAGATGCTGACAAATAAAAATGTTTTTTTTTCAGCGCCGTTGTTTGAATGAAATACGAACAGAAAAAATACTAATAGGAGCAACTCTAGTTTGCTAGAATAGAAAACTTACACGTATCGTGCTCTTTATTATATTGCAGCAATGTTCTTAACGTAAACTGTGCTTTGATGAAGCTCGGGCGTTTTTCACCTTCGTTAGTCCTCGTATCATTTTGTCAGCGTTTAATTAAGCTTACGGAGCGTTTCTTGTCAAATAATCGTTATGTTCAAGAACTTGGGACAAAAATAATTCCAGAAACTAACGACGACGCAGCTTACCCTATAAAGGAAACGATTTTCATAGATTTTTAATCATTATCATTCACCGCGGAATAGTACTGTATATTGCGCTGATGAAAAGGTTTCTTATGATATAAAAACCTCCGGGGCAAGCTTATAACGAACCTAACTGATACCATACAAATATTATACACTGGAAAATATTTTCAAACTATTCCGGCCTTAATCTTAATACTTCGTTCAGCTTAAATAGCTCGTTCTGGGTGTTTATAAATAGGTAAAGGACTTGTGTTCACTCGTTCACTAGAGTCATCGGCTTAAACTACCTACGATAGTAATGCTGATGAGATGTATGTGTGTGCAGTTTGTTTACCTGATCCGTTTAATGATTACCGACACCTGCGTTTAGAGCTGTGGAATGCTACCCCAAGATCGGGTAAGAATGTTCCGGTTCAGCTTCTTGCCGATGGTTTGCACGTGGAAGCCGATTTGCTGGAGTTTTTCATGCGAGAGAATCTTGCGTCCGTCGAAGATGTATGCCGGCTTCATCATAGACTGGTAAATGCGCTCGTAGTTGAGATTCTGAAAGGGAATGTTTTTCTATACGTGAGAGAAAGGCAACAAAGACAGGGTTAAAATGAGAGTTCGACAGGACGTTTGGCTGACCCAATGCTGTAGCGTTCAAAGCGGATCAATTTCCGAACACTCATCCATGTTAAACTCAAAGGATATTTTAGAAAGTTAGAAAGATCCAACAAAAAGCTTAAAGTGCTTCCTAAAAATATATGTGTTTTTATTTTTCCTAACTAGGAATCAACGCACCATGTGGCCTTGGAAGCTTGGTTAGTATAGTAATTCCAAGTCTAGTAGTAATTTCGGGGGGTTCCAAGCTAGGTCTCGAAAACTATATCCAGAAAACCAAGTTCAGGCAAAATTGCAGTGTAAAAAAAAGCCAAGAACCAAGCAACCCCAACGCCACCAGCAGAACTCACTCGGTCATTGCCAACAATAGGAAACCATACTTACAATAAAATCGTCCCATTCGGTACAAATCACGATGGCATGGGTGCCACGCACTGCGTCGTAGGGATCGGAGAAAATTTGAACCACCTTTTTCACGTGCTCGGGACTTTCGGTTATTTTGGGATGCGTTAAGTCCGCAATGATTTGCTCCGGTTCTACCTTAGGGTCGTAGATATTCAGTTGGGCACCTTCGTCCAGTAGTGTCTTACATACTGTGATGGCTGGGGTTTCCCGAGTGTCACCGGTATTTTTCTTAAATGCAAATCCCAGAATTGATATCCGTTTGTCGGTAACAGTGTTGAACAGACACTCGATGATTTTCTGCGAGAATCGATTTTTCTGATATTCGTTCATGTCGATTACTTGCTGCCAATAGGCAGCAACTTCGGGAAGATTCAATCCCTCGCATATGTACACTAGATTAAGGATATCCTTTTGAAAGCAACTACCGCCAAATCCAACCGACGCTTGCAGGAATTTGGGGCCGATTCTTGAATCGAGACCAACGGCACGGGCAACCTCCGAAACGTCCGCTCCGGTAGCTTCGCACACGGCCGACAGGGAATTGATGGAAGATATTCTTTGGGCAAGGAATGCGTTCGCTGCTAGCTTGGACAACTCGGAGCTCCATGTGTTGGTGGTCAGAATGTTCTTCTTCGGAATCCAGTGTTCGTACACCCAACAGAGCTTTTCAATCGCAGCCTTTCCTTCGGGGGTCTCTTCACCGCCGATCAACACTCGATCTGGTTTATGCAAATCTTCGATGGCAGTTCCTTCGGCTAAGAATTCCGGATTCGATAGAATATCATACTTGACACCTACCGGAAAAATATAACAATTTAGTTGTTATTGCTTGTTTTAGTTGATTTGATCTTTCATTACCTGGTTTATGATTGGCCTTCAAAATGTGCATTATACTTTCTGCTGCTCGCACTGGTACCGTACTCTTCTCGACAACGATTTTACTGTTTTGCGACATCTCTGCAATCATACGGGCACATCCTTCGACGTATTTGAGATCGGCTGCACGGCCACGGCCACTGCCGTACGTTTTGGTGGGTGTGTTGACCGATATGAAGATTAGTTCTGCTTCGCGGATTGCCGATTCTATGTCGGTTGAGAAGAATAGGTTTCGGTTTCTGCACTCCTTCACGACTTCATCGAGCCCGGGCTAAAATTGAAAGAGTAATAGATAGATTGATTAAGCCAGTTGTTTTTATTATTTTTGTTGATGATATTTTACAGAACGGTTCGAAATAGCAAAGGGTGTTACGATCGGAATTTGGTCGATTTAAAACTTATGCATTTCTTTAATCATTCAGTGGCATCAACAATCAATATGAATCTAGTGATTTGAAATCGGTTCACTGTTGTAGAACCCCTTGGTCCGAAATACACCTTGCAATATATTCTTGCGGTTTTCGGTACTAGAATCTTTGTTTTTGTTTTGATTCGCTTGGGACCGATGCGGTTGTATCATAGACTAACTATAAGACCAGTAGGTCTGGAACAAATCCGATTTTTTTTGGCTCGGACCAAGGGGTTCTACAACAGTGAACCAATTTCAAATCGCTACTTACATATTGATTGTTGGTTGTATGTTGGTACATAGTAAAAATTCAGTCAAGTTGTCATTGTAAGTAAATCATTTACTGTATTGATTAATGTGTTTTGAAGTTTGAGTCTTAGTATGTTGATTGTGATAACCTTTTCTCCAACAAAACAGTCAACACCGCAAAAATACCGAGAGGAAAACAGTCGTCATCGAAATTCGTAAGCGAACTGGTCGTTCTAAAGTGACCGCTAGAGGCAAGAAGGAAAAACATCAAAGCTTCTTCCACGATATAAAACTGCAAGGTTGAATTTCGCGAAACGACACATGTTTTGGGAGAAAGAGTGCGAATCTGTCATATTCTCGGATGAACAAAAGCTAAGTTTGGATGAACCATGGTGTCAGATGCTTGTCAGATGTATTAGAGGGATACTCGCAGAAACCCTGAGATGCGTCATTTTAGAAATTTTCAAGGTGGGTCACTCATGGTGTGGGCTGCATTTGGACAACACGGTAAGGCTCCTAGCTGTTTCGTTGCGCATAAAATGAATCGGAGAAGTATATAGAGCTCATATTGAACATCCTGATTGATTCTGGTGATAGTTTGTGGGGTGAATCGTGGATCTACCAGCAAGACAACTATTCGAAACAGACAAAATCATTTCTCGTGTCGCGAAACATTGAGATTATGGAATGGTCGGCTATAAGCCCTAACTTAAACCCCATAGAAACTCTTTGGGTCTATGCAAACGGTCGGCAGTTTGATTTACCATTGCAGTACAAAACCGCAGTTCAGGAAAATGGGCAAACATCGACGTAAAAGTTCTCTAGTCAGCTCTATGCCACAGCGCCTAGCAGATGTCATCAGAGCAAACGGTGGACTAACAAAATATTTAAAAAAATATTCAAGTTTAGTTTGAGATAAAAGAAAATGTGTTTTATTGTGTACGGTATAATTATTTCTTTTGAGTTTGATGTAAATAAATATATACAAATTCAATAAATAACGCAAGATAAGTGTAGATCAACAGATCTTTTTATTTATGTGTTTCCGTTAATCATTTGAAAACTTAAGACTGTATTCGATGAAATTTGGACACACAAAATAGGTCACCAAAAATTTTCCTTGAGCCCGATTCTTTTCAAACTTTCTGGAAATAAAGAACTACTAAATGGTTAAGTTTTGACATCATTGGTTTATTGAACCTCTTCTTCCAACTCAAATGCCCGCACCTTTGCCTTGACCCCTTTCATAAAATTTTGGGCAATGATAGGACCCACTTGCTTACTTACTTTTAACCACACTTTCTTTAGTTCAAGTTCATTTTCTATCAGTTTTGGAGTTTTAACGAGCTTTGCCTTCATGATTGCCCAAAATTTTTCAATTGGGCGAAGTTTCGGAGTGTTTGGAGGGTTGACGTCTTTTGGTACAAAAACTACATTATTATCTTTGTACCAGTCTAAGACGGGCGGGGCATAGTGGCAAGATGCCAAATCCGGCCAAAACAGTGTCGGGCCATCGTGAGATTTCAAGAAGGGCAGAAGTCGTTTTTGGAGGCATTCGTCCTTGTAGATTTGTCCGTTGACGGTCCCAGAGGTGATGAAGGGCTGACTCATTTTGCCACATCTGCAGATCGCTTGCCAGACAAGGAATTTTTTGGCAAATTTCGACAGTTTCTTCTTCCGTACACTCCCCGGAACGGCCAACTTAGAGGTGGCGGCGTAGTGTTCCTGTCCTGGCATTTGTTTGGTGTCGGTTTTAATGTAGGTCTCATCGTCCATCACAATTCAGAACGGTTTTGTGAGCCACTCCCTGTACAGTTTTCTTGCACGAGTTTTGGCCACCGAGTTCTGTTTATCGCTACGGTTCGGTGCCTTCTGGATCTTGTACACATGTTATCCAGAACGTTTCATTGTTTTCTGCACAAACCAAACTGAAAGTTTCGCCTTTTTCGCAACATCCCTGATCGAAATGTTGGGATAACGCTTAAATTGGTTCAATACCATCCTGGCCTTCTCCAGATTTGATTTGCGACGTTTTTTGCCACTACCATTTTTCCGCTTGGTTTTCTTAAGGTCCTTGAACGTTTTGATCACATGAGATACGGTTGAATGTGCGATTCCGAACTGTTTTCCGATCCATCGATGAGAAGCGTTTGGGTTTTCGAAGTGAGTGCCCAAAATTTGTTGGCGCACTATTTCTTCATTCGAAGCCATCACTGAAATCACTCGACCGATTTTCACGGAAAACATTACACAATTGACACAACACAATGAAATACATTCAGTTAAAATTTCAATAATTTTTACCCACACGCTAAAAAGTTACGAACAATTGCGTGTGTCCAAATTTCATCGAATACAGTTTTTGTACGACATTTTATACTGTACGCTATCATTATTCCTTGCACTGTATTTGGTCGACAATTTTTAACAGCCAGGTCTGGCTGTTTATACCGCATTGCAAAGAAACGCCATTGCCGAGTATTTCCGAACAAAGGAGGCGTCTTCATTCCCCAAGAAGTATTTGCTTCGGCAGGCCATATGTAGTTAGGGTCGACAATCCACTAAAATCGACACAAATTACAGGAAAGAATGTCTGCAAAAGCGGTTGCTACCGTTTATAGGAAGCCACTTGTCACTTTGCAAAATCCGCCTTGGAATAGTATAAGGCACAAGAGGTCAAATACGTGCCACAGTGTACCACAGATAGTTCGAGAATTCTTCAGGAAAAAGACTTAAAGACTGGACTCGGAAAAAATGAGACACACAAAAATGATCACCAAAAATTCATTTTAAATCGGATACGTCTCAAATTTTCAGGGATTAAATAACTATATGTTAGCTATGTTTTGACATAATTTTTTTATTGAATTTTCTCCCCCAAGTTGAGCCGAGGTTTTGTCCACCTTCCTTACAAAATTTCTCCGAGTTTTTCTTCAAAGCTTCATCGGTTTTGAATGTTTTTCCGCTTTTCTTCAACTTCTTCTTCATTATCGCCCAAAACTTTACGATCGGACGAAGCTCTGGTGTATTACAGGCTTGGTGTAATGGCACGAAGCGAGATCCAGCGAGAACAGCGTGGGACCAGGGTGAAAGCGGAGGAAGGGCAGCAAGCGCTTCTGCAAGCATTCCTCTAGATAAATCTGCCCGTTTATGGTGCCAGTTGTAACGAACGGCTTGCTGTACCGTCCGCACTCGCAGATCGCCTGCTGCAACAGGTACTTCTTCGCGAATATGTTGATCTTTCTCTTCCGGAACTTTTCCGGAACCTCCATGCGGGACGTACCGACAAAAAACTCGAGGCCGGGGATTTGTTTGGTGTCCGCCTTGATATATGTCTCGGTGTCCATGACGAGACAGCCTGGCTTGACCAGCCACTCACGGTACAGTTTCCGCGAGTTAACGATTGAACTATGTCAACGTACCACACCAATAACAACAACACCAGACTCCTCGAGTAAGCATGTTTGGTTTACACAACGGATGTCATTCACCGTGGTACTGCATCATCAATATCGATACCGATCGAGTCAACCACCGCGAGCCGATACTGCTGACTGGATTTCGTGTCAAGTGTTTCAAGTGGCTAGAGTATAGGTTTCGGGTAGGTTAAGCTTAATTGAATAAATTAGTCTTTAGTTAACTCTGAATCGGTGTAGACCTTTTTTATTTGTAAGAAACCCCCCTTAAACTTAACTGGCGCCCGAATAGGGACCTTGCTAAAAGTGGGAAGTGTATAAAGTCAGTGTTGAAAATCGTCAAGTTTTAAACTAGTGAAAAATCCTAAAAGTGGAATATCACCAAAATTCCAAGAGTGGTCCAAGGAGCCCAATCCACTAGTATATCACAATTGGTTCCACGAGCCCCATCACGGATACTGAAGCGAAAACTAGGACACCGAAGCTATCAGCTCGATCGCTATTAGGACCCTGAGTAGCAGCTCATCAAGCAGCAGCAAAAGGAATCACCCCGACATAGCTGCCTGGTTTTCCCCACCGAGCGAGGCCGGTATAACCAAAAAGTCCAGACATTGTGTTGCGATGTTGGCGATAATGTAAGTAATTTTATTTATTCTTAATACCCGATTGAAAAAAAAAACATCTTTTACGGTCGATTAATTACTATTAAGTGCGAAACAGTGTGCATCTTTACCATAATAGAAAAGATAGTGTAGCTTGATTAGTGTGAATTTTTCACGTAGTGACTTTTCCCTCATTGTCTGAAATTTTTCAATACGAAACTTGCGTTTTGAAAGTGGAAGTGTGAAAACATCAAAAATTTTACAAAAAATCCAGAGTAGGTATTTACTATCGAAACATAATGGCTATCAACGCAGCTGCGCAGGCCATGACAGCGGATGATTTTATTGCTATCGGTAGAGTACCAGAATTTGTACGATCAGTTAATACGTTTAGTGGTAATCCAACGGAGCTAGTAGACTGGTTAGCAGATGTCGATTCTATATTTCGAACTTACCGGAATAAAAATGCCACCGTGGATCAAATAAATCTAATTGAGAGAGTGATACGACGTAAAATTAGTGGAGAAGCCGCGGATATATTGAATGCGAATAATATTACGAGTGATTGGAATGCTATAAAAACAACACTTGTGCTTTACTATAGGGACAAGCGTGATGTAAAAACTCTTGACTTCGAGTTAACTACCATTAAAAAATTGCCAAATGAAACCATCAGTACCTACTATAGTAGGGTCAATGATGTTTTATCACATCTCATCGCACAACTACAAACCGATGATAAATTGAAAAATAATGCAGCAGTGCATATAACTTATTTTCGGGATAAAGCTCTCGACGCCTTCATTAGAGGATTAGAGAACCCCCTAAATCTCTTGTTAAAAAGTACCAATCCAACTTCGCTTGGACAAGCCTTGCAATTCTGTACGGAATATTATAACATGAATTTTAGAACTGCTTCGTTTAGAAACGAGTTGGGAAATCAACCGATCCCTAAGCCAAAAGAACCACCAAGATTGCCTACTCCTAGCAATAGACCTACTTTGCCACCTCCGCTCCCACCCAAATTTGCATTCAGATCAAATCCATTACAGTATAGATCAAATTTTCCTCAACAAAACCACTTCAGACCCACCTTTTCGCCACAAAGAACATTCCCCTTTCCTCCACCACAAAGCAAATTCCCCAAACCTGAACCAATGGAGGTTGATCAAAGCCTACGTTCCAGAAATATAAATTATAGCAATCGCCCTCCGATAAATATGAAACGTCCTCATCCTCCTCCCAACAAAACCAAAACATTAAACGACAAGCATACCCTCTTGAAGACATATATCAATACCCAGAAGAGTATTATTACAATTCTCACGATTATGACGCTCGTTTTAGCTACGATTCTGCCTATGACACTTACTACAGCGACGAGACCCAACAAGAACCAGAACATCATAACATACTCGACAGCGACGCTCAGGCATATGACGAACACAGTACAGTACAAAATAATGCAAACGATGCATCGACTAATTTTTTAGAATGGAGCCCAGAGTGGTAGGTATGCCATACATATGGTTGAAAACCACTATTGGGAAGTTTCCTTTTTAGTAGATACAGGTGCTAATATTAATATCATTAGCCCAAGATTAGCATACAGCTTTAAATACTCAAAGCCGTACAATTTAAATGCTAGAAATATCTCTTGTGCAAATGGTACCTTTACCACTTCCTCAGCAATCGATATTAATTTCTTCTCACCAAAAATTGATCATACAGCACAGTTTATACTACACAAATTTCATAATTTCTTCGAAGGAATAATCGGAACCAACATGTTAAATATATTAGAAGCGATTGTTGACCTAGGAAATAAAAATTTGACACTTCGACTAAACGAACAAAAACTAACCATTCCCTCCAGTTCTACATTCCACAACGACAAACATCGAACAGCTTGACTGAGATGACACCCGACACATCTATCGTCGACAGAACTGAATCGAAACGCACCGAACATGACCTACACAACAATAATGTTTTTGACTCATCCTCATTTAGAACGTCTCATCTTTCCGACGACCAAAACAAAAAACTGTTGAATATTCTTCAAATGCATGAGTCTGTTTTCCATAAACCAGACGACAAGTTAACATGTAGCACTGTTATAGAGTGTAGTATCAATACCACTGACGATATCCCAGTTCATCAGAAAGTGTACCCTTATCCTGCCGCATATGTTGATGAAGTTAATAAACAGATCAACAAACTCTTGAATGATGGCATAATTCGCCCCTCTCGATCCGCTTGGACGTCACCTGTTTGGATCGTTCCGAAAAAACGGACGCATCGGGAAAAAAAAGTTTCGCATGGTCATTGACTATAGGAAACTTAATGAAAAACCATTTCTGACCACTACCCCATGCCAGAAATTAACTATGTTTTAGACCAATTAAAGGGTCAACAATTTTTCACGACTCTAGATTTAGCATCTGGTTTCCACCAGATTAAAATGAAAGAGAGCGACATTGAAAAGACAGCGTTTTCTATTAACAATGGCAAATTTGAATTTACAAGAATGCCATTTGGATTAAAAAACGCTCCGGCTATTTTTCAACGAGCCATTGATGATGTGCTCCGCCAGTATATTGGAAAAGTCTGCTACGTTTACATGGATGATGTAATCGTTTTTGGCAGAACCTTTGAAGAAGCCTTGAAAAATCTTGAGATTATTATGAAGGCACTAAATGATGCAAATCTCAAAATTCAACTAGACAAATCTGAATTTTTGCATCAAGAAATTGAGTTTCTGGGATACGTGATTGGAATTGATGGAATAAAAGCCAATCCCCAAAAATTGAGGCAATTCGAAGATACCCAATTCCTAATTCAATAAAAGAATTGAGATCCTTTCTCGGTATGATGAGTTATTATCGAAGATTCGTAAAAGATTTCGCAAAATTGCTAAACCCCTCACGAACCTTCTAAGGGGGAGAAGAACATGAGTTCAACTAAAAAATTAAGCTCAATGAAGACGAAATGAAATGCTTTGAAAAAATGAAATTAATACTGTCCTCTGGTGATGTATTAGCATATCCGGATCATACAAAACCCTATATACTGACAACAGATGCCTCCGACTTTGCGATAGGCGCTGTGCTTTCACAAGGCGAAATTGGAAAAGATAGACCAATTCATTTTGCTTCACGCTCATTAACAAGGACAGAAGAAAAGCATTCTGTACCCGAGAAAGAAATGTTGGCTATATTTTGGGCACTCAAAACCTTCCGAAATTATTTATACGGAGCAAAATTTAAAATATTTACTGATCACCAACCCCTAACCTTTGCATTGTCACCCAAAAATACTAATGCTAAACTAAAAAATATGAAATCATATCTAGAAGAGCATGACTACGAAATTATTTACAAACCAGGTAAGTCAAACGTAGTAGCGGATGCTCTTAGCCGTATCGTATGCTCAATGACAGGCACCCAGCATTCCGCTGATGATAGTGATGATATGTATATTATATCTACAGAAGCACCCATCAACGCTTTCAAACATCAGATAATAATTAAGAAAGGTCCAGATAAAATAGAAACCACCCATCCTTTCCCAGACTATACAAGAATTACGATATGTTTGAACAATATTAATGAAAATTCTATTTTTCAGGTTCTAACGAAACATGTAAATGCCTCTAAGTTAAACGGATTGCTAACAGAAGAATATATCATGGGTAAAGTACAAGAAGTATACAAAAAGCATTTCGCCCGACAAAACATGTTAAGAATCCGTTTCACTCAGAAAATGCTCATAGACATTCCAGAAGAGCATACACAATGGGAGATTATAAAAAAGGAACACTATAGAGCACACCGTGGGTTAGAGGAAAACAAAGCTCAAATCCTTAGAAAATTTTATTTCCCACAGCTAAATAGCAAACTTCGTGAATTCACGAAGAATTGCCAACTGTGTCATGAGAGTAAATACGATAGAAGTCCTATTCATTATCCTCTCCAAAAAACACCTATACCTAAATCGCCGTTTGAAATTGTCCATATCGACATAATGTTCCTGGAAAAACTAATATTTTTAACATATATCGATAAATTTTCTAAATTTGCTCAAGTACATTTAGTTGAATCAAGAGCAGCAGTAGATCTTGTACCTGCTATTAAAGAAGTGTTAAGTAAATATAAATTACCAGACACTGTCGTAATGGATAATGAAAAATCCTTCATGACAGGAGACTTGGTAAATTTCTTCAATGAAAATAGAATCACACCTTACATAGTAGCTACAGGTCGCAGTGAAATGAATGGAACGGTTGAAAGATTCCATTCTACATTGCAGGAAATCTACCGAATAACCAAAGCCGAGAATCCAAATAAAACCCGGAACAACTTGTCGAGATATCAGTAATTAAATACAATTCCTCAATCCATTCCTGTACAAAATACACTCCTTATGAAATTATTATTCCAAGTTCCCAAACTTCCAGTATTATCGAAACCGTTTATCAAAATTTGCAGAAAAAACAAAATAGAGACCTAGAATACCATAACAAAAAACTGGCCCCAAGACACATAAATGAAAACCAAGCCGCTTTTGAAAAGACACGAAGAAGAACGAAAACTGTCCCTCGCTATAAAAACATAAAAATTAAAAATGTTCACAACAGTACTATAACCACTACCGATAACAGACGAGTACATAAAAACGACTTAAAGATTCGATCTACCTAATTTCATTTTAGATTTTTACTGACGCAACTCTTTGGAGCCGGTATTCAACAGACGATCTCAATACATAAAACGGATGACCTACCACTATTTATATATGATAAAGGACCTGGACGAATTCAAACAAATTCTAACTACTACATCCATCATTTCAATTTAGAGTCATTCAAAATTCACATACAAGAATTAAAGTTGAAATTCAAACAAATAGAAGAAAATCAGTTTACTAGTCTCATTTTAGAAGAATTTAACGAGTTAGACACCAACTTAAAGAATCTTTTACCAATCAGAAGAAAGAAAAGATGGAATCAGTTAGGAACAGTATGGAAATATATCGCTGGGAGTCCTGATGCTAACGATCTCAAAATTATCAATAGTTCAATTAACGGCCTTATCAACAATAATAATGAACAAGTCAGAATAAACAGAGAAATTTCGTTACAAATGAAAGAAGTATTATATAAAACCAAAGAATCAATTCAATTACTCAACTCGAAATCGTCTGATTTGTATTCTGTTAACATTTTCTTAAACCTTCAGTTTTTAAATGACAAACTAGATCAGATTATTCAAACGATAACGTTAGCAAAGGTAGGAATACTTAATGAAAAAGTATTGAGCCAGACTGAAATTGACCTAATTGTTAAAGATTTAAGTAAAGAGAACTTGACCATTTGGAACACCGCTGAAGCACTCACCTACGTAACTACATCAATAGTCACCAACGAACTCGATATCGCACTCCTACTTAAATTACCCAAACTAGACCCACGAGTTTTCAAAAAATCTTCATTCTACCAACATGGTTCAATCGTCAACAAATTCATATTTCTAACAACAACTATCTTCATCACGGAACACAATACTACATTGTTAGTAGTCTGCAACCAAAGATCTTCGACGCCAAGGACGTTACTCAAGACGCTACAACATGTGTGCCAAATCTGCTAGATGGAAAACCGGCAAAATGTGATTATTTAGCTAACCCAGTAGAAGAAATTGTGTCTATCGACAACCAACACCTGATCACCAATGTGTTAGGAAATTTCAACCTGCAATCCAACTGTGGCTTATCAGAGAGGAACCTGTCCGGGACTTACCTGATTTCGTTCAACAACTGTAAGGTAACAATCAATAACCAAACGTTTATAAACATAAACCAGAATATAACAGATAAACCTATCCATTTACCGATACATGGTATTCCAATTGAAAAGCAACGTACTGTCGTTAATTTGAGCCTACACCACTTACACAATCTTCATCTAGAAGCAAGAAAGGAGATGGAAGAAATCCGATTGAATACTACTAGTGTCCAATGGCCACATTGGACGCTTTTTGGAGGATTATCAATAACTCCCATTATCATTAGTGCTGTTTTCCTTACGTTTATTTTTCGCAGTAGAAGATCTCAAGTTAAAATCCAGATGGACCAACCAAAGCAGATTCCTGTTAAAATCGAAACGGATCAACCAAAGCAGACTTCTGATGAAAAGAGGACATTCGAAATCTTGCCACTGAGTGAAATTGTTCGTATGGAACCTCACACTTAGGAGGGACAAGTTAACGATTGAACTATGTCAACGTACCACACCAATAACAACAACACCAGACTCCTCGAGTAAGCATGTTTGGTTTACACAACGGATGTCATTCACCGTGGTACTGCATCATCAATATCGATACCGATCGAGTCAACCACCGCGAGCCGATACTGCTGACTGGATTTCGTGTCAAGTGTTTCAAGTGGCTAGAGTATAGGTTTCGGGTAGGTTAAGCTTAATTGAATAAATTAGTCTTTAGTTAACTCTGAATCGGTGTAGACCTTTTTTATTTGTAAGAAAGCCCCCTTAAACTTAACTCGCGCACGTAATTTGGCCACCGTGTTTTGCTTGTCATTCCGGTTTGGCGCCTTCCTGACCTTAAAAACACGTAGCCCATAGCCCGCTTCATGGTCTGCTGGACGAACCACTTCGACGAATTGATCTTTTTGGCCACGTCTCGGGTGGAAAGTACTGCCTTATCTTCCGCGCCTTCTCTGGGTATTCCGTTTTCGGTTTTCAGCCGCTTCCAGCGCGCCGCTCGATGGTCTTCGTCTCCTGGAATATCTTCACAACGTGGGACACGGTAGAATGGTGGATTCCAAGCCTTTGCCGATCCATCTGTGCGACTGACCAGGATACCAGGATTTTTGTTTCGGATGCATCTTGAATGCTACTTGCAAATTTTGCACACATAAACAAAACACTCTAAACTAGTATAACAAAAAATTTCAATCATTTTTACCCACGCGATAAAAAGTTACATCCAAAACAAAGTGTCGCATTTTTTACGAGTCCAATCTTTAATACCATGATTAACTTATTAACTGTATACATATCTATTATACTGACATACAATGACATGATTCGTATAAGCAGTGGTTATTAAAGCTTGATCAAGTCTAACAGAGAGAAGAACCCATTGCTGTCGGACTTAGTTTCCGTGCTCCAATCGGTGGTAGTACATATCATACATCATACATCATACATAACTCTATTATACTGACATAAACAATAGATTTGGTTGAGTTATGTCTAGGTTTCCTTTTGCTGACATTATCTTGGTGTCCACAGTTTAACGTGGACAGGCTTTATTTGAACTTGACCTGGGATTTGTCAAATCTCATTTTCACATAAGTTTCATCGTCCATCAGGATACATCTGTTGGTCTGTACTTGCTAGTACAACTTCCTTGCACGGGTTTTAGCAATCAGGTTTCGTTTCAGCGTCCTGTTGGAATGTCTTCTGGTATGGTACGATAGGAATCCGTTTCGCATAAAGATTTGCCGTAATTTGTGACGCAGTAAACTTTTTTGCCAAATCACGGAGTAATGGAGGGAAGTGAAGGATGAACCGATCGCTTCAAGGGAATGATTACTAATGATCTACCTCTCGTACTACGATTGGTCCGGTAGGCTTCTGATCAACGTCCTTCATCAATTTCTCCAACCACAGCAGCTCTTGGCAGGCCTCGACTAACGCCATATATTCCGCTTCGGTTGAAGAAAGGGTAACGCACTGCTGTTTTCGAGCAGCCCAAGAAATCGGTCCACCTAATGAAAAGATGAATCGAGAATTTGACTTACGGTCTTGGTGGTCTCCAACCCTGTCTGCATCGACGAATCCTTCAAGTTGACCTAGTCCGCCACGCTCCTTCGTCAAGTAGGCGGTCAATATCAGGTAACAGATCGTCCTTTTGGCCTCCGTCAAATCAGCTTGACTAGGATTGACGTGCTAATGGCAATATCGGGCCTCGTGTTTACCGCAACATACAGCAAAGCGCCGACTAAGCTTTGGAAGTCGTCCTTCCTTGGCATTGGTTCCTCCTCCTTTAAAAAAATGTAGTTGCTAACGTCTCCTAGACAAGTTATCTTGAAGTGCACTTTCAAAATAGCCTGAATCTTGTTGTAATCCGCTTCGTCATGGCAAGCGACGTACAATATTATGAACGACTTCCGACCGGTCTCGAAACCAATCGGCTGTCTCATGTAGATCGTCTCGGCTAGATCTCCATACAAGTACGCCGACTTAACGTCCAGATGCTTCACTAACATCTTTCTTCTTGCGGCAATCGACAACATCGTGCGAAAGGTAGTTTGCTTCGCAACGGGGGCGAAGACTTTCTTGACTGACCAGCCTTGCTCTTAAACACCCATTTGCAGCCTACGGGTTTGCGATCGTTGGGCAAAGGAACAATTTCCCAAGTCGCATTCTCGTGCAAGGATTGGATCTCCTCCTCCATAGCATGTTTCCACATGTCCCGATCCGAGCATCTCATTGCTTCTTCGAACGATCAGGGCTCACGGTACTCCTGAACAGTCAAACTGACCATGTCGCAGTACCTCTGAGGCGGGATCCCCTTGGTCACGCGGCTGGATTGACAAACGTTCGGTGAAGCACTAAACTCCTCCTGTCCCTTGGTAACGTCTAGCTGATTCTGCTCGATAGCATCGGTGTCGTTCGGGTCATCTTCTTCATTGTTGGAAGTCTCGAAACCGTAGAAATTTGCCTCGCTTCTCTCGTCACCATCTTGGTTATCGCTGCTTTTGATCTCGCTGACATCAGTCGGTACATCGTCATCATCGCTGTTCGGGCCCTCGGCCGGAACGTCGTCATCGTCTCCATCGGGTGCTGTTACAACGTTGGAAAAATGTTAGAAAATGGATATGAAACGATACCTCCCGATGTGTCAGAAAGCGGCAGTCTCTACTCGTGACCAACTTGTACCGTAAGCGGTAGGCCTTAAGGTGCAGGGAATAGCCCACGAACAACATTTTCTTGTGCTTCTCGCCGTCAGCCGTCAGCATGGATTCGCTGCTTCTGCTACTTCCCCGTTTGGACACCTCATCCGTTAGCTTGGATTTAATGAGCTCGAGAGTCGAGTCGTCGTCAGACCGTGTCTCCAACGCTGACGTCGAAGGTTTCGTTGCTGAAGCAGATCTGCGACAAACGGTATACTGATGGCGAGGACATCGAGCGGCACATGTTCGAGCTGGAAGAGATTTTGAGTGGCTGTCGGTGGCGGGCCAGGTATTGGAGACACGGTCAGCCGACGACTTGACACTCGAGCTGATCAAATCCAAGCTAACGGATGAGGTGTTCAAACGGGAAGCAGCAGACTCAACGAATCCGTGCTGAAGCCTGATGGCGGGAAGCAGAATAAAATGGCGATTTGCCACAATTGTCAAAATTCGGGTCACAAACAGAAGCAGTGCCGGGCATTGACGGAAAAGCGCACCGGGGTGAGGCGAGATCAAGTGCCCATAAAGAGAGGCGCAGTGGAAGCGTGCTGGGCCCATAACATTTTGGAGGAGTGAAGAACGAACCGATCGCTTCAATGGAATGACTACTAATGATCTATATTTCTATTCATTAACATTTTAGACTACTGTGATGGATAACAGTTTCAATCAGCTTGTACACCCAGGAGTCTTTTGGACAGTACTGATTATCTTCGATTGTAGTTTACGGACATATGTTCCACTTCTACGCTTGTTTTGTTTCGCTCGATCTAACGTAAGTGTTGCCCGGTAACGTTTGAGCACGGTAATTACAGTCAATTTTGGAAAATTGAGAACCTTTGCGATCATTCCTTCTGACCACATTGGGTTTTAACCAGAATTCTCTCACGTCTTTCACGTTCTATCTTCGATAACTTT